>CM055901.1:70657724-71402724 GCA_029582155.1 Panopea generosa | reverse complement strand
ATATTCGATATCGCGGTATCTCACGTTCTCGTCGCCTTATGTTATATCCATATGTCTGCAGTCTTATCTAAATTGTTACATCATCTCTACAAAACACGTGCTGCACTTAATAATTAGTAAAATTGTAAAACACATTAAATTATCACGTGACGCCATCACGTGACACCAGTTTCCCTAGAAATGTTAATTACGGCGATAGCAGAGCAATTATAACTGATTAAATGCACAAGAGGTATCTGCACTATTAATGTAAGTTACATTTTAAGGGAGTTTATACATGTGTAAAGCATGCCGGATTTAAATGAAAGAAAATCTTTATTTATGTAGAGGATAGTTGAACAAGTATTAATCTTCATTTGAACGCTTCAATAACTGAATGTTACATGACCAAAATCTTAGTCTGTCCCAGTCCCTCACGTCTCCCGAATCATGCTTATTTATACCCCAGGGAAAAAGCAGGGAATTTCAAAATGATGGCTACCCACAAACCATTCAGTCCGTCTTTTGAGATAATCGGATGATATGACTTCAACCAGACAGCTATCGAGCGATAGTTCTGTTGCGACAGATACCTCACGAAGCCGGCGAGTGTACGTGCATGCGAGCGTGCACCCATCCCCATGAAAGTAAAATGAACATAACATGTCGTAAACAAAGGATATACTATTACTGGAGTAAACAGGGTGTTTATAAAACCCGGCACAGCAAAACTACATAATTATACAATTCAAGTTAAAATGCACCACTATGTGACTTTTTCAAAATGTGCATGTTTTCCTACAGTAGATAATCTGTTAAAGAATGCATGCACGCTACTGCGTTGAAGACATGCTCATATAGCAGTGAACGTTGGTATATTCTCTATTTGCTGTCAAGTATGTGTGTTAACTGTGCGGTAAACGAAACTGTTTGCAACAGCTTGCAAATCGTCTCATCGTAGCATTTGTAAGCAAAATGCAATTATAAAATATATTAAAACGTAGAACTGATTTGCCAAGACAATGAGACATATTTCGTCTAACGTCGTTCTGTCCCCATGCTTATGTCTATCTTCAAGTTAACGATGTTGTAACGATTTCATAATTACAGCAGCTCGTGCACAATTACTGAAAGGGTGTTCACGAAATGTCTCAAGGACATAAACATACTCGACCGGAAAACGTGCTTACATCTTACCCAACTGAAATTGTATTCTGTGTGGTCGGTTCTCGCCTTCAGCGTCTAATTCTCCACTCGACTCCGTACGTTCTCTTCACCTGTGCTCTGTGTCGTCATTCTTTTGCAACTCGCTCCTTCCTTTCGCGGTGTTGCGGATACTTGACTACTACTACTACTATTACTGTTACTGCTACTGCTGCTGCTGCTACTGCTACTGCTACTACAACTGCTGCTAGCTACTACTACTACTACTACTACTACTACTTCTACTACTTATACTACTACTTACTACTACTACTACTACTACTACTACTACTACTACTACTACTACTACTGCTGCTACTACCATTACTACTACTACTACTACTACTACTATGGCTGCTACTGCTGCTACTGCTACTGCTGCTGCTCCTGCTGCTACTGCTGCTGCTACTGTTACTGCTGCGGCTGCTACTGCAAATGCTACTTCTTCTGCTAATACTACTATTACTTCTACTACAACTGCTACTGCAACTGCTACTACAACTTCTTATGCTACTGCTACTTCTACTGCTACTTCCACTGTTACAACTACTTCTACTGCTACTTCTTCTGCTACTGATACTGCTTCAACTACTACTACTACTGCTGCTGCTACTGCTACTGCTACTGCTACTGCTGCTGCAGCTGCTGTTACTACTACTACTGCTACTACTACTACTACTTCTACCACTACTACCATTACTACCACTACTACCACTGCTGCTGCTACTACTACTACTACTACTACTACTACTACTACTACTACTTACTACTTCTACTACTGCTACTTCTATTTTACTGCTACTATTACCACTACCATTACTACTACTATTACTACTACTACCACTACCATTACTACAACTACTACTTACTACTACTACTACTACTACTACTACTACTACTGCTGCTGCTGCTGCTGCTGCTGCTGCTACTACTACTACTACTACCACTACCACCACCACTTCCACTACTACTACATATTAGAATGATAATTATAACTATTAATAATAATACAGTATTCATTGAACTAGATATCTCCTTTGAACATGTCAATCTTCTATGACCGTCTAATTGTTCTTCGTCACTATTTTTGTCGTCAAAATGCGATATTCGAGTCTGCAAACTTTCGCCATCACACCCCCCTGTCGTCATGGTGCGAAACTTGATTCTGTAATCTTCTCTTTCATGCTCATTTCGCGCTGCAATTCTTCTCAATCACGTTTGTCTGCATGTCGTCGTTGAGCGCTACTCGCCTCTCTGGTACTTCTTCATCGCTACGTTTTGCTGCAACTAAAGTGTTTATCTGACATAATTGAGACGAGAAATCGGAGAATGCTGAAGATTTATGGTTTTAAAACATATACAGAGTAAGTTAGTGACTGTTGTCTCTTCGTGGTTACACAAAGGTCTCATTCCGCAATATTTTTTATTCGATAAACCTTAAGGGACACACGGCAATGCCTGCATGTTTACGAATGAAATCAGTGAACACCTATGAACATATTAATATAACCATGGCTACCAATGAATTACTATCGGAAACTTCTTATTATAGAATGCATTTACAGCCATATTTGTAATTATAAAACTAGTTGTATCACGATTTATAGTTGTGTTTGTATTATAAAACTTGTGGTGTCACGATTTGCAGTTATGTTTGAATTATAAAACTAGTGGTGTCACGATTTACTGTTATGTTTGTATTATAAAACTTGTGGTGTCACGATTTGCAGTTATGTTTGAATTATAAAACTAGTGGTGTCACGATTTACAGTTGTGTGTGTATTATAAAACTTGTTGTGTCACGATTTGCAGTTATGTTTGAATTATAAAACTAGTGGTGTCACGATTTACAGTTATGTTTGTATTATAAAACTTGTGGTGTCACGATTGACAGTTGTGTTTGTATTGTAAAGGTAGTGGTGTCACGATTTACAGTTATGTTTGTATACTGTTATGTTTGTATTATAAAACTAGTGGTGTCACGACTTACGGTTATGTTTGTATTTTAAAACTAGTGGTGTCACGATTTACAGTTGTGTTTGTATTATAAAACTAGTGGTGTCACGATTTACAGTTACGTTTGTAGTATAAAACTAGTGGTGTTACAATTTACGGTTATATTTGTATTATAAAAGCTAGTTGTGTCACGATTTACAGTTATGTTTGTATTATAAAACTTGTGATGTCACGATTTACAGGTATGTTTGTATACTGTTATGTTTGCATTATAAAACTAGTATGGTCACGATTGACAGTTACGTTTGTATTCTAAAACTAGTGGTGTCACTATTTACAGTTACGTTTGTATTATAAAACTTGTGGTGTCACGATTGACAGTGACGTTTGTATTATAAAACTAGTTGTGTCACGATTTAGTTATGTTTGTATTATAAAACTTGTGGTGTCACGATTTACAGGTATGTTTGATTACTGTTATGTTTGTATTATAAAACTAGTGATGTCTTGATTTACAGTTACGTTTGTATTATAAAACTAATGGTGTCACGATTTACAGTTACGTTTGTATTATAAAACTAATGGTGTCACGATTTACAGTTATGTTTGTATTATAAAACTTCTGGTGCCGCGCCAGTTTTGAAGATATGATGAAACACTATTCCAAAGTTTATACTTCCGTGGATTTTTAACCATACTGATTAAAACTGATGAAAACTGTTTAAACACTTCATTTAAATATGCAAAGTCTCAGTGATGTCTTTCAACCATTTACAAGAGTTGTGCCCCTTTCCAAAAATAAAAAAAAAGAATTAAGGTTTACTGAGGGTATTCTACTTTCATATTTGCATCGTGTTGATGGCCAATAAAATTTGAATTTGAATTTGATAAATATAATTTTCACCCTAAAAAGTCCACGTGTTCATTTCAATAAATATATTAAAGCGCCATGATTCTAGGTTTGGGGAAATGGAGAAATCATAATAGAGAAATACATGTACATTAATTAAAATAGATCTTGATCATAGATATTAATTAGCCTACACCAAACGATGAACAATCATTTACGGCGATGACGTCACGCGCTATGATACGGGTACTTTTCAGTGGTCCGGAAGCGGATACAAATGCACATGTTTGTTTCATATGTTTGCGTATTTTTACATGACAAACGTAAGAAGTTAAACGGATTCTTAAACATATGATGCGATACCGTTCGTTATTGTGTGAGACCTTCTTTGACATAGCGCCGTGTCTGCAAACGTTCATTGCCATAGGAATTGACTTGGCACCGCGATGTTGCTTAAAAGTAAAGACATGTTTTTATTGCAGAAACTTGAAACTCAAGTCATCTGGTGTCCTACTTTTGATTTTTTTTCTCCTCCCTGAAATCTTGAATCATTTAATTCACGTTTCCTGCTCTTCGCCTCACGTTTAATAACTGAGACCTTATCAGCCATCGAATCCGAATACTCATTTCCGACGTTCCACGGCGCGTGCAAAATTACCGCCCGTATTTTCGTAAAATTGAAAACATATGTCGAGTTTAAATTTTGTGTCAACACTGGATTTTTATTACGAAAATGTACGTGTTTACTCTTGGTAAAGGATAATTAAGTGCTGTGCTGGAAGTATGTTTGCCATTTCTCTTATAGGATCGTCTTAATTTGATTCGTCCTTTGATGCTTGACTCATTTGAACTATTTACACAGTTGATTGAAGTTACTAGTTACCGTCTTTTAATAATGTTGCTGTAAAGCGATTAGGCAGAAACTGCAATAAAACGAAAGAACATTTTATCATTGCCCCGAAAGTGAGAAGGAGAGAGAGAGAGAGAGAGAGAGAGAGAGAGAGAGAGAGAGAGAGAGAGAGAGAGAGATGATGATGTAATGGTGGATCTACTCTGATTTTACAAAAGTTACTAAAAGTTTAAAAGTTACCCCCTCCTCCTCCTCCTCCCCCCTCCTTCCTCTCCCGACCAGACTATTCAAGGGACACCTTTATACAGTTATGCATAATGTACTTTTTAAGATGTTAAAAGTAAATAAATACACGCATTGAAGGCACTCAAGCATGCAGTTAGTTCACAAAACATACATTTCAATATAAAGTGCGTTCTTGAGTCGCGTGTTTTGTCTCCATGGTAATGCATATCGTCTGGTATAGAAATAAAACAAGGTCACGGAAAAATATTCAAGCATCTGTAAAATCAAGATTAATTTTAGTGAAATATGGCTGCTGTTGTCCCGCGAGATCTTGCGAAATTGGCTGCAGCAGACGCGACACGATTTCATGTCAAATGCAATGCATTCTAATGCCCCTCAAAGACAACGATTATTTAAGCGCCACCTGGCGTAAAAACTCTTGTATGGAATTATCTTAATTAGATGTTATGAAAACTCAAAAAGTTCAACCGTTCAGATGCAATAAAATGTTCGTTCCAAAAATATTTATGTGCAAGCTTAGCGGAGCTGCATGTGGAATTGACGTTTTAGTTTTCGTCAGGAGATTCGAGTCAATATTTATGTTCAGATGCCCAGTTGCCTCGCCAGATACCGCAATTAAGGAAATGTCTAATGAATGGATTGGACCGACTGAGGTTCTTGGAAACCGTTAACCCCACTAGCTAGTTAATGTATATACGACTGTCCAGATACTATTCCTAATATAACGAAATGCACTATATTCAGTGGACAAAGTATTGCAATTACGATAGAACTAGACTTTAGGCTACTTTCAGTGGGGCAAAACAACTCTGCCAGAACTGGACTTATAACTCCCAGCTGACATATTACAACAACTCTGCCAGAACTTGACTTATAACTCCCAGTGGACATATTACAACAACTCTGCCAGAACTGGACTTATAACTCCCAGTGGACATATTACAACAACTCTGCCAGGACTGGACTTATAACTCCCAGTGGACATATTACAACAACTCTGCCAGAACTGGACTTATAACTCCCAGCTGACATATTACAACAACTCTGCCAGAACTGGACTTATAACTCCCAGCTGACATATTACAACAACTCTGCCAGAACTGGACTTATAACTCCCAGTGGACATATTACAACAACTCTGCCAGGACTGGACTTATAACTCCCAGCTGACATATTACAACAACTCTGTCAGAACTGGACTTATAACTCCCAGTGGACATATTACAACAACTCTGCCAGAACTGGACTTATAACTCCCAGCTGACATATTACAACAACTCTGCCAGAACTGGACTTATAACTCCCAGCTGACATATTACAACAACTCTGCCAGAACTGGACTTATAACTCCCAGCTGACATATTACAACAACTCTGCCAGAACTGGACTTATAACTCCCAGTGGACATATTACAACAACTCTGCCAGGACTGGACTTATAACTCCCAGCTGACATATTACAACAACTCTGCCAGAACTGGACTTATAACTCCCAGTGGACATATTACAACAACTCTGCCAGAACTGGACTTATAACTCCCAGCTGACATATTACAACAACTCTGCCAGAACTGGACTCAAAAAACTTTCAACAGACAAAGTTAGAATTTTTGGCCACTTCATTCCATAGTGAAATAATTCCGCCATACACGACGTTCGGTGAACACAAACTGAACTTAAAATATCGAATTGAATTAGGCAATTTTGACAGAAATGGTTTTAAAACTGTTAGTGATCCATAGCGAATATAATCTGCTAGAACTGATATACCACTATATAGACGCTGTAATACAATTATGTCAGAAATGGACTTAAAACTACACCAGTGAACACTGTGGTGCAGTCCTGTCAGAATTGGACTTGAAACTATATCAGTGAATAATGTGTGGCAGTCCTGTCCGAATTGGACTTGAAACTATATCAGTGAACACTGTGGTGCAGTCCTGTCAGAATTGGACTTGATATTTTATCAGCAAACACTGTATTGCAGTCTTGTCAGAATTGGGCTTAAAACTATATCAGTGAATAATGTGGTGCAGTCCTGTCAGAATTGGACTTGAAACTAACTCAGTGAGCACTGTGGTGCGGTTCTGTCAGAATTGGGCTTAAAACTACATATATATCAGCGGGCATACAATGCAGTCCTGTCAGAATTGGACTAAAACTATATCAGCGAACACTGTATTGCAGTCATACCAGAATTGAACTAAACACTACATCAGTGAACACTTCAATGCATTCATGTCAGAATTGGACTTAAAACTATATCAGTGAACACTGCAGTG
The DNA here is from genome assembly GCA_029582155.1 of Panopea generosa. Classification (NCBI taxonomy): domain Eukaryota; kingdom Metazoa; phylum Mollusca; class Bivalvia; order Adapedonta; family Hiatellidae; genus Panopea; species Panopea generosa. The sequence goes on along the minus strand of CM055901.1, from coordinate 71,395,356 downwards.
CAGTCATGTCAGAATTGAACTTAAAACTATATCAGCGAACACTGTAATGAAGTCATGTCAGTGAACACTAATGCAGTCATGTCAGAATTGGACTTAAAACTATATTAGTGAACACTGCAGTGCAGTCATGTCAGAATTGGACTTAAAACTATATCAGCGAACACTGTAATGAAGTCATGTCAGAACTGGAATATTAACGTGGCAGATTTCTTATATACAGAAAGTCCCCAATAATTGGTCTCTAAACTTCCATAACAACAAGGTATAGCAAAAAATCAGAAATCAGGTGACGGTCGACCAAAGTCATTCTGCAAAAAAATCATTTCATCCTTAACAATGCTATAATTTAGTTCAGATCGTTCCGGATGATATCATAAATTTTGAATTGAATATATACATATACATGCGTGCACACGAAGTATAACAAAACGTATATCATTCAAACGACGAAAGCTATCAACTTTCTTAACAGGATCGACATTTCAGTTTTGCATATCTTTATGAAAAATCTTAGTATCCATTGTCATTTTATTTATTAATTCGCATGGTCAAACGTTTAGGTCAGAGATCACCTCGTGACCCCAATACACTTTTGAAGATCGGTCAGTGGTCCGACTTTAACCCTCGTCTTTAAAATACAAATTGCTTTTTAACTGACCATAATTTTAAACATTTTTATCCAATGTATTGAATAGCATAAATCAAGACGAAGCACCTGCTCGATAAAAGTGTAGCTGGTTCCTTAAATACACGTAAGTAATATAAAGCAGGGAACCGAACATTGACACTAAATAAAGATATACGTATTTATACTGAAATGGGTTTTATAGTTATTCTTTCAGATTAAATCTTTACAAATAAATGATTATGAAAAATGGCAAGCGCAAGGAACGTAAATGATTATTGAACTGCATCAACGCTAAAATAACTAACGATTTTATTTTTAGGTAAAGTTTTTCAAGTCGAAGTATAGGTTCAGCAATATGTCAAATTCGCTTCTTACAATAAAAAAGTGAATAGTGAAAAAATAGGTATAATCGTAACTTTATCAGTTAGATAGACGGCCGATATTTTGACTTTTGACTTTTGGCTTTAATATTTGGCTTCCATCCATAAATTATGTTTAAAGTTTATTTCTGTTAAGCTAATAAATTTATTTAGATATTAAATAGATCAATGTATATAGTTTTATAGACACTTCACATTATGTTTGGTACACAGTATCATTAGTAGTTTAGAGGGTAAAACATGTGTAACGATCCACAGTAATATATATATACTTTTAGCGAAAAAACGCTTGTTACGGTTTAGAGTAAATTTACATGTAGGTAATATTCGATGTGGATCCAAACATATATAAGTGGCATTTATACGTAACGGATGTGTAATTTACAGTGGTGATGTTCAATTGTCATCGCATTCCAGACTGGTGCGTCAAACCGTCGTCAACCCAGCCGGTCGTATTTATTTTGAAACCTGGCTTCTGTTTCACCAACAACTTTATTTAAGTAGTTAAATGTTAAAAAGACATCCAAGTGATAACGACTGGTTCTAGAAAAACTAGATTTTGTTTCATTAAAGTGTATTAAAGTAACAGGTCAAAATTAAGATTTTGAATAAACTTAGGTCAGTGTTGGTGAAACAGAAGCCAGGGTTATGTTTCGCCAAGACATTTAAGTCTATACGTGATTACTTAAATACTTTAATATAAAAAAACGAATGCAGCTGGTCATGATGATTACAGACTGGGTCCAGAAAAAAAATCATTTAGTTTTATTGATGAAAGACTATTAACGTAACCGGTCTTTTTTTAATTATAAGAATAGGTTGGTGAAACAGAAGCCAGGAATCCAAAACGCCAGTTTTTGAAAAAGCATCCGTCTCTCCTTTATTTTAAACCATATGAAAAGAAATACAATATGGATAATTAGTACCGTGTTAATAATTGAGTTAAGGCTAAAATCTGACCTGATATCATTTCGTCCATGTGTAATAACGAGCATAGGTCAGGCTGTATTGTTCTGAGTGGGAATAATGACATATCAATATTTCGGCGTAGCACCATATGGATAGACCTAATGATTAATTAACGAAACCACTCTAAACAAGCGCATACAGATACAACACGTATTTAAATATCATTTTATTTCTATGCAAGCATCGGTGCCTGGCTTGGATCATTGGAACAGAAATCATCTAAAATGGTAAACATGTAAGGATTTATCTTTTTATCATTTCTCAACCATTTTATTATTACGGAGATTTATTGTTACTTCTCAAGAGAAGGAACACTTATGATGGACAATTTACACTTGACTGAGCAGGTAATGGATACAAGGGTATTGTCAAAGGTATGCCGAACAATAGGGCGCCGCCATCTTAATCTGGTTCTCTGTCCTATTATGGTACACATTCAAAATTTCGTAGTACGCAGAGGACCAGTCTACCGCTTTCTTGGACTAGTGCATATTCATTACAAATAGCCTCTATGCCAATGTATATTCATGCGCCTTAAAGTCAATATATTGTAAAAATGCAAGTTTTTAACAGCAGACCGACAAGGAACAATTATTCGTAAAGAGTAATAACCCCTGCATTGAATATTTGATAATATAGAATAGAGATTAATATAATGAATATGCAGACTCCTGCCAAATAATCACGTAATGAAATATTCGCTTGTCACGTGATAATTTAGCTTCAACTATATCTGTGCAATATTTACAAATGCTTCCTTTCATATATTTTGACCTGTCTAGATCTGTTTTCTTGCGTTCTGTAAATGCATATGTGTGAAATGTGTGTGTGTGTGTGTGTGTTTGTGTGTATGCAGGTGCTCGTATGTGTTAATCACGTGACGAAAACATACGATGAAGGCCTGGCTCGCTTTTTTCAGATTACTCACTTTTTATGGATTTTTTAGAGAAAAACATATTCGCCCAAAATGTAGGGCCAGTTTCTTTGTAAACAAAAAGATTTTTTGTGACATCTTTCCCTGTAACTGATCATGCACAGTGTAAAAGTCCAATTTATTATACATCACGTTCCTTTGCAACGGGCACAACCCTATGCTACATAAGCACCAGGTTAACTTTGATACAATTTTAAATATTAACTGGTTGAGTTATATAAATGCACGTATAAAATATCTATTATTTTAAAAAAAAAATGCACATTAAGTTACTACAAAGATTTTTCGTAACTGTTATATTGGACATCTGTAACATGATTTTTCTAAAATAAGATTTTCTTAAAATACAGAATATTGTATATGCGCTAGAAGGAACCTTTTGCTAGGCAAAATCTTGTTATATTTAGGGTCAGCGAGCGTGCACATTTCATCTGCATCTGTATCGGACAAGAGGTTGGTTTGGAGATACTGTCTTATTTTTTTATCTATTCTGTCCTTGTTACGTAGCGTTCTCTTCCGGGGCCCATTTCACTCGTCTCCATTGACCTCTGAAAACGTCTCAAAACATGGCAGTTTTAAATTATTTTGCTCGTACCAAAATATCATTTTATATATACTCCCACAATTGATTGAACTTTTAAATCGGTTATTCTCAAGCAGCAGTCGGAACATTATTGTTACGTTGTTTACTGATGAATGATATTAATGTATTCGATATTATAACTCGACTGCGAAAAAATAATCCATAGTTTGTATCAATCGATCTAAAGTCCGTTTCCTTGATAGAAACAGTACTGACCCGCTGCTCCTAGTGTGAGAGCCTGATATCATGTCCATTACACCACCGTTGTGCTTGACATATTTCTTGATGCGTAATTATAATCACTTCTTACATCAGCTTCGAAATTATAGTATTGTTCCAGCGTCTGACAGATTGACAGATATATATTGCAGGCTGATGTAAACTGTACTTAATGAACTCAATTGCCCGCACGTCTCATACATTACAACGCCGTTTCATTTTAATTTTGTTCACAAATATTGAATCAGCAAACAGTGCGTAAGTGTGACGTCATGAAAACTGTACTCATAATTTACATCCTTCATCAAGCGTACAGAAAAGAAACGAGCAACCATGAAATGGGACCGGAAGTTTATTTTGTAATATTTCCTCATATGAGGATAAGATACAAATGTTAAGTAAGTACTTTCTATAGAAGTATCCAAACACCGTACAAAACTTAATTTATAATATCGTTCGTTGTGACAAACGTGCTAGTGGTGGTGGAGGTCTGAGGTCGGAGGTGGAGGTGTGGTTACAGTAGGGCTTGGAGTACGAACAGTAATATTTCTGACATTTGTATTTGTACAACATTTATTGATGTACGAGTTGAGTTAAGAAAAAGGGTCATCTCGCAAAAGTTAAAAAGTGTAATTTGTCTTTGTATACCATACACGTGATACCATAGCGAAGCTATAAAAAACCTTGTAATGGAAACACTATTCCAATAACTAAATAGGAAAGGTTATGACTCCCACATCTCGAACACACCCCATCTCAGCAAGCGCCTGATAACGGTCCCACTTGAATCAGCAGTGAGAGACAATTGACAATGAGACGTAAATGCCGTATGTCACTCATCACGGAGACCTGTGACCGGGCAAAGGTTTGAACTCACGATCTCTGCTATGGACATATCTGATTTAAACCATAGTTTAATTTCTAGTTTATACTAGCTCAGAACTGCTGTCGAGTCTGCTTTCTGGGTAAAATCAGTGCTGAATGTTGTATTTGAGAGGCCAGCGGGTCGGGTTGGGGATCGAACCCGCGATCTCTATTGTCAGGCGCCCAACACTGTATCCAGATCACGACCGCATCGCTGTGCAGATATTAGACTTTTTAAAACGATTATAGTTGTGTATTGTAGATACCAATTTATTTATTACATGCATTTGCTTTAAAAAAGATAGGACAGTGAAATTTCGATGAATTATCTATTTTTCGTCTTTTTGTAATTCTTATTAGAAAGACATAATTTATAGGTGTAACGAGTTATCTGTATTTCAAATATTGTATTAATAATAGAACCAAGGAATTATATCGGGTATACAAGGCCTTGAACAGAACTGGTCACACTTATTATATTATGATGAAACTTTAATAAACTATTAAATCTTAAATTTACTATCTTGGCATATCATAACGACGATAACCTAAAAGCGCAGGTGATAATGTTTAATTTACCGCAGGAGTCGAAGGCAACCAAGGTGATATTGTAACACGTTTTAGGGGCAGGTGGTTTTAAAAATAATCGGAACAACCGTTACCAGGTAGACGTTGTTATGGTGACAGAAATTATCAAACGATTATGAAAATGGCCATAACTTTTATACAACGCGTGCCTCTGGCGCGACATCAAAGACGGGGAATCACTAATTTGACAACTTAGCCGGCTGCAATGGGTAAGTGTTAGGTTTAGGGTTATTTCATGCCGATAAGGCGACACGTGACCAAACTCCGCCCATTCATATATTCAAGATTATTCCTACGTATAGTGGTTCGCCATCTGTCCAAAGTAAATTTTAATAATAATATTTCATCTATTATCACGGCTCCATTTACAACTTATATCTTTGAAGTGGAGCCGCACTGGGGCTGGTAACCCTTGTAGCTACCTGCTCAATCGATCTCCTTTTGATTCGAAAGGGGGGATTTGGTGTAGGATAACGGTGTTTAACAGAACAATTTTGACAAGCTATTGTCTCCATTTTTGTTAATAAGAGGCCATGCGACGGTCGCCAGTTATATTCCTAAACACCATCTGTCGCTAAATTCCATCTCCCGGCAAGACGCATATTTGAATAAGGTTTCAATCGGGGACAGATATCAGTATAAAATTTTCTTAAAACGTTATGTAAACATTATAAAATGAAAATATTGGAAGAGGTGTAATAAGTGAAACCATAGAAGGCACATGTATATAAAATGTCGATTTTTCTCAGTTTTTGTGTTGCTTTTCGTTTTCAAATTTATTTAATATTTTTTAATTCTCATATTTCTGGGGAAAAAATAAAAACAAGTATTAGATTTAGTTGTTCAGAGAACCAAAATAACAATATAATTTCATTAGAATAGGATGTACTCGTGTACTGGTTAACCTTCCAGGATTCCAGGAAAGAGTGGTTATGTTAACTGGTCGTCCTTTTATAAATAATTAATAAGTATATGAATAGTAATAAAATGTTTTGTTATTTGACTATTTATAAGCAGATTTCTGTTTAAAACGTGACTGTTAGTTTAACATTTCTTTACTTTTTATCTTACTAATATATATAAATGCTTTCCACACAAGTCCGAATTTATTTGTTACATAACATTTCAAGACTGCACTATTTTAAGACCGGGTACATATTTGACCATTTAATGTCATTAAGTTGGAGATGTGTGGGCACCAAATTTAGTGCTGCAAGTTGTGGGCACCAATTTGTGGGCACCTAATTGGAGCAATACGTTTATTGACATGTTTCATTTCTGTTAAAGTCATACTAGCATCTTATTGTAATACTACGCCATAGTCCCTTTTTACAATAACAAGGTTCGAATCACCGTCCACCCACGGTCTCCGTGATGCTTGATGTATACGACATGCGTTTCATTGTCATTCTTCTCAGACCACTGATTCAAGTGGGAAAGTTATCGGTTACTTGTAAAAATAAATGTGTGTTCGAGTGCTGGTAAACCATTAAGGATCCCAGGAAATAGTGGTTCGGTTAATTGATCGTCTGTTAGCCTTCGATGGCATAAACGAATGAGGCTAAATATTCAAACAGATAAACAATAAAAAGGATTAGCGTATCATCCCGGTATAACTGAAACTTATAAAATCGATGTGTTTTATTTTAATGTTATGTTAATAACCGTCATTTTTTAAGGAGCTATCTGCACGGCGACCGTGTTTGCCAATTTTCGGCTTCACGTTTTAGATTGTTTCTATATAGACGATTTATTTTATTGGTTATTTTATCTAGGATGTTAAACTGTCAAATGGACACTGTTTTGTGAGCACTACAAATACTGTGTAATTCTTCTTTTTTTCGCTACAAATCTCGGTGAAGTTTGTACTTAAATAACGCAAATACGTTTGGTAGAAAGTCTGTGGAGAGACATGCAAAAATTATACGTTTTTATTAGTTAGAACATATGTAAATAGAATCAATCAATTAAGCAATTCTAAAGCTCCATCTGTCAGCATTTATTTAAACGAACCCCTTTAGGGCAAGACACCACTTAAAATCGTATATTAATTTAGAACAAACCAGGTGATCATTTAATGCGAGGTATCCGGAGGGCAAAGGAAGAGCGTGTACGAAGGAGGGTTTACTACGGACTTGTATATGTTTTTGCCCCTAGAAGCGTGCTTTTATCTGATAACTTCTCCCGTTTGGTCGTTAACATGACCTTAATTGGCACAATTTTCGATGTATATCCACGATAAAAGTTTTAATTGATTATTGGAGATTCTAGGATATTGGAAAGTACTAGTATAGCGATATGACCAATGGGGTTTCGAATGTATTGCCATGTGATAGTATCTCTTGGACATTGATTAAGGTCCTAAGATAATTATTGGTATATACACCTGCGTGACTGACAATGATACATTATAATTAACAATGTAATTCTCTGAGATTTCAGGGTCATGTAGTCGCCGTTCACGGAACAATTGCCATTTTCTGGTAAAATATTATTGAACAGACGAGAAACGCAATCGTAACGCAGACGTAGCGCATAGCTCACAGTGCAATTTGACTCGTTACCGGACTCAGTTCTCCGACGCAACGGTTATGGGAGAAAATACATTTAGCACGCCGCTCATCGAGATGATCCCTCCACTTTCTACAAAACAGCTTCCAACAAACTGTAATGCAGCAGTGTGAATGTACACATAAAAAGTTAATAAACATGCCGCTTATTTTATTATTTTATTTATTATTCTTACAGATGCATTGATATTAGGAAGGTCCGTTTAAAAGTGTGATCCCGCTTTAGTGACCAATGGTCGCGATCTCGGATCGAACTCATCGACCACACGTGCGCATTGCCGCAAACTGTTCTAATGAATTAGTGGTCCTTTGGTTTAAACATATTTATTCATAAATTATGTACAGCATATTCCACAACATATTTAGTAAAAGGATTGAAACGAAAGAAAATATTTCTTATATAGTTTCTCTCCTCAGTAACTTATACAAACATTTGTGTAAGGTGGCGAAGATTCATTAGATTAGTTTTGATATATTAACAAAATAGAGTTCTATAAAAGATATATGATTTTTACATCGATAGTTGTATGTCTTGTTAAGTTTTGAAAGAAAACAAAATTTTATAATTAATCATATAAATTAGTCCTTTCCGATCAAATATTATATTATGTTTGCAATCTTTTTTTCTTTTTTTTTTTGTAATACAGCTTTCATAACTTACGGTTGTATTCGGTGACTTGGTCACACGTTTGAAATGTTGATTGTACCTTATGCCCTAGAATTTCGTTTAACATTTGTCTCAAACACACGCAAAAAATGAAATCAAATTATTCTTTTTATCAGATGACATAAACCTTTTGCGCCTTTACGAGTAATGAACTAACAATGTAAAGTCAATTGGCGTCGCGTGCAGCTTGCATTGTGGAAGGCGTTTTCCATATTTAATGCGATGTATGGTTGTATATTTATTCATTTATCAGGAATGTATCATTATATAATCACCAAACCATGTCGAGCCTGATCCTCACTAATGTCAACTTCTTTTGAAGTTTTATCTTAAAAAAAGTAATTCAAAACCAATAGTCGGGAGTACCCTATGCATAAACATTAAAATATTTACTTAATCAAATTTAATAATACATATGTCTCGCATATCCCAAACATACTTAAATTGATAAAATTTAAGTTTCCACTTCGCAATCTGATTGGTTCTTTTGGGCAACAGCTGGCGATGGTCGCGTGCCTTATGTATTGACACAAAAGCTGCGCACCTGTCCTGACGTCACGAAATTAATGCGCACACGACCTTACTTAAGATATTAGTGCTGAACCTATTTACACCCTTTTGAATAACTCGAAAATTTGTTTCGCAAATTATGAAAAGGGTTTACAACGTGTTTTGTAACGACCTTTCATTGATTTGTGAACAATTCAATAGTAACCCATGGCGACGAGTCTACTGGGTGTCTATTTTGGTCTAATTGACCTTTTATCCCACTGCGACCCCATCCGGCATTTAGAAAAAAACTACAGCTTCAGCTGCTCCACTTGACGGGTTTAATTTACACGATCTGTCCGTATTATAACCACTTACATGACTAGTGAGTCTCTTGCTTTTACAGGAATTTATAAAACCGAATTATATATGTACCGAAGATCCCTAATTGGAAACCATACTAGAATGGTAGTAACATTCATCGAAATGTAATTAAATAATGTTTCACAGATGTACCAAAACACTGAACATCTCTGTCTGAAAGAAATAATATCAACAAAATGTATTTGTAATGTCTTTGTATACAACTTTAAACAGTCGGACCAAAAAATGTTTTAATGATGATATCTCAGCCAGATGTTACCCAGTTACATCTCTCGGCGCAGACTATCAATCTAATGTCGTAAACACTTATTTAAACAAATGTTACAATAATGTTGCATAGAATCGGAATTGGATTTAAACACTAACGAAGCTATTCCGTATACAGTAAGGACCATAACGACGCGTTCAGTCAATCTGGGATTCCCTCGATTCCATAATTACTAAATCTGTCATGATATTCTTCACAAATATAATCCGCGTCTGCTTTTGTGGGTTCTCTTAATTCGACTCTGAAGCCGCGATTGGAAGAACTTCAGCATGGCAGACGAAGGGCGTTAGAAGATACTTCTGATGGTTTTTGTTTTGTTTTTTTTTTAAAAAGAATTTTATTGATTTTGTCATCCGTGGGAAAATAAACGTTTTGGATATAACACGCATGACTGTTTGAATCCGAAGACATCAAGTCTAATACACCCGTCGTGAGCACGTGCCCTGTGTCCATGTCGTATGCTCTTAATATGCAAATGAGATGACAGTCGCGTGTCATGTCAGTCACGTGACTGAATATCTTATGAAACAGAACTGATGTTGTGAAACACAATTAAAAACATTAATCTGTTACATGTGTGCTTCATTTCAAGTTGACGTGTAAGATAGCCAGTGAGGGAAGCCTAGATACCGTGTTAGTTACTAGCAGATAGCGAAAGTATAGACGCGGAATTAATTGAGATTAAGTTTATTTTATCATTTGATGTAATTAATAATCGTGTCCCCGTTCGTTTTGCAGTAGCCAGATTACGGTATGGGTCATATTTCAAGTTTCCAATTGCAAACTGGTTAACTAAAAAACGCCTTAGAGGACTCCTGTTTTGTGAAGGATTCTTTGTAAATTGTTAATTAACGTACATTATCAGGTTATGGGTAATATCTTAGTAATTATCATTATAAACAGCGCTACTTCATTGCAATGAAATATTTACTAAATCAAATTATTTTTGTTTATTTTTTTATCGGTATAACCAGTACGAACCTATATATTAAAGGAGCAGACAGTAGTTTTGTCAAAATTATTCTGAAAATATTTAGTTACACGATGATGCCAATTATTTTTATAAAAATTAAATACCCCCATTAGCTTATATATGCAGATCTTGACAAACAGTAATTCTTGTAATGTTCACATTGTTATACGTTCGTTTGTCAAATGATTGAATGAGTTAAAAAAATCATTATCAACATCAGCGTGTGCTCCTTTAACAAAATGTAATACTATACTATTATTGATTGATTGAATATTTAGCTTCATTTTTATGCCATTGAGGGCTAACCACTGTTTCTTGGGACCCTGAATGGTTAACCAGTACTCGAGCACACCCTATCTCCGCAATAACTTATAACATTCCCACTTGAATCAGTGGTGAGAGACGAATGATAATGAGACACAATGTCGTTTATCAATCATCACGGAGACTGTTGCCTGGCGGGAGTAATACTATACTAACGGGCAATAGCGGTGCCAGAACGCCACTAGGAACCACGGTATATCCCTTGCTCCCGAAGATGGTCTGTATAGTGTTGTCTATGTATTATAACAATGACTTTATTCAACGAGGCTATCAGTGAGACAAGGTCAAATCTTCCCCGAGGTCCCCTACAACAATTTTTAACAAGAACAAATGACCATCATATAAACTGATTGTGAAAGATTGTGTGTACAGCGACCATGATTACTGACAACTTTCACTGCTGAAGATTCTGCAGTGAAGCATCTGCTGCAAAAACATAAATGTTCTGAAGTCTGGTTGCCACGCAGGGCTTACAAGACCGATGGCGGTCCGAAACAATTGCCGTGTAATTTTCATGTCGAACCAAACGTTAAAGCATCCGGCCAGATTAGTCTGTGAGTCTCCGATTTCAAGTAACCCGAAAGTTCTTTTTCTTAAATTTAGTTCATATTAGTTTTGTTAACTCTCTTGCAAGAAAAACTCATAACTCTCGAGTCCGCATCCTGGATAGAACCGGTACTGGGTGTTTTTAGAGACAAAGGATGGAGCTGGGACTCGAACCGGCAACTTCTAGCGTGATTTGTCCTACATTTTATCCTTCCATAATGAAAACTTTAAAGTTAGATACTATGTGAATTCCTGTTATTAAATTGACCGATACATGGGCTGTGCAATTTTTGGCACAAACTTTAAAGCAGCAAAGAAGCACGATATCACCTGCCCGACTCGTGTAACTGCGCGGCTGAAGGAGCATAATTGTTTTAACCAGTATAAGTGTATTGTAGTACACATTTGTTTATATGTGCACAACAAGAATAATTCAAATTATACAGAAAGTGTATCTTTTTCTCTCAACAGTATGAAATATATTCGAATGAGATAAGACAGGAAGAGTTATCGTTCCTATTAAGGCTATTTGACCACTAACGAAGAAAATGCGAAGTGTCACTAATTCGATTTTAGGTGCTTAATTGGTATTTTAAATCGTAACAGCTGACGTACCATAAGATGCGCGGATGCCTCGCCATAAATCTGTCCGAGAAAACACGTATTACATATTTTGCGCATATGGGTGATTTGTTTATTGACACGTACGAAAGTTACGCTAATTAATCATGTTTTGGATCGATAATCTGCTGCTGCGGATGCGTGATAGCAGGAGAATATCAGGCTACAAGACGACATTGGGTGTGCTCCGCAGCTGTCATTATTTATCTGATCATCAAACACGTTTAAACCCACTCGTCAGACCCAGATTTGGCTATTCGCAAAGGGGTCAAATATTGGACGTATGCTCCCTTATCAACGGACGATTTCCATGGTTCCGTTTAGTCCCTCCGCCAAACACGCACCGGTAAACCCCAGCATTTGGCCCTGTATAATAACGTAGATATGGTTCCTCTGCACAGTAATTTGTGATCGGTAAAAAGGAAAGCATACCGGAGGTTCTTTTGGAATTGAGTGATTTTTGTTATTTCATCACTGATCAGTAGTTGACTGTAGTCTGTTTAAAACACGTCAACTTCTATATATGGGTGTACGTGTGCGTGTGTGAGGGGTGGGTGGTTCAGATTTGGACTACATGGCTATGTTCTTAATGATATGTACTAGGGTTTGGGAATACTCATTTATTCAATCAGTAATCAACTCGATCAATTACTCAATCAATAAATGTGTCACTCTTTTTATTTATACTCGTACATTGCTGCGTCACCAGCAGACAGACACACTAATGTACGCATAGTGTAAATACGGTAATATCAGCCTCCCTGCTCTCTGTTGTTTAAATACTCTATTCACTTACTCATGACGATGTGACGGTATATCTGGGCTTGGTATAGTTTGTGGGACAGGGTTCGTTGATTTCTCCCCCAGTTGCGTTTTCGCACTAGCTCTTATAACGATTTCAATATCGTTTTCAATTCGTTTTGCTGGTTGGTCTCGGATGAGTAACTGTAAATATTATATTAAATTATAATTTATGTTGTGTCCTCAGTGCTCCGTTACTTCAATTGAAGCCTTAAAACGCTTTGACTTTTATTCGACTTTAATATTATAATTAAAGTGGCCATCCTTGTACCTCGACACAGCAGCCGGCTAGGCTGTCGGTGCATGAGTTTGATGTACGCGTGCGTGTTTTTGTAAAACAACATCTTGTCAGGTACATGTATGTTGATATAGCAGCAGAGTAATTGTTATATAAACTGAACCTCCTCCCAACCATACGTCTGTGCCAACAGTTACCGTCGTCGACGTTGTTTTTTTTTATAAATATCTGGGATAGCGTGGTCAGGCTCAGGGCGACTATTCCGTTTCATTTGTACAAATTTATTTTAGATTGATTGCGAAATCTTTTATGCATCGAGTCTATTTCCTGGGTATAGAGTCACACGGTATTTGTTTTTGAGAGATAATAGGTCTAGCCTGGGACCGAACCCGCAACCTCTGTTGTGAGCGGTCAACACCATATCCACCACGGTAGTACGACCCCTGTTAGTTTGTGGAATGAATTTTGGACATACATAGAGTTTGGCAGATCATTGTTCCAATTCACGAGAAACCCAACTACGATCATGTACTCTCTTATATCTCCACATCTCCGTCCATTTATCTGAGTGTGTACTTATTTACCTTTACAATTCCCTTCCCAGGCCGACCTATTAAAGTGAAGATTCTCTATCCATTACCAACTATATAGTGAGTCGCGTCTATAAGTAAACTACAGCTTCGAATAGCAAGCGTTATATACCCAGAACGTATACAGAAGTACCCTGTCCTAGGGCAGTCTTTAAATAAATCGTTAAGTTGAATGGCTAGTAACTATATATAAGAGAAGGCCTACGGGTGGAATTAAATATTACATCCACAAATTACACAATTCGGCCAGAGGCGTTTGGGTGTTCAAAACTATTTAAGAGGCTAGCATATATAACTAACTGCAATACGCGACGCTAGCAGGGGTATAGATAATAAATAGCTATAATTTGACACATCGTGTCAGATCTGATATTTAAACCTAATCATGAGAATCCCTTAAAACTGATACCATGACGATAACACACTAAACATTTCGTACAAATGTATAGGTCAAATAAAAACATCTTACTGATCGGGTACTAACTTTTTAATCCGATTTCATTTACATTATTTATTCCGAAGACGTGAGCGTATTTCAAAGATCAGAAGAAGCCAAACTAGGTGTGTATAACAAACAGTAAACATCCAAAACATCGAGTGATCTCATCGAATTGTATGCTTTCTATACGTATTTGAGTAAAAACCTTAAATATGTTTAATTATTCACCGTACCACCCACTTCGTAGTGTATATTGAAAAACAGGGTCGCCCCCGTCTCCTCCTTGTAAGTGGGACAATCTAAGTGTATATAATAACCTATATGTAGAAACAGTCCCTTTACTTTTATGTTCCATAAACTTTAGCACTGGCTTCAAAATTCAGAGATGGAATAAACTTTATGCTGGGTATCTTTTGATCTCAGAGTTCCTTCCATAACGTAAAACATCTGGCGATCTGTGGAAAATATCCCCAAACGCTTTATTCAAAAAGTCACTGACCTAGATTTTCGCCCAGCAACAACTGTAGCTCCGCCCATTGTTTATAATTGCGGCTGTTCGAACTGTCGTACACAGCGCAAAATGGGCGTACACTAATCTCACACAAATCTCTGATTGGTCGACGAACAACGCTGTACAAGTCACGTGGTTTAAGTGTATAAAGCGGGATATTCCCACCATAACTGAATCAGAACGATAAAGTCTTCCGAAAACAGCAGTGATTTAACTCAGCGAAACAAACAGACCTTCTATCGAGGGTACTGTGATATATTCAGGGATTTATAATTACACTCAGTGATTTTTACAACTTGGATATTTTAATGCGTCGATAAGGGCAGCAATGGTTCCTCAAAATAGCCCAAGTGCCTCCAGCGATATCAGTGACGATGGACATAATGTTATGTTTGGCTCTCAGCTTATAAATCCTCAGACGCACACGCCGTACACGGACGCTACAATGTGTAAAAAGGCAACTAATCATGTGAAAAGGCCTATGAATGCGTTTATGGTGTGGTCTCAGATCGAACGCAGGAAGATCTCAGAAGTGGCACCAGACATGCATAACGCCGAAATCAGCAAACGACTGGGTGCACGTTGGAAATTACTGGATGAAAATGACCGACAGCCGTTTATCGAAGAGGCAGAACGTTTGAGAATCTTACACATGCAGGAATATCCCGACTACAAATACAGGTAAATGTCAAATTATCATCTACGTTGTTATCCTGATGTTTTATATTACGTTGTAAAATTTGGCCTATTTTTAAACACATGATTGACACAGTTTCGTGTATACTGACTGCGTAGTTGTCTTTCATTATATGCGATTCACACGCACCACGCGCTGATAATGTATAAAAAAAAGTTCGAATTATATCTACCTGTTTGGTGCGTAATTACCCAGATAAAATATATTAAGTTATACCAAGTATTTTAATTTTAGAAATAGGTATATAATATCTTTAAAATCATTAATAAACAGTCGTGTTTCTTTATTTTTCAAATGTTTAAATTGTACATTCTGGTATTCACACTATGCTTTTCTTCATAATTCTTATGATTTTTTATTACTATTTTCAGACCGAGGAAAAAGGCAAAGCAGCCAACAAAAACGGAAGTTTCCAAGGGTAAAGTAACCAAAGCTTCAAAATCGCGATCAGACAGGAGTCGTTATCAAAAATCATCAGCAGTGAAAGCTGCTCTTTCCATGCCATCCCAGTATACTGTGAACAACAACAGCAACAATACTCAACACAGCAGGCTCAAGCTGAAATTGACAATCGATGAAAAGTTCAGAGACAGTATTAGAGCGAGCAAACACGTATCTGTTCCAGCTAGTCAGCTCACTCCACCGGGTAAGGTTCCGTCAAGCCCGGAATACACGCCCATGACACCCGAGTCGACCAGTTTCTATCCAGAGGATCACTATGATACCCCTGCACCTTCACCAGTTGAAGAGTCTTGTGTTGTGGTAAAACAGGAATATATGCATATCAACAATAACAATATTATCGTACAGCAACCAGAGGGTTCATCTCTGGCAGATCTAGACAATCTCACAGACATTCTTCAACTGCCCTCCAATTGGCAGTTAGATATCGGAAACTTAGACTTGTCAAAACTAGCAGATACAGAGTTTCCAAACTTCGACACTAATGTGCACTCGCATGTAGTGAACACCACCAGTGCCGGTGTCCAACCTACCGGGGCACCAGCCCAACATACTAGTGCTACTGTGAACTTTGTTTCAAATCCATCATCGCATTTTGAATTCCCGGATTACTCAACGCCAGAAGTCTCAGAAATGATAGGACTTGAGAACGAGTGGTTGGATATATCCACGTTAGGAACACTCACAGCTGCTCACTAACTGTTCAAAAGCTCACCAAATTTCCATTTTTTATATATCAAAACAATTAAAAATGTGTACTGTTCATAATGTTATTATTAGTTATAACGGGACAATGTGCAAAGAACTATGAACTGACTGTGAGAATTCATAAGTACTCTGTCTATGAAAATTTGTGAAAATATTCATGATAGAGGCTTGATCGTGATCAAAATGCCTTATAAAGTGGACCATAACAATTACGGCAGGAGCTTTATTTCAGTGTTTGAACGCTATGATGTACAAATGTATATATGTAAATAATGCAATATGTATATGTGTATATTTTGTTAGAAAACTTGCAATTGTCATAAGATGAGTTTAAATGTCAATGTTTCTAATGACCAGTTTGGATATTATTATTACTATTATTAGTATATTAAATGTAACAGTTATGAACACATATTATTGTGATTTTTCTACTAATAATGTTGCATTGAATGGGGAAAAGTTGTTCAAAGATTTATATTACTAAGTGTCGGACTAATACCATATATTATATTTAGTATAGTCGTGTGATGCAATTATTATAATCCGTTATTGTACGCAATATTTAGTAACTTTTTTTCGTATATTAACATGTCAAGTTGTCGTGTCTGTTTTCATGAGGGTAGAATTTGATGTAGCTAAAATACATTCGCCTTTTTATATTCCAAAATAGAAGCAAGATGTATAAATTTTATATCAGAGATTAAGCAAAGAGTTTATATATATATATATTTTCGTATAAAACATTTATTTGAGAAATGGACATATCTGGTTTGAATGAAATGCCAAATGGATAAAGCAGGAAAAGTACATGTGTGATAGAATTGAATGTTATGTATATTTTTTTTCTGAAGAATTTTATAATAGGATAGATTTTTTTGCTACACATTTTTATAGACACCCAGTCATTTGATGCAATATAATTCCTCTGAAATCTGCAATCCATATAATGCATTTACAGCTTTGGACATTATTTACTTGTTCTATTATAATTGTTGAATGTTGATCATTATTTTATGTGAAAATGTCTCCTTATGGTCCCACAGGTAGATTTTCTATGAAAGAAATTGTGCTAATATAAACTTTATTTATGGAGTTCCTACTCTGTATATATCATTGTATATATGTCTATTTAAATCATTCATCAACGAACAATATAATTATTTAATTAAGTACAGTGAAAGTCACTGTATATGGTATTAAAATGAGGTGTTTGTGATGACCAGTAATTAATACATGGCTACAATTTGTCTATGTAGAAATGAAGTAAAATTCACTAAACCTAATGATTTGTTTTCTGTGTTATTACTTATCACGTTCTTAAAATAGCCCACTGTTTACATCTGTTCAGAAATTCACGTGTTTTCAGGTAATTACACGCCCACCTGTCAATTACCTGTGAGTGACAGGTGAATTACCTACATAGGTTTACATATGTACGCATTTACACCTGTCTACTGCACCAAGTGCCTTGCTACACATGAGTTATTAAATAGTAGTTATATACTGCAACTAGGGTCGATTATCGCTTCGGATCCGTATTAAATATTGTGTTTTTTAACTGTGTACCGAGTGGGATTGAACAAATCCTAAAACGTGGAACCAATTATGTCGACCGAGACTAATATTGTATCCTGTGACACATTCTAGTCCACTTGTCGAACTCTTGGCTATAATAATCATAAATGATCTAACTGCCGAGTCAGTGTTACTTGCCAACATGTAACATTGTGACTCCAAGTATTCTCGGTGTGTTGTAAGTTACCCCAAGTGACAAGTAATTCAAACAATTAAGTTAGTCACAAACGATCGTGACACAGGCGATTTCCTTGTATAATAATAACTGATAATTGTTGTCTGGCATCTTTATTTTCATTTTTCAAATTTAAAATATATAAATAAACTGCCGTATACATTTATATTAATTTTAAAGGGTGTGTGTTTTGATAGATCGTGTGGATTTTGCCTTTAGCCTACTTTAAAAGCTTGACTGGCATAGACCTACACATGCTGTCATTTCTTCAAGATTGCAGATCGTTATCGTGGGGTTATAACTACTCCCGATCTCAAATATTTCAATCATTTACTGCTGCACGTTTTATCTACTTGTTTGCGAATTTGCGGCAGCATGTATAAGCTTCAGGCAAAATACCTAAGTTAAAGTACCCCGCGGGGCTGATAACGAAATGTCAATAAAACGCGGATTTAGATCGGCTGGTGTGATCAGCCGTAAAGACATATTTGACGTAATTTGATGTAAAGTGTTTAGAATATTGTGCAATTTATTTGATCAACGTTTTGCAACAATTTGCCATTTCTATACATTAATTTGGCAAATTGATTCTAGATAATAGTCTCCCATGTAATGACGACTCTGTTTCTTTTACACTATAACAATTTGCCATTTCTATACATTAATTTGGCAAATTGATTCTAGATAATAGTCTCCCATGTAATGACGACTCTGTTTCTTTTACACTATGTCGAAACATAATTGACAATTTATGTGAAAGCCGACACATTTAACACTTCGTTCAGTTTCCCGCCAAAAAATGAAAGAAAATCGCATAGTCGTCTGGTATGGGAAAGACACAAATATAAATGTGGGAGTTAACACACACAGATCGACTGATTTACAATTTTAAGCCTTCAAATGATCTTGGCTATTGTGAAGGGAGAGGCAGCTGAACTTCAGACTTCAGGCCTGAAAGACTTTAATACGGTAGGGTCACTTCAAATTTCTTTCACAAGACGAAGATAATACACGGCAATAAACCGTCTGAAGCTAAACGTAGGGTAGGTAGTTGATAACCTGAGTACGATGTTTTACAGCAAATATCACTGAGTGACTGGAGAGCTTTGACCTACACGACCTTAGATATTCATAAACCTGAGGAAATCAGTTCACATTCCTCATGCTTCAAAGTTAGTGTCTGAGGTCAACTCCTATAATTACTTTTACAAGCTATGTACTCTGCAACCTAGATTTCGTGTATTTGCAGTTTTAATGCATTTTTGATGATGCATGGTACCGGAATCGTAAAACCAAAACCAAAAAAAACAACAAACCTAGCCGTCTAGGAAATCAGTTAAGTCTGGTAAAACCGAGAATTTTCGTTTTGCATAATTTGCAATCAGGTATTGGATGTAAGATTAACGATTTATGTATCTAAAACATGTACGCACGCACGCACGCACGCACGCACGCACGCACGCACGCACGCACGCACACACACACACACACACACATACATACAAACATCATACATACGTACAACACTAACAGTCTATGGTAAATACTACATGAAATTGGAATTATCATCGTTGATTGTATATGTCACATAGTATTATATAATAAAACACAACACGCATTTTCTACAAAAACACCACAAGCACAGCATGAAACGTTGGGACTGCAAATCCTATCTATGGTTTACATAACCAAGCACATCGTCGGCAGCTGGATTAAACACGTGCGTCTCAACATGTGCGTCGTACAATTATTGTACAAGGCTACCCATCATGCAGCACTGCATCGTGTTTGTCTGTTTTCTCATCTAAGAATCTTGGATTAGCAATCGAGTATAATAAAAAAAATATTAGAAAGATTCAGCGTTTTGGGGAGGGTGTGGGGTGGGGGTGAGGGGGGACGTAACACCTAAACCACATGGTTCCAAATATATACAACTGCCAAAATAATTGTGTATTTGAACCGATTCTGGATAAAATATCAAGTTTGACACTTGCTAACTAACATAGTTCGTTAGCTAATTGTAATGGGCATTAGGTATTTAATTATGCTCGTCAACATGTCAGCGTATGGCATGAATACACAACCGCATTATCGTGATATTTGTATGTCTATATAAAGATTGCATTTCACACAGCAGAGCACATGTTATTTTTTTAATTATTTTCGTATCGTATCCATTCTTTGATATCCAATACTCCTGACTTAGCTTATAAAAGTTGTTTATTAACAGATTGTGGGGGTTACACGCTAAGTTTTATTTTATCATTTTGTATTCCTCAAAATACATTTACTGTTATTTTTATTTATGAACATTAGTAATAAGAAGGACTCTATATAAATCCTTCGTATTAAGTTAAATTCCAATACTAACTGACTGCTCGGACACTGACATCTGTACAGATTAGAACAGAACAGAACATATATTTTGTTAAACTTAAGCATTACAGCTCATCGTCATAGAGGTTTTGAAGGAATGTGGTTATGAAGCATCGATTTTGTCCCACTTAAAAAAGCTGGACATAATAATTCAATTTATACAAATTCCTATTTACCGCGCTTGCTAATTAAGTTTTATTATACCCATCTGTCACAAAGACAATGTGGAATTTGTCGTTATATTAACACATGCACAGAATCTTGGTTTTCTCCATTACAGCAGACCCTATTTCGATATTAAACGTAACTTCCACATTCGGGACTGGGAAGAGAGATAGGGAGAGAGGGAGATATGATAATTCCTTTTTTAAAAAAGTTTGTGTATAGTGTACTTCGTCAGACAATTTATGATTGTACTAGTAAACACAAGAGTCAAACAAGAATGTATTAACATTGATACGAGGATGGGGTTCTACGAATTTTGATTATGGATACATACACTAAACACTTGTTTATATATATTTTATCATTATTATAAGTTTTACTATTGAACGATTTCACTTCAAAAGTGATGAATCGCAGTAAGTTTAATGCTGTCAAACAGTAGACGAACAGACGAACACTTTAACATCAAATCTGTCTTGCGCCCTTCGTTGTCCAAACAAGTTTATTTCATTTTGTGTCAACGGCATGCCTTCGGGAAAAAACACAGTTAAAATAAAATAAATTAAAACAACCTCTAGACGCGTTATAGACATGTCTGAGTTACCACACGGGGGATTGGGGGCGGGGGGGGGGGGGGCGAAAATACATATTTATACACAATCTCAATCCTCCACGGGACCTCAAAAGTAAATACATGTATATAACATATAGGTAAACCGCCATTTTGTATTTCCGATATCGTCGTCAAAATGGAGTAGCGTTTATGGTTATTAACATGACATTGTCTATATAACATTAACAGACAAATATGTTTCCTTACATATCGTAAATGTCCTTTCTTGTTCATGTCCAAATTCATGGAAATTTCTTAGAATTAATTTTTTGAGAAAGTACATAAAATGTCAGGTTGCGGGTTAGCCATGTTAACTATATCATATCCTCATAAAAGTGGCTCATAGTCATTCAAATCTGGCAGACTTCATGACCAGATTGCACACATCTAATGTCATTATTGAATATCAGCCATCTTCGTAAAAATGCAACCGACTTTACGGTTCTGGTTGTACTTACAAGCGTCAATGCGGAGCTAATTGTCCAGCGATAACATAAATAATCACAGAGGGATTCGAACCATGTTGGCGTTTGTGAGAAGCCGCTTAAATGTAGAAATATGTTCATTTACGTATATCTTTAGTTTAGGCATGACAGTAAACTATAGAAATACAAAACGTAGAGGATTAAATCTTATTGTATTTGCTTGAATCACGATTAAGGATATTTAAACTGTGTTTTTCTTTGGCCTTTTTTATTCAGTCTTATTAGAATGGTATTTAATAAAAAAGTGAAGTATTGTTATATGAACTTGACGCCAGGATAAGTTGTAGTAAGTGATTTGAACAAAATAAAACATAAATGAAAGTATGACACCGTTTCTGCCTTTTTTCTGAGTAGTTTATAAAAAAAAATATAATACGTAAAAAGGGATTGTTTTTTTATATTACATTAATGGATTTTATTTTATTATATTTTTTGTCAAATATTGTTTTTTAAAAAATTATAGAGTGAAAAAAAAAACACCCATACAGTAAACCATTGTCTTCGTTTTGTATCAACTGACATTTGGACAACTTGCTTAATACCGTTTTATTTTTCATTATTTTTTCACACACAAAAAAAAAGATTTCCAAATTATGTTAATTTCTCCTCTTGTTCAAATACCTGTGTAGGTCACATATGTAAAAAAATCATGGCTAAAATTATTCACACGTAATCAAAGGTAAAAATAAACAGAAATTAAGAGTGCAAAACACAACTTTAACTTGACACGCGGTGTTGATCACACTTATATTAACAAATACGTAATAATGTTGTTAATAGATGTAGACACAAAAAAACACATCTGCGACATTTGACACTCCCGGGGTGACCGTATCGAAGTCAATTACGGAACTGATACATCTATAATCACACTTGATTGGTAAACAAGGCAGACATGAGACCTTGGTATTATCGTCTTTAGACAATTAAATAAAAATCTGTTGACACAAATTGTCAAAACAACACCCTGTATGCAGTCATTTGCACCTGTGCACACTTAAACGATTGGATTGTTACGAAAAACATGTAAACATTCCAAACATTTCCTGTTACCGGTGCTTAATTTTTATTTCATTCTATTTCAAAGATACCCAGTTAGTAAGCGTTACATCATCGCGTAATAATTAAAGCTCTGCGAGCTTCAACCGACTATACAATTAATACGTACTGCATACGCATGTGTTAAAGTGTACTTACTACAGAGCGTAAGGATTGGTCTTGTGGTGCAGAGTGTACCCAAATATCATATCTTCAAGGTTGTCGCAGCTGGGATGGGCGGGGATATTTATGTATAAAATGGAAGTAAAATATATAAAAAATATATTGCATGCATTAAATGAATTGCTTTTTGTATTATGACTTACTGCATAGCACACATAACACATTAAAGTACGTTGAGAAGTAACGTAAACACACTTTATGCCAATTGCCAAGAAGTAGCGCAAAGTCAGATAACTCGTCTAAGATTGTCTGCGAGTATTCATTTTGAAACGATTCGTGCGAAAGAGATGCTGGCAGCAGCCAAAGGGAGATAACTTGCGCATAAATTCATTTAACTTCAACACGGTCCTTCATTATTTTCCTATTGATTAATTTTTGTTATCCTTTAATAAGTTTGATTTTTCCTGCCAAGACAAATATAAAACATTTAAATAGAAAAAAAATGTTATTGAACATTGATACGCAAAACCGCAACATTAAGACATAATTTAGGCGACATTAATACCAGACACATATCAAAAAAGTCACTGACATTACCTATGTTCTGGTATGCTACGTAATTTAACAAGATACGATCGCATGGAGCGATAAATGCAAAAGCTTGAAAGTGTATGCTTTAGTATAATATCAGATTTGGCAGACGACACTACTCAAATTTGGCAGACGACATTTCTCTCACTGAACATGAGTGCGTTGATGAGACTAATCATATTGTGATTATTACCGAACAGGTAAAAGTCAACACGGAGAAGCCCTGTGAATGACCACGTTCAAGTATATTTCCGCGTCGTTTTTTCATCTTTGACTCAAGTTAACGTCTGTCAGAAACAATAAGACGGTATGAAATAAATCTGCCTTCAAGTCTGCCTGATCTATATCTACAGGCTATTTCAGGTCAGACTCAGTCACTGTCCCGATATGACCGACGAACTGACCATTTCGGACGAATTGATGATGTGGCCGTTTCGTTTATGTAGACACAAATTGCTGTACGGTATATATGAATATAAGTTAGAACGCAGATATCATCAGTAATGCACTATTTGCTGTCGGTTAACGTATATGTAAATATTACAACGCAAAACTGAGGCTATTAATTTGTGTATGATAAATATCGTTTATTTTGCATGATGTCATGTTGAGACTAAAATGGATGCAAACGTCAGCTTAAACCTGAATTTGGGCGTAAAATATCAATTCATGACAGTTCGCATTAAGCACATATGTTATTGTAGATTGGATCATGATAAAACACCAGAATAAAAATAGAAATGAAAACAAACATGCATGGACGACGGTCTATATTAAATGTCAACGCACACACATAAATATTATTTTGTCAGCGTATATATAACATACCGCTGGGTACATAATATTCAAAGTCAACCACAACCACAACCACTGCATCCCCACCCCGCCAGGTATGGATAGTGAGGGAATTTTGAATTTTCTCTCTGCAGAACTAATTTTTGTCCCTTCCCTTGTTGATAAACACTCTGATAAAAGTCTGATGGTTACATATTTACATGAAAATGTTCGCTGAGGTCCGTTGTAAAATGGGTGTGCTGTCACATATAAAGCAAAAATCAAGGGCAGCTAACTCAGGCAGTTATTATATGATCAAACAAGTTCAAGGAAATAAACACCGCTATAAGCTCGCCTATTTTTGGCGTAACGTACTTAAAGGCGCAGCGGAGACGTTTTTGCAACCTTAAGCCCCACTATCTCTCGCTATGTCCCGGTATGGTGAGGGTCGGAGTAACACATGTCTGGTACCAACACACATGTCCATGTAGACTTTATTTTAAATGACTGTAGGATTCAACTGAATGGACTGTGATAATGTCTGGAGATCAGTTAACCCTCACCACTGTGGTCATTGGATCGATCAGTTAACTTTCACCACGATGGTCATTGGTCCGAGCCTACCACGACCCAAAATACTTCCGCCTGTAAAAATGGTTATGACATAAGTAACATGCGTAGAAAATGCGATAACCCCCGTTAAAAAGCATTAAATTATGGAATACAATATGGACATACATATATTGGGAACATGGCTATTATCTATAGTGAATGTCCAGACATCGTATATATCGTGGATAACGTTTTGAACCGTGAAGACAAAATATTCACTTGATTTTAGGCTAAAACTGAATACAAAGTTGGCACACATAGACACCGGTAAAGTTGGCACACATAGACACCAGTAATGTTGGCACACATAGACACCAGTAAAGTTGGCACACATAGACACCAGTAAAATTGGCACACATAGTCACCAGTAATATTGATAGAACGTGTAGCCCAACCCTCTGGCTTATCTGTATATTACGTTTAAGCCTTTACTTCATATAGACGCCTTTGGACACTTAATATAGACACCTTTGGACACCTCTAATATAGACGCCTTTGGACACCTCTAATACAGGGAGCTTTTGAATGATTGAGTAAATTATGTTTATAATAACTGACAGAGGGGAAAACAGTGCAGGAAGTGTTCAGATTGCTCATTACGAGCAATCTGAACTCTTCCTGCACTGTTTTCAAAGGCCTTCTGTGATTACCGGGTGCGGGAAAACGCATATCTATGGAGTAAAAGGTTAAACAATATGTTTAAACTAAGCTGGTAATGATATTTATACACATCCTACCTCCAGAGACAGAATAACAGAACCACTATAACACCAATGATTAGCTATTATAAAACGAGAAACCTCGCATGGACTAACATAATCTTCCATGAGGCCCTCAGCAACAACTTGTTTTTTAAAGAACGGGTGTTAAATACAAATGATCATTATGCAAACGCGATTATATTTCAATTCAACATTGTTGAAATGTTTTATAAAATTGTTACAACATATATGAGATAAAACTGGTCGCAAAAATATATACGTTATGGACATTAACAGCCGGTTAAATGTATTCATCGTCAGGTTTTATTTATTTAGTGTAAGTAGGGTGCGACAGCATGTTGCCCTGGGAGATAGTTGTTTCACATCCGGTTTCATTCGGGCTTTCATTCGCAGTATCAAGAGTTGTCGTCTGTAAGATATGCATATAGTACTGACACGTATAAACATAAATATGATAAAGATAAAAATTGTTGATTTGTTGAAGAATGGAATAAAGAGTGCCTATGTATGCGACAGGCTTATGTTTGTTGAATAGTCGTGCTTTGTATTGTGCTGTTCAACATGGAACCATCCCTAGCCTAACAGTCTCAGCCTCGAATATTGAAGAGTTAACATTAACGTGCCGAAATACAAAATACAAAAAATCAAACTAAGTTCTTATTTCTTTTATATGCCTAAATGACATTATAAAACCAATCCTGTTGGCACGAGGCGATCTATTAACGCACCTAACCCATTCCTCCATCGTTGGTCCTTTATTGCCCTTTTATGACTATAATAGTTATAAATAGCCTTGGCCCTTTTATAACAGGGGCCAAGTGTGCGTTTAAACCTGGCATTAACCATCTATTACGTAATATGACATTAAAAGTATAAATCTAAACACGAGATATGAATACCTATCGACTCTTGTTAAGTTGTATACTGCGCAATAAAGATGTGGAGTTGACATTTTGACAGCCCAAGACGTATTAATAACCCCTGGAGTATTAAATACTCCCCTGCTAAGATAAATAGATGTTAATATATATGTGTCAACGTTGAAATAAGCACGATGTTTAATTGATTACTATGACAAAATGCATGTAAAAAAGTATTAAAAAAAGAATCAAAAGAATTGATAACTCCTATTAGGCGAACAACCTCCCGTAAGTCAATATATCAATACGATGAGAGAATATATCATAGAAAAAATATCATCGAACAAACTGTTCCTTTGAACGTGAATCTGAAAAGAATTTCAGGTCTCTCTAATAAGTAAACGAGAAAGACTGTATCCAGCTCGAGGATTCAGTCAGGCCTGTCATTTTTCTTTTATGTATTCAGTAAGCAAGGGAGGCTGTATTCCAGCTCGAGGATTCAGTCAAATCTGCCATTTTTCTTTAATTTATCCAGTAGACAAGAGAGGCTGTATTCGAGCTCGATGATTCAGTCAAGCCTGTCATTTTTCTTTTATGTATTCGGTAAGCAAGGGAGACTGTATTCCAGCTCAAGGATTCAGTCAAATCTGCCATTTTTCTTTAATTATCCAGTAGACAAGAGATGCTGTATTCGAGCTCGATGATTCAGTCAAGCCTGTCATTTTTCTTTTATGTATTCGGTAAGCAAGGGAGGCTGTATTCCAGCTCGAGGATTCAGTCAAATCTGCCATTTTTCTTTAATTTATCCAGTAGACAAGAGATGCTGTATTCGAGCTCGATGATTCAGTCAAGCCTGTCATTTTTCTTTTATGTATTCGGTAAGCAAGGGAGGCTGTATTCCAGCTCGAGGATTCAGTCAAGTCTGCCATTTTTCTTTAATTTATCCAGTAGACAAGAGATGCTGTATTCGAGCTCGATGATTCAGTCAAGCCTGTCATTTTTCTTTTATGTTTTCAGTAAGCAAGGGAGGCTGTATTCCAGCTCGAGGATTCAGTCAAGTCTGCCATTTTTCTTTAATTTATCCAGTAGACAAGAGATGCTGTATTCGAGCTCGATGATTCAGTCAAGCCTGTCATTTTTCTTTTATGTATTCGGTAAGCAAGGGAGGCTGTATTCGAGCTCGATGATTCAGTCAAGTCTGCCATTTTTCTTTAATGTATTCAGTAAGCAAGGGAGACTGTATTCCAGCTCAAGGATTCAGTCAAATCTGCCATTTTTCTTTAATTTATCCAGTAGACAAGAGAGGCTGTATTCGAGCTGGATGATTCAGTCAAGCCTGTCATTTTTCTTTTATGTATTCGGTAAGCAAGGGAGGCTGTATTCCAGCTCGAGGATTCAGTCAAATCTGCCATTTTTCTTTAATTTATCCAGTAGACAAGAGATGCTGTATTCGAGCTCGATGATTCAGTCAAGCCTGTCATTTTTCTTTTTTGTATTCGGTAAGCAAGGGAGGCTGTATTTCAGCTCGAGGATTCAGTCAAGTCTGCCATTTTTCTTTAATTTATCCAGTAGACAAGAGATGCTGTATTCGAGCTCGATGATTCAGTCAAGCCTGTCATTTTTCTTTTATGTATTCGGTAAGCAAGGGAGGCTGTATTCGAGCTCGATGATTCAGTCAAGTCTGCCATTTTTCTTTAATGTATTCAGTAAGCAAGGGAGACTGTATTCCAGCTCAAGGATTCAGTCAAGCCTGCCATTTTTCTTTAATTTATCCAGTAGACAAGAGAGACTGTATTCGAGCTCGATGATTCAGTCAAGCCTGTCATTTTTCTTTTATGTATTCGGTAAGGAAGGGAGACTTTATTCGGGCTCGAGGATTCAGTCAAATCTGCCATTTTGCTTTTATGTATTCAGTAAGCAAGGGAGACTGTATTCGGGCTCGAGGATTAAGTCAAGTCTGCCATTTTTCTTTAATGTATTAAGTAAGCAAGGGAGGTATCCAGCTCGAGGATTCGGTCAAACCTGCCATTTTTCTTTAATGTATTCAGTAAGCAAGGGAGACTGTATTCCAGCTCAAGGATTCAGTCAAATCTGCCATTTTTTCTTTAATGTATTCAGTAGACAAGAGAGACTGTGTTCGAGCTCGAGGATTCAGTCAAGCCTGCATTTTTTCTTAAATGTATTCGGTAAGCAAGGAAGGCTGTATTCGAGCTCGAGGATTCAGTCAAGCCTGCCATTTTTGTTTAATGTATTCGGTAAGCAAAGGAGACTGTATCCAGCTCGATATTCAGTAAAGCCTACCATTTTTGTTTAATGTATTCGGTAAGCAAAGGAGGCTGTATTCGAGCTCAAGGATTCAGTCAAGCCTGTCATTTTTGTTTAATGTATTCGGTAAGCAAAGGAGACTGTATCCAGCTCGAGGATTCAGTCAAGCCTACCATTTTTGTTTAATGTATTCGATAAGCAAAGGAGACTGTATCCAGCTCGAGATTCAGTCAAGCCTACCATTTTTGTTTAATGTATTCGGTAAGCAAAGGAGGCTGTATTTGAGCTCAAGGATTCAGTCAGGCCTGTCATTTTTCTTTAATTTATTCAGTAGACAAGAGAGGCTGTATTCGAGCTCGATGATTCAGTCAAGCCTGTCATTTTTCTTTATGTATTCAGTAAGCAAGGGAGACTGTATTCGGGCTCGAGGATTCAGTCAAGTCTGCCATTTTTCTTTAATGTATTCAGTAAACAAGAGATACTGTGTTCGAGCTCGAGGATTCAGTCAAGCCTGCCATTTTTTCTTTAATGTATTCGGTAAGCAAGGGAGGCTGTATCCAGCTCGGGGATTCAGTCAAGCATGTATTTTATTTTTTAAATAATGTATTCGGAAAGCAACGAACATGTATTCGAGCTTGAGGATTCAGTCAAGCCTGTCATTTTTTCTTTAAATTATGTATTCGGAAAGCAAGGAGGGCTGTATCCAGCTCGAGGATTCAGTCAAGCCTGTCATTTTTTCTTTAATGAAATCGGTAAGCAATGGAGGCTGTATTCGAGCTCGAGGATTCAGTTAAGCCTGTCATTTTTTCTTTAATGTATTTGGTAAGGAAGGTAGGCTGTATTCCAGTTCGAGGATTCAGTCAAGCATATCTATTGAAAATACCAATGATACCAATAATTTATTGCACACTTTATACCAATAAGTTCCGCATGCCCCTAGTTTACATTTGCTAGTTACAACTGGCTTTGGACACCTCGCCAATTTTCCTAAATGAGTATGTCGGAACCATGTCCCAGTCGTTTCGTCACCCATCAGTATGAGGTTACTCGGTGAGGTGTTCCGAATGTAATATCTCATGCGCTCATTACCGAGATATGAGATTTTTCTCACATTTAAGTAGAACTATTGCTTTGCATTTCAAATTTTGACGCCTGCTAAATTTGAGTGACGTACCTCTTTAGAATGGCGTCCATCGTTTACAAAATGAATTAATTGTTGACTAAAATATTACAATTTTGTAAAATAAATAATTAAAGGAAGTTAGCTGTTCTGCCCTGTTGTCAGGTAGGTAAATGTTAATAGGTACATAATAATACGCACATGTTTAAATGAACGCGATATAAAGCAGATTTTTTTTTAATTTATATAATTTTATTTCTCAACGTGCTGACAAGCTCTCCTGTGTTTTAATTTTCTTAATATAGTCCGCAAATTGTGTTATCAATTAACATCAGCATGCTTTATTGTTTTATTTATTTTTTTATTGTTTCGTTTGATGAATGAAAAAAAAACGGCATAACATCGTTCAGATGGATTATGCTTTTTAATAATTTAATAAATGTCAAACTACTTAGTTCATCAAGGTCATATCACAAACAACTTGTAAACGTTATGACTAGTTTGCTAAGAGTATATTTATTATCAACGTAAAAATCTCGGAATCTCATTTAAAGGACAAGCGATTTATATTCGTTTGCACTCATAGTATCGCATATTTATCATTGATCAGAGATTAAAAGTGTAAAATTTTTAAAATGAACAACGAGTTTCTCAATTGTACGGTCAGCTTATTGGGGCAGTTTATGGTATGTCCGGGGCGGACGGTCAGAACTTTATCACTGGTCAGTCAGTTCAAGCGCAATTTCACTATTTTTGTATATCGCGTTATCTTGTTTATTGGTCATCGATGAAAGTTTAAATGTTTGGAAAATCGGATTTAGTTTCAAAAATTGCAGAACCGACAATTTTATTTTTGAAATAGTTCGAGTAATCAATACAAGAGATATTGAATATTAGTGCGGATGAAAGAGTGAGCATGCCTTTACTATGTTTTTTACACTGCAAGAAGGCAGTAATATAGAAGATATAGCCATTCCTTGGATAGTGTTTTTTGCAGATATTTTGATTGTTTATACACTCACCCGATCATTCCTGGCATCCAGCTTGGAAGAAAATTCCATGAATATATAAACTGGCAAACGTTCTCACATTACGTTCTTAGACAGAGCTGGGCTCAAACCCATGGTCTCTGCAGCAAGAAGTCAACACGTTCATTGAAGGATCTGACCCCCCCCCCCCCCCCCCCCCCACACACACACACACACACACGCACACACACACATTCTTTCACATGCTGTTTTTACAACTGGCGGAGTCATACACTTGTACGAGTCCATGTCATCATAGACATAATATCTGTACATGCATGCCGTAATTCAGACGTGTTTACCATATCTCTACAATAATGCTGGTATTAATTTGAGAATGCTTCCAAGCCCGTCTTATTTGTCAACGACTGTATTAAGGACACACGGGACATACTGAAGTTTCCAGGATATTGCTAAGTCATATATCATAAACAGGTCAAGTAAACAACGGACAGGTGTTAGAGGGGATGGACAATTGACCACGTAAACTGGTACCCGTGTTTTTGATCTGATAAACTAGCGGACAGTTACACACAGGGTGTCCCGTCCACCCCAAATGGCTCGCCTTCCTAATTGCAGTTTATCTATCGCATATGATGGGAATTATGTAACTGACATATTAGTGCTTGTTCTAAATATAAAACACCTTGTTTACATCTATTAAACCTTTAGTGTAAATAAAAGATGTTTTCGGTGCGAAGTAATTATACTGTTTACTCTCTAATGTTTTAAGATTAAGTGCAAAAAGTATAACTCATCCGCTGTAGAACATAGATGAGATACATTTTAGTATAATAGTGGTATTATGCTTTAGGGTCCCCCAGTGGTTTGCACGCATTTAAATTTCTCCAATACATGTATATGTATGATAAATACAAAAACGGCGCGACACTAATCGAATTAAAGTATTTGGCTCAGTTTTTTGCGTTGTTAGGGTTTCGGTCCGTGAACGTACCATGGGCCGTTTAACCATTGCCCCAAAAACACAACATTTTATATCGTTTGACTAATCCTAACCCTCAACAACCCAATAGATGGTTAAAGACTCAATTTAGGATAGAACAATATGGCTTGATTAAATTAAGACATGGACTTTATAAGATATAATTTGAGCTCAGCCAGGCAGTTCATGGCCTAGTGCAATGAACTAGCTTCGCATAACTCCTCTAAAATGTTTTTTTTTTATATACTTGACGTTTGACCAATGAAAAAAATGCGGATCACCCGTCATGTAACCAATAATTGCACTTAACAACTTACATTCAAATCCGCGACAACCTCGGTAACCCCTAGACTCCCTAATCCCATTCCCAGCACGTCCAACCCCAAAGTAAGTCCCCGCTGTGACGGAGTGACTGCTGACTCTGAATGAAGATCTGACACCCGACACCTGCTAGTAAATCCTCTCATACGTGATGTATTACAACACATATCGTCATATGTTCAGTATTCAGGCCACGTACTGGCTGCCACACCCTGCAGCAGAATCGTGAGAAAATGTCTACGATGCCTGCCGCCTTATCCGAGCTATGCCTTAACGCTCAAGGAGTAACGTAATGTTTACAGGAACGCCGCAGGTAAACAAGTTTTCATTGCCCCATTATTAATAGTTCCTGCAGTATCAGGGAAATATCTATAATGCGTTATGGCTTAGCTACGTAATCTTTATTGGTGTTTAATTTGCCTTTTAAGTAGGTTACCAAGCCCGTGTATTATCAATACTATGACAAAATGTTATATTGGTGCTGTCTAAGTGCTTATAGCGCATTTGGTGTATTTCTGTTGTTCTGCGGTACAGTGATTGTTTATTTGTCTTCGGCTGTACGCAAAATTCTGTGAGAGATGAAAAACTGACACATAGGGTGATAGAAAACTCGCTAGGAATTTATCTTGCATCGTAAACTTAGTGCTTTTCTTTCTTCTCAGTAAATACAGTATACGTTATACGTGTTGGTTTTTAATAAGCACATTTTGACTTAAATTCGGCTATTGTTCATCACGAAAAGGGGGGTGGGGGGGGGGGGGGTGGGGGGGGGGGGGGGGTAGGCACTGTCCAATTAGGACAGTTGACAAACGCAGTGTTAAGGGACGCCGTACCTGCAGGGTAGAGAAAGCCTTGCTGTTGTTTTAAATTACTAATTTAAATAAAAATTAATGTAGTTTCGTATTGCGTTTTCTACATTTGTATGTTCTTTGGCCTTCGGCGCCGGTCTGTCCGGCCGTCGTTTTCATTATTATTCGCACCCAACACTTGTTTGGATATATGACTTGTGGTCAATTAGAGAGAGAGAGAGAGAGAGAGAGAGAGAGAGAGAGAGAGAGAGAGAGAGAGAGAGAGAGAGAGAGAGAGAGAGAGAGAGAGAGAGAGAGAGAGAGAGAGAGAGAGGGGGGTCATACAACAACACTATTTCGCAAATATAAAGTTGTTAAAACTTTAAAAGTTGACATTCATTTAATACTGCATCTTTCTCATTGTGTTTAAGTATTCGTCATCTTCCGTATTATAAATATATAATAAACATATAATACACTGATATGCACCGAATGCACCGAGACATCCGCATGTTCTATAAGGTTTGTTATCATTAATCATGTATGCAAGACGCTGTTTCCACCGTCAGTGTGTGCCATGACCTTTATAATCCTCCGGGTACGTAGTTAAGTAAACCGTAGTGTTTTGCGGTTTTCAACGAAATTAAATATTTCTTAATATGATATTTAATACGCCGAGTGCCACACGTGTCCCTTCAGTATATGTGTCAATACATTTTGAATCAAATATGTCGTCTGCACCCATTTTTGTTTGCTTTTAAGTTTTAAAATAAGTCAATAGGCCGTTATAGTATTTAGAATTACCATGTGTTGAAAAGAGGATGATTGAATATCATTACAGAACACAACAAA
Organism: Panopea generosa; assembly: GCA_029582155.1. Lineage (NCBI taxonomy): Eukaryota > Metazoa > Mollusca > Bivalvia > Adapedonta > Hiatellidae > Panopea > Panopea generosa. The sequence continues at coordinate 71,361,477 of CM055901.1, read as the reverse complement.
TGTTAAGTTCAGAAACACCCATCTTTCACTGACACAATTTTAAAATGCGGCAATAATATTGACGTATTCCTTACACTATCACTATAAACCATTACTTGTGTACTTGGATTTCCTATATACTTACGTGCTATGCTTGCTATTTACTTAAATAAACGAGGGCGGAAATTAGTCACTCAGTGTTTTGGCTTTAGAATGTGCGAATATATAAGTTATAATTATTTACCGTATCATAATAAAAAATACTATACTTAAAACTACTTTAAGGTATGTTGAACTAAACATACGTAGGGGCGTTATGTTTACGAGTGCAACAGATGTACTTTATGCAATATTTTGCATAACAATTATCAGGTGACATTATATCGTATACATGTTTGTATGTATACCTCTCCTGTTTCCAAACGTCAACATAAGATAAAAGTACACACCATTTACTATCTCATCAGGGGTTGGCGTTTAAAAAAACGGATTAGGGAACTTACAGGGATTCCATTATCCAAGCGAGGCTAGGAGCTCATCACACTACCAGCTGATTAGCAGACGACTATATAACTACATAGGAATATTTATTTTGCGATTTGGTCAAGATTGTTTTGTTCCATTATGAATATCAGATAACAGATCAGATTCTTCCCTTGATTTCCGTAAATTATTAAGGGACCTGTGTTAATAAACAAATTGTATAAAGCAACATAATGAGAGATGGAGGACGACATGGCAATGTTAGTTATCATGTTGCATATCTATCTGTTATTGTTATGGATTTTAAAATCTTAGTGGGTTTCTTTATTTAAGATAAATACAAACTTTAAAAACATTTATTTTTTATTTGATCAATGTAACAACAAATTATGTGATTGTTTTCTAACAAGGACACAGTTTGTGTTACCGTATTACGCCTTATAAACATAATTCCATTGACATGTGAACATAGTAATATATATAACAAGTTATTGTCAGTATTGTAGAATATTGAATAATATTTGTATCTTTCATTATAGGGTGGAAAATGACTGTATGTATAAAGAAGAAACCAGCACCACTGTAAACCAGAAGAATCCAATTAAAGGCATATTGATATGCTAGAGTACGTAAAGAAACAGTAATGTAAATCTGGAAAGCATGATGACAGAGACACGTCATCAAAACGTCAGAAATATGGTCCCCATAAATTGGTACACCGATGAAGTATATTCCTGCAGTCTTTTTTCCGGACTGCACTTGACAATCTGGAACATGTATTACTCCCATTATATAGCTACATGTCAATGTTGATATTAACGGACACTAACAATCTGCATCCGAAACAGCTGGGTCTGCTTCACTTCTGTCTTTACAACTGATATGTAAAGTAAAATATAAGCTTTATTTAAATGTTAACATTATTTTGAGACATACTTGTAATAAAATGATGTTGAACACGTATATTGCGTAAATAAAATGTTAATTGCCTTTATTTATATGGTTTTTCCTTATTCCTCTGTGAATCTATTACACCATACACCTCGTATAATTTTTGTTTTACTAAAACAGAATACAAGTGTTTTAACAAAAATAAAATGGCAAACTGTTCTGTTGTGTTCTAGACAATGGACGCTTATATGAAAAAGATATGGTAATGAACTAAAAGTAATGTAACCTGACACTATACAGACGGTTTGTATCCGTCTAAATCACTTCCAAAGAGAGGTGTTAATTAGCCTTAATCTACAGGAATGTTTACACAGGTCAAATGTGAATGAATTGATTTACAGCAGGGTCTGCAAATGCTCATAAGACCCCTTCAATGACTGATAATTTGTAAATATTTCCATTTATCAGATCATAAAACACGGTTTTACTGGTATAGCAATACACATGCTGAATAATGTAATAACTTAATTTTCAAACCATGAACTACTTAATTAAATATTGTTCTCTGACCTTTACTTTAAACTGTCAACAAATTCGAAATTAATAGTTGTTATCAGACATATCTCAATTACGATCCAAGATATAACTGTTATCTCTATGGAAGCTAGTGTTGCTGTAAGTAGAATGTGCTCCTAGCCTCGTTCTGGTGTAGATATGCATATTCATGAGACAATATTAAGAATGGTCTATTATTCATGAAAACAATCCGTACAGAATCGGGGCATATTTATACATTAAAAATACATTTTAACGCAATAGGATATACATAACGGAACACACTCGAATACAAGTGTATGAAAAGATACGTTTTACGAACCGAACAAAGAACATATCCTCTACTACAGGACGCGAGGCAACATACTATTATGAAGATACAAGATAAAACACGTCACAGTACTGTTCACGAAGGATTGAAAGCCTCAAAGGGGTAGACAAATTGAAAGGGAAACGGAATAATATGAACACTTATTGAAACAATACATTGAATCATAACGAGAAAGAAAAAAAACAGAAGGACAATACAGTTAAACAGAACAGGACATTTAAAAGGAATATGAATAATGCGCCAGTCACTTGTACCTATCGCTCCCATAAGTCCGGGATACAGCGACAGACGGAAGAGGAGGATAATTTTATTTATCGCCGCCACCGATTTCCCATATGGGCGACGCCTCCAGAAGAGTATTAGTAATTTCAATTTTTTTTAGGATAGTGCAGAGATACAGAAGATCCCTTTGTAGCGTCCCTGGCTCTTTTACATGCCCGGCATAAATCACCGACACATTGGACCTCGATTTTTGTTAAAGTCTCATCCGAAAGACTGATACTGTATTTCAAGTTGGAGGAACGGTGGTTCGAACCGGCGACCCTTGGGTTTGCAGTCCAAGGACTTAACCACTAGACCACTAATCCGCTCTAGACGGAGGAACCAAAGTGTCCTGTCGCGATGATTGCCATGGAAATGCGCAAGTTTTACTTCGCACCTGAAACAACCGGACAGTTTAGTTTTCCCGTTTACGTGGTCATTCTTCGATATTAAAAACCAATACGCCTTCATCTGGGTTTAATAATTTATATCAATAAAATGATAATGTCGACTGCAAACAAAATAAATGGTCGATAAAACCATACGGAATGTTTAGGTGTTATTTCTAGAACATTTCACTGCTACAAATAAAGAGATAAACACCAATCTTCAAAGAGTATGCATCGTATTATTGGGCTTCAATTGGTGCAGACGACATTTGACCTGTTTTGATATTATTAGTGCTTATGAGTTGTCCGGGTTCAATAAGTTATCTATTTATATAAGGGTCCGTTTTATATCTTTGCGATATTTGTACTATTTTTGGATGGTTTAGAAGCTCACAGGTGCATGGGATTTGATAAATGGAATTGGAAAAAAGTTAGTAATGGTGTAAACGAACAGACGGACGGACGGACGAAAATTATAAGATATATGTAGTTATTTAAAAACCCAAGATATTCAGCATGTTATGCGTATTATACTATGAGGTCTATCGTGCGTATTATACTTGGCATAAATAGATACGCATAAAAATCCGCACATCCTTGGTTGAACAAGATTAAAGTTTTAGTGGAACGGTTCTCTCTTTCAATTGTTTTATCTTTGCGAAATCAACCGATCGTGCAATGAACTCCTAGTGTGTTCGTATGTTTAGTTTGGGGAAATCATATACCTTTAAAGCTTTAGTGCGATTTTTGAGGACTGTACACAAAATCTTAAACATTGTTTATTGAAACCGATATCATATTTGCCCGTAGAGATAAGAAGACGTAATAAAGATATACCAAGATATCAGAGTGTGTAGGTACTATGTTGCTTGGTTGTCAATTACATACTTAATTAGTAATCAAATAATCTCGTCTTTGATCTTAGTTGAACCGATAACAGCGGTGCAAGATTTAGTAGGATTGAGATAGAGACGGTAACACCGACGAATCTGACACGGGCGATTGTGAGATAGAAAAGAATTATGCCAAAAAGTATAATTGAATGCATGTGGGCCATAAATAAGGTAAGCTCCCATATTGTGAACTGAATCAGAAACTGTCAATGACATGAATTGTCAGGAAGACAAGGTGTCCGTGCTTAAGTGTCAAGGAAAAATGACAGGTGCTATTAATAGTATTGGAACCCGTGGAATCGTCGGGCGTGTCAAATCAAGCGTGCTGATTGGCCAAATCGCTTAGCACCATGTCACCCGACTTATACACGTGATTGACAGGTTATGACGTAATCAAAGTAAGATTGGTAATTTACATTAAGATAACATCATGCGAGGAAGTGGTTATGGTGGTAACTTGTTAAGGTTTCTCCGTAATTATGAATTATTTTGACAGTTTATGCTGTCAAGTATATTAAAAAAGTGTTCAAATTATAGGTCAAGTTTATGGGTCGGTAAGTGGTTCCACCTCAATGACATCAGAAACATATAAACATAATAAATGAGCATAAACTGCGGACGTGACCCACAGTTCAAATCATCTCTGTTTGTATCAATAACACAAGCAGCTCGTAATAAATAACACATATAATACAATATTACGAATGGATATAATATAATTATCATATAATACAATACTGCGAATGGATATAATATAATAATCATAAAATACAATACTAAGAATAGATATAATAATCATATAATGCAATACTACGAATGGATATAATATAATAATCATAAAATACAATTCTACGAACGGATATAAAATCATACAAAAATCAGACTTCCACGAGACCCTCTCTTGCCAGTGGCCTATATTACAAATTACTTAAACAATTCGCCAGTGCTCTTGCCATACGTTAGGCTATTGATAGAGCTTATTTTAAAACAGTTTTATACAAAATGATAAAATGAAGATATGTGTTCTTTTTTTCTAGATTAACAAATTAACAAACTAGTAACTTAGCGTATTATATTACACTTATATGTGCGTTTATTGTACAGTTAATGTGATATTAAACTATTGCTGCAGTGTATTAAAAATGTCTTTGCAGAATTACATAGCATATAATACTTGTGTCAATTGTATTATAAGTATGTGTATAATATTGCGTAGGCTATGATGGGACTCGAAAAAAAAGTTATATTATGTACAACGATTCACGATTTTTGTCCTCTGATTAGAAATAGATCAAGTGTCTCCGGAAGTGACCATACATGACATCTCAACTTTAAAAGATTTGTAAGAACTTAAATAAGTAAAATAAATAAGTTTAAACTAGTAGTGGTCGTGGTCGTTGTATAGTAGTAGTAGTAGTAGTAGTAGTAGTAGTAGTAGTAGTAGTAGTAGCAGCAGCAGCAGCAGCAGCAGTAGTAGTAGTAGTAGTAGTAGTAGTAGTAGTAGTAGTAGTAGTAGTAGTAGTAGTTAGTAGTAGTAGTAGTAGTAGTAGTAGTTAGTAGTAGTAGTAGTAGTAGCAGTATTAGTAGCAGCAGCAATAGCAGTAGTATAAGTAGCAGCAGCAGTAGCAGTATTAGTAGTAGCAGCAGTATCAGCGATAGCAGCAGCGGTAGCAGTAGTAGTAGTAGTAGCAGCAGCAATAGTAGTAATCACGACAGTGTATTACATTAATGAGTTATTTTAGTTTTTTTAACAGTTTAAAGATTATTCATAGGGTTATATTGTATAACCAAACAAATTATTATATTTTTGTTAAAGTACCTCTCATTTGACACTTTTATCTAATTGTTTATATAAGAATGTATTGGTTGAACAAGCAGTATACCTCATGTTTGGTAGCACACATATCCCATGTTTGATAGCAAATTACTTGCGAAAGAACACATCATAATGCATATGGTAGAATCATCTTTATCGCAAGTAACTTACACGCAGTATATTTCTCACATAAAGTATTTGGACCTAGTTGGGCTTGAACCCAATACCTTAGCGTTGACAGGTAAGTAATTTTGATTATGCGTTTTTGTGCATAGAAACGATAAAAATAGTCCAGTAAGCTAGTAAGCGCCCATTCTACAGAAAAATATAGCAAAATAATAAATTGATTTTTTTATTATTTTGTTACAGGTCGTGCACAAACGGACCCAGAAACCTCGTTTTTTATATAATCCTTTTAACCGTAACACTTCAGAGGAAACATGTTATCTGTATCCTAGTTTATTTGTGACACGGATTATAAAAACACGTGTGCGAGAGTATTAAGATTACTGCGTGTTAAACAGATCTTGTGTTCAACCGCAAATATGAACGCTTTATCTGTTAAATGACTTTCGGAAATCAACTTGGCAAGGTGGCTTGAATCGGGGAGGTCCTTCGCGTATTAGAAAGTAAATATATATGTATTTGTATATTTATAGATAATAGAGTGGACAGCGGGTGGTCTGAAATACTAACTATAGCATATTAACATAAAAATCGCACGCTCATTGGTTGTTACGCGGTCAATGACTCATGAAAGAAAATTAAATTAATGACCTATACATCAATACAATATCAATGTTTTTCTCTTAAAAGCAGAATATTTTCGAACTTTTATGACTTTGTCGTATAAGCCAGAAATACATTAAATTGCGTATTTGTAGACCATTACTATATACATCTAATTACACAAAATTGTCGACTGGAGTATTAGACTGTAAATTTATCAAGCATTTATTCCTCCTTTTTTATGTACTTTAATGTTGGACAATTTCATCAGCGTAGAAGAAACAGTGACTTAATTATATGTCAAATGTCTTTGGAAAAACCACTCGGCCGTACATCACACGTCACTGCTGCCCATACAGGAGGAACATGGACTATTCTGTGTATCCGATTTGAAAGAGGTTTCTAAAATAAAACCCCACGTATTCGATGATTCAAGTAAAGGTTAGAAGTTATATGGAATTTTCTACGCCAGTACAAAAGGCCATGTAACTTGTAGCCGGCTAGGTGCTGATCTACTTTCTCTTTTCTGTAGTGATTTCATTCGCTGAGGAAAAAGGTCAACATTTACTGACGTTCATGACAGTCTATTTAAAATGGAATGTTCTACTTTGAAAAATTTGGATGAAAATCGCTGAAAAATAAATATATGGCTGATAAAGTAGGACAACATCTTAAACAAAAATAAAATATATTCTGAAATAACAGTAAAAATACCTCTGTGGGTTTCCGTTTTACTTGATCGATATTAATGACGTAATTTGATAATATTTAATCTTCTTTCTTCATGTCGATGTATAAACATGACAATGGAAAAATGGGTTTGTTACTGTATAATTATCATCAATGGTGCAAAGAGACACCAAGTGTCTTCTTATTTCATATACACGTGGTACTTTATTGCTCTGATGGGTGATTGGACTGATAACAATGCATGTCACCAGCCAACTGTTACTCACAAAACAATACAAAATTTAATGTAAATAACTATAATGTATTGTAAATATTTTACCAAATAAAATGTTGTCACTACCTTTTTTCTCTTAATATTCAAAGCTTCCTCGATAAATAAAGAACCTAAAGCATTTATAATTTATCTTAATAAACATTAGAAACGACTTTACTAACCGGAGTTCAAGCTATTTTGGCTTAAGTATTTACTCCAATATTTTATTAAAATTTACTATATTTCTACTGAAAAGCACGTGCTGACCACATGCTTCCTCAATATATTAGAAAATGCACTCGTTACACACGATTTAAAGCGTGGTCCGGTGACAGAACATCGATTCCAAGATCAGGGGTCATGGGTTCAATCCTCCGATACGGCTATGTGTGGTGTCCTTGAGCAAGACACTTTATCTACATATGCTAGGTACCAGGTCTTCTTCACAGGAACACCTCGAGCTTTATTTATTAAAGTTAAACGAATTGTTTTAACAATCGATGTAAAATAAATAAGTTTTTAAAAAAATGCATACGTACAAAGTTTACCCGTACATAAGACAATTACATGTTTAATATTTATATAGTACTTTTTCGATTATTAGATAACACTACAAAAATCCCCATTCTACCAAAGAATCATATAGAGGTACTTCCATACAAGTCCTTGGTTCTACCAAGCGATAATCATCCTGTATCTCGTTACTTTCTGCAGTATTAATACAGTGAAACTAGCGAAGCGTGGATTGAACGCAGAGATCAATATACAGCTGATCACGGAGGATAAATCTGACGCAACTGTTCAATACAGGATGCTGCTGTTATCTTGTCATTTCTGTACGCATGTATGTCACTCTTGGTCGTTCAGTTACTAATTACCTAATTGTTATCTTGAGATAAAGCCTAAAACGTTGGTTCGGGGTACTTTTCAAGTCTGATCCAGTTACACCTGAGCTTGAATCTATTGTTTATACGAGATGAAGACTTTAAACAATGGAGAGTCCTCCGTGTCTGAGAGGGTTGGATACCTCTTACCTCCCACCACTGAGTTTGTGGGCTCCATGCCCGGTCATGTCTGAGAGGGTTGGAGACCACTTACCTCACACCACTGAGTTCGTGGGCTCCATGCTCGGTCGTGTCTGAAAGGGTTGGAAACCACTAACCCCCAACCACTTAGTTCGTGGGCTTAATGCCCGGTCGTGTCTGAGAAGGTTGGAGGCCACTTACCTCCCACCACTGAGTTCATGGGCTCCATGCCCAGTCGTGTCTGAGAGGGTTGGAGACCACTTACCTCCCACCACTGAGTTCGTGGGCTCCATGCCCGGTGGTGTCTGAGAGGGTTGGAGACCACTTACCTCCCACCATTGAGTTCGTGGGCTCTATGTCCGGTCGTGTCTGAGAGTGTTGGAGACCAATTTCCTCCCACCACTGAGTTCGTGGGCTCCATGCCCGGTCGTGCCTAAGAGGATTGGAGACCACTTACCTCCCACCACTGAGTTCGTGGGCTCCATGCCCGGTCGTGTCTGAGAGTGTTGGACACCACTTACCTACCATCACTGAGTTCGTGGGCTCAATGCCCGGTCGTGTCTGAGAGTGTTGGAGACCACTAACCTCCCTAGACCGCGGCGTGGTCTGGTGGTAGAGCGTCCGCCTCGCATGCGGAAGGTCGTGGGTTCAATCCCCGGCCGGGGCATACAAATACATTAAAAATGGTACTAGAAGCTTCCTCGCTTGAAGCTCAGCATTTAGAGGAGAGTTCTTGGTCTGGTCGGTCCGATGTCAGTATAATGTGACTGGGTGGGGTATCATACCATGTGTCTGCGGCATGATACTCTAGTGTCACAGCGCTTAGAATACTGTCTCAAGTAGACACCGTTGCGATATGACTGAAAAATTATTGAAAGCGACGCTAAACACCATACAACAACAACAACAACAACAACAACAACAACAACAACAACAACAACAACAACAACAACAACAACAACAACAACAACAACAACAACAACAACAACAACAACAACAACAACAACAACAACAACAACAACAACAACAACAACAACAACAACAACAACAACAACAACAACAACAACAACAACAACAACAACAACAACAACAACAACAACAACAACAACAACAACAACAACCACTAACCTCCTACCACTGAGTTCGTGGGCTCCATGCCCGGTCGGGTCAAAGTTTTGATTTGAGAAAGGAAAACGGTTCTCTATTCGGATTCATTCTGGCATCTTCCTCGATATATGACGTGTGTTCAAAATAACGTTTACACAAATTTCATATAGAAATAAAACATTGTTGAATTCTAAATAACACTGCATACAGTATTTGTTGTGAATTATATATTTCATGATGCATATAATGCCGTATGTTACTTGAAAAACAATCTTATGGACATTAATATTTCTATTAGCTAAATATCAAACAATCCGAAATGTCAATAAGCATTCATCGTTTGCACATCTATTACGATTTTATTCTCTACGATGCAGTTGATATGCGTTAATATTAATTATTGGGGACATATTATATGGTCTATCAGGCGGTTTCGGCATTCAGTTGTTTACTTATACATACGCTTTTATATAACACACGTGTGTGGTCAATACCGCTGACTAGGCAAACGTTTAATCACCGAACAGAGCCCAAGGTTGTATATACAGGGCCATAACAGTCGTCCAGTGTAAATATTCAACATCCGGTCCAGGAAACCCAACCCCCACTGAAGGTGTGCTCCTTTTGCTGAAAATTACGACACCGTGAATGTGAAAGTCTGTTAATTCAAAACGGCAGGCGATACTAAAATAATGTCACCTTGTCGGCGAACAGTTTTGTTTGTAATACTTACAAAACACCACCGGCCTCTTATCTTTTGACACCATTTTGTTAACAGATTGACTTGTGATTACACATCGAAAATAAACATCACAATTGACGAATAATGTCACATGTTTTTGCTACAGGGGTTCGGACTTATTAACACCCGTCATTATTTGCTTTGTAATTATTGAAGTTTTACAAAGATTTTGCGAGTCTTTGAAAGCTAATACGGACTCAAATAGGTAAATATACTATTTGTAAAGCTCTATTATATCCAAACAATTTGCCCATTACGCCATTTTTTCAAGACTGTTTGCGCGAATGAAAAGTCGCAATCAAAAGACACCGACACCTTGAGAATTAAGTACTTTCACCAATAAACGATACTATTTAAGATTAAGATAATATAATAACAAAATGCTGAATTGAGAGATTCTGCCTGCCTGCCTGCCTGCCTGCCTGCCTGCCTGCCTGTCTGCCTGTCTGTCTGTCTGTCTGTCTGTCTGTCTGTCTGTCTGTCTGTCTGTCTGTCTGTCTGTCTGTCTCCCGCCCTCTTTTTTCTCATACAATCTCACATTTCTTCTATACACTCCTTCCTTCCTCTTTCTATTAAGGCAGTATTTCAAGTAATTCAGCACATGAAGTTAACTACGGAATAATTTACACGTCCCGTCTTCATGGCAATACTAATTACTTGTCCACTAATTAATGGACAACTGTCAACTCAAGGTGTTCACATGAAAAGTATTCATGGGCACCTTTGTTTATGAATGATAATTGTCGTGAAGACACAGTGAAGATCAAACAAACTTGGCTCCATATAACGCACGGCCTACTTCTGTCTTAATGAAGATGATGTTAACATTTATGGTTTTGTCAAACATATTTTGTTTATGTTAGGTGCAAAGGTGATCAATGACAGGAACCTTGTAATTTAATCACTTACATTTCTGTTTTTTCCTTCTCCAATGTCACGTATAAGTACGCAGTGGACTCAACCACCGGAGGGACATGTTTATATGGTACCTGTTTTTACTGCATTCATACCCATGACGAAAAGGAAGATTAGATAACAACATGATAACGGGTTGGTAGTCTTTAAAACATTCTAAAAAACATGTCAGTTTTACAAACATGCGCAATGTAAAGACGTACGTTACAAAAAAAAAACAACGTTAAAGTAACACAGCTCCCGTCAAGATTTTGCAATGTTATTGAAATAAAAGTTCCCTTCACCTTTCACACCACTATTATCTCCCTTGAGTACTCCGGACAGATGAAGAAGGTTGAAATAAAACTTAAGATATCTTTTTCTTCTTTTTTCAAGGCTTTGTACTGCAGTTGTTTTTTCCTATTATGAGTTAAATGGTCAGTATTTTAGCAATTAATAATGAAAATTTGATGCTGATACCAGCTTTCTGGACAATTATGTGTCAGTTCAGAATTGTTGGTTCGAACCGCATCGTGGGCGAATAGTTGACATTTACAGCATACCGCAAACCTGTCTATCCGAAGTTAACTGATGACGGAATTGACCGAGTTAATACGATTGTGATCATATAAACTTATTATGTGTTATGCCTCACATTATAGGTCATTTCCCTTTTCTTAAACTACGCCATATCCCAGCAAGAAAATACGACCTATCTGTCCTGCCAGGAATCCAAACATGGAATAGTGCAGTCGATAGCAAACACACATTTTACTCCTATTAATACAGTGTGTAATATACACTAGTTGATACCATATTTGTACGTTCAACGTTCTTATATGCGGGTTGCTTGAAATATGCTTCAAGTCAATAAAACATTTTAAGGCTGAACGAGGCAACAAACTTTATATGATCGTAATTGTTCAATTGGTTTATAGTACTTGTAGAGTTGGTTCCTCTCCTTGCCATGACCCTAGGGACGTCATTATTGCAGACTTGAATGCCAGTTCCAATAATAACCGGAGTCTGTAGCCAGAGAAAACGTACATTATGTGCTGCTCTGCAGGATAAACGCTGTCACGGAGTTGCAAGCCAGCCAACCGCATATTCGGATTTAGTTTCTCTTATATTTTATACTAGACATTTTCCATCTCGGGTTATAAGACGGCTTATAACTAATTTGTAGAACCGAATGTACGGACAAACCATTATCAAAGGTTACATCTTTTTTTAAAAAAAACATAAATTTTGTTGATTTCCATTAAACAGTCACGTACTTCAGGAAGTAACCGTTGTCCTATACTTTCATTTGTGTCGCTTTTTTACCATACTTGTTTATACTTCCGTTTGCTATTGGAAGTGCGTCAGTTTCGAATGGATTATTTAAAATGTCAAAACACACGTGTGATTTAATTTCTTACGTGCAACGTAAACTTTTGTAACGATTATAAATTTCTTCATGGCTTTATTTGACTATTATTCATATTTTAATGAGGTATGTTTTTTAATTAAAGTAATAAATATAAATTCATAACATACACACTAGTACCTCAAAGCAAATCGGACCATTCCCATTCTAAAGACGTTTTATAAATGACGTCTGTCGAACCTTTGTTTCTGGACTTGTACAAAATAAGCATGTAGGCAATATTTTGTTCGTTGGGATTTCATGGGCATCTGTGTGATTACACGAGCTTACATTTTGTTGTTTTCCCAAACATCTCGACTCGATATCAGTTGCGACGAAATTTTAAAACATACCGTTAGATACACTGTATGTTCATAAAAATGACAGAAAGTAACCGCAAAAAGTTTATGCGAAAAAATATTATACTTATGGGTGGTATTTGGATCGTTCATTCCAGACACTGTAAAAGAAATCTCATATTTAGCCGTCATAATATAATATATAACGGAGCTTAAACAGTTTTCCAAACCATTTCAAAGGTGAACGTTCCTTTAGAAAGCTTTCCAAACCATTTTTAAACCATTTCGAATATAAACATAAAATGTACATGTAACTAACAAAAAACAAACCTAATTAGCTTCTTAACCAGTTAAGTTAACACACCGTTCGATTTTCAAGTCATTTTACAGACAAGCAGGTTTTTAGTTAGTTTTTTTCAAACCAGTTTTCTTTAGTTAGTTTTCCTAACCATTTAAAGGACACGCAAAAGAAGTTCAGTTAGATTTCAAAGTCATTTCGAAGACTAACAGGTCTATAGTTAGTTTTTTTCAAACCAGTTTTCTTTAGTTAGTTTTCCTAACCATTTAAAGGACACGCAAACAAAGTTTAAAGACAAACTGATTTTTAATTAATTTTCCTAACCATTTCAAAGACAAGCAAATGCCTTCCGGTTAGATTTCCAAATAATTTCGAAGACAAACAGACCTTTAGATAGTTTTTCTAAATACTCCACAGAGAAGTATATCTTAAAATAGTTTTCCTAACCAGTTTAAAGACTTAATTATCTTGCGTTAGCTTTCCTAACCAGTTTACAGACTAACTTATCTTGCGTTAGCTTTCCTAACCAGTTTAAAGACTAGCTAATCTTGTGTTAGCTTTCCTAACCAGTTTAAAGTCTAACTTATCTTGCGTTAGCTTTCCTAACCAGTTTAAAGACTACTAACTAATCTTGCGTTAGCTTTCCTAACCAGTTTACAGACTAACTTATCTTGCGTAAGCTTTCCTAACCAGTTTACAGACTAACTTATCTTGCGTTAGCTTTCCTAACCAGTTTAAAGACTAGCTAATCTTGTGTTAGCTTTCCTAACCAGTTTAAAGTCTAACTTATCTTGCGTTAGCTTTCCTAACCAGTTTAAAGACTAACTAATCTTGCGTTAGCTTTCCTAACCAGTTTAAAGACAAGCATATACATTTCGGTTAGATTTCCAAATAATTTTGAAGACAAGCAGATCCTTAGATAACTTCCAGAACATTTCACAGAAAAGCAGATCTTTAGTTAGTTCGCCAAACTATTTTAAAGGTAAACTGATCTTTAGTTATTTTTCCCAAATCATTTCAAATACAAACAGACTTTCAGTTAGATTACCATATCGTTTCAAAAACAAACATATATCTTTTTTTCATTAGTATTTCAAACATTATTCCAAACACAAACATATTCAAGTCTTTTTCAAAGACACGTATAGCGGTTTTCAAATGCACGTTATACCACTTTGTTCCATGCTCAAAGTAAGAGCTCATGCTCATCCCAAAATCTAAAACATCCATTACAACAAAAGAAATGTTAACTTTGAAGTTTCTACCAAAAATACGCCTTAAAACGTTTCAATTTCAAGACTGAGCCATGAGTTAATGCTTGAATTTGTGTTTAAATACGATCGCTGAAAATTGTGTTTGATTTCGAATTTGAGTTGTGAATGAAAAAACAAAGTGTTATATCACCAGAGTAATTTTTTTTAAAAAAGCTGTAAAACTTTTGCATGCATGTTTTAGGTAGTGTTCAATGTCTACACGTTACGTGTACCAATCCTCCGCTGAACGATCCATGCTGTTTACTAAAAATATAGTTCCGATAATTTTCAAAGTCAATAGATTCCCAGTCCATGTATGCTGTTTTAGATCTAACACGTCTTGTTTGTAATGTTTCTCTATCGATTTTGGGGAAGTTATTTCCACAAATCAGAATACGGGAAATGTTCATATTCTGTTTAATGTCCCGTCTATCGACAAAAATGCCGAAGTTTGTACCAGACGAGAAGAACTGGATGCCGGTTTTGCCCTTTAATACAATTATCAGTCTTGATTTGAACGACGGTTCCATTTTAGATTGCCAATACGTAGTCATCATGGTAACACATGATTACACCAATGGTTTAGAAACAGTTATCGTAAAACATATCATCTTTTATGGATCCGCGACATTAAGCCATCATATCTACTGCAACATGATGCGAGCAATACTGTCGTCTGCGACCGATGCGTTCGGACTACTCGGTAGTCTCTCTTGAATTGTTTACCGACTTTATCGGGAAAAAAATCCGATACATCCGAAGCAGATGCTGTGTCGTCAAGGAAACGGTCACGTGATATATTGTCATAATTAATTTTATGAAAATTTCATGACACTGTGTCACGTGATAGGGTTTATTGGATGATACGTACGGGTTATTGTGATATTGTGTATATCTAGTGGCATCATGCGGAATAGCATATAGCTCCAATTGCGCCGTGACGTAGAGAGATGGCTGAAAATTCAATACATTTTCATACATTACAGTATCGATTCCGGGAAACCTAACGGCATGTATTACAGAAGCATATATATACAGTGTAACCCATTTACGCGATTGTAGGATTCAGACCCATTCTCAAAACTGGAAGCTACTGATGTGTTTTTTTAGTAATTTGATTAGTTTTTATCCAATGAATTACGGCGGCTGAGTTTGCGATATCGCCGACTTCATGTCGTTTGCTCAAAGTTATGAAAATATATCGGAGGTTGGAATATTTGTGATTCTCGGCTTTATCTGGTGATAATAGAAATCAAATTGGAAAATTAAAAGCATTGATACATATTTATCTGATTACAAACTGTTTTCTGCGGACTTAATAACAACGGTGCGTTCGTTTTTGACAATGTTGCCGTCTGCTTCGGTGTTGTTACTTTTGGACTTGTTTTAATTGGGCGCAGTAGCAGACAGCCATTTTTCGGCGTTATGTAATTGGGCGGTTTGGGTTTTGTAGCCGAAAGGCATGCAACGACGCGAAGTTAGTATTAGAAGAATTGTGATAGAAGGGATTAAGAGATTACGTTAAGCTGCCGTTATCTTTTTTATATTATCATTTATTTTATTTTTTCAAGCATGGCTGAGGATTAGTTTCTTCTTCGTTTTCACACCATGAGAGGAGTAAGTGTTATTAATCGTGGAGCCTGATTCCAAATGTAGTGTCGAGATCATGGGGAAAAAGATCCAATGTATAGGGCGTTACGTCATGGACAGCCTCACCCTGGGGAAAGGGAACTTCGCCCGGGTAGAGCTGGCTACTCACGGAGTTACAGGTTGCAAGGTGAGTTTATAATTACCATGGTGATAGGTTTATTTTATTTTTTATCTGTCCCAATTATTTACCCTGCCAAGTTAAACGTTTAGTTGAATTTATTTCACTACAGTTAAATAATTATTTCTAGTTGTATTTAATAAGCCTTTCAAATAAAGTTTAATCAGTTTACTATCGTTAAAGCTCTATTACTGTATTATTTTAAATATATATATTTATTTAAGTTTTCCATTCATAAGTTATAACAGTATATAAGTATAACCTTTGTCTTTTGGATTTTAATTGAAGAAAGGAGTACTTTGGAAATAGTTCTTTGGAAATAAACATTGAACAATAGATCAGTGAGGAAGGACTTGTATGCTTTAATTCGATTAAAGTGTAAGTTATTATGAAAAGTATGAGCCTTTAGTTATGACATGTTATCGAAGTGTTTTAAGTCTTATTTCGACATAAATTTAAACATTATTACATTATTTCATTGTGAACGGAGGGCTGAGCTTACTTCGATATAAATGAAACATTGGGCATCATTTCAATAATTTGATGGGGTGGCAATTGTTATTTCGCTATACTCCAAAAGATTAAAGGTATTTCATGCTTGAGCTGATTTTGTTCTTAATGAAACATTAAACATCATTTCAAGGTAGGGCTGATTTCGCTGTAAACGAAACATTGAGCATTATTTCAAGGTAGGACTGATTTTGCTGTAAACGAAACGTTTAGCATTATTTCAAATTAGAGCTGATTTCGCTGTAAACGAAACATTGAACAGTGTTTTAAGCTAGGTCTGATATCATTGTAAACGTTATATTGAACAGTATTTCAAATTAGGATTGATTTCGCTGTAAGCGAAACATTTAGCATTATTTCAAACTAGGGCTGATTTCGCTGTAAACGAATCATGGAACATTATTTCAAACTAGCGCGGATTTCACTGTAAACGAAACATTAAGCATTATTTCAAACTAGGGTTGATTTCGCTGTAAACGAATCATGGAACATTATTTCAAACTAGCGCGGATTTCACTGTAAACGAAACATTAAGCATTATTTCAAACTAGGGTTGATTTCCATTGAACATTATTTCAAGCTAGGGATGTTTCGCTGTAAATGAAACATTGACCATTATTTCAAGCTAGGATTGATTTTGCTATAAACGAAAATTGAACATTATTTCAAGCTAGGACTGTAAACGAAACATTGAGCAGTATTTCAAGGTTAAGCTGATTTCGCTTTTAATGAAATATTGAACAGTATTTCAAGCTAGGGCTGTAAACGAAACATTGAGCAGTATTTCAAGGTTAAGCTAATTTCGCTTTTAATGAAATATTGAACAGTATTTCAAGCTAGGGCTAATTTCGTTGTATATGAGACATTTGCAAGTATATCAAGCTACGGCTGATTTCGCTGTAAACGAAACATTGGACATTATTTCAAGGTAGGGCCGATTTCACTGTAATTGAAACAATGAACGTTTTTCAAGCTAGGGCTGATTTCGCTGTAAATGAAACATTGAACATTATTCTAAGCTAGAACTGAATACGCTGTAAATGAAACATTTAACAGTATTCCAAAGCTATCGCTAGTTTCGCTTTAAATGAAACGTTTGATCTATTTCAAGCTAGGGCTGATTTCTCTGTAAATTACATGAACATTATTTCAAGCTAGGCCTTATTTCGCTGTAAATGAAACATTAGATACTATTTCAAGCTAGGACTGATTTGGCTATACACGAAACCTTATACATTATTTCAAGATAGGACTGATTTCGCTGTAAATATCGTAGTTCAACAAAAAAATACACTATAAGGTGTATTCTCGTTACAAATGTTGAGCAAAATTTTGCTATAAATGAGAATTATTTCGCTAAGAGATAGAAAATTCAAATTTCTCTATAAATTTAGCTACAAGTAAGAGGTGGAGCAATATTATAAAGCTATAAGGAGTTAAATTGTGTTTTGCTATAAATTGAATTGAGCATTGAAATACTGGCTATATTTCAAAATAAGTGAAACAGTTATACTGACATGGCTGATCTAATTTCGATATAATCAAATGTCAATGCAAGCAGCGTTATGTGACCTTATATGGATATACTCGTACAGGAGAAGTTGGGCATGGCACAGTGTTTGGTTGTTTGAATATTTAGCGTCATTTTTTATGCCATTAACGGCTAACAGACGGTCATTTTTTTCCTAGGACCGAGTACTCGAACACCAGTAACTTATAACTTTGTCACTTGAATCAGTGGCAAGAGACAAATGATAATGAGAGGCAATGTCGTATATCAACCATCCGGGACCCCCTGGATTGACATGGAGTCAATGTGAATTTGAATTAAAATATAAAGATTGCTCATTTAATAAACACAAATAAAATGATACTTACTTTAATTCGTTCAGGCTATAATGAATATTTTTAATTGAATGAAACTATGGCTTTTAAAACTCTTTTAGACCGTTAGTTTGAACAATGATCAACGCAAGCAGAATCTATTTTATCAAAAAACATAAAAACATATACACATTTTATGGTAGTTTGTAAGTTTGAACAGAAACAATATGACCAATTATTTTTGTTTTATTATTTGTTGGAAGTCACTTATTATTGTGTAATGCGTTTAACTAGAAATAAAAAAGTCCCTCCGGAACTATTTTCTTAAAAGCTATTTCTTTGTAAACGTTATCGGTGTATACGTTACGACAAGAGGTGAATAAGCCATAAAAGGCAAACGCTCGCCAATTTCTTTTATTTTACGAGAAGCATCTTGGTCGCATTTTGTAATAAAAGGAAATTGATCTTCATCATGGAGTGGAAATAAAGGCACACTCGAGTGTTGGTCATTTGTAATTATGCTGTAATAGTGACGTTATTACGAAAATAATCGTCCAAATCACTGTGATCAGTTCTTGGTAATATAGACGCATTTTGTCGCGGTTCAGTAAACGGCAGCGTGTTGAAATGGCTACGCTGGTAACGCTGTGGACTGTAACTTTGAACACGACAGGTTCGAGAGTCACCCGCGTCCCTTTATGCTCCATCGATGACCCATAAGCCTACTTCATTGTTTTTATGTGATATTTACAAGGACTTTATATTGTAATAAGTATGTTTTCATTTTTCAAATAAAACAAAAGGAATCAATAATAACCACAACAATCTCTCCAAAAAGACACACAAAGCAACAACAACAAAAAACACACAAAAAACACTCCCAACAAAAACAACAAAGACACAAACAAACATAAATGTTCAAGGCCGGTCTTGGGAAATAATAATTGAATTTGCTTACTGAACATTGTGATAGAAAATGTGTTGTCAAGCGGTTTAACGCGTATGTAAGCTTGCCTATATGTATGCCATAAACAGTGGGGAACTGTTGACATCAGGACAATGTCGCTAGATTTCTATGTTTCAATAAGCTTTGAGTCTATCCTTTTTTTTTAACGATAAAATGAAAACTGTTTTGAAATTGGGCTCTATATTACAAAATTGAAGTGTGATTCCTGTTTTCTCTGTCATTTTTAATGCAAAATAATTATATCGAAAGATAAAATGTAATGCCACCAGATGATTTTTTTCCCAAACTGTTTGAAATTAAAGTTTTAATCCAGTAGAAAGCGAAATGGGTGATGATGGCAGCCTATCAGTCTTGTTAAACAGCTACCAGATATAGTTGAGCCCGTTTCCATGGCAACACGACATCAATTTTCATATTGTATACATTTGACATTTGAATGGTGTTTAATGCCATTTCCAACACGTGAAAGGTTATAAATGCCATATTCAGCTCTATTGGTTTAGAAAGACCTCAGAATAAAACTGAGTAAAACCACCGTCCTTCCGCAATTAACTGGCAAGTTTTCTCACATAATTTTTTTTGGACCGAGCTGGTCTGACACTCTAGGTGTCAGCAATGGGAGGTATGTGGCGACAACGCCCCAAATTACTCGGTCACGGCGGACCCCCCCCCCCCCCCCCCCCCCCCCCCCTCCACACACACACACACACTCCCTACCCTCTCCCCCGTCTATACTTGTTTAGTACTACGGTATGAATTGTTTTTCTTTAACAAATTAAACTTTATTTACTTAAATAGTCAAATAAATTTGATAACATGTTCTCAGAATCTATACACACAAATGCACCAGCTAGATTGTTTTCTGTTAAGTACGGGGCATTTCCA
Organism: Panopea generosa; assembly: GCA_029582155.1. Lineage (NCBI taxonomy): Eukaryota > Metazoa > Mollusca > Bivalvia > Adapedonta > Hiatellidae > Panopea > Panopea generosa. The sequence continues at coordinate 71,341,227 of CM055901.1, read as the reverse complement.
ACTCCGTTGGTAATATATACCTTTGTACAAATATGACATTAGTCAGAACAATCAGTTGTTGTTGTATTCGCACACAACGTTTTGCACATTTTATAACAAAACACCCATTCTTATAATTACTTAATCTTGCAGGACAATATTTGCATTTTCAATTGAATTGAATGGTAGACAGGCCACCGTTGCACCCTGGCAATCCCAGAGAATATACGGCGGCTTGTAATTTGACATTTGGAATGGATCTAAACAAATTATGATGCCGACATGACTAAATCAAGGCTACAGTTTCACCGAAATAATTTTGTGTGTAACGTCTAGGATTTTTTTCATTTCGGTGTGTGACATTAAGGTTTTTTTTTTATTAATTTCGGTGTGTGGCATCTTAGTTCCGTTTTTATTAGTTTCGACGTATGGCACCTCGGTTGCACGAGTATTCGTTTCTGTGTGTGACATCTAGATTTTATTTATTTCGGCATGTTAACCTAGGATAAAATCCGTTCCATTAATTACTAGTGAATTGTTCCGGATTATAGCCCACTAATCTACACACGATGCCTCTGTCGGGTTTAACCAATTATTGAAGCATATTTGTAAGGTGTTTGCCAAATAGTAAACTTTCCAGTTAAACTACTGAGCATATTTTAAAGAATATAGCCCCTTCACGAATTACATTTCAATGTAAATTTCTTAAACAAAACTTAATATGTCAGTTCCCAAAAGGAATCATACATTTTGGTGGGGGAAATATCTCCAGTCTTATAAATCCTGCAAACAACAGCAACAACAGTATTAGCAAAAACAAAACAACAGCGTCAGCAGCATCAACAACAGCACTTGATACTATTATCCTGTTATTCGGCAGCATGTAGAATCGGCGCATGTAGTTTTTATTGACACAGTTCACGGGATATATACATACATTTTCATTAAGAAATGAAGCGTAAGGGCATGTTGGTAAACAAATGACAGATACTTTAGTCTGTAGAACACATGACAGGATACTTTAGTCTGTAGAACACATGACAGGATACCTTAGTCTGTAGAACACATGACAGGATACCTTAGTCTGTAGAACACATGACAGGATACTTTAGTCTGTAGAACACATGACAGGATACCTTAGTCTGTAGAACACATGACAGGATACTTTAGTCTGTAGAACACATGACAGATACCTTAGTCTGTAGAACACATGACAGGATACTTTAGTCTGTAGAACACATGACAGGATACCTTAGTCTGTAGAACACATGACAGGATACCTTAATCTGTAGAACACATGACAGGATACCTTAGTTTGTAGAACACATGACAGGATACCTTAGTCTGTAGAACACATGACAGGATACCTTAATCTGTAGAACACATGACAGGATACTTTAGTCTGTAGGACGGAAGACAGGCTACCTTAGTCTGTAGAACACATGACATGATACCATAATTTGTAGAACACATGACAGGATACCTTAATCTGTAGAACACATGACAGGATACCTTAGTCTGTAGAACACATGACAGGATACCTTAATCTGTAGAACACATGACAGGATACCTTAGTCTGTAGAACACATGACAGGAGAACACATGACAGGATACCTTTTCTGTAGATCACATGACAGGATACCTTAGTCTGTAGAACACTGGACAAGATACTTTAGTCTGTAGAACACATGACAGGATACCTTAATCTGTAGAACACATGACAGGAAACCTTTTCTGTAGATCACATGACAGGATACCTTAGTCTGTAGAACACTGGACAAGATACTTTAGTCTGTAGAACACATGACAGGATACCTTAATCTGTAGAATACATGACAGGATACCTTTTCTGTAGATCACATGACAGGATACCTTAGTCTGTAGAACACTGGACAAGATACTTTAGTCTGTAGAACACATGACAGGATACCTTAGTCTGTAGAACACATGACAGGATACTTTAGTCTGTAGAACACATGGCAGGATACCTTAGTCTGTAGAACACATGACAGGATACCTTAGTCTGTTGAACACATGACAGGGTACCTTAGTCTATAGAACACATGACAGGATACCTTAGTCCGTAGAACACATGACAGGATACCTTAATCCATAGAACACATGACAGGATACCTTTGTCTGTAGAACACATGACAGGATACCTTAGTCTGTAGAACACATGACAGGATACCTTAGTCTGTAGAACACATGACAGGATACCTTAGTCTGTAGAACGGACCCAGCTCTCACTATTGGCTCCGTTAAATAGCAATGTTGAGAAAGCCACATTTTAGCACGATGAATAGTCAGTTGCCGCTACTGGATGTTTTGATGACGTTACAGTTAAGTAAGCGTGCAGTTGCTATCAATAGTAGGATAGGCAAATCATTCACCTGCTTTTTCATTGGAATTTATAGACCTGATTCGGGAGGTATCAGCTTCTGCGATGCTCCAAATGATACTTTATTAAATTGAAATTATTTTTTAAAAAAAAGCATGTTTAAAACTAATTTCTAAATAAGTATTTAATTTAAACTATCATTTAACATGTGACCGGTAACAACTGAAGTCTTTCAGTATGCTTTAAGATCAACAAACAGTGCTTCTGTTTGAAACAGTATGAAAAAGTCCGAACATCGCCATTTTAAACTATTTGTATTGCTAATGTGTTTGTTATCCTTTTAGACGATTGAGACAAAAATAGGTTAATAACATCGTATGAAGTCATTTTGAAAAATAAATAAAACAACTAGGATGCAATTAGTTCAACGCATTTTCTTGTTTAACATTTACTTAAATTGAGCCTACGTTGCTGTGTCGTCTGCATGCGTTCCATTGACGCCTACTGACGTATGCAGGCGTTGCCATGATACATGGTTGATGGTATTTTCCTCACGTGTTTCAGTTCGCTTCTTGTTTTTTCAAAATAAAATTGCACGGAAATATTTTTTAATTTAATGTTTTTTAAGTTTCTGGCCTGGCCTTAAACACAATATTATCACGTGGTGTGATGTAAAAAGGGAACATTGCTTGATTAAAAAAGCGGATTTAACAGGGTCATTTTTAATTCAAGATAAATGGTAGTGACCGCTGCCATGACGACAATGATACGTATGTCATATTGAAGACGTTTGTCATTTGTCTCGAGTATTGCACTGGAAAATAATCACTATCAAATCAAACAGTCTGTTTGTTTGTATTAAAGAATTCAATCAAGCGGATACGGCGTTTCTTCTCTGTAAGCTTGCTGAAGCAGACACACAGTCTACATTGGTCAGTAAAATGACCTACGTCCGCCTATGTCCAATATATTTTCAGCCAGATACCTAGCATAAATTGTCCAGAAATCGATCACCTAAAAACAGAGAAAATGTTAACAATGCATAAAAGGCTAAGAACAATTCATTGTGACATAGGAAAAATTAAATAAACATTTACATGACAACGAGACATTTCATACAATGATATTTATGTATATCGAATGCTGTTTTCTCTTATATTCAACCGAAGTATTTGTTATTATGTATATGAATACTAGTCCATGCATCCATATGATAAAATCTCTTTTATTCAATGTAAAATTTTGTATTTTGAATATCGATATGGTATTTTTTGTTTTATTCAGTGTATAATATGTTATATTGATGTATATTATTATTTAACATCGAAATGGTATTTTCTCTTTTAGTTGATGTATAATTTGATATGTAGCTACTATGTATATAAGCATCGAAATGGTATTTCTCTTTTATTCAGTGTAAAGTTTGTTATATTTATGTATATATGTAACATGGAAATGGTATTTCTCTTTTATTCAGTGTAAAGTTTGTTATATTGATGTATATACGTAACATGGAAATGGTATTTCTCTTTTATTCAGTGTATAGTTTGTTATATTGATGTATATATATAACATGGAAATGGTATTCCCTTTTATTCAGTGTATAGGTATTTCTCTTTTATTCAGTGTATTGTTTGTTATTTTGATGTATATATGTAACATCGAAATGGTATTTTTATCTAATATATAGTTAAGTGAATGATACATTGTTAACACAAAAATTGAATTTTCTATTTTATTTAATATAGAGTTTGTTGTGTTGATAGTTGATAGTGTATTACCAGTGTAATTGTATTTTCTCTCAAAGAAAATTATTTTGTTTAAATATAGAAGAAACCAAAGATCTGGTGATTTCAATGACTGACGCTCTAGGATTTGCGTCGAGCGCGTGGTCTAGTGGTAGAGCACTGAACCCATGATAGGTGAATCGTGGGTTCGATCCTACGTCACGGCTATGAGTGTTGTCCTTGAGCAAGACACTTTTCCGCAAATGCTTAGTACTGGTTCTAACCAGGAAGACTTCGAGCGTGATTTGCCTAAGTTGTAATAACTTGTTTCACAATCGAAGTAAAATAAATAACTTTTAACTAAAAACTAAAGATTTGCGAATATTAAAAACTGCATATACACCGTCGGTAATAACATCACCGTCGGTAATAACATCACGTTGTCTGTATTTTCACACCGTTAGTTAACAACGCCCGGGCCATAAATTGGTGATTTAAGACACATTATCGAGTAAGTGACCGTACGAGAGCGTAAGAATAAGGTTAAGTCCACTGTCATTTTGGAATTTGCGACCGGATACTAGTATGAAGTTTTTAATAGTCACACTTTTGTAACGACCGTGACTCCATCTTCGGTGTTGCCATTAGAATGATTTGCTACCATTAAACCCCTTATATATGGTCACAAATTTCAGTAGAACTTACAGTGCTCTTAACCCTATATTTATCGAAACCAGTAAATATATCAGAGCGCATCTCCTCTGTAACATATTCGACGCTGAGCTGAGCTGTTCATTGCAATACATTGCTGGCAGTCTGTTCATATTTATAATTCATAATTGTGTTTGTTGAATCTCATAACACATTTTATGTATATAAACACTGTCATTTAGACGATAGGAATTTGTTAAATTAATAATTAATGAATCTACCATAATAGGACGTGCGAACGACATAATATTTCAAGTATTTGATTCATTTACAAACGTGTGTATGTAAATATTGGTTTAACAAAAGGACTGTTTGTTTTTTATAAAATTAAAAATAAACGCACGCACGCAGACACGCACGCACGCACACACGCACGCACACACGCACGCACGCACGCACGCAAAACAAAAAAAACAACAACAAAAACAACAGACACCAAAACACACATAGTCTTACTATGTTGTTCTTTTAAATTTCACCAATATTCATTTTAATTTTTTTCATTATTTTCTGTGATATTTATCCAACATTAATTTTCATTTCTTTTTCGAGATTTTCTGTGATATTCGACCAACATTCATTTTGATTATAAACACTTCTTTAATACTGTTACTTTTAGACTGTTTTTCAGTGTTTTTTTTCTTTGTTTTTTAGGGAATTATTTTAATGTTTCTGTGAAGATAACAATACGCATACCACCAGACAGAATAACCTTAGTTTGATATTCGTTAATTAGACGTTAATTTAACCCTCACCGTTTCAGTTTCCAATATAGAAGAGTTACGCGCTTTAATGGCGGACGACAAATGAAATCAAACTAGATTTTAACTGCTGAACAATAACGCATACTTATTGGGTATCTGACATTGTGACATGACGTAAAACCGAGGTTAACTTCCTGAGATTCACCTTTTGAATGTCAGAACTTTTACTGTAAGACAGTGTTTTGTATTCTTGTATCAGTCGACTCTTCATTAACGAAAATATCGTCTGTGGTATGACGTCACTTCCGATATAACACGAATTATAGCACTGCATTATTAATAATATGGTCAAAATAGGTGAGAATTATTCGAGATTATTTCTAAAATAGAACTCGTGTCGTGATATTCGTGACTTATACTTTCATATGTGTTGTCTTGGAGATACGTCACCTCCCACGCACCACACGTCTATAACCCAATTTAAAACTGGAAATAAGAGACACTTTTCGATCATAACATGACACCTAGTTGGAGGGAGACATCATTGTCGAGAATCAACTTAAACATAGACGGCGAATTGCTGGAGATCGGCGGAATGGATATCCAGATTTTGAATGCCTTAATGTTAGAATTTAACATAATTTATTCTAAAGCAATTACACATCTTTTTTTATTTTTAAAAACTGACGCTTGACTACCGTGTATCTATTTCATTAGCTTCTCTGCTTCTGACTTATTCTGCTCCGCTTCTGTCTTATGTCATGATGCAATTTTGAAATAAAAATACTCGAGTATGTATGCAGGGTCGAATTTCGATTTTATTACGTAAAGGAGCACAACTCTGTTACATGGCTCATAGACGTCACATTCCGCACTTTTGTTGTCATCCGTGACAGGCAAGTTTAAGGTCATCTTTCTGTATCTATATTAAACAATTTCAAGAAAATTTGTAATTTGAAGATTTTTTCTCTCTTATAATTATTTTTTATAACGTGCGTGACATAACTATTATAACATTGTCCAGATAGAAGTTTGATATTTATATATCGTTTTTCGCTATTGAAGTGCTGCCTCGAGCAACCGCAACGTTTCGGTTGCCTAGTTTAAACCTATTTATTTTACTTCGATTGCGAAACGAGTTATTGCAACTCGTACAAATCACGCCCGAAGTATTAAAGTCAAGAACCAGTAAAAAGCATATGTAGGAAAAACTCTCTTGCTTAAGGACACCACACATAGCCGTGGGGGAGGATCGAACATAAGCCCCTCCGATCCAGTGTTCGATGCTCTACCACAGGACATCTCGCTCCTTCATACCCGTGATGTTGTTACTGCGGCTTAAACGAGATAATTCCAAAAACACTCAGACACATTTAATGCACAACTTTGCACCCGAAATAACAATTGATCGATTTGATTACGTAGGAAATCGGAAGTTGTTTTAAATCATTAATAACATTGTTTCCCAATGGTTCGTTATGTCAGACACAAATTAAATACATTATTGGCCTGATCAAGCGCATACACGTGTTATCAACGTGCGTTTTTTGTGGTATATTATTATCTATAAGTATCTCTTTTATTTTTTGCGTTTAGGAAACTTCCTATTGTTATTATATATATATATATATATAGCTTAAGTCAGCTACTCAACGTTGTAAATAGAGTTATTTCTGTTCTATACATGGCCAGGAATACAAGTTGCGCCGCAGCAGTACTACCGGTCCAGTTGTACGCAGTGCACCGTCAGACTAACACTACGTCAATATCAACTTTCGAAGATTCAAAACACAAGTAAACAACAGTTTACTGACAACCATAACAGAATGTCGTTCTACTTCTATAGCCCAGTGTACTTTACTTAACGAAGTGTTACGTTAACAACAGTTTACTGACAACCATAACAGAATGTCGTCCTACTTCTATAGTCCAGTGTACTTTACTTAACGAAGTGTTACGTTAACAACAGTTTACTGACAACCATAACAGAATGTCGTTCTACTTCTATAGTCCAGTGTACTTTACTTAACGAAGTGTTACGTTAACAACAGTTTACTGACAACCATAACAGAATGTCGTTCTAATTCTATAGTCCAGTGTACTTTACTTAACGAAGTGTTACGTTAACAACAGTTTACTGACAACCATAACAGAATGTCGTTCTACTTCTATAGCCCAGTGTACTTTACTTAACGAAGTGTTACGTTAACAACAGTTTACTGACAACCATAACAGAATGTCGTTCTACTTCTATAGCCCAGTGTACTTTACTTAACGAAGTGTTACGTTAACAACAGTTTACTGACAACCATAACAGAATGTCGTTCTACTTCTATAGTCCAGTGTACTTTACTTAACGAAGTGTTACGTTAACAACAGTTTACTGACAACCATAACAGGATGTCGTTCTACTTCTATAGCCCAGTGTACTTTACTTAACGAAGTGTTACGTTAACAACAGTTTACTGACAACCATAACAGAATGTCGTTCTACTTCTATAGCCCAGTGTACTTTACTTAACGAAGTGTTACGTTAACAACAGTTTACTGACAACCATAACAGAATGTCGTTCTACTTCTATAGCCCAGTGTACTTTACTTAACGAAGTGTTACGTTAACAACAGTTTACTGACAGCCATAACAGAATGTCGTTCTACTTCTATAGTCCAGTGTACTTTACTTAACGAAGTGTTACGTTAACAACAGTTTACTGACAACCATAACAGAATGTCGTTCTACTTCTATAGTCCAGTGTACTTTACTTAACGAAGTGTTACGTTAACAGGGCTCTGTTACAACAATGTTAAACATGCCTCAATAGCATTTTGTAAAATTTAAATGAATACTAAATATAGCACTTAATCAGTTATCATATATTAACGTATCCCTCATAATGTACGATATATATTTGTTTTTTTTTTGTTTTTACGTTTTGTTTTTTGCTCTTTGTTATACATACTTGCAAATTATATCCAAAAACATGCATGTCAATTATTTGTACGGTTTGTTGGAGGATGGTCCACCCCAACCCCGCATACCTATTACGGGGTGATTAAATGAGTCACCATAATTTTGGTGACTGAAATTAAAAAAAAATATCACCGTAACTTATTATCACCGTTGGTCAATATCACATTTCTTCAATATCACCGTTGCCCAATATTACCTTTCCTCAATATCACTTTGCTCAATATCACATTTGCTCAATATCACCTTTCCTCAATATCACCGTTGCTCAATATCACCACTGATCAATATCACATTTGCTCAATATCACTTTTGCTCAATACCACATTTGCTCAATATCACCCTATAAGAACATAAAAAATAGGTATGTTTATTTTTTTCCCATTTTCTAAATTTTAAAGGGTAACCAATGTTACCAGATCTGCGTTTTTATTAACAATTCAGTTTCGGTACATATGGTCATTGGGAGCAATTACCTTTCGTTTTTGGATAACACTAAATGTACTCTCCTCAGTAGAGACATACTATTATATCTTCCGCCTAACTAAGTTAGAAATCACAAGCGTTCCAGCTAGAGTTTATCATTGTCAATTATGTAAGTTTTTGGTTAGGTCGCATGAGCGACCGAACCCTATATAAGGGCTAGTTAAGGAATTGACTCTGGGCGCTGCCATATTGAAACGTCACGATCACGTGTTAAAAATATGGCATTCGCCACATGGAGGTCGCCATTGTTTTTCTAAACAGTGCCATGGGAATGTACAAACCGCTATTGATATTAAAACATTGTCATGTTCCGACCACTTTCCGGCTAACAGGAAAATTCAAATGCGGTGTGTGTAATAATTGATTATGACGATTTAATGCACTAATTGTGATCATTATGATTTGTTCTTTCATTATTTAATCAGGAAAAAAAATGTTATGCCTTAAATCAAGGAATTTTCTAAAATTCCTTGCTTAAATGAGGTCTTGAAACTTATCTTTTTGACAATTTATCGCCCTTTTTGACAGATTCCTACCGAGTATATGTAAATAATTTTCAAATAACGATGTATTTACTTAATTATTATAATATGCTGAACCCATAACGATGAAAATAATAACAAAATTAAACAGCTACAGTTGTTTATTTTATTCGATACAACAGAAATATAAAGATAGTTTACCGGTGTGACATATTTTGAGCACGTCGTCAGAATCAGATATATCGCCGAATGCACAAGTTTTGAAAAATATTGATTTTTAACTGTTGTTTTTAAAAATAATATATTCACAAACTAATTTAAAACATGGATGTGAATAATTTTGAAATATATTATTATCACAGTAGTAAACTGTATAGAACATAGCAGTAAGTACGTTAGACAATATATAAGGTAAGTTTTTTTTAAATATGCAAATGGCAATACATAATGATTGATATCAGTACATTTAAACATCAAAGTTACTACCAGGCACACCTGCAGCTGGGATTTCGCTGTGTCAGCCGGAACCTTGTCGGGATTTGGTATTACCCGTGTATTGTACCCTGTACAAGGAACCAAACTTAAACATTTATTCACTTTAATTGCCACATCGTTTATAAGACCTAAACATTGGATGCTTTTTAAAAGCAGCCAACTTGTTTTCTCTAGAACTTGTAGTCCGAGACGTAATGATTGCTTTCCAAAATGAATGCTCGATGTATACAAAGAGGTAAAATCGATCCTCGTTACACTGATAGAAAAATGACAGTTCCATTTCAAATAATAAAGCACTTGTGTTTTCAGATGAATGGAAAACGGCCTTAAATAGTAAACTAGATCTTGTAATTGTTCTACGTCGATAAGGCATTGTACTTGTGTTGAAATCTTATACAGTGAGCGAGTACGCGAACCGACCAATCAACAAACGTACCAACTATGAGTGAGTGAGTGTGTGAGTAAATGAGCGAACGAACTAACGTACGTTCGTACGAACAATTAATTGAATGAATGAATGAATGAACGAACGAACGAACGAATAAATGAATGCATTATGAATGAATGAATGAATGAATGAATGAATGAATGAATGAATGAATGAATGAATGAATGAATGAATGTTTCCTGAAAGTATAGATTGATGGACAGAAATAACTAAAATATGACGATCGACATTAACTATGTGATTTATTTTGGCAAAAAATAAAATTCTATAGCACAGCTTTGCAAACAAAACGGTACAAAGAAAACTTCAAATTACAGATTCTTGGTCGAGAGTCATAAAGTCACTCATGTAAAACATATTCATTTGGACTAAGTTGATATTTTATTTTCTGAACTGTTTTTCAAGTTCATTCCATGTAACTGAATACAATGTTTTTAAGGAGCAAACGCATTTTTGTGTAATTGTATTTTTAATATTCAGTTCAATGTTTTTACAACTGGAAAATCTGTTAAGAAAATGAAATTTCAGCGTGGGTCCAATTTATCAGTACATGGATACCTGATCTGATTTTCCTTTTTGTCGAATAACTAAGGTTTTATTTTATCTCATTCATTGCCTTTGAATTGTTATAACATTTAAGTTTAAACACATTGTCTTGTTTAAAATTTGTTGAGACCTCAGTGAAGATTATATGTAATTATGAGAAATGGTAATGATAAAAACCTTAGTGCTTAACCGGTTCCAACAATCGCAATGTACTTTATCGTGTCCATCGCGATCGAACGATTAAAAACAGTATGCCGCAATTAGTTTACTGGTAATCTGGCGTTCGCACATAGCCACATAATAAAAATAATCCCCCGACGTAAGTTAATGACAATAATCAGTACTCAAGAACTGGACACCAAAAACAAATCGCAAACAAGATGAAAAACAACAATGATGAACCTTATGGATTTTTCTATGGTCGGTAATATCTTATACAATTGTGGTTAATCATTTCAGTTGATATACGCAGATATTTTTCCCCGTTTGCATAACCTACTCAATAGTTATTTGAAAAATTAATATACGATGTGATTAGTCTGTATTACGGACCCAGCGCTCCCAATTGGCTCCATTAAATAGCAATGTTGGGAAAGCCTCACCTGAGCACGTTGATTGGTCAATTGCATTAACTGAGAGATTGAATAACGTCACAGTTTAGTAAGCGTTCAATTGCTATGAATTGTGGGACAGGCATAGAATTCCCTGCTTTTTTATTGGGAATAAGTAGACCTGGTTCGGCAGACATCATGGACTGGGATAGACGAGTACTTTATTGACCGCTTTGCTGCACAAAATAATCTTTTCGTGATAATGTTAATCCAAGCAGATATCATTAATTCTATTTTTTGTACCCCATGACCAAGTGGCTTAAGGCGCCGCCCCAGTATCACTTATCTCTCTCATTCTCACCGCTGAGGTCGTGGATTCGAGTCCAAAAATTGTATGCGAGGACGTTTACGAGTTACTTAGTGGGGAGGAGGGGGGGGGGGGCGCCATTTCATATTCATATATGTAAGTCTGAGGTCTTCCTCCATTAAAATATAACATGTAATATGCCGAATGTGGGGTTATACCCAATTCAAAACTATTTTTAAATTTGATAACATCCAAACCATGCCTTCGTATCAAAGATTGTCAACGTTAATAAAAGCAGAACTTTAAATAAAAGTCATTGCTGTCAAAATAAACATGTTAAGGGTGAAGAAATAAAACAAGAGAAAAAAATCATAAAAAGTACGAACCCGCCTTACGTAAAAATCAATTACGTAAAGTATTAGGACGAAGCATCATAAAGTAAGATATAGTTGTCGCGGAACATGCTTTTCCATTGATCTACAACCATGCTCTCAATGCCTTACGGAGTTCTTATGCATATTTCATGCAGTATCGCATCACTTAGCCAAGTTATATGCTACGTTCATGCATATATAATGTGCGGTTAAACACATTTAATTGATGTATATGCTCTGTTTATTTCATAAACTTCTTCGAAGTAGAGTATTCTAGGAAAACATCTTTATTAAATCCGTTAGCATGCTGTATTGGCCAATTTGGTGAGACGAGTGTATCTATTTAAGTGAAACTATCTTTTTACACAAAACAAACAACACCAACAGCGGTATATTGTTTATTTAATGGTTTGTAATACAGGGGTCGTATTCACCAACCATCCGTGAGAATATTCTAAGGCTTGAGCATGAAAATACAAATTTCAACCTTAGATATCTAGTTAACCTTGACAGATGGATTACTTTTGAGAGTTTATTTGACTCTAAATTAGGTCTCGAAAAATGTTCTCTAAGTGTGTGTGTTTTTTTTTTCAAAATTTGTTCTTGAGTTCAATTCTAACAATATTCTTAAGAATGATTTGTGAATTTGACCCCTGGCTCCAGATGTTAGGTAAAATAAGCCACATGACTTGTCGACCTTGCCCTCGTCAGTGCGTCGTGCGAGAGTTGAGATATATTTACATGTGTTGTATTATGAGATAAACGAATACAAACTTCAACAAGAACTGATATAAACTAACACTAACTTATATGAGAGCTCAGACAAATTAAGATTAACGTTGATAATACGACATGAGATAAACTTACACAAAAACTAAATAAATAAGAATTAAAACAATCTTCAATATAGCTACACGTGTTATGAGATAACCGAATATTAACTTAAACAAGAGATGAGATAAACAAACAGTAATTAGATAAAAGCTAGGATAAAGAACGAGTAATTAAAATAAGAGCTTAGATAAACACATATTACTAAAATAAGAGCTGAGATAAACAAACAGTAACTAAGTAAGAGCTGAGGTAAACAAACAGTAACTAGGTAAGAGCTTAGATAAACAAACATTAAGTAGATAAGATCTGAGATAAACAAACAGTAACTAGGTAAGAGCTGAGATAAACAAACATTAAGTAGTTAAGAGCTGAGATAAACAAACATTAAGTAGATAAGAGCTGAGATAAATAAACAGTAACTAGGTAAGAGCTGAGATAAACAAACAGTAACTAGGTAAGAGCTGAGATAAACAAACATTAAGTAGATAAGAGCTGAGATAAACAAACATTAAGTAGATAAGAGCTGAGATAAGCAAACAGTAACTAGGTAAGAGCTGAGATAAACAAACAGTAACTAGGTAAGAGCTGAGGTTAACAAACAGTAACTAGGTAAGAGCTGAGATAAACAAACAGTATCTAAAATAAGAGCCGAGATCAGAGCTGAGTTAAACAAACAGTAACTAGGTAATAGCTGAGGTAAACAAACAGTAACTAGGTGAAAGCTGAGGTAAACAAACAGTAACTAGGTGAAAGCTGAGGTAAATAAACAGTATCTAAAATAAGAGCCGAGATAAGATCTGAGGTAAACAAACAGTAACTAGGTAAGAGCTGAGATAAACAAACAGTAACTAGGTAATAGCTGAGGTAAACAAACAGTAACTAGGTAAGAGCTGAGGTAGACAAACAGTTACTAGATAAGAGCTAGTATAAACAAACAGTATCTAAAATAATAGCTGAGATAAACAAACAGTATCTAAAATAAGAGCTGAGATAAACAAACATTACTAAAATAAAAGCCTAGATAAGAGCTGAGGTAAACAAACAGTAACTAGGTAAGCGGTGAGATAAACAAAGAGTAACTAAAAAAAGAGCTGAGGTAATCTAACAAGATCATAAATAAGAGTTAAATAAACTAACAATAGTTAAGATTGACTGTATATAATTCTCGTCAGGTTCAAATCACGTTCATTATTTTAAACTTGGTTTATTTACCAAGTATAAGACTATTTTTTCCAGGTCGGTTTCTGTCGGTATAATTATTTACACGTGTATTAATTTCTGAAGAAAATAAAAACAACTAATTTTATTAATTCAGCACCAAATACAGCATATTATGGACTAGTATGAAACGTGTACTTTTTCTGATTTTAGTTGTATATTTTTGTCATTATTTCTGTTCACATTTTATTAAAATGACAATACAAAATCTGGCCTCAAAAAATCATAAAGCTACCTACCTACTCATATAAATAATGCTGGATCGGAGCACAGTAAACAACGAGTTGTTTTTTTAAGGATGGCCTTATCCATAACGTTCACATTGATTTATTACTATTACCACACTAGATCTGAAGTTAGGGAAACATATTCAGTGAGTTATATCAATATATATAATTAATGTAAAAGTAATGCAATAAAACTAAGTTTATCATTGATCAAAGAACGCACTGAAAACCCCATTCCTGTGTGTGTCATATTTTCCAGTTGTAAGTTTCCATACTAAATTGCTTATCATAGCATTAAAAAAAAAGATTCAAATTTCAATATTTATTTCATCAAACTTTGAAGATTTGGCAAATAGACACGTGGCAAATAATCTAGACATGTGGCAAATAATCTAGACATGTGGCAAATAACCTAGACACGTGGCAAATAATCTAGCCACGTGGCAAATAGTCAGCTATACATTTGGCAAATAATCTAGACCGCGTATTATTCATTAGGTTTATGATATATTGTGTTTCATTTAGATATTAAACTAAAAACCTAGACGTGTAGCAAATAACACAGACGTCTAGGAATAACCTGTACGTGTAGAAAACAAACTAAACGTGTGTCAAATAGCTTTGTCTTTAGACTTTTTTTATCGAGCTTTAAGTAACTTATATGTAAAATAATATAAATCCATTATTAATATCAACTAATCAATAGAAATCGTTTAAAGACTTTTTTCATTATCTCTTGTTTATAGCGTCGGTAATATCAACGCTAGTTGCTCATTGTTGAAAGAGATGCTTGGTTAAGATTCCCGTTTTTCGGCATTCGTCATTTAAGTGTAACAGTCACTTTTGCTGTTTCTCATTTCTATGATTTAGAGCAAATTAACAGTATTAAGCAACAACCTGTCTTAAACGACCACGTTTGCTCATTCCCTTGAATGGCTGCTTAAGACAGGTTTGACTGTATATGTCTTCAGTATTGGAGTCTGAGAAGGTTAGGGAAAGTTCAACAACGAAACACGAATACGATCACATACTTTCTGTTTGCCCTATATCGATTTCATGTAGGGTCAGAATAAGAGCTTTTGGAGACCTTTTTTGCGACCAGACGATAAATGAGGTACCTGTTCTGGCAGTGACGTAATTATTATTCACGTGCCTCTGGTTCTAACTTGTTCTAATTTGTTTTATATACACTGCAGCTTTACATTAACTAACGTAACTTACTAGAATAATTAAAGTATAACACACTGAATATGCTTGCTGCATACACCATTAATATTTAAAACGTTTCACTAGTCCCTGAGCACATTATTACTGTCGTATTATTACCGTGTTTAGCATTACTAATTGCTATGATGATGCATCTATATCTGTTTGTTGACTGACGTCCGCTCATTTACAGTATCTTAGCCTTGCGGACTTTTTTTCTATTGGTTTAAAGTAATTTGTAATAATTCCATGTTTATTTCATTTGTGAATACCGTAGTTATCACGAATTGGGGTTAGACTTAGAACGGACTCTTCACATAACAGTAATATTTAAGCATGTTGATTGGTTAGTAGCGACAGCGGAAGTTGAACGACGTCATAGTTTGATAAGCGTTCAAATTCTATGAATTGTGGGACAGGCATAGAATTCCCTGCCCTTTTCAATGGGTTTGAACAGATCGAATTCGGGAGATATCAAGGACTGGGATGGATTTAATCGGGGTAGAATCTGGCAAACGTTCCAATCTGGGACCTTTGCCTTTGTGTTATTTTTTTGTTTTTGATTAACACGTCATGTATTTGAGACTGGTAGGAATTGAGAATCATTAACAAATAATGAGGGTCTTAATCAACATAAGTATTATGCTGTATATGACATCACATAAAACCAAAACTAATTTACATATTCGTATTGTGTGCACACTTATTTTTTAATATGGTGTATGAAATTTATGGTATGAAATAAAACACGTTATTTCTATAAGGATATCAAAGTTATTCTCAACATTAAAGATCTGTTGTTAAAAATTTGGCATTTTAAAAAAGAATGTGTACTTAGATAAATCTATGTACTCTTTTTATTGCAAGGGAATTTAATTATCAGGATTTTCCAAAATATTAAAATTTGGCAAAAATCTTTTTTACCTATATACCTTGCCTATATATACTTTTTTACCTATATACCTTGCCTATATATACGTTTTTACCCATATACCTTGCCTATATATACTTTTTGACTCCGTATTACAAACGTGATTTATATTTAAACATGTCAAAATAAGATATTGAAAGGGGGTTTTCTTACCTTGGTTACGCGCCTAAGTGAAACTAAAATAATTTCTCGCTTTAAATTTCAACATATTTTGTGATGTATTCAATTGTCACGTGATTTCGTTTTGATTTTAATTTGATCCGTCATACTGGATTACACGTTCTAAAATTTGTTTCATCTTGGACAAAATCTGAATGACAATGTGAAGGTCGTTAGGCTTTAAGTGCTTTCTATTTTTCAAAATGGAATTCCGTTTAAAATTTATAAGTTGCTTTTTATTCATTTTAAAAAAATAATTTTACTTTTTAAGACATTTCCCTTTTAATTATAACAAATTAATTAAAAAAAGTACAAAAAATAACAACGATAACAAAAACAAAAACAAACAACAACAATAAAATGTAAGTTTAACGTGAAATCTTTTATTCCAGAAGGACAACAATCCTGTAAAACTTAAACTTTATTACTTGATAAATTATGTTTGATTGTTTGCCACATCACGTCTTAGCACATGGGATTGTTCTAGTCAAGGCATAAATAGATAACAGGGAACGGTTACTGTTCAATTTGATGCAAAACAAATGTCTTGGTTATATACTATATATAAACACATTTTATTTCTTTTTTATAAAGTAAAGTCAATTAAATTACATATTTAGTATAAACACATTTATTGGATATAAAAACAAATCAATTTAATATTTAGTATAAACACATTTTATTGCTTATAAAGTCAAGCCAATTTAATCATTTACAAATTGTTATACAAAGAAACAGACAATTAAAACAAATAAGACTGGGTAACAACTAATAAACGGCCACCATCTTCCCTTCCCGATTATACTCCATATGTCTGTTTATGTTTTATTTATTCAAATGAGCAATTTTATAATCATGAAATTCTACACAATGCAAAACAAATTTATGGCCATGGACGGGATAAACAAGACACAAAAGATCCCAGATACGCCGCAATAAAGATCATACATGCAGAAGAAGAATGGCAAGATCCAGCGTAGAGGCCCTCTGAGACGGTTACAAATATCGGATGTTGTCAAACACACCCACGGAAACTCCGGCAAAACACGTCTTCATATTACTCCACCGTCCCCAATAGACAGTGGGCTACAAGTAAAAGGAAAAAGGCAAATCGATACAACGAAAACATTCTTACCGTCATTGAGTGGTACCGTACACACACATAATATCTCCGGCATTTGTGTGGAGCTCCAATGTGAATATTTGGTGTAAAATGGTACCGTACGTACACGAAACGTCTCCGGCATGGTACCGTACACGCAAAACTTGTTTGGCATTTCTGAAGCATTATTGTTAATGATAAGTGTTATATGGTACCGCACGTACACGAAACGGCCCCGGCATGGAAACGTACACGCGAAACTTCTTTGGCATTTCTGAAGCATTATTGTAAATATTTAGTTTAGTATGGTACCGTACGTACACGAAACGTCCCCGGTATGGTACCGTACACTCGAAAGTTCTTTGACATTTCTGAAGCATTATTGTAAATATTTAGTGTAGTTTGGTACCGTACGCACACGAAACGTCCCCGGCAAAACTTCTTTGGCATTTCGGAAGCATTATTGTGGATATTTAGTGTAATATTGTGCCGTACATATATGAAACGTCCCCGGCATGGTACTAAGCGGTAATTGTAAATAATAAGTGTAATATGTCTCCGGTATTTTTTTTTTCATCAGTAGCAGTGTAATGAATGTTAAGTTTAATATATTGGAACAGAAAGGGACATGTCTATCTTTAAATTTTGGTTATTGCACAAAGTCGTACATAGATGGATCATTAACGGAAATATCCAACTACAAATAAGCCAAGTGCATTAAGTCGTACCTAGACACACACGAAGGGGACATGTGTATTAAGTCGTACCTAGATACACACGAAGGGGACATGTGTATTAAGTCGTACCTAGATACACACGAAAGGGACATGTGCATTAAGTCGTACCTGGATACACACGAAGGGGACATGTGCATTAAGTCGTACCTGGATACACACGAAGGGGACATGTGCATAAAGTCGTACCTGGATACAGACGAAGGGGACATGTGCATTTAGTCGTACCTGGATACACACGAAGGGGACATGTGTATTAAGTCGTACCTAGATACACCCGAAGGGGACATTTGTATTAAGTCGTACCTGGATATACACGAAGGGGACGTGTGTATTAAGTTGTACCTGGATACACACGAAGGGGACATGTGCATTAAGTCGTACCTAGATACACACGAAGGGGACATGTGCATTAAGTCGTACCTCGATACACACGAAGGGGACATGTGCATTAAGTCGTACCTGGATACACACGAAGGGGACATGTGCATTAAGTCGTACCTGGATACACACGAAGGGGACATGTGTATTAAGTCGTACCTGGATACAGACGAAGGGGACATGTGCATTAAGTCGTACCTGGATACACACGAAGGGGACATGTGCATTAAGTCGTACCTGGATACACCCGAAGGGGGCATGTGCATTAAGTCGTACCTGGATACACACGAACGGGAACTGTGCATTAAGTCGTACCTGGATACACACGAAGGGGACATGTGCATTAAGTCGTACCTGGATACACACGAAGGGGACATGTGTATTAAGTCGTACCTGGATACACACGAAGGGGACATGTGCATTAAGTCGTATCTGGATACACACGAAGGGGACATGTGTATTAAGTTGTACCTGGATACACACGAAGGGGACATGTGCATTAAGTCGTACCTGGATACACACGCAGGGGACATGTGTATTAAGTCGTACCTGGATACACCCGAAGGGGATATGTGTATTAAGTCGTACCTGGATATACACGAAGGGGGCATGTGTATTAAGTTGTACCTGGATACACACGAAGGGGACATGTGCATAAAGTCATACGTAGATACACACGAAGGGGACATGTGCATTAAGTCATACCTAGATACACACGAAGGGGACATGTGCATTAAGTCGTACCTGGATACACACGAAGGGGACATGTGTATTTTCCATTTGTTAAAATGCAATCAGTCGTACATAGATGGACCAGAAAGGGACATGTCAAACTACCAATATACACAAACGCATTAAGTCGTACGTAGATGGACCAGAAAGGGACATGTCCAACTACCACTATACCAAACGCACATAGTCGTACGTAGATGGGCCAGAAAGGAACATGTCAAACAACCAATATACCAAACGCACTAATCCGTACATTGATGGACCAGAAAGGGACACGCCAAAACAAAAAAATATACCAAACGCACAAAGTTGTACAAAGATGGATGAAACATAGAAGAAACATAACCAAATGTATTAAATCGTACATTAATCGACCGGAAAGATCCAGGTAGTAAAGAAATGTGTAAGTGTTAATGCACTAAAATACAGTCGTACCGGTAGTAGTAAGGGAATGTGTAAGTGTTAATTTACTAAATATATGCAGTCGTACCGGTAGTAGTAAGGGAATGTGTAAATGCATAAAGTCGTACATCGTACATATAAAGTACATGTGCTGTCCATTAAGTGACTTTTACGGATTTTATTTTATATGGACATGTAACTCGCATACATTGCCTTCACTGCATAAACATTGACAATGTTATAACAACTTTCCCCGTATAAACATGTACACGACTTCAGCTTTATGTTTATAGTTATTCAAAACAACAAAACAAGCCTGGCATAGAGTTTGATATAAAAAAACACACACAGCAAATCTCTCCCATTTTCATGCAGTCAACCGCGGATCAATTTCTCCATTGTTTTATCTTATTCCGATACGAATGTTGGTTCGTGACAGAATTAATTGCGAAGTGGTTCGTGTTGGTACACATTGTCCCGTTCTTGAATCTATTGCAATGTTGGTTTAAGAGATGGAAGGGATCGATACGAAATAACGGACAATCGCACATATACCAGTCTCAGGGTAACCGTTCTTCTGCGAGCGTTTCTTGTACATGACAATGGTATTAACGTCTGCTGGTAAATGACTTAAAGAGACTTACAGACGATAATTTTCCATCACTATGTACATAAAGATAGGAATAGAAATATGCAATATGCGCATGCTTAATCAGGATTGTGTGTAATAACCGCTGTAACATGACACAGCTCCTTTAACGTATAAAAAACATCGATCTGTTACTACGTAATTATATACAACTACGCATTATCAAAAATCAAAGAATTTTCTATGAATGTTAGTGCTAGTTTTTATTGAATTAGCTTAGGGAACGAGAATTAAACATTGCATTCTTCGTCCAATGGACACAATGCGAGACCATCATGTGATATTCTTACTTTCCCAATGCGAGGCCGTCTTGCAATGTTCTTACACAATGGCCAGCCATCATGCAATGTTCTTACTTACACACCGACCAGCCATCATTATACAGTACGCGGTCATCATGCATTATTGTTACTAACACCGTGTGAGGCATTCGTGTACTGCTCTTTCTTGCATAGTGCGTTGTCATCATGTACTGCTCTTACTTGCACAGTACGCTGTCATCATGTACTGCTCTTACTTGCATAGTGTGCTATCATCATGTACTGCTCTTACTTGCATAGTGCCCTGTCATCATGCAATATTTCTACTTGTACAGTGCGCTGTCATTATGTTATGTTCCTACTTGCACAGTGCGCTGTCATCATGCAATATTCCTACTTGTACAGTGCGCTGTGATCATGCAATATTCCTACTTGTACAGTGCGCTGTGATAATGCAATATTCCTACTTGTACAGTGCGCTGTGATCATGCAATATTCCTACTTGTACAGTGCGCTGTGATCATGCAATATTCCTACTTGTACAGTGCGCTGTGATCATGCAATGTTCCTACTTGCACAGTGCGCTATCATCATGCAATGTTGTTACTTGCACAGTGCGTTGTCATCATGCAATGTTCTTACTTGCACAGTGCGCTGTCATCTTGCAATGTTGTTACTTGCACAGTGCGCTGTCATCATGCAATGATTTTACTTTCAAAGTGCGATGTCACCATACAATGTTCTTACTTGCACAATGGCCAGCCATCATGCAATCATCTTATTAACACAGTGTGCTGTCATCATGCACTGCCCTTACTTGCACAGTGTGCTGTCATCATGCAATGTTCCTACTTGCACACTGCGCTGCCATCATGCAATGTTCCTACTTGTACAATGCGCTGTTAGCATGCAACGTTCCTTCTTGCATAATGCGCTGTCATCATGCAATGGTCCTACTTGCATTGTGCGCTGTCATCATTCAATATTCTTACTTGCACAGTGCGCTGCCATCATGCAATGTTTCTACTTGCACGTAGCGCTGTCATCATGCAATGGTCTTCCTTGCATAGTGCGCTGTCATCATGCAATGTTCTTACTTGCACAGTGCGCTGTCATCATGCAATGTTCTTACTTGCACAGTGCGATGTCACCATACAATGTTCTTACTTGCACAATGGCCAGCCATCAAGCAATCATCTTATTTACAAAGTGCACGGCCATCATGCACTGTTGTTACTTACACAGAGCGAAGCCTTCATGTACTGCTCTTACTTGCAAAGTGCGCTGTCATCATGCAATGTTCTTAAGTGCACAATGCCCTGTCATCATGCAGTGTTTTTACTTACAAATAGCGATGTCATCATGCAATGTTCTTACTTGCACAGTACGCTGTCATCATGCAATGTTTTTTACTAACAAAGTACGATGTCACCATACAATGTTCTTCCTTGCACAGTACGCTGTCATCATGCACTATTGTAACTTACACAGTGCGAAACCTTCATGTACTATTGTAACTTACACAGTGCGAGGCCTTCATATACTGCTCTTGCTTGTATAGTGCGCTGTCATCATGCAATGGTCTTACTTGCATAGTGCGCTGTCATCATGCAATGTTCTTACTTGCACAGTGCGCTGTCATCATGCACTGTTCTTACTTGCACAGTGCGCTGTCATCATGCAATATTTTTACTAACAAAGTGCAATGTCACCATACAATGTTCTTACATGCACAATGGTCAGCCATCATGCAATCATCTTATTTACACAGTGTGCGGCCATCATGCACTATTGTTACTTACACTGTGCGAGGCCTTCATGTACTGCTTTTACTTGCATCGTGCGAGGTCATCATGCAATGTTCTTACTTGCATAGTGTGCTGTCATCACTTGCACAGTGCGCTGTCATCATGCAATATTCTGACTAACACAGTGCGATGTCATCATACAATGTTCTTACTTGCTCAGTGCGATGTCATCATACGATGTTCTTATTGGACAGTGCGATGTCATCATACATTGTTCTAACTTGCTCAGTGCGATGTCATCATACGATTTTCTTATTTGGACAGTGCGATGTCATCATACGATGTTCTTACTTACACAATGCGATGTCACCATACAGTGTTCTTACGTGCTCAGTGCGATGTCATCATACAATGTTCTTACTTACACAATGTAATGTCATCATACAATGTTCTTACTTACACAATGCGATGTCATCATGCAATTTTCTGACTTACACCATGCGAGGTCATCATGCAATGTTCTTACTTACACAATGCGATGTTACCATACAATGTTCTTACGTGCTCAGTGCGATGTCATCATACAATGTTCTTACTTGGACAGTGCGATGTCATCATACATTGTTCTAACTTGTTCAGTGCGATGTTATCATACAATGTTCTTACTTACACAATGCGATGTCATCATGCAATGTTCTTACGTGCTCAGTGCGATGTCATCATCCAATTTTTTACTTACACAATGCGAAGTCATCATGCAATGTTCTTACTTGCACAATGCGATGTCACCATACAATGTTCTTACTTGCACAATGCGATGTCACCATACAATGTTCTTACTTGCACAATGCGATGTCACCATACAATGTTCTAACGTGCTCAGTGCGATGTCACCATACAATGTTCTTACTTACACAATGCGATGTCACCACATGCTCAGTGCGAAGTCGTCATACAATGTTTTTACTAACACAATGCGATGTCACCATACAATGTCCTTACGTGCTCAGTGCGATGTCACCATACAATGTTCTTACTTACACAATGCAATGTCACCATACAATGTTCTTACATGCTCAGTGTGATGTCATCATAAAATGTTCTTACTTGGACAGTGCGATGTCATCATACAATGTTCTTACTTGCTCAGTGCGATGTCATCATGCAATTTTCTTACTTGCTCAGTGCGATGTCACCATACAATGTTCTTAAATTCACAGGGTGAGATCATCATGTAATGTTCTTACAAGCACAGAACGATATCATCTTGCAATGTCCTTAGTTGCACAATGCGAGGTCATCATGTGCACAGACGTTCACACTATCTGAAACAATCATGCAAGTTCTAATTTATATAATATGTAAGGCCATTGTTTGTCATTTTATATATGTTAGACGTTTTCCTATACATTATGAAAATCATGTTCATCATAGCACAGTCGTATTTTTTTGCTTCAACACGTATATATTTCTAATTGTTAACGATACTAAGAATATAATTTATGGTTTCTATGGCAATGCTATTGTGATACGTGATTAGAATTGAACTAACTCGTATACTACTATTTTTATGATTTTCTGACAACGGTTGCAGTCATATTGGAATTGTTAAAAGTTTATGGATTTCAACAAGTTAATTTCGGAGAAAGTAAGCCATTTCGTTACCATAGCAACACTATTGAATGTCACAATTTATCAAGATGAGTTTCAGTTACAGTCTGTTACAGCTAAATATATTATTAATTAAAAAAATAAGCATTATTTATTTGAATAAATGTTTCATAAACTTGTAGATTAAAGCAAGTTCAATAGTGCTTTGTACATCAAACAATGAAAGTATCCGATTTCATAATGTAAATATAATAAATCTCATTGCACCTTTCCCATGCTACAGGAATCATTAATGAATTTCTTGCTCTCCTCACCTATTTCAGTTATGGGAATGAACGTATTATTGACTATGAATCTCACTTCCCCAAAAGGTCAACTCATTTGTATAAGTGTTCTTAGTAATAATAAATAACATACTGTACTTTTTTTTATTTTATATCTTGATATTATTTAAAAAGTTATCTGTTCTTAATAATTGATTATCTATCATTGTTTGATGTTATAAATGTGGGTCATGGTGCAATAAAGGTAGTAGTAGAAGTAGTAGTTGTTGATGTTGTTGTTGTTGTTGTTGTTGATAAAATAATACACTAGTCAAATTAGTTCATTAGCAAAAAGAAACATTCTAAAATATAAAATATACAAAGCATATTATAAAATACAAAATAACCAATACAATGTGGTCAAAGTGAGCATGTTACTTTTACTGGAAATGTAGAATAGCTAACATCATCAAATAGAGGACCTTAACACGAGCGCTTGTCTATTATTGAATTTATTAAACGAGTTGACAAAAACATATTAAGTGATGTTCTACAGCACATAAGATAGCTTTTCACAATAGGTTTAATCAATTGGATCTGCATAATAACTGAACACAGAATTGACATTCATTTTATCATATAATAGACATAAGTTGTACAGTGACCTTTTTATATCATTACATCTCTATAAGTTCTATAAGGGAAGAGAACTAACTCTATTTTCTATTATTGCATTAACAACCAAAATCAGCCTAGTTTCCGTCAGTGTGACTTCGACGTTACAAATAAAGGTGAATGTAATATCGCAGCCATCTTAAAAATTCACATTTTTCAAGTTGCCATGTCTTGAATTTTTTGTTATAAAAATCTCTAAATGTTGTTATAAAATGAAATAAGTCTTGTCATATTAAACAGAAAATGGTGCATTTAATTGGATTTTTAAAAAATAAGAAGAAATAAGATCCCTAGTTAGTAACCATCATGTATGAGGTATTTTAACTGGTTTAAATATAATTTTTCATTGATGAAAATAAAAATAATTATCATGACGGTATGCTTTTTTTTTCCTTTTCAAGAACACATAGTACTAAATTGCAGGCTTGTAATTACTTCTTCACCTGAACTGTATTAATGTGCCATACATTACCAAGTTTGATAATTACAATGACTGTGACATATCATTCACCGTAACGCAATTTCAATTTACTTGCATCATTTACATGCTCAGGCATCTCGGAAGATAGTCCTGCATTGCGCAACTGGGGAAAAAACGTTTACCCATTTCAGCGTTCGTTCGAAATAGACTAGGAGATAGGTGTAGAACCTGCCAGCAAAACGCAAGAAAATTAGTCATTTCTTCTCGCAAATTACATTATAAAAAGTAGAGCATGCAAGCAACACTAAAATAATAGATTAACTCCGATATTTGATATACACAATGTACTAGTAGTTTAGTGTTTTTCATCATTTATATTAAGAGTGTTTATAACTGACATTATAAAACAAATGGTTCGCTTGAATCTGCGAAATTTAAATTCATGTTGTGACGTCACTGTTACAGAATGACACTGTAACAGCACAAATTTTTCACAGGTATGTGTAAATGTTTCATTGCTGGTTCTATCAATGAGAACAACGTTCGACAAATTCAACACTATTTTTACATTTACGATGTTAAAGAACAATTATATTAATCAATTAATCCATTTAAACGATGTATGTTACTTTTTAATTATTTCAACTTTAACAAAGCGTGCACAGCGGCATTTTATAGTCTCCATTTTCTGATCATGTGACCGAAATTAGTTCTGTCGATGGGGGTCAAACTATCTCGAACGTAGGCGGAAATGGCCGAGCGTCGTTCCGCTTGTACGTACGGGAGAGCAAAGTTATACGAAAAACACCAAGTGATGAATCGGCAGTGAAATATCAAAAATATGTCAATAGTTTATTACACTCCTGCACCGGTAATGAGATGATAACCATATTAACACTGGGACATACACATTTGTCTTACGTCAGTTTAAAGTATGTACCAATGTTATGAGCATATGCTATATTGGTTACTTTCACAAGCTTTGGCTAGAGATCCGCGGTCTTATTGTTTTATATTTAAAGCATAGAAGGGCATAATGCTTACTTTCTCATAATACGATCTGTAGTTTTGATATTGATTTTTTTATATTTAATATTTATACAGATTGAGTAAATATCGCTTGATTTTGCATGCGTCTGATATCTGTCTTATATCTCAACTTATTGAAAGAGATAACAAATGGAAACAGATTATTCGGTAAGCTTACTATAGCGATAAAAAATAAGTTCACGATACAAACATCTACACAATAACACTATGTCTATGTACACATTTTCTTCCATGTTGACATAGATTCCGAACAAGGCGACGGTCGGGATTCATAGAACGGCAATAACAGAACAAACGAGTAAACGACGCGTCGGTTTACTTAGTCGATAGACACATTGATCGACCGCATTCGAAAATACACATTTCGGAGCCGCTAGTGTATCGTCCAAAACACTTGAATGACGTCGGAATCTTGTTTGATTTTATAATAATACAAATTGATTTTTCTTCTTATGTGAATGACGAACACCAAACTTGCTTCATTCATATTCAAAGCCGCGGAAAAACGTGAAGATATGAATGTAGAATTAAAAGCATTAGAAGAGAAAATTGGCAGCAAAAATGACATAGACGTTTTAAGTAGAGATAATGTTATTCATGGTGTCTTCACGATGTCATTTTATGCAAATCTCCGCTCTCTATCAAACTGTTTTGGTTGCGCTTATCTTACATGTCGCCATTTTATCTTGAAACATTTAGTTAAAGTATATCGGCGGACCATATTCATGGCACCGTTCAAGCTATCTTGTTGACAAAGTAAAGTGTCCTTTTTGTCCCATATAGCAATAATGCGTGGTAATTCGTGTCACATTGTCTATGTATTATTCACAGTAAATACTCCTATTGGCATATTTAATCATTAGATTTTTGGTTTTTGACTCATCGCGTAAATCCAATTTCTTAGCCTTTATATAATAACAAAACAACGGATGTCAAGTTCTATTCAAAGTTAGTGTCGGTGTTTGCATCAAATAAAATGTTTTGTTAAGGAAATATTGTACTTTAAACTAAAAAGGTGTTAAGACGAATCAACATTGTAAAATAGGCCCTGTATTCAGGATAAACGATTTAAAATACCCAACAGCAAACGATTTAAAAAAGGCCCTGCATGCAGGATTAAACGATTTAAAATATCCAACCACATACAGTTAAATAGGCCCTGTATGCAAGATTAAACGATTTAAAATATCCAACAACAAACAGTTAAGATTGGCCCTGTATGCAGGATTAAACGATTTAAAATATCCAACAACAAACAGTCAAAATAGGCCCTGTATGCAGGATTAAACGATTTAAAATATTCAACAACAAATAGTCAAAATAGGCCCTGTATGCAGGATTAAACGATTTTAAATATCCAACAACAAACAGTTAAGATTGGCCAGCATATGTGTCAACCGGAGTCTGGTCAGTATACATGTATACCAGACACTGGTCAGCATACATTTTACCCAAGACTGACCCAAGTCTAGTTAGCATATGTGTTTACCCAAGACTGGTCAGCATATGTGTTTACCTAAGACTCGTCAGCATATGTGTTACTCGAGACTGGTCAGCATATGTGTTTACCCAAGACTGGTCAGCGTATGTGTTTACCCAAGACTCGTCAGCATATGTGTTACTCGAGACTGGATATCAATATGCTAACCGAAAACTTACCAGCCTGTGTTTACACACGTCTTGTCAGCATATGTTTAAGCAAAACTTGTTTCTTCAAGAATGGTCAGTGCATGCTTGTCCGGGACACGTCTGTGTATATGCCCACAGGACGGGTGTCAACTCATCTCCGGCCCTCCAAGAGGATTTAACATTATGTTTCATACAATACACGTCTGCTTAATATTAAGTTCTTATAAATCTAAAACAACGACCTATCCAACTAAGCTAAGCTCGACTTAAGTGACGTACAACTGAGCACATCGTTTCCGCTCAAACACAGTGGCATTCTGACATTACGTAAAGTTTATTGTGTCATTTTCAGAAAGAGAAGCAAGCGTCTGTGTGAGCTGATACAATTTCTATCGATCGTTGTCGTATTCACTTGCATCAGACGACAACTGTTTCTTAACGACCGTTACTTTCACGTGTTTTTTTTTCAAGAACATGCATCTAAATTCTGTAAAACGACAGACATTGTATAAATTAAGTTAAGTTTTAGGGCTAAATATATGCACTGTTGCTTAATGATACTATACTGTATCCATTATTCATACCAGACATATGCTGTGTTTTCCCATCAAGACATCTTTAGTTGTCTCTTGTTGGTGTATTTAACGGCGTGCATTATGTTGTCATATTGTGTGTTTTATAGTTTACATGGCGTGCGATTTTAGAATTAAAATATACGGCTTAAATTACAAAAAAGAGAAGATTATATTGCTTTTCGAAGTTCAATGTTTATCTGATAGTGTGACTGTTAAGTGTCAAGTCGTCTGCATACTAAAGTGTGACTTTAATCTGCTTAGTAACACACTTATTTCCCACAGACTTGTGTATTCTTAACTATTGTTTCATTTACATTACCGCTTTACTGTGTACACGTTTTTGAACCATTGATTCATTTCCATTAACAGATACATGTACTACTTCACTGTGTATACGTGTTTTTTTCGCTATACGTTCATTCTCCACAACAATGAGTATACATTTATCAGCTGTAAATTCATTTACCACATAATTAAAACAAAATATTGGTTAATGATTCATTTACCACACAATTAAAAATAATATTGGTTAATGATTCATTTACTACATATTTAAAATATGTTTCAATTGGTAAATAATTCATTTACCACATAATTAAATTATATTTTTGCTGGTTACCGATTCATTAACCGCAAAATAAAGTTCATATTTTGTGGGTAGTGTTTTTATCGATCCATTTATCATAGGATTACATTAAATTGTGACTGCCTCGTGGATTGGCTCCCTCTAAGCCTGACTGGTTCCAGGGTACGATCACTGCTGATCTCCGGAGACGGGAAGGTACCCTCCGTGGATTGGCTCCCTATAAACTTGACTGGTTCCAGAGTAAGATCACTGCCGATCTCTGGAGACAGGAAGGAAACCTCCGTTGATTGGCTCCCTATAAACCTGACTGGTTCCAGGGTAAGATCACTGTCGATCTCTGGAGACGGGAAGGAATCCTCTGTAGATTGCCTCCCTAAACACTTGACTGGTTCCAGGGTAAGATCACTGCCGATCTTTGGAGACGGGTAGGAATCCTCCGTGGATTGGCTCCCTATAAACCTGACTGGTTCCAGGGTAAGATCACTCCCGATCTCTGGAGACAGGAAGGAATCCTCTGTAGATTGCCTCCCTAAACACTTGACTGGTTCCAGGGTAAGATCACTGTCGATCTCTGGAGACGGGTAGGAATCCTCCGTGGATTGGCTCCCTATAAACCTGACTGGTTCCAGGGTAAGATCACTGTCGATCTCTGGAGACGGGTAGGAATCCTCCGTGGATTGGCTCCCTATAAACCTGACTGGTTCCAGGGTAAGATCACTGCCGATCTCTGGAGACAGGAAGGAATCCTCCGTGGATTGCCTCCCTATAAACCTGACTGGTTCCAGGGTAAGATCAATGTCGATCTCTGGAGACGGGTAGGAATCCTCCGTGGATTGGCTCCCTATAAACCTGACTGGTTCCAGGGTAAGATCACTGTCGATCTCTGGAAACGGGAAGGAATCCTCCGAATGAGTGTCATGTTCAATTTATCATTTTTGTCATGTTCATTATTGTGGTTAGATTGTCAATCCGTTTGTAATTACATTGTACCATATGAGTGAAGGAAAAACATAATCACTGCATAATACATGTCTTAAGAGATGGCAAATTGAAGATGACGTTACGAATTGACTACCATTATGTAGATGTCAGTGTGCTAGATTCATTCAGTATACTAGTATGTATTTTTTGGTTTTTGTTCAATCTGTTAGTGTTAAGCTTTTTGTTTAATAACTTATTTATTTTACTACGATTGAGAAACAAATTCTTACAACTTAGATAAATATCACTCAAAGCCTTCCTGGTTAGAACCAGTACTAAGCATATGCCGGTAAGTGTCTTGCTCAAGGACACCATACATAGCCGCGGCGGAGGATCGAACCAACGACCCTCCGATCATGGGCTCGGTGCTCTACCACTAAACCACGCGCTTTTTGTATATTTGAGAGAGCCTGAAAGTGTCGCGTCCTATTGATGATATAAAAAATATGTGTTAACAAGCTTTAAACCCTTAACAATAAATTGTTTTATAAATGTTTTTTGCGAAAATCTAAAAATTGAACGTTAACGACAATAAAATGATAACCAAAAGCAATGAAACAATAACAGGAGAAGAATTTCATTCTTTTAAAATAAAAAAAAATGTCAATATTTTTTGTATTTTATAAATTTAATTCCGATCTATAGCGAGATAGGACGAGAGCTCCGAAATCATTACGGAGGATACCGATAATTACTGAGTCTATAACGGTCCTATTAATAGGATTTTTCAAAATTTTCTAAACACATGTTTCCAATAGATTATGCCTACATATATAAAAATTATATTGCCAAAATGATATCTATTTGAACATGCCAAAGAAATATTTTGAAAAGGGTTTCTCAGTTTTATCTTGGTTAAATGAGTCGAGTGACTTCATTTTGATTTCAATGTGATCCGTTATACAGGTTTACATGTAGTGAAAAATAGATCATCATAGAAAGAGTCTGAATGACGATGCGAAAGTCGTCAAGCAGTATTTAAGTGATGTCTATTTTTATAATTGGGACTTCGTTTAAAGTTCACTCCAATTTAAATATCGATTTGATTACGTTTATGGTGAATTTGACATACAGACATTGAGGTTATATATTAATGATAACGAAGGGCTTTTATCCATTTTAATAATTATGTTACTTTTAAGAAATTTATAGCGTTTTATCCTGATATACTTAATTTAAGATAAAACTCAGAGAGTTTATATTTCCTTCCGATGACCTACGTCACAATGTAGGACCAATAAACGTTTAAGTTTTACGATCTATACATTTATTTAATGTAAATCTACATTTGTAAGATTTACGACTTCTGTTGATTTACAAACTTGGATAATTTAATTTTAGAGCTTCCAATTATATTCTATGATTTTTATTGTTTTATTTGTTTATATTTCTAGTTTATTTATTTACCGGAATGTATTTGTATGCACCTGCGTACTTTGTTTGTATGCCGATTTACTTAACGAACAACTTCATATAACTACCTCGTATTTAGTATAAAGTGATTAAAAATAGTGTTCAGCATGCATTGGCAGATCGTATTAGTGTCTATCCAAGTGAGGTCGAGACGATTTCCTTTTTAGGGCTTTAAACAAATCATATTATATAATTGATTATAGACGAATATTCTTGGCTCACTTGGGCCTATATTAATAGCTACATCGTAAATGCCCTGCCAAATATGTCTACATTTAATATATGTCATGGAGAAGAACTTTATAAGATTTTATCTCCCGTTCTAATCCATATCAATACTTTTATACTGTATGTATGTAAACTTGAATGAATAAATATGTTTAAACCAACTTCGGATACCGCATATTCTTGTATATACTTTCCCTGAAAGTCTTCCCTACTTGACACGTAATTTAAAATGCGTTTTTGAAATTATTTTCTCCTTATAATATAAACAACGAATATCATCATTTCATTCTAGACATGAAACTCTTTGAACGAAACAAATCAAATTCTGGTGGCGATTTGAAAGTTTTAAGTACTTGAAAAGTTTTGTTGGCAAACAAGGCCAAACATGCGACGATAAGATGCTCAATAAAAACCGGATTACCGTCTAATCTCTAGCAATAGCGGGGGAGATAGCTGTCTGTTTTGAACAACTTTCCATGGCTTGAAAAAACTGATAAATGGCTTAATAATGTAATCAAAAATAATCAAATGCGTTGGTAATTTAGATATATGTATTCCCGGGATTTGACGGCTACTGCGGACGGACACCGGATTATAATATATCTAGTGCGGATTAATTTCCTATTGTTATTAGGTCTTGGTGAATCTTGGTGACACCGGGATAAATTTGGTATTTTATCACTCAGGAGTGGTATGACGGGTACCCGACTGATATATTAAAATTTGGGTTAAGATTATAAAGGTACAAAAGTCCAAAAATGTGTGATGGTATACCTATTAATGTTGTTATGCTATTGTGGAGCGATACTGATGGCTTTTAAAGTGTATTATCGGCCCGGCGCTGTCAGAATACCAGTCATTAGTTACGAATATATTGCATTTCAAGATGACGGACTTGAAAGAAGAAGAGTCATGTTTTAGTTGAATCAAGTATGTTGTATTTATACAGAAAGTATCCCGACATGCTAAAGTCCGATATCCGGCTTAAAAACCTTATAATCTATTTAAGAACGTTTGCGTGACTTAGAGAAACATTTTGGCACGATCAACAAGTTTAATGGCTATGTCCCATCGTTTATGTAAGAAAATTACCCCACAGTGAAATCCGCTGAAATCCGGATGACTCATAATTGCATGTTAATGTTAAAGACAAAACTATGTATGATTATTGATAATGCGGAATTTAACAAAAATTGGTAAACTTGTGGAACTTGGAAATTTAATGTGATTTGCGAAATAAACTTTTTCATCTTGTGCATATCACATACGATGAATTTCCACGTGGAACAGTATGGGGCCCGGTTAGCTCGGTCGATATTACGTCTGACTATCAATTTAGGGGCCGTGAGTTCGAATCCCCGCCCAGCCACAGTCTCTGTGATGATTGATATACAACATTGCGTATCATTGTCAATCGCCTCTCACCGTTGATTCAATTGGGAAAGTAATCAGTATGAGATTGGTATGCTCGAGTACTGGTTATTCTTCCGGGATCTCAGGAAAGAGTGGTCAGACTAACATGTTGTCTGTTAGCTCTAAATGGCATAAAATGACATCAAATGTTCAATTCATTTCCATAGAAAATGTTCAATAGAAATGCGGATAGAGTGCCTTGCCAAAAGGCCACAACACATAGTGCACCAAATCTTGATGCGCAGGGAAATACAGAAATTTTGATAAAATTTCGTTTAACGCTATCTATCCATGTGATGCAAATATAAACGTATATATATGGAGACCTTTGATTTCTTTACTATATTTGGAAAGGGACATAACGGTGGTAAATGCGGACAGGCATCCGATGTCACATGGCAAGACATGTAAAGATAACCATAGCTGTTTTAAACAATTAAGAAAATTTCAACTTTTTATTTTAAAATACCCTGTCTACTTTAAGTGGGAAAACACGTATACTGTTTCTTAAATATTCAAATTTACGAAGTAATAATTTGAGATTGATATTTTCCTGTTGTTATACATTTATAGATGTAAAGATTGATTTTATTCCAGAGCATAAGCAAAATCTATTTCAGCACTTCAACTGAGTTCTCCTTTAACTCTTTGTGTAATATATTAGTAACCGAATCTTTAAATAAGAAATAACAGACATTGGTTATTCATTTATTATTTAATGAAAATCAGATAAACCATAATATGCAGTGGCACGGGGACCCAGTCTAAAGTCATGATCACCAAAATGCTTTTCGTATATTTAGTATTTTAAGTATATAAATAAATACACACTTTAAAACGTTGGTGAAACAAATTTAGTTTTTTTAAGTATATAAATAAATACACACTTAAAAACGTTGGTGAAACAAATTTAGTTTTTTAAGTATATAAATAAATACATACTTAAAAACGTTGGCGAAACAAATTTAGTTTTTTAAGTATATAAATAAATACATACTTAAAAACGTTGGTGAAACAAAAGCTTTGTCGAAGTTTTATTAAAGAAAATGCCAAGCTTTAGTGAGTGATACAACCGCATTCAATGTGTATCAAAGTGCAATCTGTATACACGTGCGTTTCAAGCAGAACTTATATTAAGATCTGGGCGAACTGATTAAAGAAGCTTTTGTATGACATAAAGGTTTATCCGGGATTGCTATATATCGCTTTCTCTCTCTATGATGCATCTTCAAATGGGAGATAACACATAACAGCAATCTAATTTAGTTATAGATGGGGAAGTTTATGGCTGCCGTACCATAAATGATTTTATGACTCGTAAATCAAATTAAAATTGTATTTAGCATATATTTACTCATGCTTTATGTTAAAGAATGCCGCGAAACCATCATTATATGCTTAAATACGGCTAATTACGCATATTTAAATCCAAATTTTCATAAGAAGATGCTATTTATTATATAACATTTTCATCCCATTTTTATAGGAAAGTGCTCTCTATGATACATTTATTTTTTATAGAAAGCCGTGTTTATGATGTAACGTTTTATTCCATTTTTATAGAACTATTCTGTTTATGATATAACATTTAATCCCATTTTTTTATAGAAAGGTGCTGTTAATGATGTCTTGTTTTAATCCTATTTTTATTGAAATATTTTGTTCGTGATGTAATTTTTAATCCCAATTATAGAAAGGTGCTGTTAATGTTGTCATGTTTTAATCCCAGTTTTTATAGAAATATTTTGTTCATGGTGTAATGTTTAATCCCAATTCTTTTAAAAATGTGCTGTTGATGATGTCATGTTTTAATCCTACTTTTTATAGATGTTTTTGTTCATGGTGTTATGTTTTATCACACTTCTTATAGAAATGTGCTGGTTATGATGTTACGTTTTAATATATATTGTGATAATCCCACTTTTATAGAAAGATGATGATAATGTTGCAGTTTTACTCGCACAATTTATGAGAAGATGCCGTTTATGACATAATTTTGTGAGAGAAAAAACACTCACCAAAGTAGTCTTGGCTGATTAGCACGATTTATCAACCAGTAAGTCATTTACCAAACTGTCTGAAACCTTACAGTTGCTATCGTTATTTTATATTGCAGGTTGCTATAAAGATCATTGACACGCGCAAGATTAAAGAAGACTATACCAAGGTTAACCTGCACCGTGAAGCCCGAATATTAGGACAAATTAGACACCCAAATATCGTCAGGTTGTACGAAACGTTAAAGGTAAGACGGTGTAATTGTGCTTCCATCATAATAAGTTTGCGTTTTTATTACGAAACAAAAGATACTGCGTTTTATCTCCAGTAAAATGCTGAAACCATTACAAGTTACCAGATGGTGCGTTTAATTATGAACCGCCATTACGTTCTTTACCAGCCCATCAGACGATACACACTGTCATTACACTGGGTGCACGTTATGGCAGATGCTCGCGAATTGAATTGTAAACTGGTGTTATGTCGTTTTAAAACGCGTTAATTTACAAACGTGCGTTAAATTACCGTGCTGCGTTAAAACGCAAAACGTCAGAACGTTGCTTAAAACGCGAAAACGTATTTTTTGTTTCCGGTTATCAGAAGCTGCGTTTGATTTCGAAACGTATAGAATATGGTGAAAAAATGCATAACGCTGTTTGAATAATAGATGGCGATGATAAGAAATTCAATTATAAAGGTCATTACGACGTGATGCTGTTATAATCTTTAATTTCTGTTCATCGCATCAACAACACAATCAAAACTAATCTACAAAAATAAACTTACATGTAACTTTATAAATGAGTAATATGAATAGTCAAATAATAAAATATACAACATGTATGTTCTTTTATGCATGTGAACCTCGTTAATTCACCAGTTGACTAATTGAAGTTTATCTCTAATTAGTAAAATGTTATAAATGACCTGCTTTAAAATAACGACGATAACAATCTTAGAAAATACAGTTTGCCATTATTTTGTTTTTACTGTACATGTAACTGATATTTTCTAAATCACAAAAATATCAAAAGAAGCACACACAAAATCAGCTGAAGGCACGTCCAATCCTTTGTCGGAATTGTTACCTGCACACCAAAACATCAGAGCGTTCAAACAGCATGATCAAAGGTCTACGGTATCGACCGAGCGTAACTATTGTCGTGGACACCTACGTATACATTCGTTTTGCTTCCCTCGGGACGTAACGGACAAAAAAGTAGAATATCTGTTAATTTTTCAATTGTTGAACTTTCTAATTACACTCGTTATAAAGTCCACTGGGAGCCCAGCTCTAATTGCCGTTATTGGCGTATTGCTACCTCCTACTCGGAGTGTCGTAGTCAGAGCACCTTCATCCCCGATGGACTTCTAATCAGCCGACAGAGTTTTTAAGTCTGCGACATTTACTGTGAAGTTTTTTTCTTACTTTTACGATGTCTTAAAATATCCCCGACATAAACAGATATCGCCTTATCGTTTCATTAAGATATCCCCGACATAAACAGATATCGCCTTATCGTTTCATAAAGATATCCCCGACATAAACAGATATCGCCTTAACGTTACATTAAAATATCCCCGACATAAACAGATATCGCCTTATCGTTTCATTAAGATATCCCCGACATAAACAGATATCGCCTTATCGTTTCATTAAGATATCCCCGACATAAACAGATATCGCCTTATCGTTTCATTAAGCAATCCAAGCAAATATTATCGAATGCAAAGAGCAATACAGCAGACGAAGATTACAGGCGTAAAATCGATGAATGTATAAATACCGCGTTCTGTATTTACTGTGTTTTCATTGATTAAACAATGCAGTATTCTCACTTATTGTGCTTTTCCAATAGAAAGTTGTGCAAAAGCAGTTTTATAAATCTGGGTTAATTGATTTGAAGCAGGAGAGATATCATTCACAATTTATCAATCGTGCGCTGATCATTGACTATTTCTCTATGATGGTCTCCCCGTTTGTAATTTATTTCAAAATGTTTGCCAAATTAACTTTCTTTTATATAAAAACGATAAGACGGAATTGTGATTTGAAGACAACGAAGTCCATATTTGTTGTATGTCTGTTTTATTCTGTTATTAATTATATACGTGCTGATATAAATAGTTTGCTCATGTTGGAGAGCCATATTGCATATGTACTTGAAACGTGTTCTGGCTTTAAGACTTATTATTATTATTACCATTATTATTATTATTATATTATTATTATCACCATTAGTATTATCATTATATTATCATCATCACCATTATTGTAATCATTATATTACTATTATCACCATTTATATTATCATTATCATTATCACTATCACTATCATCATCATTATCACTATCACTATCACTATCACTATAATTATTATTACTATTATTTTTATTATTATTATTACTATTATTATTATTATTATTATTACCTTTATCATGATCACCATTATTATTTCATTATTTCATATTTATATAAAAAAAGTTAAATATGATTAATATTTTATTGTCTCTTGACACTCTTTGTCAACCGTAAACAAATTTGAAGTAAACAGCGTTCTCATCGTATTAGTAATAAACATTGTAATTAATGACAGAAAGTGTTCTCACATGGAATTATGGATAATGACGTTGTTCCTGTTTGTTTTGCAGTAGGTTGTCCTTGTTATATGCGTGGGTGTCACAACGTTTGCCTTGTCTGCAATATTGGTTGGTTTTAACTTATTTAAACGGTATTGATTGTGGAAGAAGTTGTCATGGTTTATATCTGTTACATACGATCTCTGTCTTTGAACCGGTACTAAACAATGTGGAAAAGGTGTATGCAAACCCTGACTTTCGTTTCTGTTTTGAAAGGGTGTATACAAACCCTGACTTTCGTTTCTGCTTCAAAAGGGTGTATACAAACCCTGACTTTCGTTTCAGTTTTGAAAAGGTGTATACAAATCCTGACTTTGTTAGTTCAAACATACAGACGTAAAGATTTATTTAATTCTTGAATACGAGAAAATAAATGTTGATATTATTATTTTATAGCTCGTCTTTTGAAAATACATGTTAGAGGAGTAATTATGTTTGCCACGGCGCCGGGGTTGATTTCTTGTTAAATATTTTGTCTGAGCCTCCACTTGCAATACATTAGTGAATATTCATGTGAGTATTCACTACCCATACATTAGTGAAACTTCATGTGAGTATTCACTACCCATACATTAGTGAATATTCATGTGAGTGTCCACTACCCATACATTAGTGAATCTTCATGTGAGTATTCACTAC
This sequence comes from Panopea generosa, assembly GCA_029582155.1. Taxonomy (NCBI): domain Eukaryota; kingdom Metazoa; phylum Mollusca; class Bivalvia; order Adapedonta; family Hiatellidae; genus Panopea; species Panopea generosa. The sequence goes on along the minus strand of CM055901.1, from coordinate 71,302,403 downwards.
CCATACATTAGTGAATATTCACGTGAGTGTCCGCTACCCATACATTAGTGAATCTTCACGTGAGTATTCACTACCCATACATTAGTGAATCTTCACGTGAGTATTCACTACCCATACATTAGTGAATCTTCATGTGAGTGTTCACTACCCATACATTAGTGAATATTCATGTGAGTGTCCACTACCCATACATTAGTGAATCTTCATGTGAGTGTCTACTACCCATACATTAGTGAATATTCATGTGAATGTCCACTAACCATACATTAGTGAATATTCGTGTGAATGTCCACTAACCATACATTAGTGAATATTCATGTGAGTGTCCACTACCCATACATTAGTGAATCTTCATGTGAGTATTCACTACCCATACATTAGTGAATCTTCATGTGCGTGTCCACTACCCATACATTAGTGAATATTCATGTGAATGTCCACTAACCATACATTAGTGAATATTCGTGTGAATGTCCACTAACCATACATTAGTGAATATTCATGTGAGTGTCCACTACCCATACATTAGTGAATCTTCGTGTGAGTATCCACTACCCATACATTAGTGAATCTTCGTGTGAGTGTCCACTACCCATACATTAGTGAATCTTCATGTGAGTATCCACTACCCATACATTAGTGAATATTCAAGTGAATGTCCACTACCCATACATTAGTGAATCTTCGTGTGAGTGTCCACTACCCATACATTAGTAAATATTCAAGTGAGTGTCCACTACCCATACATAAGTGAATCTTTGTGTGATTGTCCACTACCCATACATTAGTGAATATTCTTGAGAGTATTCACTACCCATACATTAGTGAATCTTCATGTGAGTGTCCACTATCCATACATAAGTAAATGTTCACGTGAGTGTCCACTACCCATACATTAGTGAATCTTCATGTGAGTATTCACTACCCATACATTAGTGAATCTTAATGTGAGTATTCACTACCCATACATTAGTAAATCTTAATGTGAGTAATCACTACCCATACATTAGTGAATCTTCATGTGAGTATCTACTACCCATACATTAGTGAATCTTCATGTGAGTATCCACTACCCATACATTAGTGAATCTTCATGTGAGTATTCACTACCCATACATTAGTGAATCTTCATGTGAGTATCCACTACCCATACATTAGTGAATCTTCATGTGAGTATACACTACCCATACATTAGTGAATTTTCATGTGAGTATTCACTACCCATACATTAGTGAATCTTAAAGTGAGTATCCACTACCCATACATTAGTGAATCTTCATGTGAGTATACACTACCCATACATTAGTGAATTTTCATGTGAGTATTCACTACCCATACATTAGTGAATCTTAAAGCGAGTATTCACTACCCATACATTAGTGGATCTTCCTTAATTGGAATTCAGGCGGACAAGTCATATATCTGCAATTTATTTCCAAGCAAAATTATTTCGTATATATTTACACGTTTAGAAATTTCAGTTTAAGTCTATAGGCATGTTCATGTTTTAATAACCACTACAAATACATCAATAAAACTGCTCGTCAATGTTCACTACCATAAGTGGACTCAAGGGGCCAATTGGGATCTTTTCATTTTGGTTTTAGGCAGACTTTTGACCTCTTTTATACTTAAAAAAATCGTTTAATATTTCAAAAGTCGAGCGCGCTGTCCTCCCACAGCTCTTGTTGATGTACACATGTCACGTGTGAATTTATCGATTTGTTATCCCAGCTATTTAAATACTTAATCTGTGTCATCGACGTTCCCGGAAATACTCGGTAATATGCTTATCAGATTTATCACGGTTTATTCGGGCTTTCGCTATAACATTTTGCCAGGAACGTGATGAATTAAAAAATGAAAAAAACAAACATTTTATTTTATCGAGGTTTGTGGTTTGGTCAGGAGAGTGATAGCAACCCAAGGCACACACATTTTGGTGTGTGCGAGATTTAATTGATATTTCACGGAAACAAACATTTTTTTTTTTAATTCTATGATTGACAACAGTGATAAAACCTTGAGTAATTTTATTATGTTAAGCCTATTATGAGTGAACTTATCAAAATTAATTGACTGAGAAATATCTATACCTTATCAAATAAAAAAAACAACAACATTATAAAACAGGGTTTCTATACCTTACCAAAAAACAACAACATTATAAAACAGGGTTTAATTACTTTCTATTACGTTTGTTTGTTTAGAAATATCAAATTAAAGTTGTTAAATTAATTCATAATATAATAAATGTTTCTGTGAATGTCTTTAATGGATCTGAAATATTCACTTAGATAAGCTGATTAAAACAGAGATTGTTCAATAATGTACATTTATTGCCACATATTGTTTATCATGTTAATGCGTTGTTACTTTAAAGGGACACGCAGCAATTTTAATAACAATCCACTTGACACTGTTTCTTGTATGCATGTGATCCAAATTAAAATGCCGGTTTAGTATGTATGCAGATATACCCTCAATGTCGTTTACCTCCGGAAAGGGACATAACTGTAATAAATGGCTGATATTTGACCTATATGCATATGTGATAATCGTTGTTATTAATATATCCATCCGACGTTATTTGTTTGAGAGAGAGAGAAAGAGAGAGAGAGAGAGAGAGAGGGGGGGGGGGAGGGATGTGTGTGTGTGTGTGTGTTTTTTTTTTTTGGGGGGGGGTGATGGAAACAAGGAAATATCACATTTGTATCCTTATTTGTGTGTGATGGAAACAAGTAAATATCACATTTTTTATTCTTATTCGTGACATTACTTGCTCTAAGACAATTGTATAATATTTTTAAACTAAAATTTGTCACGTGTCCTTGATGTTTCAAATCTCTGTTTAAAAAAATGAAATGTGATATTTGCTGTGATATACTGCATACGTCCGTTAGTATACATGTAATATTCTCCTTATTTCGTAGCTCATAGTAATTGAATTGTTGGACCTGCTACCATCAATTTATGAACTTACTCTCAGTTTTTAAACATTTGATCAATTCATTTGCTGGAGGTGTAATTTAAACTAATCGTGTACCACATTTTCTTCACGGCGACATACTAACATCATAAGTTGGAGGAGATCAAACCTCCAGTGCACAAGGATTCCTGTTTAAATCAATATTCTCTGTTTATAAGACGCTTTCATGATATAATAACGTGTAATGTATGGTGTTTTAAAAGAAATCGATCCGCATCTTTTAAGGAACGTTATTTTTGGTTTTGGTGTTTCTTGGTGCAGCTGAACGTATGTAATAAATTTGCGAATCCATCGCGCAGTTTATTAAAGTCGATAGAGTTTGGCGTTCAATTTATGGTTCATTTTAGTAGAAGGGTTGCGGATGAGTAGTGCACGTTACGTGTCTTTTGGCTAGATAAATAACGACTTGTTTCTCAAACATGAACATGTTGAATCAAGACGACACCATCAGAAAAACACAAAAAACACCAGATATACTAACGACACAAAACGAAAACTAGAACAACACAAGCAATGTACTCAGTTTGTATAACTGTACTCAGTTTGTATAACTGTACTTAGTTTGTATAACTGTACTCAGTTTGTATAACTGTACTCAGTTTCAGTAAACATCTCAAGCTGAGATTTTACTACACTAAAAAAATGTCAATGTTTCTCAATCATTACTCAAACTCATTACACATTAAATGGCCACACTGAAATATAGTGTGGAGAAGCTTAACTCATTGGTAATCCCTTTACTCCATAGATATGCATTTTCCAGCATCAATCTCAGAAGGCCTTTGAAAACAGTGGAGAAGGAGTTCAGATTGCTCGTAACTCTTCCTACACTGTTTTCCACTCTGTCAGTTAATATAAACATAATTCACCCAATAATTTAAAAGCTTTCTATATTAAGTGTCAACAGCCTTCTATATTAGAGGTGTCAAAAGGTGTCTATATTAGAGGTGTCCAAAGGCGTCTATATTAGAGGTGTCCAAAGGTGTCTATATTAGAGGTGTCCAAAGGCGTCTATATTAGAGGTGTCCAAAGGCGTCTATATTAGAGGTGTCCTAAGGCGTCTATATTAGAGGTATCTAAAGGCGTCTATATTAGAGGTGTCCAAAGGCGTCTATATTAGAGGTGTCAAAAGGCGTCTCTATTAGAGGTGTCAAAAGGCGTCTATATTAGAGGTGTCCAAAGGTATCTAATAGTCCAATGTTGTCTATATTAGAGGTGTCCAAAGGCGTCTATATTAGAGGTGTCAAAAGGCGTCTATATTAGAGATGTCCAAAGGCGTATATATTAGAGGTGTCAAAAGGCGTCTATATTAGAGGTGTCAAAGGGCGTCTATATTAGAGGTGTCAAAATGTGTCTATATTAGAGGTATCAAAAGGCCTCTATATTAGAGGTGTCCAAGGGTGTCTATATTAGAGGTGTCAAAAGGCGTCTATATTAGAGGTGTCAAAAGGCGTCTATATTAGAGGTGTCCAGAGGCGTCTATATAAGAGGCGTCAAAAGGCGTCTATATTAGAGATGTCAAAAGGCGTCTATATAAAGTAAAGGGTTAAGGATAACACGTTAATGATTAATATTAATGAAGTTATAGCATTTCAAAAAATTTAGTTAAGGAAAATCTCAAGTTGTAAAGTGAAATTTGGAGCTAATCGTTCATTGCATTAAGACTTTCTTACAAATCATGTGTAACATGCAGTTACAGCAATGGACGTTGGTTAAAAGTGCCAACTGAAGGCTAAACTAACTAGAAGATTTAAACCGAGTATTAGTTTTGGTAGAAAAATTAACATTAATATGAAAATGAAATTTTATTATTCTATTGTCTGGAGCTACTATCACAAATAATTATTCAGATTTATTTTTCAAGACATTTATAAACGAGTTTACACATTTTCCACAATTGTTTTACGTTTAAAGTACATACATATTTAGAATCCGCCTACCATTAACTTTTTTAACATTCTAAATTGAATTAAAGTGTTTCAAAGAAAACAAAATAAAACACACACACATGTATTATCCCAGCTGAGCAAAGTTTTTCTACTGAAGCAGTTACCGCTGCATTAAATTATTTATCGTGATGCAAGAAAGTGTTGTCATAGATAAAACTCTAAATTGCATTACTGTTCTAGTAAACCTCCTCGGTCGGCACCTTAAATAATATTTATTTACACGTGTCATCGTTTGTGTCACCAAACACCCTGCAATCCTTAAGTAATTATAACACAGGAAACAAATTCATTGGTTAATCCATGTGTATACATGATTACAAAGTATTAAAATCAAACAAGACAAGAGGATGTTCGTAATATAGCTATCTGTATATATAATCCGGGTAACGAGAAGATTACGAGACCGTCTGCAAACACTGTTGATCCCCGTAATCACAAACGGTCAAGGTTAATAAAAGTCACGATTTTAGATGGTTTCAGATGAAGATGTAGTTCAGGCGGATATGAGTTGTACCGTATGTATGTTAGTCTCCCCAGTATATGTTATGATGCATTTTTCTTTGTTGTTGCCATTTCAAGAAGATTATCTATACGTATGCCGGAAGTTTGAATGCATAACTATCTGGCACTACTTTCACCAAGTCACGTGTCCCGCATGCATTTATGTAATAAGTCATACTAAATGTGTTTGGTTTGACGGCTCCGTGAAACTTTTAACTTCTCTCATTTTAAACTTATTGTTTGTTGTAGGAATTTTTCTCAGGTTTATATCATTTTGACATTTAAAGAATTGAAAAACGTCTAATTGCAATGCCTTTAATTGTTCATTAACGATCGCCTACTTGGACGTGTCTATAAATGGATGTCTCTCATATATTTTAGTGCGCATGTCATTAAGAAACATCGTAAGCTGTAAGGGTTTTAACTGCGCACTTTCCCTCGTGACATTTTTCTATCGCATTTATGGACATTTTTTGTGGATAATTCCTACTAGAATCCGCGTATCTTGAAACTGATTTGCGTTTGAATTCGAATAAGGTAAATATAATGACGGTACTATTTTAATCATCTTGTGCAAAGTGCATGAAATCACTTGCTTCATACAGTGTCTTTAGTATTGACGATCATTACATTTTAGAGGCATCTCGTGTAAATGGACTAATACCATAATTGATTAAAGTATGAAAACAAATGTCAATCGATTTTAACTATGGTTTTCTATAATACAAAGTTGCATCCTCGAGGAATGTTATAACATGTTTGTTACAATGTTTTATATAGTTTTAACACATTCTATTGCCATATAAACATCATGTATATAAGTCAAATACAATTTAACGGGAAAAAATCAATTTATGTCAATCATTTTTTTTTTGGCCTTTATAATTGTATTTTATTAGTGTTATTGTTATTATGATTATAATAATAATAATAATAAAAATAAAATAATAATTATAATAATAACATTATCTTTTTCTCTTAATACTATTAAGCCGACGTGCCAACACAATTTTACTCAAACTTACTTTGACGTGTAATACTATAACTTATAATGCTATTGATAGTTTTTTTTAATCAAACTCACTCTGGCGATAAGTTGACTTTTCAGCAAAACTGCAATTTGAGGGAGAGAGAGAAAAAAAGTTGGTCATAAATCAATTTTCTCTTATGCCAGTAGACAAACTGCGGTAGAAGACGAGACAATTGATTAAGTGTCATCCTGACTGTTGGCGGTACGATATTAATCGTCAGCGCTTATTATCATTGGTTATAACATCATACAACCTAGTACGATGTTTTAACGCTATCCTATCTATTTCATTTTCATTAATCGTCTTATTACCGGCGACACATCCTCCCAAGGTGACCGTAGTTGCACCATTAAGCACTAAATCGCTAGATGTTGTTGCAGCTTTAAGTTAGCATCAAATCGGCAAAGGTGGCTGCAATATGAGCAAGCCTTTGATAGGTAAGGGTGGCTTTAGGAAACGTAAGCATTCAATCGGTAAAATTTTCGGAAATACAAGTAAGCATTATATCGGTAAATGTAACCGCATGTATGCACATTAAATCGGTAGATGTAACTGCAGGTATACACACTAAATCGGTAAATGTAACTGTAAGTATACACATTGAATCGGTAAAAGTAACTGCAAGTATACACATTAAATTGGTAAAGGTAACTGCAAGTATACACATTATATCGGTAAAGGTAACTGCACATTAAGTCGGTTATGGTAACTGCAAGTATACACATTAAATCAGGAAAGATAACTGCAAATATACACATTAAATCGGTAAAGGTGACAGGAAGTATGCACATTAAATCGGTAATAGTGACAGCAAGTATACATATAATATCGGTAATGGTGACAGCAAATATACGCATTAAATCAGTAATGGTGACAGCAAGTATACACATTAAATCGGTAATGGTGACAGCAAGTATACATATTAAATCGGTAATGGTGACAGCAAGTATACACATTAAATCGGTAATGGTGACAGCAAGTATACGCATTAAATCGGTAATGGTGACAGCAAGTATACGCATTAAATCGGTAATGGTGACAGCAAGTATACACATTAAATCAGTAATGGTGACAGCAAGTATACATATTTAATCTATAAAGGAGATTGCAAGTATACACATTAAATCTATTAAGGTGATTGCAGTATAAACAAGAAATTAAATCTGTAATGGTAGCTGCATTATTAATTACCATTTAATCTGTTGAAGTGAATGCAGTATAAACAAGCATTACTTCATTCAACCGATAGAGATGGATTCATTATAAGTAAGAATTAAATCAGTAAAAATGGATGTAACTTATGAGAAAGAAGTTAGTTTTTAACAGTTGCGCTGTAGTATAAGCAAGTATTAAATCGGTTAAGGTGGATGTAGTATAAATAAGTATAAACTCGACAAATATGGCTGCAGCATTATTCAGCATTCTAATTGGTGCTACGGCTTCAGTATTAGTAAGTATTAAATCGGTTAATACGGCTGCAGTATTAGTAAGCATTAAATTGGTTAATATGGCTGCAGTATTAGTTAACATTATATCGGTTAATACGGCTGCAGTATTAGTAAGCAGTGAATTTGGTAAATACAGCTGCAGTATTAGTAAGCATTAAATCGGTAAATACTGCTTCAGTATTAGTAAGCATTAAATCGGTTTATATGGTTGCAGTATTAGTAAGCATTATTTCGGTTGATACAGCTGCAGTATTAGTAAGCAGTAAATTTGATCAATACGGCTGCAGTAATCGTAAGCATTAAATCGGTAAATATGGCTGCAGTATAAGTAAGCATTATATCGGTTAATTCGGCTGCACTATTAGTACGCAGTAAATTTGGTAAATACAGCTGAAGTATTAGTTAGCATTAAATCGGTAAAAACGGCTGCAGTATTAGTAAACATTAAATCGGTTAATACGGCTGCAGTATAAGTAAGCATTATATCGGTAAATACGGCTTCAGTTTTAGTACGCATTACATTTGGTAAATACGGCTGCAGTATTAGTAAGCATTAAATTGGTAAATACGGCTTCGGTATAAATAAGCATTAAATCGGTAAATAAGGATGCAGTATAGTAAGCATGAAATTGGGAAATACGGCTGCAGTATTAGTAAGCATTAAATCGGTAAATACGGCTGCAGTATATGTAAGCATTAAATCGGTAAATACGACTGCAGTATAGTAAGCATTAAATTAAGGAAATACGACTTCAGTATTAGTAAGCATTAAATCGGTAAATACGTCTGCAGTATAGTAAGCATTAAATTTGGGGGGAAAATACTTCGGTATTATTAAGCATTAAATCGGTAAATACAGTTTCAGTAATAGTAAGCATTAAATCTGTAAATACGGCTGCAGCATTGGTAAACATTAAATAATTAAATACTGCTTCAGTATTAGTAAGCATTAAATTTGGTAAATACGGCTGCAGTATTAATAAGCATTAAATTTGGTTACTACAGCTGCCGTATTAGTAAGTATTTAATTTGGTTACTACGGCTAAAGTATTAGTAAGCATTAAATTTGGTAAATGCGACTACAGTATTAATAAGCATTAAATAGGTATATACGGGTGCAGTATTAGTAAGCCTTAACTAGGCATTAATTTTTTTTAAATACGGCTGCAGTATTAGTAAGCATTCAATCGGCAAATACGGCTGCAGTATATGTAAGCATTAAATCGGTAAATACGACTGCAGTATAGTAAGCATTAAATTAAGGAAATACGACTTCAGTATTAGTAAGCATTAAATCGGTAAATACGTCTGCAGTATAGTAAGCATTAAATTTGGGGGGAAAATACTTCGGTATTATTAAGCATTAAATCGGTAAATACAGTTTCAGTAATAGTAAGCATTAAATCTGTAAATACGGCTGCAGCATTTGTAAACATTAAATAATTAAATACTGCTTCAGTATTAGTAAGCAGTAAATCGGCAAAGACGGCTGCAGTATTAATAAGCATTTAATTTGGTTACTACGGCTGCAGTATTAGTAAACAATATCGGCAAAGACGGCTGCAGTATAAGTAAACATTAAATCGGTAAATACGGCTGCAGTATTAGTAGGCATTTTTATCCCGTCTTGTCAGGCTGCTGTTTATACATTCGATAAGGAGAGAAGTCCTGACTCATCCATAAGAAAGTTGTTTACGTCTGTAGGCCATTGACCGGAAGTCAAACTTCCCATAAATATTAACTGATAACTAATCCTGTGTATTTTAATGAGAGACTGATTCATTTTTTTGCATTACCATGACATCATGTGTCCAATTGTTTTTTAAGAAAACGTTTTTATTATAGTTGTAACATACTTTTGGGAGCCGATGTAATAGAACACATGTTATATGTTTTGAAGAACTGTGTTCTATTATTTAACGACTGCCGGAATTAACTGCAGTAAAATCCAATAGATCCAGTCTGCTTTATTAATTTTTCATGTACGGTTATTCTTCTCGTTATCGCATTACGCGACGTTTATTCGAATAAATTAGCCACACGGCACTAATATTGAGCGCGTGTCATAAATGACATGCTGTGTAGAATATACGATACACCGGTTAAATTCCATATCAATATTTTATTCGTGTACAACAATAATAGAGTATTCTTTATATATCCGTACTCTGGGAAAGGATCGATAAAGTGAGTGATAAGTTGATCACTGCTTTAAAAACACATTATCAATTTTATTGCATAGCATTCCCTGAAATGAATGGAAATGGTTGATAGATGTTGATATGTCTGGGACTCGAAGCATATTTCTTTAAAAAAACTAAGTTTGTATTATTTTACTACATATTACGTTCACCACTTATTAAAATTGTACGTATAACGATGTTGATAAAATATTTAATATTCGTTGATTTCATACGATCTCCGCCTCGCTTGCGAAAGGTCATAGGTTCAATCCCTGGCCTGGTCATACCACAGACTTAATCACGTTAACTTAAATATTCCTCACTTGGCGTTCAGCATTTAAAGGATAGTTTCAGGTCTGGTCGGCCCGGTTTCAGTATAATGCGAAGGTGGGGTATCATACCATGTGTCTACGGCACGATACTTTAGTGTGGCACCGTCGCGATGTGGATGAAAAAAATGTTGAAAGCATCGATAAACACCATACAACAACAACAGCAAAAGCACCAGCAACATCAACAACAACAGAAGCAGCAGCAGCAACAACAACAACAACCATACAACATTCTACGCAATCGTATCTTAGCTGTGATTTGAGTTAACATCAAATTAATGTATTTATAAATAATCATGCTCCTCAAATTAAAGAATATTAATGTAAATCGGAATACTTCTACTTCAGCGCTGCCCACCTACTTTACATTAAGTCATGTGATTAAAACCAAGCAGACAGACCCAATGCGTGTTTGCCAATAGAAGCAGGCGTTTGCCATGAGCCGAATCTATCGTTCAGTTTGTCATCTAAGGCCGGACACGGTTAGTTTAGTCGCCGGTAGTGCATCTGACTTTCAAACCAGGGGTCCTGAGTTCGACCGGCCATAGTATCCGTGATGATTGATATACGCTTTTGCGTCTTATTAACATTCGTATTTCACCGCTGTTTGAAGGGGGACGTTATCAGTTACTTGCAGAGATAGGTGTGCTCGAGTACTGGTTAAACTTCCAAGATCCCAGGAAAGTGTGGTTAGGTAATCCGATCGTATCTTAGCCCTCGATGCCTTAAAATGACGCTAAATATACAACCAGTTGTTGAACGTAATTGAATTGATTGTTTGATTGAATATTTAACATCATTTTTATGCCATCGAGGGCTAACAGACGATCAGTTAACCTAACCACTGTCTCCTTGGATTAACCAGTACTCGAGCACACCCCATCTCCGCAAGTAACGAACGTAATTAAAAGCAGACCACTATATCGGCAGTTTGTAATATAAACATTTTTGCCAGAATATCATTATAAATTATATTCATAAGAATATTTTGAAAACAACATTTTCGATCTCGATTCTAGTTTCCTTGACACGGAAAGTCACATACCGTCATTAAGGGAAAGTAATTGCATTCGGAACACCTCGCCGATTATCCCAAAATCTATTTGCGGAAGATAACGGAATTGGCCGAGTAAGTACGATTGGCTATTCAACGGAAATACTTGATTTGATCGTCGTAGTTTTATTGACAAACAGACATTTACGAAGAGCCACTTGCGATCCATACGTGATAGCGTAAACTGTGTCTCAGCGGACCGTGTGGTTATATACGTTTGATTGTTTCACAGCTTGTTCCCTCACGAGACCAACATTTACACCTTCATATCCTTCTAATTTCCCCAATCATCATAAAACTGAATAAACATCCTTGTGTCACAGACGTTTGACTGTAAAGACCGTCCTTGGCTATACTCGCATATCGTGTAAAACGTTACTTTCCGTCTCCTCCACATCATGTGTATGTCATCTCAGTTATCAATTAATGAGTTGTGTGTGCATCTCGTCGAAACATTTACTGTGAATTGTTCTACATATAAAACTGCACTTCTTCATCACTGCTAACATTACCGCTGGTTATTAAAGCGTATTGTTTGCACAGAAAGCCATCTGTAACTGCAACTTGATATGCAGGAAAAACAAGGAATTTGTCTGATTTTATGTTTTTACAATTTCGAATAGTTTGATGACACCCTTTCATTTATGGTAAATCTGCCGACTGCCATATCTTCATCTGATAGTATCAAACTTGGAAGACCTTGAAAAATTCCAACTTTCTGACATGTAGATAAATCATGAGTATTTAAGCTGTTTTAAAAGCAAACATGGCTGCTTTGGAACTTATTTAACGCCTTTAATTTCACGGACCGGCATGGTCAATAAGGGGAGATAATTGACAGGAGAGATCTGTAGAATACAATACCATGAGGTCACGAACCTGACTCTTGTTGTTTTTTTGTCTTTTCATTGGTAACTTTATGATAATATACTGATATTGCAATAGCGTACTGTATGCAGTTTTGTGTGTTTCAATATATTGTAATAAACAATATAGATTTATATAAAACATTTTAAGCTTCTTAAATCATTACACTCCACACATGTACAAATAAACAATTACATCTCAAATGATAAGTTCTTCTTATGGAAATCTTATTATATGTGTGTGTGTCCACTATGCCTTTCAAATAAAGAAACTCTACCTAAGCATATTGTATACGTTTTAGTCATTGTATTGCAATACACATCTCAATATAGTATAACTGTGGCGTATTGCAATATATAAATAGCAATACGAATATGGCTGTTACTATTAGCTATTCCAGTTTTTCTTCTGGAATAAGTATTTCAGAAAAAAAGGAATAGCTAAAATATGTCGATAAATTCAAGAAAGCACACACGCACGCACGAACGCACGAACGCACGCACGCACGCACGCACGCACGCACGCACGCACGCACGCATACTTATATACTCCCCTTTGGTTCGCCATATCTATATTTCTCAGTCAAGACATACAGTAAAGTAAAACCTGTATAAGCGGTCACTTCCATTAAGCCGCCACTCGTCTCAAGCAGTCGTATTTGTTTTTATCCCATTTGTATGATTTCAGAGCAAATTAACATGCACTAAACAACAACTTATCTTAAAAGACAATTTTTTTATTGGCTGTTTAAGACAGGTTTGATTGTATACTTGTATCGATGTAGACTGTTGAGCTTATCTATCCTAGCATTGACTGACAAACCGATGAAAGGTGTCATAACCAACCATATCAATTAAAACACATACATATACATGGATGGGAATTGTCATGTTTAGATTTGTCTACGGAGTTGGTCAGGTAAAACACATACATATCCATGGATGGGAATTGTCATGTTTAGATTTGTCTACGGAGTTGTTCATATTTATCATTGTCTTTTGACTTTTTCACATTTAGCGATGTCTATTTGGTATTTTCATATTAAGCAGCATCTCATGAATTTGTCATAGTTAACAATGTCTATGGAACGTGTTATAATGGATTTTGTCATATTTAGAAATGTCGGTTGGAATTTACCATATTTAACAATATCTGGGGAACATGTGACATTTATCATCGTTCAAGGAAGTCATTTGGCAATGTCTAAGGAATTTGTCACATTTTGGCATTACTAAAGAGTTTTTATATTTTCCAATGTCGAAGGAATTTGTCACATTTTTGCATTGTTTAAAAGAGTTTTCATATTTTGCAATGTCAGAGGAATGTAAACAATTTTGGCATTGTTTAAAAGAGTTTTCATATACGCAATATCTATGGGATTTGATATATTTACCGATGCCTTTTATTGTTTTAAAATACTCAGCAATGCTAATTGATTATTTTCATATTTAATAATGTCATTTATGTACCAGATATCTGTTACCCCGTCTCGCTCCAGACCGGGTCAGAACAGAGAACAGATGGGCTAAAGTGCCCCCTCAGTGCCTTAAAAATTGTGAGAGTTTTACTTTGCGCCAAAATCTAGGTACCAGTCCTTGAATTGTCTAGATTTTATCTTGTGTATGTGGCAGCACCCTCATTATGAACGGTTCTTACCCAAACTTACACAGTATATCAAATATTCACGTTCATAAGAAGTTCCTTTGGGGTCAAAAAGCTTTTCACAGGGCAGTGTCCAGGAGATAACCTTTAACTACGGAGAGAAAAATGCTGCTTTGCCCAAGTCTAGTAAGAACAGAAGCGGGGAAGGAAGTTACACATGACTGGTACATTAAACCTGATATAACCATAGATGTTCCTTTCTTTTTTACATACATAGTAGTTTTATCAAACAAATGTCAAAAAATAAAATAACAAACAGCCATGGACTGGTTTGACAGTTTGTTAATTGAGTTACAATGAGTTTAAAGTACATGCATTCCATGTGCTTAGCATGATGTGTTACGTTGTTGTATTACGTATATATCGATATTTTTTCCAATTATACGACAAGATACAGTTTTACCGATGTGTATATTAATGTGTAAAAGGAGACTCTATTGATTTATTGACTCGATAATAAATCTACTTATTGCTTCCTGTTAAAATCTACAAGTTATTGATTAGATCTACAGCATACCAAACATCACGCAAATTTATACAATGGATACTACAACGCGGGTATGTTGATGTGTTTAAGTAAGTACAGAAACATAAATAATCTAAAAAATTCAATGATTAAGCAAGTTTATTGACCGAAACTGCGTTCAATGCCTATTTTTTTATATTTTATTATTATTGCAACAGCCCCATGAATTGTGTATAAGAAAAAGCCGGGAACCACACGCGTATATATACATACTCGGCCAATTCCGTCATCCTTCGGTATTAGGCTTAATACATCTTAGCTGTTTAGGCGATAATAGGCGAGGTGCTCCAAATGTATATATTTTTATAAGTGATTCCATAAATCACGATACGCTATCTCACTATAACACAGAGCAGCGAAATATGTTCCCAGCATACCTTTATGAATGAAACTCTACCACGCCCTAATTAGCTGCAAATGCAAGATCATAAAGACAATCTCGGCCAATTACACGTTTATAGCTTCTGTTACTGATTTTTGCAACAACACCAGGTTGACATATAACACACGGCGTGGAAAGAGATTTACAATATACGTGTGTAAGATTCGTGTTACATGTACTTCCGCCCGACTCAAGCCGTTTTGACATTCCAGATTAAATACAAGACTACGAATCAACTGCTTATCGTGGTTGTATATCTGAAACATAAGCCCCCAACTGTGCAATAAAATGACACTGGGACATGTTTTTTTAAAAAACAGTCACCATTTGTTTTATGGCACACTATAGAATTAATGTTAATTCATTCTGTTATCAAAAAATAGTTTCCAGAAGTCCCAAATCTGTCTGCCTGGGCAGCGAGAAACTGTAAGAGTGGTTATTGCATAACAGCTGTTGTCGTACCTTCTGTTTTCAGTTAGGTTTCAGTGTGCTTCAATACACCATTAATCGGCTGTTTAAGCCTACTGAATGTGTATTAAGACAAGATTCATGTACATCTAGCTACAATTACGAGTGCATGAACTCAAGAATTTCAAATTATTGGCAGTTGTTTGTTTTTTTTAAAGAATTTTGAAAAAAGGGTTCTCTGAATTGAAACATGTATAGAATTATATAAACGTACTCCACCGCCGTCTTGCGGCTATATAATTATGTTGGGACTATAAACTTCCAAAAATGTGCCCATTTTTAGGAGGAGCATCCGAAATTGTAAACATATACCCATGCATCTCTATAATAGAGATATATATAGCAGACGAATATTATACAATTATGGACTTCATATTGCACAACTGAAAAGTCCATAACTGTTTTATTATATAACATATAAATAAATGAATTCTGAGCCTTTACTGGAATTTGTCTAGCTTTTTCGTACGGGAAATGACAAAAAGTCACCAAATTAAGATTATATATTTTATGTTACAATAGTAGACCTATTAGATAAAGAAATAAAATAAATCTAACTTAAAAAAAATATTGAAATAAAATTCTCATGGTGGGATTCGAACCACGGCGGGTAAAAAAAATCGCGAATCTCTTCTTGATAGCCATTTGAAAACAACGCCGCATTCGGAACATCTTATTTTTCATCGTTGCGTTCGGCTAACACTGTAACAGCAGCAGCAACAAAAAAAGTAAGTCGGGACACTTTTAAAATACCATAAGCATGAACTAGTTTTTGCATCATGCACCAATAATGTCAAACCATAGCACCTGTAAGACATACATATACCGCATGTACATGCATGTACAGGAGAACGTTGTGTTATTGGAACTAAAACACGCATTTGAAGGCTGTAAGCATGATCTATTTAAAAAAAACACACACAATGTATCTTTAACTTTTCCACCATCGAATTATATGACACTAAGGAGAAGCGATAGCGGTACCGCCATGACTTGATCAATAGCAATGTGCCCCTGGAGAGTTTTAACTTGTTCTAATTGAGCAAATTTCTTCATCTCTTGCACTTGTTTTCTGATGATACCGTACATGGTAAATCAGACAAAAGATCGCTGTCTAATAAACACTCGCTCAATGAACGTAACATGCTAAACTAGGGTACGTTTTTATGCTAAACTAGGGTATGTTTAGTACTGAACTAGGGTATGTTTTATGCCAAACTAAGGTATGTTTAGTGATGAACTAGGGTACTTTTAATGCTAAACTAGGGTACGTTTAATGCATTCTGACGAAAATCTCTAGACCGAAGGTTTTCAAGTGAGTAAGTTCAAATTTAAAAAAAAAAACGAAAATGGAAGTATATCGATACAAATGGAAAATACCAAGCGAGAGTGAAAGCGCGTTATCATTTTTTACATGGTTGTAAAGTTTTGAACACAGCAAAACGTGTATTTAGCTCGGCTTTTGCTGGTCGCGTGATACACTTATTGAACGCTAGTTTAACTGAAAGCAATATTCCAAAATAAAATGAAGCCAAAACGTATTTGAAAAAGTCGAGATTGAGGAAGACTATGTACCTAAATACGAGTTTCTTCTGGCAGGACGATTGTTCTATTCAGATTCTAGTTTTATATACTGTACATTTTGATGAAATGTGAGTTTCTTAAATTCACATTGCTAGGTGAAGAAGCTAGAAATATTTAACATTTTCTGCCATGGATGTTTTATCTAAATTAGAAAAAGTACGACAACCACTACAGTTTTAACCATGGTTTCATAAATTAAAAACAGTCAGCACAAAACATACATACAGGAGAAAGTACGACAACCACTACAGTTTTAACCATGGTTTCATAGAATAACAACAATCGGCACAAAACATACATACAGGAGAAAGTACGACAACCACTACAGTTTTAACCATGGTTTCATAGAATAACAACCGTCGGCACAAAACATACATACAGGAGAAAGTACGACAACCACTACAGTTTTAACCATGGTTTCATAGAATAACAACAGTCAGCACAAAACATACATACAGGAGAAAGTACGACAACCACTACAGTTTTAACCATGACTTCATAGAATAACAACAGTCAGCACAAAACATACGTACAGTAAAAAAATGATAACAGTGGTCGTTCCCTCGGTACGCTCAGTAGCAAAAAAAACCGCAACTGTTTTAAAGTGCTATTTATTTTAATCTTTTTATTCTAATCTATTTAGTGGTATCCAATGTAGAAAAGTCACAGCATAATTACACTTAAAACCCTGAATCCAACCAAACGTTTCCAAGGACAAAATAAATCTTCCGATTAGAGGAGCTGACCGCTCATTGCCAAGGTTACGCCGAGTGTCAATTCCGTCTAAGCATTTTGTCTGTTTGGTCAATAGCTGTACATACAAAAAACAATTGTTTATTGTGTTATATCTCATATCGACTATAAATAAAATGTTGTATCTTGTATCTATAGTTTATGAAACTTTAGGTTGTTTGGTGAGATAATCGTATTTTCGGATTTATACGCTTGAAAAATAGTAGATGTTCTAACAAATGCGGTCTTACCCCATCTCTAAAACTGACGTCATATATGACCTTAACTATATTATAACTGAGCATTGTAACATCGTTAAGCTATTAGACATTTATATCGCATTTAGTGCATCGTGCGTGTAACAGTTAATTGTATTAAAATTCCGAGCAGTTTTTTCCGGAGTCTGTTTAACATCAACAGTTACACGCGTGATGGTTTTAAGAAAGTTTTGATAGCATCAGCGTTATCGTAGACGGGATAAGCTATTAATTTGCTAATTTTAAACCTGGAAATGATGTAATTGTTGAGTAACCCGACAACTATGAGTATGGTTAAAACACGGACTTCCATTTTTATTCAGACTCATTGATACATTTTTGAAGAGGCAAAAACCACGTGATATATAATGGTGCTGATTTATAATTTGATAACATTATGTTATCATAACGTCATTGAAACATAGAATTTTGAAGTGCTAGCATTTCGTGATAAAATGATCATTTTAAAGCCCATACCTACTAAAGATGATTTATAACATACTCTGCTTTATCTAGTCTGTTTATGTTGGGTTAAATACACCCTATCCCACTCACGTGCCCTAACACAGGCTTAAGTTTGTATATCCTAGTCCCTGATATATCACGAATAAGTTTAACCCTAAGAAAAAAGTAGGTAATTCCATGTCTTTTGCACAATTCACAACGCTTAAATAAATTCATACCAAATGTTCACGTCATTTAACTTCTGTTAAATCAACTGACCAATCAACATGCGTATATATCATTGCTTTGTACCAGACACAAGTGGAGAGAGCTGGGTCCGGTTTACAGTCTAGTCCATAGCAGTATTCTCTTTTTGATCCACGTTGTATGAACCACGTGGTTTCAAAGGACCAATTATAATAACAATTACACGACTCCTTTTTATCAATGTTAAATGATCTTATGGAACGTGCATTCACAGATTCTTTACAACTTCTTTTACTATACATCGAAGTAAAACACTTACCAAAGTATGGACATATGTATAGACTAAAGACGCTTAAATTTCGTCTATCAAATAATTTTGTTCTCTTTTCATTTGTACTGTTATTGATGAAAAGTTGGTGTTAATCACTTTCTTCAAATATTAATTTTGTGCAAGAACGCCACAAGTAATTATATGATGTCCAAGAATTGGTGGCGAGCAAAACTGTTAAATTATCAGGTATCCAACCTTTTAACCATTTCTCTGCTCAATGACCGCTCAATTAGTCTACCTAGCACACACAGGAGCTATGCAATTTGACGCTTGTTACATGATTAAAAAACGTTGTTATACACCCTTATACAGACATGTTAATCAACTCCTGTTACAGTGGCGGTGGGGGGAGGGGGGGGGTCGATAATAACAACAAGATACCAATGATCTTGTTAACCAGCACAGCATGAAAAGAAAGCAAAACGCACATTACACGTGGAACACTCATAAGACCCGGGACCGGTCGTCTCACTATCAATCCAGGGGTCGCGAGTTCGATATCCCGCCCGTTCACAATATGTTTGTAAACGACATTGCGTTTCATTATCGTTCGTTTCTCACTGCTGATTCAAATGGGAAAGTCATCAGTTATTTGCGGAGATGGGTGTGTTCGAGTACTGGTAGTCATTTCATGGTCCTAGGAAAGAGTGGTTAGAAAAAACTGATCGCCTGTTAGCTCTCAATGGCATAAAATGACGCTTATTTCACAGATCAACGTTTATAGGATCATTATATATGTTATAAGTGAGAGTTATTGTTATATATATGTTTTCTGCAATGACTTGTTCACTCCAGTAATTGAGAATGAATCATTAATGTTTATTGAGAAAACCATATTACACATATTGTGAAATGTTTCTTAAAACAAACTTAATATAATAAAACAATGTTTTTTTTAGAAACTAAATCGATCATGAAATGTTTCTAAAGACGATTAAATGATTATAAAATGTTTCTTAACACAACCATTGCATAATGAAATACTTTTTAACACAACCATAGGATAATGAATATTTCTTTACACAACCATAGGATAATGAATATTTCTTAACACAACCATTGCATAATGAAATACTTTTTAACATAACTATAGGATAATGAAATTTATCTTAAAACAACCATAGGATAATGAAATATTTCTTAACACAACCATAGGATAATGAAATACTTTTGAACACAACTATAGGATAATGAAATATATCTTAAAACAACCATAGGATAATGAAAAATTTCTTAACACAACCATAGGATAATGAAATATTTCTTAACACAACCATAGAATATAAACAACATGACATGGATAGACAACATAACATGTATAGACAACATAACATGTAAAGACAACATAACATAGATAGACAACATAACATGGATAGCCAACACAATATGTATAGACATCATTACATGTATTAACAACATTTCATGGATAGACAACATAACATGGATAGCCAACACAATATATATAGCCAACACAACATGGATAGACAACACAACATGGATAGACAACACAACATGTATAGACAACATAACATGAATAGCCAACATAACATGGATAGACAACATAACATGCATAGACAACATAACATGGATATACAACATACTATGGATAGCCACCATAACATGAATAGACAACATAACATGGATACACAACATACTATGGATAGCCAACATAACATGGATACAATCTAATTAATCACTTTAATCATGGCGAAACATTTCCGTATGATGCTTTGCATTCGGGACACTCGTGAACTATTTACACAAAATCCATGTGCCACATTTTCAAACTCATTCAATCACTTGTTCATTATGTCAGTGATGACTTACTGCATGCAATTGCTGTTGCACAAACAATCTATGGTAAAAGCAAGGCCCTTGTGGGGTTTATGTTTCCGCGTTATTACTGCAGAAATGTCGATTTTCTGTAAAAGCATCCGCCATGCAATCAACCTCTATTCATACGCAAAGTAATCTTGCCTTACATTCTAGTTCTGTGTGATAACTAATCATTCAATTGTTTATATGAAAACAGTAATTAATTGTATTGTTATTGGTTCAAATGCAACTAATAGCAGTGAAAACCCACGGGAGTTGTTATTTTCATTTGATTCAGTCTGAGATAAAAGCCAGTTGATATGGTGAGTGAGTCGTGTATCCTGTACACAGGTAATGTGTTATAAGGTGTGTTCAATTGAGGGTTCAGGACAAACCAGTATATAAACCTTGTGTGTCTATATTGATTTACACTTGTTTTATGCTAAATCATCTGAGTTACGAAGAAGAAAACAATTTTATTATTTTTAATTTTATTTTTTTACTCGATGGCGAACGATCAGAGGTTTTGTCAATTGCTCTCGATTCCGTTTCCTTGGTAACGATGCTGGGAATTGTTTATGGAAGGCCATCTGAGTAGAGTCAGCGACCCCTTACACATCAATAGATTCTATGCAAATTATAATCTTATTTATGCAAACTTCAATGCAGTGTATACGTTAAAGACATGCTTCCGTTTATATATTTATATAGGTGTGTATACAAATATATTGAGATAAATGGCATTGCTTTTAACCTGGCTATCACGCCCTTTGCCTAAAAATTGTCATTCTGCAATTCTGCAAGTGGTGACAGTAGTTACTCATTGGAACGATCAGTGACACAACAACGCGTTTGGGAAGCTTAAACCTGCACGATGGGGGCGCTTCAAACCTCGCTCTTTGCCTTGGTGTCACACCTTAAAACGGAATTAAGTTAATTAAAGAAACCTGTCATATTATCCTCTTTTAAATACACCTGCCAAGGGTGTCTGTTAAATACACCTACCAAGGGTGTCTGTTAAATACACCTGCCAAGGGTGTCTGTTAAATACACCTGCCAATGGTGTCTGTTAAATACACCTGCTAAGGGTGTCTGTTAAAAACACATACACAGGGTGTCCCTGCCAAGGATGTCTGTTAAATACACCTGCCAAGGGTGTCTGTTAAATACACCTGCAAAGAGTGTCTGTTAAATTCAACTGCCAAGGATGTCTGTTAAATACACCTGCCAAGGGTGTATGTTAAATACACCTGCCAATGGTGTCTGTTAAATACACCTGCCAAGGGTGTCTGTTAAATACAACTGCCAAGGATGTCTGTTAAATACATCTGTCAAGGGTGTCTGTTAAATACATCTGCCAAAGGTGTCTGTTAAATACACCTGCTAAGGGTGTCTGTTAAATACACCTGCAAAAGGTTAAACTGTTCTACCGTATATATGACAAGTTCCACTTGTTTGAAAACTTCATTGAGCCAAACGTTTTCTTTCAAGAAATGTGAATTTAAGAATGTGATCATAGACAGAAACATTATAACAACACTTGATTGCCCGTGCACTACGATTGAGTTGCAATGGTTCAAAAGTTAGTAGGCATACTTCAAGACCTAAAGGCATCCGATTCAATTCTCGGGTGATCATGTTCGGGTTTTTGTTCAAATGCACTCTGACAGTGTCTTATTCTAGCATGTTGCTGCGAAAGTATACTTATATTCGTAGCGAATACAAACAGTTGACACCGTGGACAGGGAGAGCCGTACCAAGTGCATATGGTGATTCAAATGCCGGTTAAGCTCCTTCAGAACCGAGACTTTCAGTATCAATCAATGACGATTAGTAGAATTATAAGCTGAAAAAGTATGTTACTTATCAGCCCTCACATAGTCATATACTAACTTGGTATTTTACATTTTTCATACAGCGAGTCATTTACATCTTAGACTATGATTTATGTAAACATATATAATTAAAAAACATCTAAAGCATCCATTATTACTTTATACTTACTATACATATTCTAATATTTAATACGCGGTTACATTAACTGTTGGAATGTTGGTACGTATTAAATGATTCAGTGTATTCTAAAGCGATATGTGATATATTACCTGACGAAACGGCTTTGAATATAATTAAATTCACTAATAATACTATAGACACGGAGGTACCCGAGTTTATCACATTCATCTGAAATATCACACTATCAGCCGTTATATTTTCTCATCTGTTTCCATTGCCCCGGTGCGTTTCTATAGCGTCGTCTGCTGTCACCTTTGTAACGGTTAACGGATCTTTTACAGCATCTTTTTGTATCATCACCAGCAGGCATGCGTCAGGCGCGCGGAGATGGTCTGATAAGTATATAATAGGTATATACAGGTGTATATATATATGTTTCTTTAAAATATAATATAATTTAAATATTTATGTTTGAAAAGTTTTTATGTTTGCCATTCATGTATGATTTATTATAGGTACACTAGATGAAATTAATATAGTTTATGTAAATTTTGCGATAAATCAAGGGTTTTGTCTGGATTTTTGTTAAACACTATGGCTTATAATTAAAATAAATATCAGTTCAGATTCAGAATTTGTCAACCGCCTTAATGCGCATGTGGAGTACCTGTACGTGCACTAGATCTATCCGCTCATGTCCTCACTAGTATAGCAATGCCAGCGGGCTGGTGGATTTTAACTAATGGCACAATACAAGACAGATTAATCAATAGTTACTATTTAATATGTTGCATAGAATTTAATTTTTTGTGTAGATATAAATCTCCACCCTAACGTTAATCATTATTGAAAACTGTTTCTACATAAAAAGGGGACTTTATTTTTATGCGACCCTAAGACACTTATTCAAACCATATCTAAGCTGTGTGGCAAACGTTGACAAGAGCATGACGAACAGTGGACTGTTGGCATAGAGTTTATGAGTTATATATATGTAACGGAAGTCTATCTGAATGAACGGACTGACGGACGTTTCGTTTCTAAACAAATGACGCGTGCAAATGAAACAATGTTAATAGGAAACTACACTATAAATAAATATATCAATAACAATT
This sequence comes from Panopea generosa, assembly GCA_029582155.1. Classification (NCBI taxonomy): domain Eukaryota; kingdom Metazoa; phylum Mollusca; class Bivalvia; order Adapedonta; family Hiatellidae; genus Panopea; species Panopea generosa. Next base: position 71,278,570 of record CM055901.1, on the reverse strand, counting down.
TGTTCTTTACAAACACGTATAGTGCAAGGATGCGATATGACAATTAAACATCAAAATATAAAATATTTTGCTGTACTTTAAGAAGTCTTTAATTAAACATAAGAAACGGACCGTTGACCTTTGGTTGAACTTATTTCATAAATTGCAAGTTCGGATTGTGCGTACATGCGATGGCTGGTGCTCCCGTAAACCAGATTTAATATATCAAGTTTGGTTTGGCTACTCACCGTTTAAAGGCTGTTTTGTATACATGCATGTAAGTAATAGAACGCAATATAGACTTTGTAGGTACATGATAAATTCAAATAGAGTTGGAATAAGAAAGAGTAACATAATAGTGTAAAGCATTATATACGGAGATTTTAATCAATGGATAGGTAAACTTTCAGAAGTAACGACATATGTTTTTGTTCTCCGTCAGTTATGCTATACGCAGTAATTATACTTAACATTTAAAGTAAAGATAGAGTACATTTACCCTTGTCACCAACCCAAGAGACATTCCGGTTGTTTACAACCCAGTAGATTAAATAGGACATTTGTTATAGATACTTCAATGACTAAGTTTAAGTATACATATTTTTTTTTTACCAAAAATGTGACATGAATTTGAATATGAATTTTCTTTTACCATGACCACTGGGGCTTTAAGATTCAACGCCTAGATACCGATTTAATTTTAGGTCTTGAATATAACGGTTGTTGATCGTATTCTGGGGTCATCACTCAAGCTCGAAATTAATCACTAGACGAACGATTTCACGCAAGTTAACGGTTAAAACTAGTTCTTACATTACCTTTTGTTGGTTAAAGGAAAATAGTTTCGTATAACGTAGTTATATACTTATCTTTTTTTAAAACCGCAGACATGAACAAACTGATTTTAAGTGAATATTTATAAAACTAAAGTAAAAAAAAAACGGTTGCATAGCGAATAAAATAGCGTAGCATTATAATATTCGGACTGGAATGCAAATGTAAAGATTGTAACGATCGTATTTACATATGCTTGAAAACGATAAAAATGAATCATACGTTAAACCACTAAGTGTAAATCCGATTTAAAGAAACTGCCATTAAATATATCACTAGAACACCGAATTTAAGTGAATTGAATTGAGAGAGAAAGACAGAAAGAGAGAGAGAGAGAGAGAGAGAGAGAGAGAGAGAGAGAGAGAGAGAGCTTACCTATTCTATAATTACATATTTACAGATACGCACAGAACAATGGCTATTAAGTTAAGGGACAACGTTGTTCCATTTAAGATTTAAATGCTTACAACTGCATTCGTAGTAGCGTGTATTAATCTGACTTCAGTCATTCGAAAAACAGTACCACATATAAACAAAACATGCTACAAATTTGTAACGGTGGTATGGGGCGTTGGTTCACTGAAGAATTGATGACGTTAACATTATTTTTTTCACCGAAACCTTGATTTAAACCCTTTTTTAAATCGCTCAGTCATATCGTATGTTCCTTTAGAGATGTGATCATGCTGTGTATATACCGCCACCGTTACAAATATCATATTCTTTAATTTTATTATACCTTTTACACCTGAGAATTTAATCGGATAAACTTGATATGTTTTGCGATATGCTAACTGTATATGTATCATTTTTCTTCCCTGTGTTGTTTTATCACATGCCAGATCTTTGACATTTTACCCCTTTTTGTTTCATTAGCAAAATTCCCATGTTCGACTTACAGGTAATAGATGATAAAGTTGATTTCAAAAGTGTGCATATTTTTGAAATAATAGAATATTTTTTACATATTCTACAGTTTTTTTCTCTTCATGACAAACATATATTGCTACTGTTTTAGTGTGATCATAGTCATGTAAGATGTGGCACTCAAATCGCCTCTGAGAAAAAAGTTGTCATCTTTTCCCATGTCTAGTTTGATGGTCATGTTTTATTTATTATACATACAGTGTTTGTATCAGCTGTTTAGGTTGGCTACTCATAATTGGAATGTGTTAATGCGTTATCAAATCGCATAAGTGCAAAAAAGTACCAGAGTTTATATAAACAAGTAATAAAACATGAAGTCACCTACTTGACTTTTATTTTATTGAACCCACCTTAATTGTGATTGTAGCATTAGTGCAAAAAGGTTCCGAAACGTTTATATGAACTAAGAATGAAACAAAAAAATCACATAATTGGGTCCCTTTTGTACGTATTGGGCCAATTTCATTGCACCCATCATCAATGTATGTAGAAGAAGTGGCGTTCCGTCATATTCCTATATAGGTGTCATCACAAAGAATAAGGATACATACTTCTAAAAACTAATTTTGATAACGTAGTCGTAAAACTGTATACATTCCTGACACATGTACTGCCTGCTAGTACTTGGTTTTGGTACGATGGCGGGGAGAGAACGAGGTCGGGTACACAGGAAAACATGGTTTAATCTACCTACAAAGTGTTGTCTTTTGCTCATTTGCTAACGACCGTTCCAAGTCGGTGTCCCCTTTACTCACTTCTTATCTTTGTACTTTATGTATTTCACTTATCATAAGTTATCCTCGTATGAACTGTGTTCATACGACCTTTACAACGGTGTCCATTGAATGATGTGTCACTTTTAAGTTATAATTTTTTTTAATTTGTTTTGGACGTGTATTAAGATTGCAACACATGCAAGATATATACAGTAAAACCTTTCTAGTGCAACATTACTGGAATTATACAACAAACTGTTGTGACGTGGAGGTTGAGTTATATATTAACAACATATATTGAACAAACTGTTGAGTTATATATTAACAACATATATTGTACAAACTGTGGTGACGTGGAGGTTTAGTTATATATTAACAACATATATTGAACAAACTGTTGAGTTATATATTAACAACATATATTGTACAAACTGTGGTGACGTGGAGGTTTAGTTATATATTAACAACATATATTGTACAAACTGTGGTGACGTGGAGGTTTAGTTATATATAAACAACATATATTGAACAAACTGTGGTGACGTGGAGGTTGAGTTATACATAAACAACATATATTGAACAAACTGTGGTGACGTGGAGGTTGAGTTATATATAAACAACATATATTGTACAAACTGTGGTGACGTGGAGGTTGAGTTATATATAAACAACATATATTGTACAAACTGTGGTGACGTGGAGGTTGAGTTATACATAAACAATATATATTGTACAAACTGTGGTGACATGGAGGTTGAGTTATACATAAACAACATATATTGTACAAACTGTGGTGACGTGGAGGTTTAGTTATATATTAACAACATATATTGAACAAACTGTTGAGTTATATATTAACAACATATATTGTACAAACTGTGGTGACGTGGAGGTTTAGTTATATATTAACAACATATATTGAACAAACTGGTGTGACGTGGAGGTTGAGTTATACATAAACAACATATATTGAACAAACTGTGGTGACGTGGAGGTTGAGTTATACATAAACAACATATATTGTACAAAATGTGGTGACGTGGAGGTTGAGTTATATATAAACAACATATATTGTACAAACTGTGGTGACGTGGAGGTTGAGTTATACATAAACAATATATATTGTACAAACTGTGGTGGCATGGAGGTTGAGTTATACATAAACAACATATATTGAACAAACTGTGGTGACGTGGAGGTTGAGTTATATATTAACAACATATATTGAACAAACGGAAGATGCTGGTCCTCGTTAACTTGTTACCTTTGTTACCGTATATCTCAGTGCTTCGGTTGTAGATGAGAGTTCAACTCGATTCAGACGTTTTACAAATCGATGGTTCTACTCAGATTAAGTGCGATACCTTCCTCCATCAAAACAACTGTATGCTATAAATAACGTGTGACGTGTTGATGTTAAAACAATAAAAATAAAAATAAACCTGGTGTTTTGAACGGCAATTTCTTATTAAAGATGGTGTAAAATCACTGTATACTACATTTTTATGACGAGGTCGGATCTACTAGATGTTAGAAACACAATAATATATATATATATATATATATATATATATAGTGTTTGAAACACTGAATATGTTTACACTTATGTATCAAATAAATGTACATAATGTGTTTATGTTTACACGTGTGTATCAAATAAATGCACATATATGTGTTTATGTTTACACTTATGTATCAAATAAATGTACATAATGTGTTTATGTTTACACGTGTGTATCAAATAAATGCACATATATGTGTTTATGTTTACACTTATTTATCAAATAAATGTACATAATGTGTTTATGTTTACACTTATGTATCAAATAAATGTACATTATGTGTTTATGTTTACGCGTGTGTATCAAATAAATGTACACAATGTGTTTATGTTTACACGTGTGTATCAAATAAATGTACACGATGTGTTTATGTTTACACTTTTGTATCAAACAAATGAACACAATGTGTGGAATCACAGAGCTTTGGTGTACACACTGCCTTATTCCAAACTAGCGGCGTATTCATAAAACGTATATAGTATAAGTTCTATAATATATATAATATGTATTGAAGTTTAATTCTAGAGAAAAAAACACGGGTTTTATCACTAAAATGTGCATTCAAGTGTATGATCAGAACTTATCAGCAGTTAAATCTCCATATCTTATGATAGAAAAGTTAAGAAAAAAACTTCTTTTTGCATTTTTTAGGGTTGATTTGCTCGGTTTGTTCGATTTTTCATCACACAGATATAGTTTCATGACACCGGCATTCTTAATATCAGTGTGAACAAGGCAGTTTATCTAGATGAATGGAATAAACGTTATCTAATATATTTTGCATTCAGTAAAAGGGAGAATTGAATTGGCTATCCATAACAACTGGATTGCTTAGTATAATAGCATCCATTATATGCCTTAATGGACTGCCAATTAAATGCTTTGTAATTGTAATTTAACGTTATTATGAAAAATACCTTAATCTATACGTTTCAGTAACTCTGTTAATTGATCTATTTTATCATTTTAATACAATTAATTTATTTGTAAGGACTTGAGATTTGTGATTGAAAGATAGTTAATATACTTACTAATTGCTGATTTTTTTTATTTGTGTAGACATAAGTTTAAATTGCTTGGACAGATATACTTTGATTTTATCATTTTTTATGAAACTGAAATGAAAACCACATTTGCTTGCTATGTGATTTAATTATATATTGACATATACTGAACTCATGGAATTAAAATTGCATAATTGTTTATTAATATATATTGTAAAAACGCATTGCATCAAAGGATTTTTATGTAAAAAGAAATAAATCCAGTCGACCCTGAGTACATATTGATATTGCGTATTAATCTAATTGTGGTTGACATTTCTTTCTAAACTTTGAATGTTTGATGTTCTACGATATATACATGTGGTGTAGTCTCACTCTACTTACATGATGAATGCATGAGGTTGATTGCCAAGTTTTGTCACGCACCAAGTCTATCTCGCGACTCTGTATATCCTTATATAAACATACAATTTCTTGCCTATCCCATATTTCATAGCACTTTAATGCGCTTAACGAACTGTGACGTATTTCAACTAACGTTGAAGCAACTGGGGTCGGTTTCACTTTACATCTCAAGCTGAGTCTTTCCTCAATTCAAAATTCTCAATTTCTCTTAATGATTACTTAAACTCATTAAACGTCAAATGACTACGAAGAATTGCAGTCGTCGCTAATCTTTACTCATTGGTAAAGGGTAAATAGCACAATGATGATGTAAATGAAGTTATCGCATTTCAAAAAATTGAGGTGAGAAAATTTCAAGTTGAGATGTTGAGTGAAACTGGGACCAGACCAACTGTCGTGCTCGTATGTCGCTTCTGAAGCCGGGAGACCTAGGACGGTTTCCATCACATGTCATAGCACTTTAAAGTGTTTAAAACACTGTACATTGAAACACCTGACCAACCAGCGTGCTCGTACATTGCTTCTCTGTAACGATCCGTATAGTGGCAGTGGAAGCTAGGACCGTTTTGTCCATCAGTTCATAGCACTTTAAAGTGTTTAAAACACTGTGACGTTGAAACACCTGACCAACCAGCGTGCTCGTACATCGCTTCTCTGTAACGATCCGTATAGTGGCAGTGGAAGCTAGGACCGTTTTGTCCCACAGTACAAAGCACTTTAAAGTGTTTAACAAACAGTGACGTATTTCAACTAACTTTGAAACACATGACCAACCTGTAACGGTCCGTGTACAGGACCGTTTCTACGGTCTGGTGCCGGATCGCTCAAAGGCAGTTATCACTTTTGTGATTGCATTTTCCTTATACTAACTATAGTGAACGGAACAGTTAACCAGTCTTTTTTGTGTACCTGACCTTTTATGTATTTTCTCAGAAAATATCAAAGCAATTTCCCTTAATTTTGAATTCAATACGAAAGATCATTTAGACAATGGTATTTGTCAGTTGATATCGTATTACTCGTATACGACTTTTAGTAACGATACTCGATATTGACGATGGTATTGGACATACTTAAGTGTCGGGTCAGCTGTTCCGTTCAGTATATTACGGCCGTTGTTTGTATGCGTGCTGTTTTCATGACTTATGTTATTTAGTAACTTTATAAACGTCTCATCATATATAATTATATAATACAACTTCAAAAGAAATCATTATATAAACTACATAAACAACATAAACCAACATATACCAACATAAACCAACATATACCAACATATACCAATATATACCAACATAAACCAACATATACCAACATATACCAACATATACAAACATATACCAACTTATACCAACATAAACCAACATATACCAACATATACCAACATAAACAAACATATACACCAACTAATACCAACATATACCAACATATACCAACATATACCAACATGAACCAACATAAACCAACATATACCAACATAAACAAACATATACCATTCTAAAAAGGTCACCGAGGTGTCACTGTCTTTTCATTTTCAGTAGTATCTTAAGTCACTTAATGCTTATCACAGCGGCTTAAATATAACAGAATTGTAACGAGCACAAATAGTTACAAATAATATAACTAAGTTAAGTTAATAGATATGACGATCGAGGTCGTATAGACAAGATATTGAAACTCCACGTTGTCTTTGGCAAAATACCAAGGTTGTACCAGAATATAACTTGATTTGCAAATACGTTTATGTATTTCTTTTTATTAAACATATAATCACGTGCGTACAAATGTGCCTCGTGTTTTAAGTAAGAAAATATATGTCCAATAGAAGACGTTGCGTTCAAAATACACAGCCGCACCAACAGCATACACAGGCTATCTGAGACTCGTGTTACTAACGTAAGTAAGAACTACTTTGTGTAACATTTGAAGTTACAAAAAATGTCCGGAAATCTATTTAGTGTCTCGCTTACTTATTTTACCATCGTTTATAAGCCTCATAAAAAGTATTCTATTTGAAGTTTGCAAAAAATACTAAACAAATGAAACGTTCCTATAGGTCTCAATTTGTCCGTACGATTTCTTAAGGTTTACGAATGTTAGTGAAATAGGCCCCAGATCCGATTCAGAGCATCTGGTCCCGTGTTTCACTGTCTATCCTGTATTTTTTTTTTTATTTCATATGCATTTACATTTTTTCAACCCTTTTGCGATTGCCTCCATGGCGTTTTCTAGTGATAAGTACAGTTGGGTGTCCTGTTTTGGTTGGATAAAGTGTTTTTATACATTTATTTATAATCTTAGTTCATTGTTCATCAAATCGCGCACTTGCCGTTTAGATAAAAATATTTAACTACATTAAATACTTAATCCTCAATTCGTAAATAAGCCACATCAAACTTTATAATCGAAGCTGTACAGACCCGTCTAGAATACCCGCAGGTATGTTGTAGATGAATTATCTAACACTTCATCGTGAGACATGTGATTAATTTACGTTAACAAAACCTTTACTACCAAACAAACATATCGTTTAAATCTACAATTGTAGGTAGAGTTTCATTAAGCCCGACATTACCTGTATGTGCATGATATATCATGTCAGATTTACTTATTTATATATCTGAATATTTCTTGCTGTTTCATCACTTGCTGATAACCTTTTTGCTTTTCCCCATATAATTTATTTTACATTATACGTATTAAACATATCATGTAACATCTATAGACTCAAAGTTTGTCAATCTAAAAGATGATCATCGTTTTATCATTTGATACCGATTTTATGTTAAGCGTATCAAGTCGACAAAAACATATGTAAACAGTGTTGGGCATTGATTTTTATGTAACGCTATCAGAAGCAATAAAACCCAAACATTAAAATATTATTTGAACTTATTTTTACCGAATTCATTAAAGTGAACAAATACATTGTAAATGTTTAAGTATAAGTATATTAATATGCATTTGAAACGGTTAATTGATATACATCAAGAGGGACCGTGTAGTGCAGATCGCTTTATTGAAACATTTTCAAATGTGCTGTGGTCTCTTTGCGAATTGCCAGTACGTAACTACTGTCTTCAAGAACTTCCCCGACTTATTTGTCATAACTTTAATATGTTATTTTTTGTAGAGATGGAATATAAATGAGAAGAACAATACACACATACCGTCCGCATAAAGACACTAACGCATTTTTCCACACGCCCTTTCCTATTTTGTGAATGTATTTTTAAAAAAAATTATACAAGAGTTTATTCACAATTTACCATATACGTGGTGTGTGTAAAAGAAAAAATTGAACATGTTTAATTATACATATCACAACATCACACTGAGAACAAATAAATAAAATGATCATAATACACAAAGTGACCTAATACAGTATATTTACAATGTTACGGTGAATGTCATCTTAAAGGAAAAGTCTCCTATGGAAAACCATATTTTTTGCTTATCTTTTCGTCTTTTATCGCTTCAAAATAAATACAACTTATACTAATGTTCAAAGAAAGAATGTATCTACACAATATGATATGGTTCAGGCAACAGGTAGATATTGGCGACACTGTAGAAAACCTCACAACCCAACTTCTAACAACGGTAGATATTGGCGACATTGTTGAACACCTTGCAACCCAACTTCTAAGAACGGTAGATATTGGCGACATTGTAGAAAACCTCATAACCCAACTTCTAACAACGGTAGATATTGGCGACATTGTTGAACACCTTGCAACCCAACTTCTAAGAACGGTAGATATTGGCGACATTGTAGAAAAACCTCACAACCCAACTTCTAACAACGGTATATATTGGCGACATTGTTGAACACCTTGCAACCCAACTTCTAAGAACGGTAGATATTGGCGACATTGTAGAAAAACCTCACAACCAGCTTCTAACAACGGTAGATATTGGTAACATTGTAGAACACCTCGCAATCAAATTTCTAACAACGGTAGTTATTGGCGACATTGTAGAACACCTCGCAAACCTCGATAATTGCATATAGAAGTCTTTCAGAACAATTTTGCAGATCTCTTTTGATTTATATAGATAAAAAAACACACTGTATTCAACACACTGTAAGAAATATGATATTCTCTATTCTGTTTGGAAACAATGTCTTGAACTTTCATAAACCGTTCACATTTCTTGCATTTGGCAATTCCTTATTAGACTTTGACAATTTGTATAATAACAATTCCCTATTTTTTGTCATGTTCCGTCACAATGTTTTACGAAGTTTGCGGCAATGTAACATTATAAAACCATAAGGGGATTATCTCTTGCAGTATTTGATACCGTGTTCTTGGAATTGTATTACATATTGTTTTACGCCGCAATTTATTTTATAGGAACCGTCTAGACCAGATAGCCACCTTGTTCTGTCGACAGTGGGATTAATTACCCGTTATGTGCTTTTTATTGTTTCATAAGTTTTAATAATGCTTTTTGCTAACGTGCAAACAATATCATTTTGAAGACATTTGTGATTTTTATTGCACTAAAGAAGGATTGCAGAAAATCGTTATTTGTCGTATAGCTGTGTTGTTCTGAAAGTCTTGTAAGTAGGCTATCAGACGGCTATCCATGTAACGAAATTTTTTCTGGTCATTTGCGCGATATTATGTGTATGTCCAATATTTGGACTTTCAACATATTGCCTTTCAGATATGACTTGTATTGCTATTTAAATGTTAATGTAGCTATTCAGAACAGTATTTATTATACTCTTTCAATGTTCGTAGGTCAACACTTGTACAAAAATATCATATATTCATCTGAACAGAGGTTTTATTGATTTGGTACAGTATTTACTATGTATACTCTTTCAATGTTCATAGTTCAACAACACTTGTGTTTTATAATCTGTTCATCTGATCAGAGGAATATTCTGTACAGTTTAAACTATACTCTCTCACTGTTCATAAGCCAAAAAAACTTGTGTAAGATTATATGTTCAGTTGACCAGAGGAATATTCAATACAGTATTAACTATACTTTCTCAATGTTCATAGGTCAACATAAGTCAACAAAACGTGTGTTATATCATATGTTCTTCTGGCCAGAATAATATTCTGAACAGTATTAACTATACTTCTTCAATGTTCATAGGTCAACAACACTTGTGTTATATCATATGTTCATCTGACTAGAGGAATATTCGGTAGAGTATTATGTATACCTTTTCAATGTTCATAGGTCAACAACACTTGTGTTATATCATATGTTCATCTGACTAGAGGAATATTCAGTACAGTATTAACTATACTTCTTCAATGTTCATAGGTCAACAACACTTGTGTTATATCATATGTTCTTCTGACCAGAGGAATATTCAGAACAGTATTAACTATACCTCTTCATATTATTAGGTAAATAACACTTGTGTTATATCATATGTTCATCTGACTAGAGGAATATTCAATACAGTAATAACTAAACTTTTTCAATGTTATTAGGTTAACAGCACTTGTGTTATATCATATGTTCATCTGACTAGAGGAATATTCGGTACAGTTATAACTATACTTTTTCAATGTTATTAGGTCAACATTACTTATGTTATATCATATGTTCATCTGACAAGAGGAATATTCAGTACAGACATTAACTATACCTCTTCAATGATATTAGGTCAACAACACTTGTGTTATATCATATGTTCATCTGACTAGAGGAATATTCAGTACAGTTATAACTATACTTTTTCAATGTTATTAGGTCAACAACACTTATGTGATATCATATGTTCTTCTGACCAGAGGAATATTCAGTACAGTATTAACTTTACTTTTTCAATGTTATTAGGTCAACAACACTTGTGTTATAACATAAGTTCATCTAACCAGAGGAATATTGAGTACAGTTTACACGTCAGTATATACGTCATAGCATACGTCAGTGTTGACACAATTGATTTGTAATCTGGTACCTGGAGTAAAATATCTGTGTATGCTTAGCTATTTTGGTATGGGAAAAAACGATTGCAGTTTAAACTTGAAAACATTTTCATTGATAATTTTTAAGCTTGTAAAAAGTGTTGTCCCTATTAGCGATAACGTGGTGACCAGCTGTACTGGATCAAACTTAAATAAACCAAAACAAACACATTTTCATCAATTTATATTTCAAAACTATCACCCTGTTTTCAAAACTGTGCAGACTTCTTGTACTATAATATTATTTATAACAACCAATTATCAGTGCAAAACTGTTAGACTGATATATAATATGTTTTAATTATAATTCAAACAACCACTATCATTAACCAGAGCACGAAATACGAATTTTTTTTTTACTTTTGTTATAGAATGTTTTCATGGTATACATAAACAACGTGTCTACGTTTAATTCCTGTTTGTTAAATATGATATATTAAGCGTTATTTGTCGTTATAATAGCTGTATAGCGGGTAATGGGATACACGAATACATTACTAGATTCAGTTGTTAACATCGTATTACATACAAGATATACTTAGGGAGGACGTTTACACCTGTCACTGAATTTTAATCAGTTATCACAAAAGCGTGTTCAGATGTGTTTTAAAGTATGTAATTAAATTTTAATCTAATGTTTCATTTTATAATTTATTTATATTGAGGAATGCAGTGTATAATAATGATAATGTTCGTCCAATCGTTTCGTGTCAATATACGAAGGTAGATTTTATAATATAAAAAAATGCATTTTAAATTTCTGTTCATTTTCTTTACTTACACAAGCTTGTTATTATCAGTGGTATTAAGGAAAATGGTTAATCACATAGAGACATGTCAATGAGAAACTGAGAAAATAACATGTATAAATGTAATGAGTTAGTCTAACACCACCTGTATTACTTAAATATTTCAGAATAGTTCATCTAATAGTTAGGTTTATGACTTGCAATATAATGGTTTAACTCTGTGAAAGAGAATCATTAAGGCATGCATTTAACCATAGTAAAGAGTTGTTTACCGTAATCAATGGTCATCTTTAAGACTTGTTTTATTTTGTATACCCCGTTAGTGTCATGGAACATTTAGTCACAAGTGAAAAGAATTTGAGCATACCTTAGTGTATTGGACATAATAAAAACGGGATGATAGTCATCTCCGGGTTAAATTGGTGGCGTTAAAAGACTGTAATTTAAGATATCATAATTAAGTAATGGGCAAAACTGATGTGTACTTGTCAAGTTTGATGACGATAAAATGTCATCCATTAACCTCAACAAGGGACTGAGTCATCTGAACATTTGAATAGAGATATATCAGTACGATACCCCAAAAAGACGTAGGTGTATGCTAATGTGTATAGTACTTATAACGGTTATGAGAAATAAATATTAAGCTTATACATTCCTATGTATGATAAATAAACGGCCGGGGTCCCGTGGCCGAGTGTTCAGAGACGCTGTTTTAGTATCACTGATTGACACATATATTGTATTTGTAGTTGTATACTTAAGGTTCATAGATATAATCTACTATATAGTATAGCTTTCTTCTGAATAATTTTATATTTGTATGGCACCATTTATATGCTACAATGGTATGGAACTATTGTCTAAACTAACCTAAATCTAATCTAAAGCGACCTAAACATGACGGTTTTATGACACTAAATTCAGGCGACCTAAACATGACTGGTTTATAACGCTAAATCTAAGGCGACCAAAACATGACGGTTTAATGACGCTCAATTTAGGAATAGTGCTAACTATTCTTTTAACGTAAACGTAACAGGCAAAACGTTAGATAAAAACTGCAACAGTGAGGTTATCGGCAGCTTCTGGTCGACATTTGAAAGTTAAAACAAAATTAATATTCTTATTGTGAAGAACATTTAGTCTGTAGTACGGCTGTCCCGACTGGGTCCGTTAAATAGCAATGTTCGAAAAGTCACATGTGAGCACGTTGATTGGTCAGTTGTTAAAACTGAAAGTTGGATGACGTCACAGTAGAGTAAGTGTTCAACTGCTATGAATTGTGGGACAGGCATAGAATTTCCTACTTTTTCATTCGGGGTTGACAGACCTGGTTCGGGAAATACCAAAAGGTTTCAATAAGGGGATTGATGTCAGTGAACTCTTCGCGATTGTAAATGATACAGAACATGACCCCTTATTCAGTACCAACTGGAGGGGAATGGAAAAGTAGCGACATCTTTTTGTTAAGATCTATGATCTTTATTCTAAGAACTAACATGTTTCGATATTTGTACGAAACCGCTAATGTCAACAACATAGACAAACGCATACCAACAGAACCCAAATGTATCTAACGGCCAAAACAGGCAGTCGCATTCTTTATCACTGTCTTCCCTTTCAGCTATATCTATATCGTTTTTGTCTAGACATCGAAGCGGCCAGAGTGTAAGTTAACCCAAAATCACTGCGCTGAAGACATTTAATCGATATTTGTCTTCCAAAAAGATTTAAATGTTTGCGTATGTCTACATTGGCAGAGACAATGTGCTAAATATCCCTGCATATTCCGTTAGATACTAGATGACGAGCAGTGTCACTTGTCGACACTACCTGTTACTACCGCTGTAGTCTAGCGGCAGGGCGGAACCAGGATTGTTGATTCGATTCTCACTCTCCCAATACAAAATAAAATCGTTACTCGTACTCTCGCTTTTGTCACCAACGATATATATATACATATATATATATATATATATATATATATATAGAAACGTGCGTTCATGTTAGCGGCACTAATGGACAAATGTTACTTTTCAGTTCATGATGAAATATAATGCAAAGTTACCTGTGAATATTCAATACAGAGAAATACAAGACTACGTGTTAAAACCACATTGCTGAGTATTCGGCATGCTATAAAGATGCTTTTCTGGTAGTACCTTTTATTGTATATTAGCATGTTATCTCACTCAACGCGACTGTCTCAAACAAGCCGTACACTATTTACATTTAGTTATTTATTTTAATGATTATTATCATCGTTTACGATTTATGTCCTCTGGTTCGGTGTTAGGATCATGATTGTCAATTGTAAGTTTACGTTGAATTTCTGGAGAATTCTACTGGTACACGTACCTGAGGCTCAGCGTTAGGACTTGTCATGATTGTCTGATGTTAGTTTACGTTGAATTTCTGGAGAAATCTAACTGACACATTCTACTGGTACACGTACCTAAGGTTCAGCGTTAGGACTTGTCATGATTGTCCGATGTAAGTTTACATTGTATTTCTGGAGAAATCTAACCGACACATTCTACTGGTACAGGTACCTAAGGTTCAGCGTTAGGGCTTGTCATGATTGTCCGATGTAAGTTTACGTTGAATTTCTGGAGAAATCTAACTGACACATTCTACTGGTAAAACGTACCTGAGGCTCAGCGTTAGGACTGGTTTATGATTGTCAGATGTTAGTTTACGTTGAATTTCTGGAGAAATCTAACCGACACATTCTACTTGTACACGTACCTGAGGCTCAGCGTTAAGACTGGTTCATGATTGTCCGATGTAAGTTTACGTTGAATTTCTGGAGAAATCTAACCGACACATTCTACCACGTACCTGAGGCTCAGCGTTAGGACTGGTTCATGATTGTCCGATGTAAGTTTACGTTGAATTTCTGGAGAAATCTAACTGACACATTCTACTGTTAAACGTAACTATGGCTCAGCGTTAGGACTGGTTTATGATTGTCAGATGTTAGTTTACGTTGAATTTTTTGAGAAATCTGACTGACACATTCTACTTGTACACGTACCTGAGGCTCAGCGTTAGGACTGGGTCATGATTGTCAGATGTTAGTTTACGTTGAATTTCTGGAGAAATCTAACTGACACATTCTACTGGTACACGTACCTATGGCTCAGCGTTAGGACTGGTTCATGATTGTCCGATGTAAGTTTACGTTGAATTTCTGGAGAAATGTAACCTACACATTCTTCTGGTACACGTACCTGAGGCTCAGCTTTAGGACTGGGTCATGATTGTCCGATGTAAGTTTACGTTGAATTTCTGGAGAAATCTAACCGACACATTCTTCTGGTACACGTACCTAAGGCTCAGCATTAGGACTGGGTCATGATTGTCTGATGTAAGTTTACGTTGAATTTCTGGAGAAATCTAACCGACACATTATACTGTTAAATGTAACTGAGGCTCAGCGTTAGGACTGGTTTATGATTGTCAGATGTTAGTTTACGTTGAATTTCTGGAGAAATCTAACCGACACATTCTACTTGTACACGTACCTGAGGCTCAGCGTTAGGACTGGTTCATGATTGTCAGATGTAAGTTTACGTTGAATTTCTGGAGAAATCTAACTGACACATTCTACTGTTAAACGTAACTATGGCTCAGCGTTAGGACTGGTTTATGATTGTCAGATGTTAGTTTACGTTGAATTTTTTGAGAAATCTGACCGACACATTCTACTTGTACACGTACCTGAGGCTCAGCGTGAGGACTGGTTCATGATTGTCAGATGTAAGTTTACGTTGAATTTCTGGAGAAATGTAACCTACACATTCTTCTGGTACACGTACCTGAGGCTCAGCGTTAGGACTGGGTCATGATTGTCAGATGTAAGTTTACGTTGAATTTCTGGAGAAATGTAACCTACACATTCTTCTGGTACACGTACCTGAGGCTCAGCGTTAGGACTGGGTCATGATTGTCCGATGTAAGTTTACGTTGAATTTCTGGAGAAATCTAACCGACACATTCTTCTGGTACACGTACCTAAGGCTCAGCATAAGGGCTGGGTCATGATTGTCTGATGTAAGTTTACGTTGAATTTCTGGAGAAATCTAACCGACACATTCTACTGTTAAATGTAACTGAGGCTCAGCGTTAGGACTGGTTTATGATTGTCAGATGTTAGTTTACGTTGAATTTCTGGAGAAATCTAACCGACACATTCTACTTGTACACGTACCTGAGGCTCAGCGTTAGGACTGGTTCATGATTGTCAGATGTGACATTCATGTTGGGTTGCTGGAAAATCTAACCGATACATAAATGGATTCTATTCTACTGGTACATGACCTAAGGCTCAGCATAGGTCGAGTTGACATATTGAACTTAAATACTTCGATGTTTTCCTATGGTCATGTGTAATATATAAACTCCTGAACCAAGATAAAATAAGATTAGACATATTCATTACATGTTATTTATGGCTGGAGGTAGAGAAAATAAAGTTGAGTAAATAGGTAACAACAAATGTTCATTTCCAAGGCTTTCTTTATATGATTGCAATGTCTGTTTAATGTCAGTGTAATAGTGGTTATACAAAAGGTGTTGGTTGCAGTAATTGTTTTATAGAAATACATGTACAGTCAAACCTGGTTTAAGTAGCCAGTCAAGAGAAGTTGCAAACGCGGTCGTTTAAGAAAGGTTATCATTTAATTTAGATTAATTTGCTCTGAAAGCATATAAATGGGAAATAACAAATATGGCTGCATAAGACAAGTGACTGCTTAATAGAGGTGACTGCTTATACAGGTTTGGCTATATGTGGTCGTTACAGTAGTGTCGATGCAGTTTAAATAAGCCCTGTAACGAACTCGAAAATGTATATAATATATAGTGCAGCAATTACATACTTTACAAACAAACCTTCAAACATGCACATATATACCATTTCGTGATTCAAATGTCGTTTAAATCAAGTTTCGCTAAATTACACTTAAAATTAAAAGAAAGAAACCTGATAACTAAGGTTTTTCTTCAATGGGTTAAATTAAGCAAACATGGTATTAAAGTTGCCCATATCATACAGTTTGGCTTTATTGGGTTACACATGCGATATGTTTCGTTTAAAATACATGCATTGTTAAACAAACGCAGTGGTTTTGGGCCATCTTGTATTTACAACGTTGAAGTCAGCAAAGTATAAAAGGTCGTCTGCGGTATTTAGGCCGACCCGTTATACGCCTCGCCGTTGTAATACAGAGCATGGCTTACACACGTTACTGGTTCATCACAGACGATATTTTCGTCATCTATATTAAAAACTATACCGTAACCTGAATAAGTAATGGAATTCCCCCAGTCAGCGGCTCTGATGGTGGTCTTTTGAAAAAGAAATATCGTATTTTCACACACTGGTTTAAACGTTGGTCTATTTTTAATTTAAATGTATGTGCGTGTTACTTAATGTTCTGGTCATAAACACACTGTCAGTTTAAATTCAGATTCAGATTATGGAGAATTGCAAATATTGTAATAAATTCGAAAAGCAAAACAGGTGATATTGAAACGTTTTATATTCAAGACTTTATAAAGAAAGTGAAATTGTTCATTCAACATTGTAAAGGTTATAAGGTATATTAAACTGGCTAGAAAATTCCATGTATTTTCTAACTGGCTCATATGTTGATCGACGCTCTGCTTACTGAAGCAATTTCACCGGTTAAGGAAATAGGTCAACATCTAGTGACGGTCACGACATTCTGTTTAAAATGGAATGAAAGTAGGACAATATTTTTAAACATTACTTATTTTTAATATATAAAAACTTTTGAATTTACTATTTTTAACATTTGCTGAACATAAAACACCAACTATCTGATGTGATATAAGAGAGCGAACACCTTAA
This sequence comes from Panopea generosa, assembly GCA_029582155.1. Lineage (NCBI taxonomy): Eukaryota > Metazoa > Mollusca > Bivalvia > Adapedonta > Hiatellidae > Panopea > Panopea generosa. The sequence continues at coordinate 71,260,565 of CM055901.1, read as the reverse complement.
TGCTGAGTCTAATGAAATGGCAATAAGTAGTGTTGTTTGGATAAGTATAATGAAACGCAACCAATTCAATGTTGTTGTTGTTGTATGTTGTTGTATGGTGTTAAGCACCGATTTCAAAATATTTCAGTCATAACGCGGCGGTGTGTTCTTGAAACAGTATTCTGAGCTTCAGTCACATCGCGGCGGTGTCTTCTTGAGACAGTATTCTGAGCGCTGCTATACTGAAGTATCACGCCGCAGACACATGGCATACGGAGTGATACATCCAATCACATTATACTGGTGGCGGGCCGACACGACTTAGACCTATCCTCTAAGTGCTGAGCGCCAAACCAGGAAGCTTCTAGTAACCAAGTTAAAAAACAATGAATATTCAATTGGTCTTTTCATAAGGTGTTCGGAAATATCCAACACACATAGTCTTAATCGATATTGAATGTCCTGACAGTTCTGGAGGAGTTACATGGTGCCAAAGAATCACACCACTAAGTCAAAACACGGGTTTATTTTAGAACTATTTTAATATGACAGTAAAAGAATATGGATATATAATATATAGCCAAATGTTTGTTTGAAATTTGAACTGAAACCTTTACAGACTTTACTTCTTAATGCTCAAGCTGGGCATCAACTTTCAAAAGCCAGGCAATAAGTATGGCTGAAAACCAGTTTATGGATATATTTTACACTTCTGTACTTAACGAACTTGTCCCAATGGTATAAAAGGTTGTCTGTAACTGTACAACAGTATTGAAATAATGCACATTTTAACATTGTCTTCTGTGGTGCAACTGATAAGCTATCTGTGAAACAAACTTGACGTATCTCTGGGCCATCTGACGTTAACATTGAGAAGAGTTTTGCTGCCACCGGCAGAGCAATTTTGGATCTTTTCTTAAAAAAACCAATGCTATTAAAAATTATTAACTGTATGTAGAGAGGAATGAGAACACATTGAAGGCTTCAGTCATATGCCCTCCGTATTTTACAAAATAATGTTGCTGATAAAACATGGTTCTCGATGGCCGAGTGGTCTAAGGCGCTGTTGTTTAATGTCTCATTAACTTACACCACCGAGGCTGTGGGTGTGAGCCAAGTTCGGTCCAATACGTTATGTGAGAAATGTGCCAGTTACTCATGGAAGGAGGTGGTTCTACACAGATTCATGCCGAGTTCTTCATCCATCAATAAAACTGGATGTGCCATAATACATAACCTGTCATAAGCATTGTTTAATTCAATATGGCAGGAGTGGTTGTTTGCTGTTATATCATACTGCATATTTAATGCCTATACTACGACGTCGTAACCATGGACAATTGTTATTGTTATACGCTTTCGTTTGATATGTGTTCCATTTATCAGATGCATGTACGCCATTTGTTGTCATTATCCTACCAACGTGATTGGACAGATGTGGTTTGGTGTAAGAAGTTTCAAATCTACTGTGTATATTGGTATATTGCTTCAGTCAGTATACCTGTATTTTATTTCAGAGATACAGAATTAAAATTACTTTAGGAATAATGTTCTCTATTCGATTTCTGATTAAGAAATAGTTTATTACCGCAATTTTGGATATTTCCATACAACTGCGTATAGATCTAGTAAAGATCGCTATTAATGTCTAAACAGTAAAAATTGTCTTAAAATAGGTACAAACATCCCATTATCGTTGATAAATACGAATATTCCGGAATTTCAAATCTGCAAACCGTGACAGAGTGATGAAATTAAAACGAAATCCCCATTCGGACCCAACTCTCCGGATTGGATTCTTTAAATAGCAATGTTGAGAAAGCCGTGTTTGAGCATGTTGATTGGTCAATTGATTCAACCGAAAGTTTGAATAACGTCACAGTTAAGTAAACGTTCAATTGCTATGAATTGTGGGACATGCATAGAATCCCGAATGCTTTTTCGTTTGGGGTTAATATACCTAATTCGGGAGCTATAACTTAATAGATAGCACAAAATCTGCTTGTCAAGCTTGACCATCACTGAATAAAATCTACAAAATAACCAATGTGGTAGATCAAATTAAAATCAAATTGAAATGACGTGACGTATTAATACGTCACGCATAACGTTGAAACTCGAAGCGGGAAAAGCCATAGGAGAAGTTAGGTAATCCCTATTTATTATATCATTTTGGCATGTTTAAATAGATATTCTTAACGGATATCCAATACGGGATCAGTCAGTATATATAAACATTATATAGTGAAAAAGTGTGTTTGGGGTATTTTTACCAGCATTAATATTTGGAAAAATCATGAATTATTACAAACCCCCCCCCCCCCCCCCACACACACACACACCCCCCACACACACGCACACACCCCTCATCTCCATCTCTATTCTTCGTTGTCTGACAAAGTTCTTTTCATATATTTTTTTTTTCAACACAATGAGCCAATATATATTGTCCACCGTATTGTATAGATAACTCATTTCCAATTAATTAGTAATGGACTGAAGCAGTGTTTGACACTTGGAGCCTGCCTATACAGCTATATTATGCATTAGTGTCGGCACATATATCAAACAGCGTTGCTTTTTTACAGTCCATACTAATCAATAGACCGAGCATCTCTCTATCTCTCTCTTTCGGAATCAATAAAACATATATAACACAAGATAAGTAGAGTGTCAGAGCCCGCCCGATAGACAGTCAGATATAAACAACATAACCGTACAATAATATTAATAACTTGCTCTACGTCGCATTGAAATAACTTAATAGTAGCCTAAAGTGTAAACAGAAACAACGAATGCGTCCCGGTGTTCCGGGAATATGACCGGGGAACACGGATGTACTCGATGTATTCATTGATTTACGCCATGTCGATTAATATTAGGAAAAGATGATGACAACAAACAAAAACTACTGCTATACTCATGTGTGCACACTTTGGCTTAACGCAGAGAAGTCGGTTTATTTATTTGTGTAATGTTGACATATAAGTGATCATATAAGATTAGCCGGTTTTTGCATTTGATTCTTTTGTCCGCATTATAGAAGCACATTGCGTGTGACAGTGACAATATATTTATGCTTTTTTTTCCGTAAAAAATAATCAAGCACCTTAGACACTCTCTGAAACAAAAAAATGTGTGTTTTTCTGCCAGAAGGCCATGTCTATGTGATGACTGCGTGATGTTTAATACTTCATATTTACTTATACAAATATATTCTGATGACAATACCGTACATAAATAAAACTGTCTGCTTCCGTACAAGCCGTTAACATCTAGAATCTAAACGCCATTGTGTAAGACTGTATAGATTTTACTAAATTGCTAGCAATAACATTATCATAGCGTCTCAACTTAGGCTTGACACGAAATCCGCATAACTAGGCAGACGATATACAGTGTTGGTAAATCACTCCGAACGCTGTATCCTAATATAGGCTTTATCCTTTGAGAGAACATATTTCTCCATTTCTTGGCATAGTACTAGTTGTACGATGTTGATAAACGGTTTATAATATCCCTTCCGATGTCCTTGCAAGATTTATATCAAATGTTTATATGCATAATCTATACTACTGTCATAGATATATATATATTTTTTAAAAATAAACACATACAAATAACGCCGACTTTGAGAGTTCGGTTTAAGGATTTGTTTATGGTAGAAAAGGTGTGTTAATTGATGTTATTTTGAAAATAAATTTGAAATGACTTATTCATTTTTTGTTTGTTTGTTTTTTTGTGTTGCTGTCATTAAATGTGTGGCTGACCTCGAATTAAACTTGCAGTACGTATAATCGCCCCATTAGTGCATAAAGGTACTAAGTGCCTTCTTATTTCATATACACTTAGTACCTTATCGCACCAATGGGATGCCAGTACCTGTCTTTGCTCGTTGTCATTTGTGCGACGAATCAAGTTTCTTCTGTCAATATAAGTCGACGACTACATTAGTATAAAGAAATGTTTGGAAGTCTTTGGAACATTTTTGGTTACATGAGTACTTTTGATACTGTAAATATTTACCAAGCCATGCTCTCACTCTGACTCCATACAGGTGATGCGTAATTGGTATGGTTGGTTCTCATTGCAGACACTGCAATATGATAAGTGTGGTTCCATTTGAATTCTTCATTTCCTGATGAACATATATTTTGCTATTACTGTGTTGAACATATGTTTTCATACTTGTTAAACACCTGGTTGTATGTTGGCGGGAAGTGAGTCCATTCTTGAAACGGTAGCAAAAACTTATGTGAAACGTGTCTTGCATACAATGGGTTCTGTTTTGTAAGCAGTTAACGTCCATCTTGTTGGAAATGTGTTTTAAATTTATCTTGCATACATAGGGTAGCAGTTACACACATCTATTGGAAACGTGTTTAAATTTGGCTTGCATACATAGGGTAACAGTACACACATCTTATTGGAAACGTGTTTCAAATTTGTCTTGCATACATAGGGTAGCAGTTACACAAATCTTTTTGGAAACGTGTTTTAAATATTTGTCTTGTTTACATCGAGTTTTTTTAGAAGAACATCCATTCTGAGCATACATCATTTTTCATAAGACAAAGCTATAGAGCTCGCGTCCTGTATTATTTGACTGCGTATTTGACGCATATTATACAATATTTTATTTCTTGTCGATACTACCCTGCTCCTTAGTTACAAGCGTATTGCAGACAGATATATCAAACACCATCAATGAATGTTATTTACACTCTGTTAACGTGTAACTCCCAATCCTTTTAATAAAAGACATACATACAATCGACATTGGATCGTCTACCGATTGTTTTCATTGATTTTAAACCAGGGATTATTGCGAGCGTCGTGATGGCTGTAGCTCTACAAGCTCAAACTGTAATTACGGGAGGGCGTCTTCACTATCCTGAAGACTCAACACAAAGTAAAACAAGGTAATGAAATTACAAAGTGATATGCCCGTCGTATATCTTATACCTTAATTGGATAATCTGTTCGTAGATGATTGTTTTTTATTCGTGTCAAACTTAAACTAGCGGAAATGAACGTTAAAACCTCTTTCATCAAATCATATCTAGATATAGTGTTAAAGAAAAGTGGTAGTTGGAGGGAAAAGTGGTAATAGTTCCCCCAATAACCCGTATCCTATTTCTCGAAACTTTGTATCTGTTTATCAAGTCAAATCACTGTTTTTTACAAATAGTGTTATTTACACTTGTTGTATTTTAACTCTTTCGTTGTTTTAATTCTTAATCGGTAGACGAATGGAGACATGGTAGTCTTGATCAATGAGGCGCATCTCGCACTCACATAAAACGTACAAAAAAAAATGAAAGAAATCCAAAGTTTTAAATTGATAAGATTGTCTCAGTGACAAGGAAATGACATCACAAACTGTCAGAACATAATATATTCGATTCATCTGTTTCAAAACGGATAAATGACCCACATGTTCAATATCAAGGCAAACAAATGAGGTAAATTTCTCATACGGAAAAGCTTGACACCTATTTATAAGATCATTCAATAGTGTAATATTGTGTAATCGTGTGGATAATGACAATTTAATTTACACTTTTTTTTTGATGTGACAGTGAGGGAAGAGAGAGGTTAAGTGCACCCGTTAACCAGCCAGGTTTAAACTCCAAATGTTCCGGTGTGTGTGTGTGTGTGTGTGTGTGTGTGTGTGTGTGTGTGTGTGTGTGTGTATGTGTGAACATATTAGTAAATAATATATTTCTGAATTAAAAAAGCATAAGCTCTTAACGTTAACAAGAAAATTACAAAACAGTAATTGATAAATCATTTTTTATTGTTTAGCGTCCGTCTACAAAAACAAAATACTTATTAACATAGAAATATCCATTGGTTCATAATGCAGGCGAAAATGCTATTCCGTTTTCCTCCCTCCCCAGCGTATTACGCAATACCATTCATTATTTTAAAGGTATTTCACTAATAATTTGATGCAAGTGGCAGATAACTTGTAATTATTACGTAAGACCTAAAATAACGTTAAGAAACGGCATTGACATACAGTTTCACGGTCCTTAAATCCCAACAATAGCTGGTCAATGCATGCATGCGCTGTCGATAACAACATTCAAATAATAACACGGAAGGATCTAGTTGGCTGACAAGACCGGAAGTGCTCACAATTTAGTCGATGGCACTGCGTACTGTTAATGTTCTGGCATTAACAGTAAAAAATGGATGTCTGTGTTATATTTCATATTGTTTTGTTTACGCTAATTGAAGGCAATTCCACATAGAAAACCAGTGTCGGCAAAATTAAGCTCTGCGACAAATCACCGGCAGACGGCGATGCTTAAAGTCATCCTAGCACACACACGTTAAATTGACCAATTACAACAGAATAGTTTTGTCCAGTGCATTACCTACTTACACATATGTCTAGTCCCTATGAAATACTGTTATTGTTACATCCAGATAACAGACTTTTATATTCAGTGCAGATAGACTATTTGCACGTCTGGAGCGTTCGTTATATTCTGGTACTCATTTTCTAAATTGTTACTTAAGTATTAAAGTCCTAAGTTTAAACATATGTTTAACTGATCAATGATCATTGATTAATAAACATTACTTAAATCATCAGTAATAGTTGAACTACAAAATTTGAAAATGTTTCTTTAAGTAATCGAATCGCGGGCAAATTGATAAGAAAGATGACTACCTCAGTTACACATGTGACACGGACATCCTTTTTGCCCTGGGTTAAATTGTGTGCACTACCCTCCATTTTCGTACATGACTTTTGCACCGCAGTACGGGTTCATTGCAGCTGCTGCTGTGTTTCATTTTTGTAATTTAAGGTTAAGCGCATTTGGATAATTGAATACACCGATCTGTCCAGATGGACGATAGACACACGGGTTCCGTAGATGTAAATAGTATGCACAACTTAATCTACATGTGCATGTTTGCCTTTGATTGTCAGCAACATTTGTCTGCGCTTCTGTATCTGAAAACAGTCACGTGGTAAAAGAAAGGTTAAATAATGCAGTGCAGGATATATGCATCCAGTTATGTGTCGGAAGTTAACATTATGTGCTTCCAAGAGTTCTTATTATCAAATATTTATTATATTACACTTTGAAAACAACATTCCAACAGCTTGTATCGTGGCATGTCATGCCAGAACCAAACGAAGTAATTGTTAATGATTTATAAATGAAATAGTAGTTTCACTCTTTTTTTTTTTAACGTCACTTTCGAAACATTACAGGTCATAACATCACACTCAGTTTTATTGGTGGAGAAATATCCCATCCCATATACACACATACCGAATAAGAACCCCCGTACTGTTAACCTATGTCTTATAAATGCGATGATATATCCAAGGAAGACTTACATAGAAGGATAGGAAACTTGCATCTTTCTGCTAATGTTGATAAAATAGTATGCTAAGAATTAATATTTGGGCAAATTAATCATTTAAATTCAACAGGCTTCTGATTTCTTTTACATAAAAAGTAAGGTGTATGTACCTTCGATGTTTTATACTGTTTTAAACACGCAAATTGATCTTGAAATTAAATATTGCAGTCTGAAGTAAAATGTTAATTACTGTCCTTCATTTTTAGTTGCAGTATACAAATTAAGTAATCATAATTCAAACCAAGTTTGATGGGAATGCTCTTGTTTTCAATTGTACAAAAATGAATTTTTATTTGTATTTCTAAGATGAATGGAAGTTATTTGAAAACGAGTTTTTGCGAGATTTTGTGTGAATACGAGAGTGTTCACAACACCTCAGTCGGTTTCTTTATCGTCTCTATATAAGTCCTTGGTATATCGAAACAAAATCGAAATTTAGAATATTTTCGACATGATGATTTGTGCGAGCTATGCATTTTTCACCATAACCTTTGTAAAATAGATATATTCATCTAGTGTATTCATAACGAATATTGACTTAATAAAATATCACATTGATCAACACTCTCGTTTTTCAAAAAGTTACAAACACACATTGCATATACTACTGGTAATCAGAACAACACCAGCGTTTTAGATAATTAATTCTATGTATTTAACCTCAAGAGGCAATCACTTAACTGCCTATTCACGGTTACTCGGTATACTTGTTTCAATTGCACTTGTTGTTAATTGGCCTCTTAAAGCTTCCTGATTAACGCATCCATCCGCATGTGTATCTTGGTATTGTGACATGACATGGTTTTAGGCGGCAATCGACTCATTGTATAATTTTATTCCAAACAAGACCAAGGCCATATTTTAATAGTCAGTTTATGTTTTGTAAAAATAAGGTTTGAAGGATAAATATTACAATTAAAATCTCAAATATGAGCAGTAAACAACACTGTCAAAATACTACAGTGAAAGTAATATAAATATTTCAAACTCAGCATAACTGAATGTACAGCATATATTTTATGTTTCTGTAACTGTTAGTTATGCTTTGTCCAAAAATGAAGATTATTTTTTAAGATTTCTTTTCGATTTGTCAAGTAAAATGAAGAATAAAAACAACAAAAAAAAAACGTCTTCCGTGGCCTTGGGTTAAGGCGTCAACCTTGGAAGCGAGAAGTCGAAGGTTCGAATCCCATTGGAAGCACACATATTTTTTTTTCTGATGCGACCGGTCGCTCACCCAGCAACAAGTTAAATTGAGGGATACCAAATGTCGAACAGTCTGACGCCTGGCAAGTATAACTTTCGGGAAGTAACTGTGTTCAACATAAAGATGTCTCATAAGCCCATTGCGGCTGACCCTTTCAATAAGGATGACACGGTACTAAACAAACACTTAACTTTAACACTTTTATTACAACAAAACTCTTGTCTAATATATCGTATATGTCATTATAATAAATGCTGGTGTGGAAGTAAATATTTCCCTGTACTTCCGTTAATATTTTATATAAAGCAAATGTTGTCTTGTGTTTGATATTTTTTTTTCGAATTATTTTATAACTGAGATTAAATACGTAAAATAAAATCCATTTATATTGCATTTTACAGATTTAAATTAAACAAAACATATTCACACTAAACATTGTTTTTATATAGGTTTTCTTTAAATTGGAACAAGATCAAATAAAGTTTCAGTGTTAAATTATTTTGTATTGTATTAATTAAATGTTTCCTGCAGAGTGTTACTTTCAAATAGAAAAAGACATATTTAAAAATTTCCTTTTATGTATACTTTCTAAAACAAAACACCAAACCCAAACATAAACATAAAAAACACAACAACGAGTAATAACGACAACAATTGTGTTTGTGCCGTGTTTGTTTTCTTTTGCTTTTATGGAATTAAAAAGTGAAGCCGCCTGCCGTGGCATCGTTTTCCCTTTGTAAGACTGTGGGTTCTCAATTGATTTTTCTTGCTAATGAGAATTAAGCACTGTTCCAGATCCAGCAATGATGCTTTATATTGAGATTAATGGTGTAATTTGCGAATTATTTGTGAATTATTTGTAAATTATTCTCGCTCTTTTCATCTTGAGATATTGTAAAGTTGACCTCGTGGAGATTTGTCTGTAAGCAATGCGGTTTTGAAAGTTATAAAAAACTCATAAAAAAGAAAAAAAACTGTACTATATTTAGATTTTCGATATTTACCATTTTAAATCATTCTTACCGTATTTGTTAATAATACCATGTGCGTCTTTTATTGTAATTTTCAATAATATGTTGTTATTGATCAAACATCTACCATTGTAAAGATTGACCTATGCAGGTATACTAATACCAATACGTCATATAAAGGTTAGATGGAATGGTGTTAATAAGGGAGATTGCAATAGAACAAGCAGGTATCCATCACACTGATTCCCTTTGTTGATATCATTATTCGGTTTTCAGATAATTTAATTAAGGATTAAACAGGTACTTTAAAAACTGAATGTCTAACAGCAGACGAATCATTTATATGACAGGGCGACCATTACAGCAATAATATACAAATGATACATTACACCAACATTGTAAAGACACACCGTACCTTATCGTGTTCTATAATGTCACGTTCTTCTGCCAAACACGTGTATAGATATAGATACAACAGGTAAAAGTTGCATTTACTTTAAACAAAATGGAAATGAATCCATTATTGATTTCGTGGGTAGAAGATTGCCAATCTAACCACGTTATTGGGGTTGCAGTTACTGTAGTGTGTTGTGATTCCAAGTCAATTATTTATCTGCTTACAAACATAACTTTACGCAGATATACAATGTATATTTGCGTATCTGAGAAATAGGCATGAAACTGTCAATACTTTATGTACAGGATCATCGAAGTCATTTTTCGTTTCATTTCGCATCAGGGTTCCTTCCGTGGCCGCGTGGTTTAAGGCTCTATCTCAAAATCACTAATCTCTCACCCCTAAGGTCGTAGGCTCGAGTTCCGCTCGGTTCAAAATATGTAATGTGAGACCGTTTGCCAGTAACAGGAATTTAGTTCTACTCAGTTTTATTCAAAGGTTTTCATTCACCAACAAAACTGGATATGTCATATATAACATGAAGTGTGTTAACTTCACCCATAAGAAGCAAATTGATTTATATGTATTATTGTTTGCCTGAAGATAGTTGTGTTTAACACCATACACATATGCATCCAGTCGTATCTGTATAATGACAGTCTGACGGGCTATCTTTACTTACACTGTTTTATGATGTGACGCTCTGGGAAGAGAGAGAGCGAGGTTTGGTGCACTCATATACCAAGGACCGTATTCACCAGTCATACTTGAGAATATTCTTAAACTTTATCCAAATTTCAAACTTAGATGTTTAGTTTACCATGACATATAGAATAATTGTGAGAGTTTCTCTGACTATATATTAGATGTTTTTCATGCTTGTACATTTTGGTCTCTGAACATGTGTCTCTAAGTGTGAATTTTTAAAATTCAGAGTTCAAGTCTAAGTTTTAAATGTTCATAGAGTTGATTTAGCTACTGACTGTTACTTCTTCAGTATGGTTCTATTGTTGTTATTATGGTTATATTATATATGATATTGTGTTTGTGCTCATGTGGCGGCTACGTTCTTTGTACGCTTTCTTCTGTCGGAGTATATAAGTTATATTTATCAATTAAATTTTTAATTTGAATATATAATCTTTGTTAAAGGAATACACTTGAACTTATGTTTAAGATGGGAATAGGTTATGATTGTATAAGCGTTCGTGCTGATAAGGCCTGAGTGTGGTGCTCAATATCACTTAACACAAACAGTATCAATAAAAGCGAGTCTGTTATTTTCCATTTTGATTGCGAACTCTGTGTCCAAGGGATTCTATTGTCAGATAATATTACTGTATTTGAAAATTGTATTGAATAACAGATTGGAATGACATTTTGCATCTATTTATAAAGATTAACTGTGTAGGGGTTTGCTAGGTTTCGTATTTGTGTGTGGGATTATTATTCATCTCGGTGTTAGTAAGTCTTGACTAATTTTACTAAAAATAGTATTATGTACCCGAGTATCTAAGTACGTGAAAACCATTGTGTCATGAAAATCACAGTATTGTAAAGAATGAGGTCAGGGTAAAACAATACCGTCAGCCTATGTCTATCTATTACCTAAATCTGACTTAATGTCACACGTGTGAATAAACACAAATGACAATTAGGTGCAGGTCAATTACAATACTAGATTGTGTTAAAACTTTAAAATGATCTTTAAGCGTATAAAAGAGACGTTATGAGTTGCAGTTTTGCGATGGTTTGTATTACGTCTATCTTGTATAGTGACAATAGTAAGCCGTACAGCATGGCGGCATAACGGCATGGCTACATATTCCCATACTTACTGACTTAAGTGTTTATATTTGTACGTATTTACCAATTGTTATGTTTTCAGTTTTACTTCCTTTCTGTCTCTTTGTTTGATATATTTATTCAGTATATGCAGCTCAACTTATGATATTAGGTTTACATCGTTTTTGAGACTTAAAAATTCTCGGTCGATATCTTCCTGTATATAATCAATACCACGTTTATCTGGTTCAACAACACAACGCATGGAAGATTGCACCCACAACTTTCTGATCCTTGCATCCGGTGTTTAATCAATGGACCATACCACACACTCCAAGAAATAACCTTTCATCACTGAACGGACTATTTAAACTACATTAAAATTGAAAACAATTTAAGCGTTAACTAATGAGCCGATGCAAACAATAATTTGGTTCATTAGTAGCCGTTGTAAAGGAATCCCACGTTTTCCCAGTTTAAATAAAAAGATCCCTGTTTGGTCACAGCAGTTATGGAGTTTATTAGTATGTCTGTGTGTCTGTGTGTCTGTGTGTCCTTTGAATATTACCTCTCCTGCCAGACACATTTTCTAATGTTTGTGTCCTCAGTATTGCTTGGAATTATCAGACGTGATATATAAAGATTTAAACACTTAGTGGCAGGCCATATAGATAAATCATAGAAAAAAGATAACAAATTCTTACCCGATATGTACTTTCTATCAGTTCATCTAATTATCATTTAAAGAATTCAATATTTTCTATAAAAATGATTATAAAATTTTACATTGTACTTTGTAAAGAATGATAATGAAAATGCGTTCATATGAAATGCAGCTTTCAAGAAAAACAATCACAAAAACAACACAAACAGTAACATTTGTTCGAATAAGAACATAAAGTTCACTGGCTATACCCCAACTTTAGTGTCATGTTGTCTATAAAAGTTTATTCATTGGGTTCATCCAATCGAGCTCTTACACCTTCAACACATGAGTAATGTTTTGTTATTTAAAGTGGATTTCAAAATATGAAAAATGAGTAAATTTTAATGTATAATTGCTGGGAAGTTAGTAATTTAATTGTGTATTTAATGGTGATCTAATAACACATATATTGGTTAAACAGCCACAATTGTATTATAATGTGCATGTTAACAATCCTATTTTCACCGTAATGGCTTTCATTAGCATATCAATAAGTAATGTTCGTATGCTGCATACAATAAATCAATACTATAACAATTGTAAATATCAAAATAACTGTTGTCAATACAAACATTATGTTTAAAGATTAGATGAGGAAAAAAAGTGATGGATGTGTATGCGGGAGAAGCATATTTGATAAGACAGAATACTAATGTTCATGCAGCCTCAAAGGCTTAGTCTAGACACATTGTCGGAGACGAATATTTACTGCCAGTCCAATTCACATCGTCCATTCAGAAGAGGGTATATATTACTCTGTAATAGGAGGCATGCCGGTATATTAGAAGGTGCATGCTTCCTGTACAAATGTTCGGAAATGTAAAAGCTGACCTGTGTCGCCCTTACTCGTAGGGCCTTTGTTAAAGGTTTATACTCGATGTACTGGCTGACGAAGCCCATACAGCCCTGGGCGAACAGGAGGGTTTAATTGTAATAAAACATCCCATATCTCCAACTAAGTGAAATCGGATGAAGGTTAATAGAATTTAGTTGAATCCATAAATTATAGTTTCAAGTGACATACATAGCATCAATTGAGATTTTGTTTCATTATTACCTCTGCAGCATCCCTATTTTCGTCCAATTAAGTTATCATATAATAGCATGTTGACGTGTTCGACATGCCTTCTTATAGAACACGATACTATTATTTTAAGACATTTCCCACTAATATTTCATCATTAGATCTCCGCAATTATAATGCTGTAGTTTGCAGTAACTGATAATTAAATTCGTATCCTTTAAAGTTTCAGCAATCTGTTCAGCAGTTCTGAATATTTTGACATTGAAATAGATCATACGAGATGAAATGTACAAAAGAAACGATCACACAATTTCCGAACAAGAGAGCAGAATGTCGTACAGAGACAGCCATACAATAAACATCCTATTAAACGATCCTCAGATAGTGGTTATAGTACAATAGATATGAAAATTATATCAATATATAACGTGAATTGACCAGAGAGAAGCAATACTCTGAGGTAAATTCCAAAGACGAAAATTTATTATATTTTACATATTGTATCACCTATATACTTATTTTTCTCATGTTTATTCTAGTTAAGAATCTAGGCTAAAAATGGATTTTTTACATAGGAATACTATGGGAAGACAGAACATTCTTTTTTTTTTCATTTATTTTTATGAATTATTTCAATCGTCTTGCTATCTGGAGCATTGTTTAGTCATAGACTGAGTCCTTTAAAAGGAATTTAATATACATAAGGGGCCAATAAAGGTAAAAACAAATAAAACTATAAAATTCCTCTCAGGAACTGATGAGCCAAATGTGTTCATATTAAAGGTGCTTTGGTCTTTTGATGCCCAGTAAGGGACTTTGAGTTTTTTTATGGGGAAGAATTAAATCTCTTTTAACCATCCATGTTAGATATTATTTTAATCATATTGAGGTCTGATATATTATTTTGTCAAAAAGAAAATCTGGGTTCTTGAATTGGATTTGCTACACATACGGGGCCAGCAGAGGTGAACTTTTCAATTTTTAAAATCTTCATAGCAAGAACAAACACGACAGTTGTTTATATATGGCATAGATTGTCGTTTCAAGTTTGTTCTAAAACAGAAGTAAGGTATCCTTTTGGCGGTTCGTTGGTTTGTACAAGGATACACTATGGGAAAACAGTCTGTGTTTCGCGTCTATTTACTTGTGATTATTTCATCATCTATCATCTAGAGATTAGTCATCACAGTTGAGACCATTTATAACCAAACAATCTCCAGATGATTGGAATAATTCCAAGTAAATAGATCATATACAGAAAAATGTTTGTCCAAGAAACAGAAGCCTCTCATTGTACTTTGTACTTAAGCGAAATATAATGTTCAGTTTTGTTATTGGTCTGTAATTCGGCGACTTTGTGCAGTTATTCGAAAGTCGAGAACTTTAAGACATCATTCAGCAAGGTGCGGTCTCTACCTGCAAATAAAATGATATACTTCTTTATGTACTAAGATGGGATTCTCCCGGTAATATTTTAGTAGTTTCATTTCTTCTGAACCCGTTTTTTGTGTACTGATTAATTCTTGTTGTATCAAATAGCAATACTCTACTGGATTTTAATCACCACGAAACAGGTCATCCCAAGTTTTCATGCTTAGAACTGAACTTAAAAAACCTTACCTTTCATTTTTTGGTTTTATATAGAACCTAAACACACTTTGGCTACTAGGCCAGATATCAACAATTTGGTTGTTTTGACAGATCAACAATATAGCTGCTTGGTCAGATCGTACATTGTATAATACAATAATAGTCTATTGTAAAAGCATATAGTATTTTATGTTTGATTTTGATACTCTTTTTATAATTTAAAACATACTTTGCGTTACAGACAAAACCTTATATCATAATTACAGACGGAAAGAGTATGCATTCATAGTCACATTCTGTACGAAAAGACCTTCAGTGTTCTTGGACCTCATATATTATCGTTTGTTCACATGATAAATATCACCACTGTGTCGTGTGTTTTTTTTATATTTTCATTTCGCGTCACCTTTATACACGTTATTAACGACTTTCCCCAGATCATGTTTAATGTTATTATTGTGTTGTAGCCGAGTTGGCTTTGAAGTAACATGTTACTTGTTCTAGGGTCAGCGATTATGTCATGGCTGCATAGCATTTACAATCAACTTGTAACTCGATTAAGGTCACAAGTTTACTGGCATCTGTGTCGATGCTGGCTACCTTTACTAATCTTACATATCATACACTAATATCTATACTAACTTTACTTACTGTAGACATACAGTACGGTCTTTAAATCTAATCTCTGTAAAGAGGGTTTGTTCGTTTTATTTATTTTCTATGGGAATTTATGGGTTTGTGGTTTCTAGATTTTTTGTATTTGTATAAAATTAATCTACTTGGCACTCAGTGACATGGCGTAACTTGGGATTACTTTACCTCTTATTACACAAGTGAGGTTTATAGACACGTTGTATTTCAACTCCTTTTCTATTTAATATAGTTTGTCGACTGTTATAAAATCATATGATCGAGCAACCTTTCTTTATTGGTTTAACAAAACTGTTTCCTTTTATATATAAATTTGATTTTTTTTTTAAAGAATGAAAGCAATACAATTCAATCGAGTTTTTCCTGTAAGGTTCAATTTTGTCCGAGTTGTTATAGTTTGGTTTTTCTCTGTTGTCATGTTTTGTTATTTCGCCTTTTTACATTTCATTTGTGTTTAAATTAGTACACGTAGCCTTTAGTTGATAAAAAATATTTATATGTTATATAAAATGAATCAAGCCATATTAAAACATGTTACAATCTTCGTCAGGTGTATATAAAAACATTTCATATCACATACAATTAAGAGTTTATGTTTTAATTATATTGTTTAACTATGCTACCACTTGCATGAATATTAACATAAGCACAGACCACCTACTATTACGGTCATGCCTCCTCAATTGTATAATCTACACATCCAAATTATCAACATAAGTGATATATAATAACAACGATATATATATACAAACTACACATCCACATTATCAATACAACTGATATATAATAACAACGATATATTGGGCGCACCGAATGCAACCAAGAAGGGAAACTAGCAGATTCGGTTTTTATGAGTTTGATTATGGTAATAAGGGTGGGTATGAATAGTGCAATACCTCTCACGTCTCCCAGCACCGGCTTAAACTAGTTGGTAGAACGGATCAAGCTCTTCTGATTGAGTGTGTTAAATGTCAGTTGTAACGAGCACGCTGGTTTGCTATCAACTATTCATTTAGTAGGTCAGTTGCTTCAGGGAAAGTTTGAATGACGTCACAGTTTAGTAAGCGTTCAGTAGCCACGAATTGTGGACTTCTTGCTTTTTCATTGAGGTTAATATAACAGATTCGGGTGATGACAGGCTCGTTATATAAACATGGCTAAAACGGTTTTCTGTTTTAGGAAAAAAAAACAGTGTGCTTCATAATTGCAAGGAACCAAAAACGCTAAAAGCAAATCTAATTGACAAGACATCATTAGAGATACAAACACAAATAAAATACGCATTCGCTGACCTAAATACACAGTATAAAAGCGCTACATTAAAGTATCACCTGAGTATATTCATTCTCTACGAAAGTCGTTTTCCACGTCTCTAACTGTCAAATGACTGCTTCTTTTATCCAGATTTGACGTAGTTTCATCATCTCAAGATCTATCTAGATGCGATGAAGCTATTAAATATTGATCATTTGCTGCTTCTTGACAATGATAAAATAATTCATTTATCTTCCTCTTAACGCGTTCTAAAGGTTGCCGTCTCTGGTTTCTCTATGAAGAATTCCTTTGTTTCGTCGTAATGTTTGACTGAGAAAATAAGTTAGGCGAAACTTAGTGTATTGTTATTGTACATAAAAACATCGTGTCGTCGCGGTACCCATTTTGTTCTTAAAGAAACATCTTGGTAATAGCCATGAACATGTTAAAGTGGTTTCACTACCGTAAGATTAGCTGAAAATTCTCTGTTTATATATAGTACTGTGGCATGTTTATGGTTTTTAGTTTGTTTTCTGTCATTGGCAATACATGTATTCTGAGTTTGTATTTTTCCTCTCATTTTATAGTGATTTCTTTCATTAAAAAGTAATTGGTTTGTTTCTAAGGTAAAAGCAGCGAGAATTTACAAAAATATTAAAAAACAATAGCTTTTTGTACATATTCTTACCGCTATGTATGTAATGTTAGTTTAAGTATAAAAATAACGGAGAAATACGTTTTTATTATATCGTCTGAGGCCTAAAATCCACAATTTACTCCTCTGGTAACGTAAACGTATCAAAGGTCGCCTATTTCAAGACACTTTCTATGTAAATTCACCACGTTTTATGTTCTGTATCAAGTATCACACCGACGAAATCTTTATACTCAGCAGATTTCAACCCTATAATTATATAACAACCGTTTCAGTGTTAGCTATAAGAGCGGTATTAAATGATTCAGATATCTGGTATTCGATCTTATATATTTTGTACACTAAGGAAAAAAAGTCAGCTTTAGAATTGGTCGATTAATATTTTGTATATCAACATTATAATTTTTTATGTATAATGTATTGTGAATCTTTAATATATTGAATACTAAAAATAAACAAACAAAATAGTGTGGGGGGTCTTTCTTTTTTTTCTTAGTAGGTATCAGTGTTAAATAAAAAAATATATATACTGGTCATACCTAATACCGCGAGTCTAAAAAAGTTTCAACCATGTAAAGAATGGCATCAATACTGAACAGTAATAAGATTACTTAAGTGTGCTGAGTAAAAAAACAGTTGCCGATACGAAATGCAAACAAATACCGACGCTAACGTAAGTTGGAGCTTTGCGCATGTCTTCCCAGATTGTTATTATACGGGCATTCGCGGTAATAGGTATGTCGCGGTATTGCGTATACAAGCGATACAATGTATGTGATACTTGTATATTTTGTTCTTTCTGGCTCTCTTCTATGTTGATATTGCAACCACATTAATAGTATGTGATTGATTTGAGGTTGCTTTCTTTCTTTTCTTTTATGTTAATATTGACTTGCAAGAATGATGCACGACATGTTATAATAGAATACAAAAAGAGTTTTATCCTGACATAAAAACGAATGCCAGCTCAATTTGAATCGACATATTGATCATTTTTATGCTGTTGTCGCGGTTGTCTTTTGTATATCTACCTCTCATACTGAACACATATTTTCTTATTTTCATATAAATGCATCTCCACCGAAATGTCATAATATAGTCTGGCCAACTTTGCATTCATATGTTGGTGTTAACATTAATTTAGATACTGCATCTTTATGATATATATTGCTACTGCTTTTACTTTGATACGACGGTAAGTGTATTATTTCTTTAGTTGCATCACTTAACGTCATCTGACTTACTTTACGTTTACAGTTGTCACTTAAGAAAGGTGGCTATCAAGTTTGGTTTAAAGACAATATAATGTTACTCATGCTGGAGTAAGGTTGACCTCTGTCTTTCATCAGTCTGGTTAAAGGAATAGAATACTATGATATAGTGAGACCTACACCATCGTTGAATGAACGCATTTGCATGCATTCCTTTCCAACAGAATGGTTTGCAATCCAGTTGTTTAAATTGTATTAAATTGTTGGATAAAAGCAAAAATTCAGTAAGTGTGCAATATATTATATTAAAACTAGACGTATGTTATATTTATATGGTATCAAATTACGCATAATCATCATCATTATTCGGAGTAGGGAGTAAATGGGATAACCATCTCATTTGAGAGAAATTAAGCGGAGACCGGCGAGGGTGCAAGTGAAATAGCCAAGGCCACCAGCAACTTGTATACTGATATGGGGTCTTTTAAATCACTTGCGGTGATTATATCAACTGAAATCATTATGTCCTAATCCATACAATATTTAATGACTTTAAAAAATATGACAAAAATAGTTTGAATACAAAATGATGAATACGCTTTCAATTGCGAAGGACGTTAAATGTTCTTTGACCTATATTAGGTGTTTTGACAGTGAGATAATGAATACAAGATATACATCTATTATAAAGGATAAGAGTGAAATGAACTTCTAACAGAGGACTTGCGAGATGTAAAGTGGAACATTTAAGGGTCATTTTAAGAAGACAATGGAACATTAACCTGTCACAATACGGTTGTTTTGGGTATAGAAAAACGTCACCAAGTCTGTGCTAACATGGTAATTCAGATACCATTAACTGTTGAAGGCATAATATCACCATTTCCAACAAGAATGATTCTGAGGGGTTATCGCATAATGACGGTGATCAATATTCATTGTTTCTTCATTTTTATAAAAAGCATTTTCCTTGCTTTGAGTTGAGAATTTCGTAAAAATAATTGATGCTAGGAAATTTGGGCATGAATATATGTTTTCGGAAATCTTATTTCATTTTGTCAACGGTGTACACACTGAACAGAGAAAACCCCTCTTGTCTTACACATGACCCCTACTTTTCTGATCATGTTTTGGTAGGTAATGCAGTGGTTAATAAACAATAAAATGTAAGTTTCTTTATATACAAATACTTATAATTTATTGCGAAAACAATGCATATGCATATATATACATATATAACAGTATAATAATTACATTGTACTTTACATAAATTTAAAACAAACTGAAATGCAGCGGGTTGAATATTTATAATTAAGATTAATTGTTTTGTTTTAAGGCGTCGGCCGGTTTATTCCAGGTAATTAATACAATGTATATAGTACCTGACAGACAGTAGCTCTTTCTCCCATAGTAGCTACCCTCAGCATCCAAAAGATAATTTAAATGCCGTTGATTGCTTTTTTATACATATAACAGAGTATATATAATATCCAGTTCAATTTTCGGAGGAATACCTTAACATCCTAATGAAAATATAAATGAGGTCGACAGCGATTTTGACACATTACGGACGGGATATATATGGCATCAAGTTTAATTTTAGGAAGGAGATTTCAAAATAAATAGAACCACCGTCCTGTCGCATGCAACGTGCAAATCATTCTCACACAATGCTTTAGAACGATCTGGATTTAAACAAAGGACCTCGGAAGCTACTATCTGTCAGTTCCCATATTTTAACCGAAGTGTATGGAAGTGAACACGTGGAATAACAATATTCTATGTATGCAGTGTAATCATTATAATTATAGATAGTACCATCAGCATATTTCTTACACATATGTACGTATGTATCATGTGTAAAGAGTAGACTTGTGTTGTGATTTATTTACTTGTAAAATGTTGTTGATTGTTTACACGCTTCATATATTAATAAACATAAACTGAAATTCCCTCATGCCTTACATATTCATTTTCCCAAATAAACAGTTGCAGCCTTGTCCATTCATTATGTATGTCCTTATATGCTACTGTGACCGTGACCGTTCACGTTATTACTTTGTTGCCCAACCCACTTTCTCAGATTTCTGTTACAGCATGAACACCCGATACTCATTACATGTCATTTCCCATCAACTCATGAGTATAATCGACATATCATTTTCACAGTTCTTTGATAAGCCTAATTATTCATCTTGTTATGCGATATTCAGATGAATATTACATAACCGTTGTAAATAACAATTGTGATAATAGACGCGTTTTCTTGAAAAAAAAAATGTATGAAATTCTTACTTTCAAGTTTTTGAAAAGATAAAAAGAAAATAAAAATTTCAAAAAGTAATTGATATGGTCATGATCATTTATAACGTTAACTAGAAATTAACAGGTATTTAAAGTCACTGTGCTATTTCTTTCTAACAGTAATTGGTAGTTCCGTTTAGCTAATTGAAATAATTAAAAAGGCAAGCAGCTGTTATTTAGTTATGACATGTATCTGGGGTATCTAAGCATTGAAATTTCTGAATAAAGCATTAAAATAAGCATTGATTATTCTCAATTTCAGTGTTGATTATTTGTTTTAGATGACAATTTGGTTAGAATTATCATTTTTACCCTTAACACTGAAAATAAGCATGGATACTAACTAAAGGGGTAAACTACTTATTTGAAGAAAAGCATGTCTGGAGCACTGAACTGTGTGTATGTTAAAACTTACACTGACAGTTTGCACATTAACTGGTTAAAACGAACTCAAATACGGTAAACGACATACCAGTCAAGTCTGCGCGATTGTTTTAAAAGTAAAATGTGTGTCATTGGGCCTATATACGAACAAGCTCATTAGTGTTTCATTTTTTTACGTCACAGTTTCCTTTAACTTTACAGAACAATGCGTATGGCTTTCTCTCTAGCAACAGGCTAGCGCAAATCACCAGATTTCACCATTATGTTAGCTGGATACACTGACAGTTTCTTTGGAATAGAGTTTGTAGCCATCAACGGCAATATAATGCCAATAATAACAGACGTACAAGTATTAGCATAGAAATGATTATGTAAATATGTATATTTACATAAACAGCTGAATGCTCTTATATAATTATGTTTATTTACATATTTAAATATTTGTGTCAATTTGTGTCTCTTTAAACTGATTGTTTCTGTTTAAAGCAATTGAAGGAGAACCAATCCATGCTTTCATCTGTCCTCCGCTGTGTCAGATACTTTTTAGACACGTTGTTTATAACAATCGTATAAAATCGAATTTTGGAGAAGAAGAAAAAATCCCCTTTAGTCCACTATAAAATATCCAAGTAACCGCATAGCATATTACAATGTATAAAGTTTTGAACGAAAAAAAGCCACACCCATCAATTGTGTGGAGTACATGGTCCAGTGATAGAACATTGGACCCATGATCGGTGGTCCATGGGTTTGAACCTGCACCACGACGTAATGTAGTGTTCTTGAGCAAAACTCTTTATCCACATATGTTTAGTACTGGTTCTTTCCAGGAAGACTTTGAAAGTGATTGTAAGAACAATAGAAGCAAAATATAAAAGCTTAAAAAATCCACCAATTTCCTTGAGAAGGATTAGTCACGTAGAAACTAACCGTTTTATATTATTAATCCTTCGTTTCATGAATCATTTCCTTTACTTAACTGACCCCAAAAAACGTACAATTTTCATTTAAACTTGCAAAAGTGTTTATGTGCACTTTGTTGCAGAGTGCACTTTTCCGATGGTGTAAGTTACATAATTGTATAGTTTCGTTTATCAATGTCCTTCATTTATAAACAGCAAAACAGTAGAAAACTGTAAATTTAAATCATAACAGTAAAATATGTTTTTATACATTTTTTCATACTGTTTTTTGTTTATTTCGGTCATAAAGTTCAAACATGCAGCAATTAAAATACCTTACTATAATGTGTTTAAATAAATATCTTTTTATAAGGGTGACACTTTTTTCCATTTGTTCTTTTTTTATATTTTATATTTATTACATTTCATAGAATTTGCTGAAACTCTGCAGTTCTGCAGGTATCAAGGTTCTAGATTCGTTCTGCATATTCATTTGTTGGTGTATTTTTTTTTTTAAATCTGAATGCTAATTTGTTGTTTTTGTACATATAGAGTGAACCTGGAATCTTCATTCCTGTTGGCGTCGAATAACCTATAATGTTTGGTATGCCGTAAAACCCTATTCATTCATTCATTCATTCATTCATTCATTCATTCATTCATTCATTCATTCATTCATTCATTCATTCATTCATTCTTACATTTCAATAATTAAAGAAATATGACTGTTCACTCATTTTGTCTCATTCACATATATCACATTTCTACATAGATAAAGAGTCTATAATTTCGAATCTTGAATTTCTTCATAACAAATCAATGATTAAATACACGACTGTTAACCCATTATGTGAAGTTAATTTATGTATTTCCCTTTTTAGAAGTATTTAATTTCATTAAATTAACGACATGAAAGCGTGATCACCCCTACTGTATACTTAATTGTTGTTGACCTACAAATTTTTAATATAACAAACTATCTGTAAACAGGCAAAGTCGAAATTTTTAATTGTAAGCAATTTTAGTTATTAAATATTATATTTCAACGCAGTCTAGTTTTAATCTGATCATCGACAAAGCTTATTACTAAACATCCTATTCATATTTCAATACGCCTGTCTACGATTTGAGTTCTTATATCGCTGGTTTTTTATGTCTTGTAATGCTACTCAAAATCAAGACACTTGTTTTTGGTTTTTTACCTTGCAAACGTCCATAGCTTAAACTGTGCTAGCCACAGCCGTATCTCTTTTTTTTGTCTAGTTTGTAAATAGTGTTTTCGGCAACATAGTTTAAAAAAATGTACCATAATGTAATGCAATCATTTCACGATGACCAAACTCCTTTTAGCTAAGTATGAAATGTTCTTCGAATTATTTCATTATTATATCACATATATGATAACATTTGGTCTCAAATATCCTTTTCAAACTATTGACATAATAGCAGAACAGTTGATTATTTTTATTCTATCAGCAGAACAGCAGAATGACAAAAAGGAAGTACTCATTCTGCTAGCAAAATGTGTTTATGTTGATTTTTATTCATTCTCTTAGCCGGTTAGCAGAATGACATTTCCTGTCACCAAAAAATAAAAAAGAATCTCCTGTAAATTTGGGATGGTGGGAGCTTGGATGAGGACTGTGGTTCATCTGTAGGCGTCATCAAATATCACAATGATATCAGAAAATATCAATCTGCCAGCAGAACAGTACATTGATAAATCAATATAATTCTATCCTATTAGCAGGATGACAGAATGAAATTTAATTTCGCTTAAAGGAAAATTCTCTTTTTCTTAACGAATTTAAGTTGAACCAAAGAATGATTGGAGTTCACCTGTCTACTTAATCGAATGACAGAACGGCACAAAGAACTGCAACCACATGAAGAAATTTATTTTTCTGTGAATTAAAAAATCAAAAATATTGAAAACGGTTTGCCCGTATGCGTCATCGATTGGCAGATCGATACAAGAAAAACAATTTAATTCTGCAAACTGAGCAACAGAATGAATACATTTCATTATGCAGGCATAATAGCAGACGCAGATTGAAAAATACACTCTGCTAGCAGAATGGCAGGATAAATTTTTACCAAAATAGGAACTTTCTTTTTTTTCAATATATTAAGTTGAAACTGCGTCATTGAATGGCAGAATTGCACAATAAATAATTCCATTCAATAAAATAATAGAATAGGAGTCCATTGACTTAAAAATGAATTCTGTTTTTTACTGCCACTTTAAGTTGAAACTTAAGTGATGGATGTAGTTTACGTTTCTGTCTCATGAATTAATAGATCGTAAAAAGTTAATTTCATTCTTGCATAAAAAAAGAAGAATAAATAAATTTCATTTTGCCAGCAGAATAGCAAAATGAAATTTGTATTTTACCAAAATGAGAGTTTTCTTTTTTTAGCGAACCTATGTTCATATGGCAATTTTTAAATATTAACACAGCAATCGAACTCTTGCATCTATGAACGTATAACCATGGAGATATGAAGCTATTAATCTTTTCAGTGTTACATAATGTTCAATTTTAAGAAGATATTTACAAAATTTGTAAAAGTCATATTTATACCTAAAACATATATTAGCTATATTTCGCTACACTTAACACCAATGTGGAGCGCGTGGTTCAGTGGTAGAGCTTCGCATCTAAGCTCGCAGGGTCGTGGGTATGAACCTCCGCCACGACTGACTAAGTATGTTTTCTTTCAGCATGACATTTTATCTATATATGCTTAGTACTGGTTTCTAGCCGGGAAGATCGCAAGCGTGATTTGTCTAAGTGGTTAGAACTTGTTTCCCAATAGAGGTAAAGTAAATAAGTTTCAAACATCTGTGAAGTTGTGGTCATTCATTTTGAATGAAAAAAAAACAACAACAAACAAGGTTTAAAATGTTTATTATTGATGCTCTATATTGCACTTCCCTAGCAATGATCAGCATATTCTGTATATCAATCTTGATACGCTTTATCTACAATCATACATTTTTTTCTATGAAAGTCAACATCCTGTTTTATATTACAACCTTTTAATGATCAAGCATTGTGACATACCCTCTTAGAACAATAACTGATCTTTATCTTATCTCAATACCCTTCCTGTACATACAGATTACATAGATAAAGGTTAATACGATTCTATGAAAAATAAAATTAAAAGTATCTCTTAAATGGAAAATTGTAAGGAAGTAAACTCGTAGTGAGTGAATATTCATGTATATGAGACATAGACTGGAAGTTGTAATCAGTTATTCGTACTTATATACCGAGAAAGGATTCGCTCTATGTCTTGTTATTAAACATGACCATTTATTTTCATGAAATTGCATGAAGGTTTTCTACACAAATTAATATGAAATAAGTTATATGAGCTTGTTTTCATTCGGTAGGTATGTATAAAATGAACAAATAGCTAATTGTATCAAAGTCTATATGTTATTTCCGCTTTGGTTACTACGCTAGTGATAAAGGTATTCTGCGTTTATACGGATCTTACAATATATTGCCAGACTGTGTCCCAAAAGCAAATAGCAAAATGAAATGAAATTGTAGCAGAATGACAGTAAGATAATATTTTCATTTTTCTGACAGAGTGAAATTTCCATGTCGCCAAAAGGAAGAATTTCATTTTTTTTCTCTCGATTAATCGAAGTTGAAACTAAGAATGATGACTGTAGATCAAATGTCAGCGTCATCGGATGAAAGCATTGCGTTTTATCAGTAGAACACCAGCTTTCAGAATGAAGAAAAAAATCTCTTGCAGAATGGCAGAATATAAACTTATTTCACTAGTATGATTTTTTTCTCTACGAATTTAAATTAAGAATGATGGGTTTAGTTCATCTGTCAGTTTAATCGAATATCAGAACGGCACGTAGAACAGTCATTTCTTCTACTAGTAAAAGGGCAGAAGCAAAATAGTAGAATGAATGTTCTTTCAGTGCGCCTTTTCGGCATAGGATGATGTATATATATTTATAATTTTAGATACAACTTAGCTTGAAAGAATGAGGATATTCGTGTTGACGAATCGAATTTTTTTCTATTTTTCTAGCTAAACATTTTTGATTATCTTTTCATTCTGCTCGTCTGCTGCCAGAATAAACAATCCGCGATTCTGCTTACAAAATGAAAAGAATACATTCTGTCATTCAGCGAATCTTCTAGCAGAAATATTTTTTTTCATTTTGCCATTCTGCTACTTTGTTAGAATGATTGTTTTGCATTCTACTATTTTACTAACTTAACCGAGCCACATTAATTTGGCTTTACATTCGTAATTAAATCTACGATCAAATCAACATGCCAAATGTTCTCTCTATAATTATAGAGATATTACTTTACTTACCTAATATATACTTTTTCAATAGAGCACCTAACCCGTAACGAACGCTGCCATATCACTGCTTATGTAACTACATTACCCGTATTTAGTTACCCTAAAACACACATATACCGTCTTATATTCGACAATATCAGTAACCCTACCCCACGTAACGAGGGCCCAGCATACTTTCCCATGTCAACACATAATCATTCTTTTATACGGCGGCGAAAGCGAATCCAGAGGCTGACCTGAGAGGTAAAGTAATAACAGAAAAATAATATTACCCGTGATATATATAATTTATATACGCACGCTGCGGCTATTGTCTTGCCTCGACCAGTCTAACATTATGTCGTCTGCGTCAGTACGAATCAGTAAAATTTATTACCGTCTGCGTCTTATATATATTTATATTTGTTTGTTCATCTAATGTTTTAAAATTTACAAGGAACGAGTGGTACACAGACTAAAATTCAAGCCACAGCGAATTGCAAGACGTCGTTTCGACTGGAATCGATGTACTGAAAAACTCATATAAAGTTATAGCTGAGGATTTTGAAAAAAAAATGATAATGAACTCTCTTTAGAATTTTCAAATTTTTAAATATCTAATATCTAGCACATTATAAAACATATTTATAAAAATTTGTCCGGTTATTAGAAGCAGTGAATAAATATAATTGTCATTATTTAAGTAATATAATATTGGCCCAGTAATTGGTCCTCAGACAGTCAAATTTGCCCTTGTATCTCAGTGAAGGCCTTGGACCAATTAACTGACCTTACAATAATGTAAATATAATGGAAATGGCGATTGTAATAACGTAAGCGTCCTTGGACGTTTTTACAAATAGCCAATTCAGTAACAAATAACACGTTACATAATTGTAAATACATACAAACTCGACAAAAGTATATATCATGTTAACTGTAATGCACTATAAGTGCAGAATCACCAAATGTGTATTGTTTTGACAAGGCAGACGTTTGTTCAATTTTGGTAGTGCTGGTGTTGGCACTTAGTTTCGTGCACAGTCGATGGAAAAGTTACGTAAACTTCTCAATACTTTTTAATTTTTCAAAAGCTGCAAGAAAATATAATTAGCTTTTAATATTTAATGTGTAGGATGCAATATTCACAAGCGCAAGCATAACGTCATCGGATCAACACTATAGTACTAACGTTCACCTTTAACACTGTGACCGCATTTTTTTTTGGTATCTGGTTATAAAAACGAAATTTTACTTTTGTGGCAAATAATAAACGAAAACAATTATCATATATGAGCAATTATATTGCGTCTGTCTGTCTGTCTGTCTGTCTGTCTGTCTGTCTGTCTGTCTGTCTGTCACTCTCTCTCTCTCTCTCTCTCTCTCTCTCTCTCTCTCTCTCTCTCTCTTCTCTCTCTCTCTCTCTCTCTCTCTCTCTCTCTTTCTCTTTCTCTCTCTCTCTCTCTCTCTATTCTCTCTCTCTCTCTCTCTCTCTCTCTCTCTCTCTCTCTCTCTCTCTCTCTCTCTCTCTCTCTTTCTCTCTCTCTCTCATTTGTCATTACCGATTGGCTTTATACTACAAACTTTTATATAAATATTTCAGGCAACAACGCTCTACTGCCTCGTTCTTGAGTATGCATCAGGAGGTGACCTTCTTGCCTTCATAAAAAGTCAGAAAGAGAACCGCCTACAAGAAAACAAAGCACGCCCGTATTTTCGTCAACTCATTTCGGCAATTCACTTCTTACACGAGCGTGGTGTTGCTCACAGGTAAGTGATATGCACGATAGCTGGATCGAGTTATATCATCATTGAATTAGTCAAGTAGACATTTAAATTCGTAAAACATGCAGAAATGTATTCTGGATTAAAGTAAAACAAACTTAAACACCTATATAAACATTAACACTTAAGTCTTTAAGTATCTATTTAGCTAAGTAAATATTGGTAAAACACGATCTTGAATATGTTATTTACAGATGTAATCAATAAATCGATCAGTTTGATCATAGACAATCACATATCGATTAATCTTGAATTGTCTCTGTATATACTGCAGACGGTCTAGAACCAGTTAACGCTTTGCATGCATTAAAACTAAAAACCAGTTTTAAATTGATAGTTATTTATCCTTTGTTAAATTGTGTTAAATTATGCATATTATTACAGAATAAATAACTATCAATTTAAAATAATTCATGCAAATAATTGAAACATACAAAATTAACCGCAAAAAGCATATATAAAGTGGCGTTGATGTAAACAATATTACATGTATTTTTATCAGTGTGATCTGTTGATTGCGTTCGATGATCAGATAGTGTTCTTAAACAAATTAGTCATCACTATTAATCAGCATGTAAGAAATACATGAAACCTATCTGAACTTGACAGACTTCCCGTTCCTGTTCTGCTTTTTATTGGCACCATATACGTTGCAATAACGCCATACTTCTGATACTGTTATACATGCCATCTGTGTTATAGGTTATGTCTGTGTTATAGGTTATGTGGTTATTGAGTTGTAAAGGCGTATTAGCTCTTGTAGCAACGATTAATGTTACTTTCGCTAGACTTTAACACTTTAGGTAAATATTTAAGATTTGACGCTTATGTTAAATATCGTCTGAACTTCCGTTGAATGTTAAAATATTTTCCTCGGCATTTGTTAAAACCGGCGACTTATGTCATCTAACCAATAATAAATATAGTACAAGTGTTGGTCAAATGTTCTTGTTTTGTATAATATTTAAGGTTAAGCTTTACATATCACGGATGATAAAGTTTACATTTCACGGTTAAAGATTACATATCAGGGTAAAGGTTTACATATCAGGGTAAATGTTTATATATCATGGTTAAGGTTAGCATATCAAGGTAAAGGTTTATATATCACGGTTAATATTTACATATCACGGTTAAGGTTAACATCTCAGGGTAAAGGTTTATATATCATGGTAAAGATTTGCATATGAGGTTAAATGTTGATATATCACTGTTAATGTTCACAAATCACGGTTAATGTTTACATATCAGGGTAAAAGTTTGTATATCACTGTTAAGATTAACATATCAGGGCATTTTATGTCGTTTATTACAAAATATGTGTATCAGAACATAAGATTACATATTATAAAACTCGTATCTAAAGTCGATATTCAACATTAAGAGTTTGACATTTACAGGTAGTTTCATCTTTTAACAAAAAATATTTAGCAGAATTTTGACATTTGTCGTAGCAATTCTCCTGAAACAAGTCTCGTCCGTCCGTCCGACCGTCGGTCTGTCCGTCTGTCTGTCCGTCTGTCTGTCCGTCCGTCCGTCTGTCTATCTATCTGTCTGTCTGTCTGTCTGTCTGTCTGTCTGTCTGTCTGTCTGTCTGTCTGTCTGTCTGTCTGTCTGTCTGTCTGTCTGTCTGTCTGTCTGTCTGTCTGTCTGTCTGTCTGTCTGTCTGTCTGTCTGTCTGTCTGTCTGTCTGTCTGTCTGTCTGTCTGTCTGTCTGTCATGTGTGTCCACATCGTGACAATATAAGTTATTATTATGTTTATCAATATCAAACTTTGGATGAGGCAACTTCTTTTTAAAAATCACAGAACCAAAACTCTCCACACACTTATTTGAAATCACGGTGCAGTTTCCGTA
Source organism: Panopea generosa (assembly GCA_029582155.1). NCBI lineage: Eukaryota > Metazoa > Mollusca > Bivalvia > Adapedonta > Hiatellidae > Panopea > Panopea generosa. The sequence continues at coordinate 71,230,179 of CM055901.1, read as the reverse complement.
TTTATGGCGTTAAATCTACACTATATGTTTGATTAAAGACACAGAACGTTATGTTATTATCGACCAATACACCGGCAGCATCTTTATTACAGATTAAACTTAATAATCGGTCGGAGACGTTTGCATTCTTACATTGGTGTTCGGGTAAAGCATATTGATTCGCTGCCAAAAACTGGTTCAGGAAATCGGTAATAAAACAGTTGCTAAAGGAAACGTGCCGTTTACGACCGACGTTATTGGATAAAGACGAATTCCAATGAAAAATATAAAGAAAACAAATATTTCATGTCGCTCTTAGACTGTCAAAGAATGGAGGTTACGTAAATTATTGCGTAATGTTATCGGCTGAAAAACTACTTAAGTTCAAAAGTTGTATTGATAAAAGGAATTAAGATTCTACTTCTAGAATTGGAAAGTGTGTTCTTTACAGAAACATGACGTGCAAAAGGCATCTGATTGTTATAAAAATGAAAGATGTAAAAGCCGGCAGTGCTCAGTTGAAAATTGGCAATTATAATTGGCACATATTTTTGTAAAATGCTCCATTTGATCAGATCAGTTTGGTTATTAGGCACGCTGGACCGTTATTTCAGTTTTGATAGTTTTGTCATTTGCAGTGTTTGGGTCTTGTAGTTTTCGACCATTGTGAACCATTAGACGTTTCTGACCATTGGGATTGTATCGCCATTGAGCGCGTTTTACATGTGACGGTTTTCTTTGGCCGTTCATGTGTTAGCTTATTAAGCATGGTGTCATTGAAAAGGTAGGCCTTTAGGGGAATTTTGGCATTAAAAATGTGGTATCATGTGGAATTTTAGTCCATTAGGGGTGTTAAGTCTTTGGGAGAGTATGTTGTCATGGAATGTTCGTCCATTAGGGGTGTTTGGTGATTGAGAGAGTATGTTGACTTATGGAATGTTCGTCCATTAGGGGTGTTTGGTTATTGGGAGAGTATGTTGTCATATGGAATGTTATTCGATTAGGGGTGTTTGGTGATTGAGAGAGTATGTTGACATATGGAATGTTCATCCATTAGGGATGTTTGGTGATTAGGAGAGTATGTTGTAATGTGAAATGTTAGTCCATTAGGGGTGTTTAATCATTGGTTGAATATTTGATAGTCAAGTCAAATGGGTATTACTTAGTGGTGTATGACAAAAACTTTCAAAATAATTCACATTAATGCTGCAAACAATGCTAGTATTATACATGTGTAATCTTTATAAACGTTAACTGTTTTCAATTTCCAGCCTAATTTGAGCTCAGCAAACCAGAAGGACTTTACGTAAAGTATTTTAACCTGGAAATCTTGTAAAAACAACCAAGGACCTATATATATATGGTCATAAACAAATTGCTAACCAGACATGTAATAAAAACATTCACTGTTAGAACAGCATTTGTCTCCGTCGCCAATGTTTTTGTGATTAACCTAATTAGCTTTTTACCCAGCATGCCGTGTAAAGTGATAACGTATGTATAAACAATACCAGGGCCACACTGTAGACTACTGCTTAAAGTGAACATACTAACAGATACCAATATCATTAATAACCTCCTACGTCCGTTTTTTCTGATCTAAATTATATTTACAGAAAATGTAACATTGATAAAACAATTCTCTCTTTATATCAATGTCCGCATCGTCTCCTATAGATCGCAAATGAAAAGTGTTTTTTTTCATAACAGAAATTTGAATACTCTCCAGCGCCAATTGTATGCTAAAGATAAAAAAAGCTCGGTACATCAATTATAACATATTCATTAGTCTTGACAACATTGGACAAACATTTCTTTCATTGCGAATCCCACGTGGTATCACTTTAATTTACATTACTTTTGTGACTTCCGGAAAGTCTTTGTGTAGGCTGAGCCACAGTTTAATCCGTCGCTACTTGATGTATTTCATGCAATACCAGTCTATAATTGAAGTGGTGCATCACCGTACACTAGCACAACTTTTTGGTCCCTTGGTGGTTCACATGACAGTTTTCCATCTCCATGTTTGCCATTGCATCGTCTGGCTCTCATTGTAAAGCTGAATTATTTGTTAAAATCAATAAAATCGATGTGATAATTACTTTTCATTTTAACGCTTAATTTATCTGGTCCCAGTCATCAAACTGAAATAGATGTTCGATGCGTTAAGGAATATAGTATGTTATTTGTCCTACATTTGATATGATTCATGTTTTTATTAAACATTAGAAAGACACACACTTGAGCAAGCACGCAAACACAGACATACAAGCACGTACATTAACACACTAATATACACATACAATAGGCATACACACGCGTACATACGTTCACGCGAAAACGAGAACGGGTTCGGCAAGTAACATTTTTTTTACCGAAAAAGATCAGACATTCATCATCATCATCATCATCATCATCATCATCATCATCATCATCATCATCATTATTATTATTATTTCATCATCATCATTATTATTATTATTATTAATAGTATCATTTAGAAGGATTAGCCTCTATCTAAACATAAAAAATGCTTATAAGTTGTGTTATTTTATGTTTTTTATTTTGAAAAAAAGAGTAAAACATGGGCATAAAAAAGAAAATATATCTGTGTTTGTAAGGAGACGTAGTATATAATGGTTACAGTCATCACAGCAGTATGACTAGTACATAGAGCAATTGTAATAATATACAATGGTAACAGTCATCACAGCATCATGACTAGTACATAGAGCAATTGTAATGATATACAATGATCACAGTCATCACAGCAGCATGACTAGTACATTGAGCAATTGTAATAATATACAATGGTTACAGTCATCACAGCAGCATGACTAGTACATAGAGCAATTGTAATGATATACAATGGTCACAGTCATCACAGCAGCATGACTAGTACATTGAGCAATTGTAATAATATACAATGGTCACAGTCATCACAGCAGCATGACTAGTACATTGAGCAATTGTAATAATATACAATGGTTACAGTCATCACAGCAGCATGACTAGAACATAGAGCAATTGTAATGATATACAATGATCACAGTCATCACAGCAGCATGACTAGTACATAGAGCAATTGTAATAATATACAATGGTTACAGTCATCACAGCAGCATGACTAGTACATAAAGCAATTGTAATGATATACAATGATCACAGTCATCACAGCAGCATGACTTGTACATAGAGCAATTGTAATACTATACAATGGTTACAGTCATCACAGCAGCATGACTAGCACATAGATGAATTGTAATAATATACAATGGTTACAGTCATCACAGCAGCATGACTAGTACATAGAGTAATTGTAATAATATACAATGGTTACAGTCATCACAGCAGCATGACTAGTACATAGAGTAATTGTAATAATATACAATGGTTACAGTCATCACAGCAGCATGACTAGTACATAGAGCAATTGTAATAGGTAATATACCAATAACTTTTGAGATCGTGAAATTGCCAGATACTCCTTAAACATTATTATCGGTTGCTTGACGATAGCGCTGTTTAGTTAGTTCATTCTAAAGGAACACAAAGTCTTCTTGAATTATGTTATCTTAAAACTATACCGATTGTTTAACGTGTTCTATCTGTTGAACATAAATAATCTGACGGTCATAGCCGAGTGGTCTAAGGCGCTGTTTCAAGATCATTTTCCTCTCATCGTTGAAGTCATGGTTTAAGTTCAGCTCGGTCCAAAACAATATGTGAGAAAATCAATTGCGGAATAACGGTTGTTCTAACTTATTCAGATTCCCCCACCAATAAAACCGTATGCCATTGAGAACAAAAATTGAAGCAGAGCCTATACTAAACGCTATTCCAGATAATGCAATGGTTCATGTGCGCTTACCACGGCAAGTTTCTCAATGGTTTCATAATTGACACCAATTGCCTTCATAGAATAACATTCACTATCAACGTAGCCGTTGGGGTGATCTTCTTGCCATTTTATGTTTGATTCAATCTTGTCAAATTGGTATTACGACTCTCCTATTTCTTCAGGCGTTTCTATTAATTCCGTCTCAATAATGCGCGGCATTCATCACATGATGGTTTTCCTCTCTTTATATGCAGTCTCTATTTAATCACATTTCATGTTGAACGACGTTCATAGTTTCCCTCTGTGGTATTACAATATGCTGCCGTGTGAAGAAAGTCATTGTGTATTAATTTATAGACGCATTGGTTAAAATGTGACGTTGGTATCTGTCTATATTGCCGCATTATGCATTGCACTTTGGCGTTGGCATCTATCTGTCTTATGGCAGCTCAATGCATTGCACTTTGGTGTTGGCATCTATCTATCTTATGGCCGCACGATGCATTGCACTTTGGAGTTGGCATCTATCTGTCTTATGGCCGCACGATGCATTGCACTTTGGAGTTGGCATCTATCTGTCTTATGGCCGCACGATGCATTGCACTTTGGTGTTGGCATCTATCTGTCTTATGGTCGCACGATGCATTGCACTTTGGCGTTGGCATCTATCTGTCTTATGGCCGCACGATGCATTTCACTTTGGTGTTGGCATCTATCTGTCTTATGGCCGCACGATGCATTGCATTTAGAGTTGGCATCTATCTGTCTTATGGCCGCACGATGCATTGCACTTTGGCGTTGGCATCTATCTGTTTTATGGCCGCACGATGCATTGCACTTTGGCGTTGGCATCTATCTGTCTTATGGCTGCACGATGCATTGCACTTTGGCGTTGGCATCTATTTGTCTTATGGCCGCACGATGCATTGCACTTTGGCGTTGGCATCTATCTGTCTTATGGCCGCACGATGCATTGCACTTTGGCGTTGGCATCTATCTGTCTTATGGCCGCACGATGCATTGCACTTTGGCGTTGGCATCTATCTGTCTAGTGGCCGCACAATGCATTGCACTTTTGGCGTTAGCATCTATCTTATGGCCGCACGATGCATTGCACTTTTGGCGTAAGCATCTAACTGTCTTATTACCGCATAATGCATTGCACTTTTGCAATTGCATCTATCTGTCTAATGGCCGCACAATGCATTGCCCTTTGGTGTTTGCATCTATCTGTCTTATGGCCGCATGATGCATTGCACTTTGGCGTTGGCATCTATCTGTCTAATGGCCGAAAAATGTATTGCACTTTGGCGTTGTCATCTATCTGTCTTATGGCCGCATGATGCATTGCACTTTGGCGTTGGCATCTATCTGTCTAATGGCCGAAAAATGTATTGCACTTTGGCGTTGGCATCTATTTGTCTAGTGGCCGCACAATGCATTGCATTTGGCGTTGGCATATATGTCTTATGGCCGCACAATGCATTTTACTTTGGCGTTGGCATCTATTTGTCTAGTGGACGAACAATGCATTGCACATTGGTGTTTGCATCTATCTGTCTTATGGCCGCAAAATGCATTGCACTTTGGCGTTGACATCTATCTGTCTTATGGCCGCACGATGCATTGCACTTTGGCGTTTGTATCTATCTGTCTTATGGCCGCACGATGCATTGCACTTTGGCGTTGGCATCTATCTGTCTTATGGCCGCACAATACATTTTACCTTTGCGTTGGCATCTATCTGCCTAGTGGCCGCACAATGCATTGCACTTTGGCGTTGGCGTCTATCTGTCTTATGGCCGCATAATGCTTTGCACTTTAGCGTTGACATCTATCTGTCTTATGACCGCACAATTCATTGAATTTTGGCGTTGGCATCTCTCTGCCTTATGGCCGCACAATGTATTGCACTTTGGCGTTGGCATCTATCTGTCTTATGGCCGCACAATGCATTTTATCTTTGCGTTGGCATCTATCTGCCTAGTGGCCGCACAATGCATTGCACTTTTGGTCTTAGCATCAATCTGTCTTATGGCCGCACAATTCATTGATTTTTGGCGTTGGCATCTATCTGTCTTATGGCCGCACGATGCATTGCACTTTGGCGTTGGCATCTATCTGTCTTATGGCCGCAAAATGCTTTGCACTTTAGCGTTGACATCTATCTGTCTTATGACCGCACAATTCATTGAATTTTGGCGTTGGCATCTCTCTGCCTTATGGCCGCACAATGCATTGCACTTTGGCGTTGTCATCTATCTGTATTTTGGCCGCACAATTCATTGATTTTTGGCGTTGGCATCTCTCTGCCTTATGGCCGCACAATGCATTGCACTTTGGCGTTAGCATCTATCTGTCTTTTGGCCGCACAATTCATTGATTTCTGTCGTTGGCATCTATCTGTCTTATAGCCGCACAATGCATTGCACTTTGGCGTTGACATCTATCTGTCTTATGGCCGCACAATTCATTGCACTTTGGCGTTGGCATCTATCTGTCTTATGGCCGCACAAATCATTGATTTTTGGCGTTGGTATCTCTCTGCCTTATGGCCGCACAATGCATTGCACTTTGGCGTTGGCATCTATCTGTCTTTTGGCCGCACAATTCATTGATTTTGGCGTTAGCATCTCTCTGCCTTATGACCGCACAATGCATTGAACTTTGGCGTTGGCATCTATCTGTCTTTTGGCAGCACAATTCATTGACTTTTGGCGTTGGCATCTATCGGTCTTATGGCCGAACAGTGCATTGTACTTTGGCGTTGACATCTATCTGTCTTATGGCCGCACAATTCATTGCACTTTGGCGTTGGCATCTATCGGTATTATGGCCGCACAATTCATTGATTTTTGGCATTGGCATCTCTCTGCCTTATTGCCGCACAATGCATTGCACTTTGGCTTTGGCATCTAACTGTCTTATGGCCGCACAATTCATTGCACTTTGGCGTTGGCATTTATCTGTCTTATGACCGCAAAATTCATTTATTTTTGGCGTTGGCATCTCTCTGCCTTATGGCCGCACAATGCATTGCACTTTGGTGTTGGCGTATATCTGTCTTTTGGCCGCACAATTCATTGATTTTTGTCGTTGGCATCTATCTGTCTTATGGCCGCACAATGCATTGTACTTTGGCGTTGACATCTGTCTGTCTTATGGCCGCACAATTCATTGCACTTTGGCGTTGGTATCTATCTGTCTTATGGCCGCACAATTCATTGATTTTCGGCGTTGGAATCTCTCTGCCTTATGGCCGCACAATGCACTGAAATTTGGCGTTGGCATTAATTAGTCTTGTAACAGCAGTATATATTGAAGGTTGTCGTCAATATTTAAAGTCAAACATGTTTACGTTTGGCGTGCACAGTTAAAGTTAGTTGACGTTTTGCGTTGACTGTTGACATTGATCTTAACATCACATAGGTGATAGGGGTTTTATGGCCAAACATGTTAAATGCTGGCATTTAAACGATCATTTACAGTCACATAGGTTGAATGTCTTTATGGCAAAAGTGTTTGAATTTCGGCTTTTACGGTCCATCTCTATCCAGGATCCTACATGATCATGTGTGGCGTTGACATGGTAGCGTTGGCGCGAAGCGTAACTTTCAGAACGTCCATTAAGTTAAACATAGGGAGATGTGCTGTGACATTTACAGTTCTCTAAAGTATTATATACTGAAGCGTAGCATTTTTGAAATCTTCAAAGTCACATATATTGCGATGTGCTGAAGTTTTATTAAAAGTGACCTTTAGAGCTCTAGCATTATATACTGAAGCGTAGCGTTCTTGAAATTTTCCAAGTCACATATATTGCGATGTGCTGAAGTTTTATTAGAAGTGACCTTTAGAGCTCTAGCATTATATACTGAAGCGTAGCGTTCTTGAAATTTTCCAAGTCACATATATTGCGATGTGCTGAAGTTTTATTAGAAGTGACAATTAGAGTTCTAGCATTATATACTGAAGCGTAGATTACATATACAGAAATGTTCTAAGATGAGACATGAACAATTCTCCCCAGCTTTATGTATACTGAAGCATGGCGTTTGTGGTATCTTACATTATATTGTTAATGCAGCAGAAGTCGTGATGTTGATATATGCTGACAATCGTTGTAATATACCATTTTAAATCAGAGACGTCGTTTATATCATTTAATGCAGCAATGTAATTATGGTGACACTTTCATTTAATGATGATTTAATTACCTTTTAAGTTCAAAGTAATGTAAATGAAACGAGCTAATTTTCGTTTCCATAACAACGTCACTTAGGATGATTTGTGTTACGTTTCAGTTAATGGTTTGTATCAGAAATATTGCTATTCAATAAAAAATTATAGGTTTTGGTTTGCTGGTATAATTATTAAAGTTCACGTGATAGACTAAAGTTAAATTACCATGGGTCAGTGGATAACAGTTCTTGTTTTACAGCATTGTTATAAACTGTTAACCGTTCTAGCTGGCAGTAGTCTTTATAACGTGACGCCAAGGTACTGTTAATCGCTCCGGCAGGTAACAGTGTTTAAAATGCTGTCAATCTCGACGTCGTCTCGGTTAGCAACATTTCACTCAAAGTTGCACTATTACTGTCACCCTCCTCAGAATTTAATATGTATATAATGTAATAACTGCCCTGCAAATCGAATGCAGTCTAGCGCTTTTTACTCCGTGGCCAGCTGGCCAACCGGCGTCTAACCTCCACGGTTGAGGACTAGGGTTCGAGACCAGCTCGGTCTAAAACTTTATGTGAAAAGGTTTGTCGGTGGAAAGCCGATGTTTCTACTCATCTTATTATGATGTCTTCCACTATCAATAACACTGGATATGCAATAATTATATAACCTGAAATGTGTTGAAAACTGTGTAAAACCCCATTCAAACAAATAATAAATGAATATGACAAGATAAAACGTATAACGCGATTACATAATCTTTTGTAGAGTTGGCACACTTTGAGTGATTCCCTGTGTATGAAGTTCATACACTGTGGTAAAGTTGAATTAATGGGACAACGTCAGTGGAATATAAGAAGTGTTTCTGTCGGCTTAAACTTGGTCTATTAAGCAGGGAATTATATGTCTGGCTAACAATTCATAACAATTGAACCAACGAACGTGCTCAAGTGTGTTTTTCTGGTCCGTTCTACAGACTAGCTTAAACTTTATCTAAAATATTGAATATATCTATTTTAAATCTGGGTCCGTTCTACAGACTAGCTTATACTTTATCTAAAATATTGAATATATCTATTTTAAAGCTGGGTCCGTTCTACAGACTAGCTTATACTTTATCTAAAATATTGAATATATCTATTTTAAAACTGGGTCCGTTCTACAGACTAGCTTATACTTTATCTAAAATATTGAATATATCTATTTTAAAACTGGGTCCGTTCTACAGACTAGCTTATACTTTATCTAAAATATTGAATATATCTATTTTAAAACTGGGTCCGTTCTACAGACTAGCTTATACTTTATCTAAAATATTGAATATATCTATTTTAAGAGAAACAGGCTCGCTTTCTGCGACTAATGCCAGAGTGTATTTGGGCGATAAAACAAAAATGAAGGCTGAAATGTTCGTCCATACATTAATTAATTTGTTTTATATCTAGATGCACTGTTTCCAATTGTGGCTTGATTGTTTTATTTCCTTCTCGTAATAAAAAAGAAAAGCAGTATAATATCTATCGCAGATGTCATCAATGGTCTCAATTTTAACGCTCAATTATGCCCCAAAGCAAATGCCTATTTACAGAATCGAAATAGTTGTGGAGTGTTCTATTTATATATTTAGACACGTCCCCTGAGTTTATCGTATACTGATCACCCATCCAAAACAAGCCCGGATATGACGCAAATACAATTCTAAATTGGGCGATACCCACCAAGCATGCAACGACTGCTGTACATGCGAAGCCAGTATTATCACCGTTCTTTGATTGTTACGTGTCGGGTTTAATAGCCGTTTGAAGGGTGACCTGATAATACATCAATACAGTGGTGGATTTGAAATCGATGTTTCAAGGTGCCAGTCTGTGCGATATGTTTTTTTTATATTGTGGCGTATGCATCGTGTTGATGAACTGTAAGACAGCAATTCTTATAACTATGTGTAGTTTAGACGGGTTTCAGGCAAAGTAATTTAAGAATACAGTAGGGGTGGTTGGAGTAGTATTTAAAGGCAAATACAAGCTGGCCCAATTTTGTAGAAATGTTGTTATTTAATCATTACTTTATGTGAAATATTCTTAAAATAATGATTATCGAATGATTTATACCAAGTGTAGATTAAAAGCAACAACTTTTAAAACAATTTCCGGATGGAAGTCAAAAATTAAAGAACACGTTGGACTTGCAAACAACTGACGTCCATCTGCATAATAACTGAAAATGATTTGGGTATATTTTATTGAATAAAACTGTATAAATTATATTTGTACGTGGATGATTTATTACTTTGTTACTGTGAACTAAAAAAGCAAATTTGACGTATAATTGGAGTTAGTGTTACTGTTAGGTGAATGTTTTGAGCTAAAATCCCAGTTTTATCGATGTCAACATCATACAAACAATACATATAACTACCATAATTTATGCTTGTGCTTTATAGTACAACTTTTTCCAGATTTGGTAGGGTTTATGTGAGGCTAGTATGACATGATGGGTATAACGTTAGCAGGATGTTACTAGAATAGAGTAGAAATAAACACGACATTTAGCAACTCAAGTTATGCTGCTTATCGCTTTCTGGCAATTATTTCAAGATATATCCATAAACCAAGTTTCTTTCAAATTTCAAAATGATTTTAAGCATTGGTCTTTCAATTGGTATTCATATCACGTCAAACTGCGATCAGAGCTGTCGGAGATATATAACAACTTAATGCCTAAACTTATACGGTCACTTGCGGCTATTTGAGCCGTTGATTCCCCTAGAGTTACGTAAAAGAGAATTTTATAGGCTCTGTAATACGGAATGTTTCTAAACAGTTATTTATTGATTCAGTATTATTCTTACGACATCACAGGTCAAGTCTCCTGTAGGCCATGTCATACCTTATCCGATCAATATGTCTTGGCTTGGTGTTTTATACGTTCATACCAACAGTACAGGAATAAAGTCACATCTCAGTATGTGGTGTATACGATTTGTAGATACATACTATATATATATCGGACAAGGGCGGTGTCGCATACTTGTTCTTCTTGTTTTTGTTGTTTTTGTTTTTTTTCTATTGGTTTAGCGGAATGATATATAATATATATAAATGTTCATGAACAAGCCCAAAGTATAATGAATTATGTGTCTGTGTTACGAATAATTAATTGTGAAGTTTATATATTGTTATTATACTGTTATTATATTGTTAAAATTAATGTAAGGTCTATTTATTGTTAGAAATATGATTATTACAACTATTATGATAAGAAGTAGTAGTAGAAGTTAAAGCAGCAACAGTAATAGTAGTAGTAGAAGTAGTAGTAGCAGTAGCAGTAGCAGTAGCAGTAGTAAGTAGTAGTAGTAGTAGTAGTAGTAGTAGTAGTAGTAGTAGTAGTAGTAGTAGTAGTTGTTGTTGTTGTTGTAGTAGTACTAGTAGTAGTAGTAGTAGTAGTAGTAGTAGTAGCAGTAGAAGTAGTAGTAGTAGTAGTGATAGTGTAGTAGTAGTAGCAGTAGTAATAGTAGTAGTAGTAGTAGTGGTAGTGGTAGTGGTAGTGGCAGTAGCAGTAGCAGTAGCAGTTGCAGTTGCTGTTGCTGTTGCTGTTGTTGTTGTTGTAGCAGCAGCATTATCATTGTCATTATTTCATCTTATTTTATTGCCTTTTAAAACAAATCAACATTTGTAGAAACTATGTGCATGTGTTATATTCGGTGGATAGTCGGACCATTTGTTAATTAAGTAATATTATGTTCCCATACTTCAAATAATTATCACTGGCTGCATACGTTAAAACAGGAAAATTGATGTGTATGGGGACGAATCGCGAAAACATCTTCAGGACGTGAAACTCCACAAAATGCATCATCTATTACATTCAACTAAGTGTCACAGTGCTAATTAATGCATGTTTAATTATTAATATATATTTTGCTTGATACCTTTTTACTGTTACATTCATTTTAAAGGTGGGCACGACAAAGTCGTCTGTGAACTACCGGAAACATGGATGCGTGGTGATAATACGCTCTGACACGTCATCATGTATAAAACTGACCTTAAAACCCAATAACATGAACAATCTTAATTTGTTTATATGTCATTAATACATTTAAACACCTGTACGGCCATTTATCACGTGAAGTGATTCACCTGCCACGTGACATGTACGCTATAGCAGTATTTACTTTCATTATACCTGTTAGCGGCCATTAATATTTCATAGTATATCGCTGAATCAGCAGAATTAATGCAACTGAATACAAACTTTGTTTTTCTCGTCCATTTCGTGATTTCTTGTCATATGACGTTAATAAGGACAACTTCAACGAGTTATGTCTACCCCATCTGCTGTGTTGTTCTTTTCATTATGTTAATTAAATAATGCTATTCGGTGTAATCGCGTACATTCTCGCGATTTTGACAACTGTTCAATTATTTTGTTGACATTGCATAAACTTTATAAGTAGAAAAAATGCTGGAGCCCTTTAATATTGTTGTTTTAGATATGACAAATCCGTAACATATCGTTTTTGACAAGCCCCAGATATTTTTATGTTAGTTTGCAGGTAACATTGTGTGCAAGCTTTTGATTTTGATTTTTCATAGTCGTTTTATAACAGAAGCAGACAGAAATAAAATGGTCATTTTAAATTCAATAAAGGTTCAAGTAGATGCATTTTAGTGAAGAGGTAGGTTGCGCATTGCATGTTTTAAGGATTTTTTTTATTGCTGTCTGTTTAGGTAGTATGTGCTAGAAATATTAAAATATGTATGTGATCATGTCGGACAAGGACAGTGTTGTATGTGCTATGTATGTATGTATGGCCATACCGGACAAGGACGGTGTCGTGCGTGCGATAGAAACATAAAAAAAGTGACCTTATTGGTCAAGGACGGTGTCTGTCTTGTGTGTGATAGAAACATCAGAAATGTGACCATCTCGGACAAGGAAGGTGTGTCGTGTGTGATAAAAACACCAGAAATGTGACAATCTCGGACAACGAAGGTGTGTCGTGTGTGATAAAAACACCAGAAATGTGACCATCTCGGACAACGAAGGTGACCATCTCGGACAACGAAGGTATGTCGTGTGTGATAAAAACACCAGAAATGTGACCATCTCGGACAAGGAAAGTGTGTCGTGTGTGATAAAAACACCAGAAATGTGACCATCTCGGACAAGGAAGGTGACCATATCGGACAAGGAAGGTGTGTCGTGTGTGATAGAAACACCAGAAATTTGACCATCTCCGACAAGGAAGGTGTGTCGTGTGTGATAGAAACATCAGAAATTTGGCCACCTTGACAAGGAAGTGTGTCGTGTTTGATAGAAACATCAGCCAAAATCGGACAAGGAAGGTGTGCCTTCTGTGATAGAAATATCAGCCATATCGGACAAGGAAGGTGTGCCTTCTGTGATAGAAACATCAGCCATATAGGACAAGGAGGGTGTCGTATATGATAGAAATATCAGATATGTGACCATATCGTATGTGATAGAAACATCAGATATGTGACCATATCGTATGTGATAGAAACATCAGATATGTGTCCATATCGGGCAAGGAGGGTGTCGTATGTGATAGAAACATCAAATATGTGACCATATCGTATGTAACAGAAACATCAGATATGTGACAATATCGTATGTGATAGAAACATCAGATATATGACCATATCGGACAAGGACGGTATCGTGTGTGATAGAAACATCAGATATGTGTCCATATCGGGCAAAGAGTGTGTCGTATGTGATAGAAACATCAGATATGTGACCATAGAAACATCAGATATGTGTCCATATCGGACAAGGAGGGTGTCGTATGTGATAGAAACATCAGATATGTGACCATATCGTATGTGATAGAAACATCAGATATGTGTCCTTATCGGACACGGACGGTGTCGTATGTGATAGAAACATCAGATATGTGTCCATATTGTATGTGATAGAAACATCAGATATGTGTCCATATCGGACAAGGACGGTGGTGCGTGTGATAGAAACATCAGATATGTGTCCATATTGTATGTGATAGAAACATCAGATATGTGTCCATATCGGACAAGGACGGTGGTGCGTGTGATAGAAACATCAGATATGTGTCCATATGGTATGTGATAGAAACATCAGATATGTGTCCATATCGGACAAGGACTGTGGCGCGTGTGATAGAAACATCAGATATGTGACCATATAGGACAAGGAGGGTGTCGTGTGTGATAGAAACATCAGAAATGTGTCCATATAGGACAAGGAGGGTGTCGTGTGTGATAGAAACATCAGATATGTGACCATATAGGACAAGGAGGGTGTCGTGTGTGATGGAAACATCAGATATGTGTCCATATAGGACAAGGAGGGTGTCGTGTGTGATAGAAACATCAGATATGTGACCATATAGGACAAGGAGGGTGTCGTGTGTGATAGAAACATCAGATATGTGTCCATATAGGACAAGGAGGGTGTCGTGTGTGATAGAAACATCATATATGTGTCCATATAGGACAAGGAGGGTGTCGTATGTGATAGAAACATCAGATATGTGTCCATATAGGACAAGGATGGTGGCACGTGTGATAGAAACATAAGATATGTGACCATATCGTATGTGATAGAAACATCAGATATGTGTCCATATCGGGCAAGGAGGGTGTCGTATGTGATAGAAACATCAGATGTGTGACAATATCGTATGTGATAGAATCATCAGATATGTGACCATATCCAATGTGATAGAATCATCAGATATGTGACTATATCAGACAAGGACGGTGGCGCGTGTGATACATACATCAGAATTGTGACCAATTAGCACAAGGATGGAGTCGTATGTGATAGAAACATCAAAAATGTGACCATATTCGACAAGAACGGTGTTGTGTCATTAGGCTAGATGATAACTCTCGAACCGTGTTATATGAGTATTTGCATGTTCAGTCGGTTTGTTTCTTGCTTAATGCATAAGTGCTTCAACATTCAGAACTGAAACTGTAGTCATATTGTCTTTTTTCGTACTTGATACTGATAATAAATCAAAGCTTTTAAGTAATCAAATTTATATCTCATATCATGTAATATATTAATTTTGCTTTGCGTTTTTTACAATATAAATCATTTCACAAGACAAACACAACCATAAGACCATAAACTATTAAAATAATGTAAATCATTGTTTAAAATAAGTACAGACTCATATCTTGCCATCACTCATACTGTTGGTAAAAAATGTTTGCGGTCATAAAGTTTCGCCACACCAACCTGGCACAGATTCGATTGAAGACATGGCGAGCAATCCATCAAGTAGCTTTGCAAGTCAGGGACACGTTTTTTTTTATATTTGTTGTATTTTTCCTGCAGTTTCTTAACGTTTCCTGCATGAATAATAGTTAAGTTAATAAACAGTCTAATATATATATTTAAAAAATGGCGATTTTTATTTCGATTTTTGCCCAAATAGATTTACCTCTTATGATTTTTTTTCTCTCAGTTTTTTATGTAATAAGAGGGCAGAAAACTTAGAAGTAAGAAAACATACCCAAGAGAAGACGAAGCCTTCGAGGGAGGCAGTCACTGCAGCAGAACAAACACAATGCATTGGAGAAAAAAACACTTACATACAATACAAACATACAGGAAAAGTAACACCACGGTTTATCACATGATTAGTAGCAAAATCGCCAATGGGGACCTTATACACTTTACCAGAATTACAAATGGTTCTTGCTTGGTAAAGCATGTCTCTCTTTCACAAGCCCTCCGTGGTATTGTAGTTAAATTTGGATTTTATTTGAAATCAGCCCATGTAACCTTTTTATTTGTAGCGAATGTCTTTCAAATAGCGTTTATATATTATTTTACATTCACAGGTTGACATCTTAATTGTAGCTTTACTTAAAAGGACGGAAATTATTGTATTTAGCATTTATAGTTTATTTCATGAGAGCATGCAAATTTTATGGAGCGTTTTATTTGAATCCTTTCAGTTAACCTCAATGTGAGCGATTAATTAAATCAGCGACTCCTGTTTCAAACTAACGGTGAGTTCAGCGACATCTTATCCATATAATTCAAGGTTAAAATCCCATATCTAAACAGTAATTAAGGTTGTTGGCTGTGGGCCTTAACAATGTTAGTATTGTATTTTACATGGGAGACACCTCCCCTCCCATCCGGCAGATGGTTTTGTCCGAAATTGTCTCAGGACAGCATTAGGACATTAAAAATAGAACTAGGCTAGTAATTTATACAGTGGTCATGGAAATGTTTGTTTCTTATTGACATTCGAGTTTGCTTAAAGAATACAGATGTTCCCACCGAAAACAACTACAAAGGGAAGCATTGTATAATATTTTGTTTAGAAAAAAGTTAAGTACCGTGTAATTTCAGTGTATAAAAAAGGCTATGAATGAATGTGGGATCACAAAACATTATATTACAGTTTTCACTCATGAGAATATTTGAAAGTAATTTCCATATTAATTATCGAGGTACATAAGAAAAACACGCACAGAATGCATTTAACACAGCGTGAATAGTTTGCATTGTACTTAAATCCTTGGCCATAAAGTAAGATGGAGCGCATTGTCCAGCGGTAGAGCATCGGATCCGTGATCGGAGGGTCGTCGATTCGATCCTCCATCACAGCTATGTGTAGTGTATTTGAGACATTTTTCCACATATGCTTAGTGATGGTTCTACCCAGAAAGACATCGAGCGTGTCTTATATAAAGTATAAGTAACAAACTGGTTCACAATCGAAGTGAAATAGAAAAGTTTAAACTAATGGTCTAGGATCCAGTTTCAATGTCACTTACTTCTCACCGCTGAGGTTGTAGGTTCGAGACCAGCTCCATCCAAAATCTTTATTTTAGAAAACGTTTGCTAGTTACTTATGGAGTGACACAAGTTTTACTCTATTTAATATTGGCAATCTGGTACATACAATATTCAATTCAATTCTGTCTCAGTATTCAACTACAGTGGATTAAAGTAATCGAACATTTCCGTTTCTGCGTGTACGCTATGCAGCAGTATCGACTAATTTACAAGCGTTATTCAACCAGTTTAAACAAATCGTTTGTGTCTGTCCTTCCCATTCCGACATGAATACAATCGTCACCATTTATTTTCAACCTTAATTTTATTGAATATGGAGCGGCTGTCAGTCAGTTCGCCATATTGACAACTGGAAAGAGGCCAGTTGGCATCTTGACGCTGCAAACATGCTGCATGCTATATGCATACGTAATTCGCACATGGCATGAAGCAATATGGCTATATGTGTGTTACTTTAATCAATGTTTGCTTTATTGTTGTTGGTTTTGTTTTGTTGTCTTTTAAATACACATCTAAATTTGATGTGTTTGTTTCTTTGATGCATATTGACCAAAGAATTTGTTATCAAACTTTGCGTGATCCTATGATCTTGGCGGCGTTTTTGACGACAATAGTTCTACTGTGCTATTCGCCACAATTTCGTTTCTATCCAATATTGCAGTATATACAGACAATACTACCGAAGGATGGCGGAACTTGACAAGTATTACAGTTGCAAAATGTCGTAAAGGTTTGCAAGTACTATTACTTCAAAAAATTCTGGAATAATGATCTGCGAATTGCAAACTGGATACTAACAAAAAAATTAATGTATTTTCTTCTTTTTTTATTTACGTCCATATCATGCACATTTAAGCAATAATTAATATAAGGTTGTACGCTTTCTTACACAATACCTTTCAAAAGTATCATTTCTTTGGTCAATCATGCATTTACCATAAAAATCTTTTCATGAAAAACCACGCCTATATATAATGTATGTATGCCGAGTACGCTGGCCTTTTCCATTGCAACCGTATCAAGTCCATGTCGAAACTTTTTATTGTGGTTTTGGTGGTCTCTTTTAACATTTGATATAAATGGCGTGCATGACGACGTCGGTTACTAATGACTACCAGAACCCGTACATATAAGTATGATACATGATACAAGATGGAGGATCATCGATCTTACTAGGGGTTGACGAGCGTTGATGTTGTTTTCAGTGTGACTAGTTTAACATTCCGTTTCCTTTTACACAGCCGCTGTCTCGTCAAGTTCTTCAGCTATAACAGCTAATTTGACGTGCTTAGTCAGTTGATAAAAAAGAGATAATATAAACTTTCATTGGTATTTTATATCATGTCTATTCACCATCATCTGTAACGTATATTTCCTGTTGAAAACCACGCTCTGCCTTTTCGTCGCCATATTTCACGCTTTCGATATAGCCAGAGCATGTAAACGGTTCATATAAAAGTTTTTGTGGCTTTGAAGTACGTTTTTTTCTTAAACATTGACTTGATTTATATGTGCTATGTACAGTTTGATAAAAGCAGACGGCATTTAGCCTCGTGACTTTGATTTGTAAATTGTCCTATGATACCACCGTCTCCACACGTCCACTCAAATAGAATCGAAAGTTTAAGATGGTTTTGGTGTCGTCAGTATGTTTAGTTATCAATATGCTCATATATTCTAGAAAAACGTCCATGTTATCAATGAACGTGGTTTATATATGTAGTTTATATCCACGACAACTATAGTATATCCTATTCTCTAGGCGTCTCGACCAAGATAACAACCAAGTTAACCTAACCACTGTTTCCTGGGATCATGGAAGGTTAACCAGTACTCGAGCTCAACTTTCCCAATTGAATCAGCGGTGAGAGACGAATGATAATGAGACGCAATGTCGTATATCAACCATCACAAAGATTGTGGTCGAGCGAGGATTCGAACTCACGACCCTAGGATTGATAGTCAGACGCGCTAACGACTGAGCTAATCGGGTCCAACTCGTGAGATATGAACTTACATGTAATACATGCAAAATAAATTGAGTCAGAGGGTTCACGTAAACTTTATTAGTTACATGAAAGTTTATATCAAATAACGTTCAAGTCTTATTTTTACATTACAAGTGCACTCGACACCATCATGTCCTGTTTCAAATTTGTCTAGTGCCGATGCACATGTGTGTCGAAGTATATGTTTAAGTCCGTATTAATTCTGACGATTTATTTTACGTTAAAATCAATTACAAATCTCGAACAAGGTTTATCGCATCTAAATGTATGCCCGGATCTAGGTATGACAGTTTATGGGCATGCGTTCGTGGAGAAATGAATGCCGCTCATCTGTATATGTTCGTTGAAGGAGTTTTACCATCCTAGCCTGTAAATGTTGGATGACTCTGCTATGTGCTGAGGATAACGTTAAACCACAGTCAAATAAATGTGTTGACTGTACAGTATGATTGAGCGATAGGTTAAATTTGTAAGTGACACTTTGTCCTTTGACATGCTATAGATGAATGGTTTAGCCCAGGATACAGCATGTTTATTCACACCAGTGGGTACGTTCTGTTGTTCGATGTCCTCATTAACTTACATAATGTTTCAAACTTGTTTATCTATATAAAATAAATCTTCAAGTTCTGTCTCGGTGAATACAATGATTAAATTATCGTTTTTCGGTCCACAAACTTTTTTTCATGTTTTGGCAAATAATTCAGTTCAAAGCGATAAATAAAACACTGTAATACGAAACATGATGTGTTGGGTACATCGGGTTTGGTGTATTTTGTTTACAAAATTATTTTAGTTCAGAGAACAAGAGAGCAAAAGATGGTACACAATAAGATAAATGGGCTTGTTTTTACACTCGTTGATGCGGCAAAGCCCGAGTTGGAACATGTCCGGGAAGAGTTTTGAAAGGTGGTAAATGATAGGTAGGGTGCATTCAAGTTAAGTTTACATTCCTCTTTCAAAGTGCCGTCGTGTTGAAACGACAGCCCCGCGTTATGTAAAGTTTTAAATTGGTGCACCGCAAATACTGATGTCGCTTTTACTCAGATGTTACATGTTATCATACCTTTTCAGCCAATAAAATCGCTCAGATTTTTAAAAATTAGGACATGCCATTTTGCACACACGTTTATGACCGTCAGCAGATGTTGACTTACTTCCTCAGCCAAAATTGTTCCAGGAAAGAGTAAGTAAATCAACATTTAAATCGGTGGAATTTGTAACTTACGTAGAAATTACCATATAACTTGTAACATATATCTAGATCAACATAACTCCTAGGGAACAGTAATAAATA
The DNA here is from genome assembly GCA_029582155.1 of Panopea generosa. Classification (NCBI taxonomy): domain Eukaryota; kingdom Metazoa; phylum Mollusca; class Bivalvia; order Adapedonta; family Hiatellidae; genus Panopea; species Panopea generosa. Next base: position 71,210,039 of record CM055901.1, on the reverse strand, counting down.
TAACATATTTATGACGAAGAAAACCAAAATTTTGCGAAATAGAATGTTTTTAATTATTTACCTGAGTTATTCCCCTTTCCAAAAAAAAATTTCGGTTGCATATTTTGAAATATATAAAACTTTCTTGTAATCGAAATTTATCAAAATTGTCTAGTCTTCTTTCAATCAGAATAACTGAAAAAAAATGTTTTGTGTGATTAATAAAATCGATCACCAAATTCTTATGCACATTTGTTTAGAGTCACGATGTGTTTTAGGTTATTAATTTCACAACTACGTAGGCATTGGTCGAAAAAATGTGCCCCTTTTTTGAGAGAGAATAAAAACCAAAAAACACATCGGATCAATGTATGAATGAAAACACTCATTAACAAACCTTTTGTAGACTAATTGTTTTAAGATCAGTAAACGTTTTACGGTGCGTAACACCGTGTTGGTGACGAATTAAAGAATGCTCGATCGTATGGGAAAGTAAACCTGATAACAGCTCTTTGGTTGTTTCTTCTATTCTTTTACATTGGCGGTTCGTTATTTTTTTGCTGACTTCAACGAAATCACGACTGTAGAGATAAAATTATCGGACGGGGGTAATTTTCTTTATTTGTCAATTTTCTTTTCTTAAACTCGAGCCGTTTATGCTATTTAGGGGAAATAAACACCGGTTTGGATAATAATCTAGAGGGATTTTGAAATCTATATTATTACAATCTATATTATTATATCATAGCTTTTGTATGATAATAAAACATTTCCAAGGTTGTTCGACTTTTACTTTGGGTAACAATTATGTAAACGATACCTGTAAATTGTAAATGTGTTGAATAGGATGCCTTGCGTCTTTATTACGCTGTGATATTGTAAATTTTCGGTGATTAATTGGCTGGTAGGCTTTCTATATAAGCCTAAATATATTTAGCAAATTCATTCTATTTAATTATAATTAATGACACGTTTTGTGAAAATAAATGTAAGATAATATCGTGGGTTTCTTTTCACTGACATCGTTACATCAACGTTTTTGGGTAGATTTATCAACGTGCGTCGATTTAACGGCCAGATAGTGTCAATATGTCATTTTAAGATATGTTTAGACAACTTATGAGTAAAGATGCATTTAAGATATCTTTATGTTATAGCATTATTTATATTCATTAAATAAAAAAAACTAAATACTGATGTATGCCAAAATGACGTTTCTTGTGTAATGTTTATATATAGGTTATGTAAAGAGCACCTGTTGTTTCCGTGAATTATCGTATCATTTCCTCTCTGAGGTGGCATGTATGATCAAGAATGACTGTGCCACGAATGTACATCATTATTTCATTGTTCATGCGTAAAATTGAATTGAATTCCCCCGTTAAATTTTATGAAAGAGAATAGTGAAATTATCAGTTGTAATTTCACCTATTTTAACAGTGAAATTATATATGAAAAAAATGTCCGCTAGAACGCGAAAGTATGTTTCGCATTTGCATTGCATGATGATTTGTACCGCATACTGAAGCTATCAGATGACCGTCTTGTATTTAAAAACTCATATCAGCGGGAAGAGAGGACTGGTGACTAATTGACGACTCTATGTGAACACTAACACAGAGTTTACTATAGGATTAAATTATCTTTTATGTTAAGAAAGTCGAATCACACTCTCGAAAAACAAATAAAGTCCTTAGGACCGGCTTTATGTAAGATTTGTGCATGATTCGACGGGCCTTCTTTTCACGTGCATTAAACAAAAACCAAAAATGAATTTAATCCTTATAATTCCGATCCTGACGACAAAAAAAAATAGTTTCAGAGGCCCCTCAAGTGAAATATGTCACTATAAAAAGTTAACCATCCCTTTCAGCGCGTAGGAATACAGAAATCGAAAAATAAATCTTAAAGGGAGTACGAAGTAAAAAACGCTATAAATGTCTTTAAAAAAATATTCTATTTCTAAAATGAAACAATTTTACTAAGATTAAACCTGTATAACGGGTCACATGAATCAAACAGAAATTTAATTCGTTACAAAAATTTTCAGCGGGAAATCTATTTTAGTCTTACCTAGGCGCGAAGCTCAAGTTAGGAAATCCCTTTTCAATATATTAATTTGGCATGTTTGAATATATATCCTTTTAGCAATACGAGGTCAGCGAGTATATATTGACAAATTTTTTTTAGACAATTTTAAAATCCTGGTATATACCTTTTAAAAATATTGGTCAGCCAATGGCGGATCTACTCTTTAAAAAACAGCGTACACCTCCTCCCCTCTAAATCCCCATAGTTTATTAATATTAACTATATTTCTGCTGAAAAACGTGTGAAAAACGTTCAGAACATTGTGGTGCGGCCCCCTTTGTGCATCCACTCTTAACTTTAATTCTTAATCCGCCCCTGTTATCCAACCGAAAAGGGTTATATGACTTGCGAAACATTTATGAGATATGAACGGGAAAAAAATCAAATGTAAATCGCATAGACAGAAAAAATGCATAACAAATACACAATCTACAAATCGGCGGCCACAGTATAGCTAGCTTTTCTATTTAGATTGTATTCAATTTCAGTTTTGAACAAGTGCCCGGCTAGCTCAGTCGGTAGAGCATCAGACTTTTAAGACTGATTCACATCTCAGTTATCTGAGGGTCGCGGGTTCGAGTCCCTCGTTGGGCGCATACTTTTTTCTTTTCTTTTTTTGTGTTTTAAACGATTTAAATACTTCTTTAAATAATATACGTTACATATTTGTTATTTTTATCTATTTATACACAGCGTTAATATACTTGACCGACTGACAGTAAGAAAGCGGGATTAACGTGAGAACAACGTGACAATTATGACCATGAAGATAATATAAACATATGAAAGTCCTGGATTCAAATCCCATTCTAAAAATACACCTAAGACTTCCATTTGCAATGTGTCATTATCTCATTTACAGAAAAAAATGGCACAGGGATACAGTCAACGTATGCCACGTTCTCACCTCATAGTCTAGGGATGTTTTCTCATATACATGGAAGATTATAATCATACACTAAACCAATTTTCTTATTTGTCGTCTGAAATTCTTAGAAGAGTTTCCTGGAAAGTGTGCCAAAAAAAAGTATATTGTTTTGAATATGGCATTAGGCATCATGGACATTTTATGAAAATCATACAAACACGCATGGAGTTGTATAGGTCTAAATTTTATAATCTCAAAACCAAAAGTCACAATATATTTAAATTTCCACCCAAATTCCATAGAAACTGCATTTTTGGATGGAAACTCATTTAAAGATGAATTTTAGAAAATTAATGACGACATAATTATATCTTATTATTGGATAATAGAATGTCTAATTAGTTGCAGGGGCACATCCTTTCTTTTCTAATTGCATTGTAAGAGATTGGAATGGCCCGCTAGTGTGATTTCATGTTTATCCTAGTAAAGTCAAAGTACAAATGTGACTTTTCGAACAGAGGGTGATTTTCTTTACAGTGATGTAACCTTTTCAATTATTGTCGTATTGTTATAAATTGTTCACAAAATTATAACAATGGATATTTGTACACGATATACTTCTAATTATTATGTTTGTTTTCTCCATTTTTTGAGAAATGCTAACAAGATTTTGGCTGAGTGTATTATTATTCTAAGCCCTATTATACAAGGTAATAAATATACTTGAATGGAAACTCGATTTATATAATCAAAAAAAGTCTAATAAAAGAGAAAATACAGCGTTTTATACAGCATATTCGCAGTGCACTCCGTTCCGGGACATATTCTCAACGTATCAAGATCGAAATCCATTCAATAATTGAATAATTATGAACAGCTTAAATTTATCATTTATCTTCCTTTGCAAGCTAGTTCAAGCTATTTCCTGATTATGATCATTATATCATAATACGAGCTGGATTTAAGAATGGTCTTATATGTGTATATTGACATCATTTGAATAATGGTATTAATAATTGATAGTCCAATAATTTCACTAACCCATTATTATTTATAACACGGCATATTCGGTGCCATCCCGACCTTCTGACACAGTTTCTCGCGTCTTGAAACTGGTTTAAGAGTTTTCCTCTGGTGGTTGGTTAACTTGCATGTGTTTTAGTAGATGTCGTATTCAATTATTGTTTTGTGGTATCATTTATGTTGAATACATGTGGTTACAGAGGGTCCCATTAGAGCAATAAGGAACCAAGTGTATATGAAATATAAATGCACTTTGTACCTTTTTGCACTAAAAGGGCGAGCGATGCATACTTATGAATCATTTGATTAAACCCGTCAAAATACCATGATTTTATCTAACAGTTCCTCGCATATTATCTATATACTATGCATGTTTAAGAAATGGTAGCAGTTACATGAATTATTGTTTATTTGTTAACGTATTAAAATTATATTCAAATTGAGAAAAAATGTGGGCATGAAAATGAGGACGCTATACTTGACTTATTTGACACTAACAATATCTATACGTGACTGACTTGACACTAACATTATCTATACTTGACTGATTTGACATTAACAATATCTATACTTGACTGATTTGACACTAACAATATCTATACGTGATTGACTTGACACTAACAATATCTATACTTGACTGACTTGACACTAACAATATCTATACTTGACTGATTTGACACTAACAATATCTATACTTGACTGATTTGACACTAACAATATCTATACTTGACTGATTGATTATAACAATTTCTAGACTTGACTGATTTGCCACTAACAATATCTATACTTGACTGATTGATTATAACAATTTCTGGACTTGACTGATTTGCCACTAACAATATCTATTCTTAACTGATTTGACACTAATACTATCTGTTATTGACACTAACAATGTATCTATATTTCAACGACTTGACACTAACATTGTATCTATATTTGACTAATTTGACACTATCAATATCTTTAGTTGATTGACTTGACACTAATAATATCTATAACTGACTGACTTGACACTATCAATGTATCTATATTTGACTAATTTGACACTAACAATATCTTTAGTTGATTGACTTGACTCTGATAATATCTATAACTGATTAACTTGACACTAACAAAATCTATACTTCAATGACTTGACACAAACAATATATCTTTACTTAACTAATTTGCCACTAAATATATTTACTTGACTGACTTGAAACTAATCATATATTGTGAAAACTTACAAAACGAATAAATACAATTCAAAAAGATATAAAAAAAAAAGATGACCGAGCTAAATATACTTATCACATCAAATATTAAATGGCAAATATATTGAATTCGTGGAACTGTCCCACCAAAATTGATGAATTTTGAAATTAATGATGTATGTGTTACTAACACTTTTATATGAGCCATAACACTTTACACTTTTGTATGACCTTGTGATGTCAAGTATTTGGTGAGCTGAATGTATGGAGAATATTGAATTGAACTGAATTGAAAACGGCAATGTATATTACAAATTATCCGTTCGTTTATGACATATTGAAACTTTATTGAGGATCCACAAAATCATTATTTACACGGCACACTGGGGGCAATTGAAAATTGCAAAATCGCAATACTAGGAATAGATCACTAATTACATGTTGACAAGCAAGTTGAAACCTTAATTGCGCTAATGGGTTCAACATTGACATGGCAGGGAGATAAGAACGTTAAATTATTGAAATAGATAGAATATAAAATTAGTTTCACTTTATTTCGTGTGTGTGTGTGTGCACTGCGGTTAATGTACAGGTCATACATGTGATTGTCATGTTTGACAGATTTTGTTACAGTTTGAGAGTGACTAAGTTTTAGATAGTATCGGAAGATAAAAGCTTATATTAGTCACACTGCGTGTTGTAGTTAGTTCGATGTAAAGTCAATAATGATTTACATGCATGCATACCGAATAATTAACTGCACATGTTATCGTCTTAGATTTCTTCTATGTATGCCATTCATAAACCGGTTTGTGTATTCGGTTATTAACTGGTTCTTATTTCACCCTCTTAACCTGTTGAAATTTTTTCTGGTTTTAAGGGTTATTGGTTGGGGTCAGACCCTGTCGTGTGCAAACATGTGTTTTAATTGACATAAGTGACAGAGTTTGGAATGGTAACTGAGTTTTATAAAGCCCTTGCTGCTTCAAACATTCACATCCTAACAAGTTATAGATGTTACATTAATGAAATTTATATAACACTTCAGTGTCTATCATGTTACCATAAACAAATACCCTGGTGACTGTCTCAGTTTGCTGAAATCTCGGTAGGTTGGAATCATTGTGCAAATCAGTATTCTTTGACTGACTGTTTAACTTAAGTTACGAGAAAAAATGAAAATATTTATTTAATTATGAAATTGACTTTGACATAGCAGAGAAACATAGCTGGTTCTATTCCAGGTTCGGGACTCTGGTGTCTCACAAACAGCACCAGGTAAATTGTCTTAACCCAGCAAACGGACTCGGCAGCGATTCACGAAAGCTCCGATTTTTACTTTGCAATCATTTGCAATCAAGCTGTCTCTACTTAATTAGTATGAACACAATTAATTCACCATTTGCATTGGAATCTTTATCAACGTCTGCTCGAATTTCTTCTCACATTCCAAATGGATATGATCATCAGCGATCGAAGGAAAACCACTTGCACATTTCATAGACAAGGCATACCTCCAATTATTGACACAAATTGTTTCGGTGACATCAAAGTAATACTGTAATGATAAAAACGAAATGTATACAACGATTTACTTACTTATTCTGTCAATAATAGCAACATGGTATTAATCATTCATGGCCGCGACCTACCGTCATAACATCGGAATGGGGGTTACATATTTACATTTCAAATAGGCATATATACTTCAAATTTCTATTCATTTTAAACAGGAAAATTGACACCAGAGTTAAAGGGCCATCGATTTAAGATAAGCTGTCAATAAAACCAGAGTAAACATCCGGTAATCGTGTACTCTTTTATTTCATATATACAGAGGAAAGAATAAGTTAGGGTTTCGCTACATAAATATTATAAGGAAGATTTCGGGCACACTCGCCATGTATAAAGACAAAAAAAATTATATGTACACTCAGAATGAAATTTACAATTGATCCTCATATATGCAAACTTGTTTTGTGAACAGTGTAGTGACCATATTCTAGTCAGGACCGAATAGCTCAGTCGGTAACACGTGTGGGGAAAAAGTCAATGAATTACAGCATTACGCGTGTCTTGCGACTCCTTGCTGGATTCCAAGAATGATGATTATGTGTGCAGACCGTTGTCATATAACTGAAATGCTTCTGACAAATGACGCCAAACACCATACATGTTTTATACCATGTGTCTGCAGCGATATTCTGTTCCAGTATGACAGCGCTTAGACTACTGTCTCAAGTAGACACCGTCGCGATATAACTGAAAAATTGTTAGAAGCGACACCATACAACAACAACAACAACAACATATATTTTGTTTGAACATTTCATCGCATGGCACTACCACATCAGTGTATTCATGAACACCACCGAGATGATGTAGGTCCATCCTTGCGGCTTGATCGATGAACCAAGCCTTGAGAACTGCAACTTTTGATGACATGCATGCAAGCAAAACAAAACTGTGACCGTTTGATGGTCGCCTTAGCGCCGATATACAGTGCTTCGTGACTTTGCTAAAACATAAATAAACAAATTAAACACTTCAACACCAGTAAATGACAAAAGTAACTGGGAAAGAGCACCTGATACAACAAAACACCATGCGACATCTGGCATTCAGAAACCAATATAGAAAACCACATAAAAGGGAACGCGTTTACTGTAAACGATTAGAACTGACCTCAATGACGTAAAAATCGAGCACAACTTTACGCAACAAGTTGAACACTTTTGTGTAATACATTATGGGATTAGCGACTGTGAATAATTAAAGACACTTTAAAACTCTCCACCGCTCTTGAAAACGGTGACAAACCTTGTTTAGTATTACTGTAAATATCAGGAAAAATAAATATTTTCTTGTCACAGAGGTAAATATTTTCCTTAATTTCCGCAATATCTTTCATAAACATGTACCGAGGCAGAATAGAATAGCGGTGTCGCCAGAAAGTTGAAGATATGTCAGCGAGGTCGCATACTTGTGGTTTTAAATGTTTAAGATTTAAAGGTAAATATATAAGGTAGGACCGTATTCGTTCTCAGTCAAGGCGGAGGTCAGATGGATTGAGAGGGATTTATTTCTCAAAGTCTGAGTCACAGTACCCTTTAAACATGACCCTGATGTTTATTTATAGATGACCCAGAAACTGACCATGGTATTGCATTGCTATCGGTGACTGGCGCTTAAATAAGATTTGCTTTATTAAACTGAAACGTACTGCTACTTCAAAATTGAAAAAAAGTATATTTGACTCTTACTTGAACTGTTGGTCATATTTAATGTTATGTATGATAATGTTTAATTCCATGTTATACCTCTTTGATCCTAAAAAAAACGATTACTTTCACAGGGCTCTACATTTTTGTGGCATTTACAAGGCTCGAGGCGATATGTTCCATAATCGTCCCTTGAATCATACTCGTGGTTAGTGGGATCTGTTTTATTTATCATCTAATGTTATTTAATGTGCATGGTTAAGGGTCATTTGAACTGTATTTACTAAATAACAGAGCAGTGTAATACAGGAAATATGTAACCTAACATGTTCTTCTCTCTTCTTTTACTTGTCTTTCTTCTTTTACTTGTTTTTCTTGTTTTTCTTCTTCTTCTTCTTCTTCTTCTTCTTCGTCTTCTCCCTCTTTTTTATTTCTTCGCCATATTCTTTTTCATCTTTCTTTCTTTCTTTTTTCTTCTTCTTCTTCTTCTTCTTCTTCTTCTTCTTCTTCTTCTTCTTAATCTGTATCCTTATCATTATCTTTAGTCCTACTATATTCTGTTTCTTTTTCTTCATTTTCCGCTTTGTCTTCGGCATTATCCACACCATCGTCATCATCATCATCATCACCACCAACAACAACACCATCATCGTCATCATCATCATTATCAACACCATCATCATCATCATTATTATCACCGTCTTTGTTTCTTATTTTTTTACATTTTCTTAAATATACATGCAATACATATCCATAAAAATGCTCCGACACATTTTTTATGTTCTTGTATACTCCATTAAAAGTTTAAAAAAACAGTGGCCTTTACACATTCTTTAGTGAACTCAAACCTTTGCATAGTGGCAATTCAATATAATATCTCAATTTCACGTTGAAAAGAACCAACGGTCGTGAATACGAACTATTAATATCTTTACACCCGCTTCGTGCTCTTCAAATTAACGGTGCATTTATTCTTTATGCAAGAAAAAAAAGAAATACAAATGACAATAGACACGTTATACAAAACGCAAACTTGAGGTATGCTGTGTGCATATCACCGTTGCATCTATTGTTCTTTGTAATAGATCCATATCTTTATGAAAATCACAATATGTGCTCATCAAGTTTCCAGTAGGATAGACATTCTACCAATAGATAAAACATATGTTTATACTACGTTCTGCACACATACGTTCACTATGGCTGGTTTGTGCCCGAATATCATATTATTTTTCTTTTGCATTTTCATTGTGTGAGTATTCCGATCTCTTTCAGATTTGTTTAATAGTTACAATTATTGAATATATTTTCCAAGGGCAAATTAAGAATAAAAAATAATAACTTTGTTGTCCAAACTTTCGGGTTATTGCCCTTCATCACGGAATATACTCAAGTTTATTGTTTTCAGATATGTTTATAAATATGTTGTATATTATTATAAACACTGCACTTACATAACGATGCATTTTCTAACATTTTCAATTAATAAACAATATATAATATGTTACTGTTTGTGTGTTTGTGATTGCGCGTGTGTTGGGGGGATACAGGTTAGTAGTAGTAGTAGTAGTAGTAGTAGTAGTAGTAGTAGTAGTAGTAGTAGTAGTAGTGCTAGTAGTAGTAGTGCTAGTAGTAGTAGTGGTTGTTGTTGTAGTAGTAGTAGTAGTAGAAGTAGTAGTAGTAGTAGTAGTAGTAGTAGTAGTAGTAGTAGTAGTAGTAGTAGTAGTAGTAGTAGTAGTAGTAGTAGAAGTAGTAGTAGTATTATAGTAGTAGTAGTAGTAGTAGTAGTAGTAGTAGTAGTAGTTGTAGTATTAGTAGTAGTAGTAGTAGTAGTAGTAGTAGTGGTAGTAGTTGTAGTAGTGGTAAAAGTAGTAGTAATAGTAGTAATAGTAGTGGTGGTAGCAGTAGTAGTAGTAGTTCATTCTTTATTCAAATATTAAAAAAAAACTTCTGTTTTCTGTTTTAAAACTATATTTTGATAGTATATCTTTTTTATGTGCATGGTAATTTAATGTTAAGGGGTGAGTTAGCAATCACATTTACGGTCACTATAATATTTCACTCACAATGCACAACAAAGTACACCCCAAAGTGCGTTTCACCTCAACAGACATTCCATCAAAATAATTAAATCTGAACATGATACAGTTTAAATCTGTGTTACACTGAGTCATTTTTCATTAAATGTTTTACCTACAAACTCTGCAATTAACATTTTGCTTTTCATACATCTCAAACAGCGGGCGATCTCCACATAAAACATTTACTGTTAAAGGCTTCTGTCTGGGATGGGACATACTATATGCGAGAGTGTAACCCCATTACGCACCGCCATGTTTTCTTGATCCACGCTGCACTTTATGGTCGTATACCCTGTATTTTATGGTATGCGTCACGCGTAATTCTCTAGTCTCTGATATCTGAATACGGTCCATTATATACTGTTATGTAACGTTTTTTATATTTAATTTTACGGTCTGCAGCTTTCAAAACATTTGTTGCATGCTGAGGAAAAAATAAGTACAATTGTCAGCAGTAAGTGGATTGCAACAACGCGCCAAATGTATGTTTTAGTCAGATAATAATATACACGCGTCTTGTGAGGTCGTCATGCAGTTGAAAAAGATGGACACGACCTACTGTAAGAAAAGATTTCTTCGTCTTACTTAAGTACAGAAGTACCAAATATAGCTGGCTTTCCAAGATAGTGTAAAAGTATAACTTCTTAACAATGTATGTTGTGTCATCGAACGCCGCACGTGCGCTAAATGTTGGTGATCAAACACTTGCCTACCACCAACCACCAGGTTGGACATTTTCTAATTTTCTTATTCTGCGATTTAAACGCTGTGATTGTTATATAACAGTTGTAGTCACGCAGGTAGTGCTGTGATTGTTATATAACAGTTGTAGTCACGCAGGTAGTCACGAAGGAAGTTACGCAGGTAGTGCTGTGATTGTTATATAACAGTTGTAGTCACGCAGGTAGTGCTGTGATTGTTATATAACAGTTGTAGTAACGCAGGTATGTTATATAACAGTTGTAGTCACGCAGGTAGTGCTGTGATTGTTATATAACAGTTGTATTCACGCAGGTAGTGCTGTGAATGTTATATAATGGTTGTAGTCATGCAGGTAGTCACGCAGATAGTGCTGTGATTGTTATATAACAGTTGTAGTCACGCAGGTAGTCACGCAGGTAGTGCTGTGATTGTTATATAACAGTTGTAGTCACGCAGGTAGTGCAATGATTGTTATATAACAGTTGTAGTCACGCAGGTAGTGCTGTGAATGTTATATAACAGTTGTAGTCACGCAGGTAGTCACGCAGGTAGTGCTGTGATTGTTAAATAACAGTTGTAGTCACGCAGGTAGTGCTGTGATTGTTATATAACAGTTGTAGTCACGCAGGTAGTGCTGTGATTGTTATATATTACAGGTGTAGTCACGCAGGTAGTGCTGTGAATGTTATATAATGGTTGTACTCACGCAGGTAGTGCTGTGATTGTTATATAACAGTTGTAGTCACGCAGGTAGTCACGATGGTAGTGCTGTGAATGTTATATAATGGTTGTACTCACGCAGGTAGTGCTGTAAATGTTATATAACAGTTGTAGTCACGCAGGTAGTGCTGTGATTGTTATATAATGGTTGTACTCACGCAGGTAGTGCTGTGATTGTTATATAACAGTTGTAGTCACGCAGGTAGTGCTGTGATTGTTATATAACAGTTGTAGTCACGCAGGTAGTCACGCAGGTAGTGCTGTGTTTGTTATATAACAGTTGTAGTCACGCAGGTAGTGCTGTGATTGTTATATAACAGTTGTAGTCACGCAGGTAGTGCTGTGAATGTTATATAATGGTTGTACTCGCGCAGGTAGTGCTGTAATTGTTATTTAACAGTTGTAGTCACGCAGGTAGTGCTGTGAATGTTATATAATGGTTTTACCAACGCAGGTAATGCTGTTATTGTTATATAACGTTTGTACTCACGCAGGTAGTGCAATTAGCCACTGCAAGGGTGTTTTCTAAGAGTGCATTCAAGGTCCATACTCATATATGTCACATGTGCATTTATTGGTCCATGCTTTCAGATATTTCAGGTATATTCTTTTAGATTTTGATAACACAGGCCCGTGCTTTCCAATGATACAGGTCCGTCATTTCTGATATTACAGGTCTATGCATTTCGATATTGCAGACCCATGATTTATCATGTTTTCAGATGTACAGTAGGTCCATTGTTTCAGATATGCCAGGCCAATTCCGCATGTCAAGGGTTTCAGATATACAGTAGGTTCATGGTTTCAGATATGCCAGGTCAATTCTGCATGTCCAGGGTTTCAGATATACAGCAGGTCCATGGTTTCAGATATGCCAGGTCAATTCTGCATGTCCATGGTTTCATATATAATTGGTTCCGGCTTTCAGGTTTTGCGAAACTATCAATCTCGTGCTTAAACTTTAACCGCAGTGGCCGTCATCTTTATATTACTTTATATTTATCATATGTGAGGAAAATGACATTTTATAATGAACTCTGTAATATATTGACATTTGATGACTTATTCGGGTATCTGTCTATCTGATACGGTGGATAACGGCCCGACTACCCATATATTATTTCGGGCCTGTATATTCGATATTCTTCACCGGATCAATCATTGCGATCACTGGTTATCGCGAAAAGTGAATATGTCCTCGGAATATTTTTTTCGTGTTTTAAATGAAAATAATATCAAGTTTGTTGAGAACAGTAAAAAAAACAACATTTATGTTTTGCTTAAAGTATATAGGCAATTCAGCATGTGACGCCGTCATCTTTTAACATGAGCAGGAAATGTTTTTACTCTCAGGTCACATCCGTCTCAACTTATCCCCAGGTTCCCGCCCAGTCTCTATAGATGAATACCTCCTGCCATGCTTTAAACATATCTTAACTATGTCACCAGCTCTTTTATCAACCGCGCCTGACTTTCCTTTCATGTTCTCTACAGCTTTACGTACCCACTGCAAGGTTCAGGGTGGCTAGACCTGCAACCACCTTATCCCCGCTACCTCCCGTCGTGCACCATTCATCATGGCTGTCACTCAGTTTACCTATTTATACCTATTAAGTAACATTTTAAGATCTTTGAAGTACGTCTAGATATGAGTCGCATGTGGAGGGGTAGGGTAATTTTATCTCATGAACGCTTTCAAATTTGCATAACTCTTTTATATCAGTCAAATTTTAATAGCAAAGCATGTAGGTATGTGACCCCGACAAACGACTGATGCACTATATTACTTGCTGATTATATACTAGCTGAAGATAAGGTTAGGTTAACTTGATCATTAGAAATAAAGCCACAAAAGAGTCGTAGCATCTTCTTGCTTGCTTAAGATATTGAATATTGCATCTTCGCTGTGTGGTAATTTGTTCATTTTATCATTATCTGTGTCAATACTTATTAGTCCTTTGTTTACTATTATAAAGCTCTAACTTCTTTATATCCATTCATAATAACTTACCAGCGCTGATATGAACAAAGAAGTCTTCTTTACCCATCATCATATACTTAAATACATCAGATCACGATATTAGACGGGTTCCAGTAAACTTGCATATGTTTTTTTTTTATATTGATAATGTCATAGACAAATAACCAGTCAAAATGAAAGCCAGTTTTTCAGTCAAATGTTGATTAAACAAAAGCCAGTTAAATAGCATGTTATTATCAGCTGTCTTCTGCCACGTGAACTCCTTCCATAACATTTTCACAATGCATTTTACATTACATGTGAAGAGCAATGGATGAAGAGCAAGGTTGGTTGCACCTGTATTCGGTTCAAGCTCCTCATGTTGCGCCTTATAAAGTACAATAGCAAACCGGCCACCGGCAAGGTAAAACCTGGCTTACAAATACACCCAACCTGGCTCTTCCTCCGCTGACACATCATTAACCGAAGCAGCGTACACCAATGTAGCCAACCAGACTGACACATCATTAACCGAGACAGCGTACACCGATGTAGCCAACCAGACTGACACATCATTAACCGAGGCAGCGTGCACCAATGTAGCCAATCAGACTGACACATCATTAACCGAGGCAGCGTACATCAATGTAGACAACCAGACTGACACATCATTAACCGAAGCAGCGTACACCTATGTAGCCAACCAGACTGACACATCATTAACCGAGACAGCGTACACCGATGTAGCCAACCAGACTGACACATCGTTAACCGAGGCAGCGTGCACCAATGTAGCCAATCAGACTGACACATCATTAACCGAGGCAGCGTACACCAATGTAGCCAACCAGACTGACACATCATTAACCGAAGCAGCGTACACCAATGTAGCCAACCAGACTGACACATCATTAACCAAGGCAGCGTGCACCAATGTAGCCAACCAGACTGACACGTCATTAACCGAGGCAGCGTGCACCAATGTAGCCAATCAGACTGACACGTCATTAACCGAGGCAGCGTACACCAATGTAGCCAACCAGACTGACACATCATTAACCGAAGCAGCGTACACCAATGTAGCCAACCAGACTGACATATCATTAACCGAGGCAGCGTGCACCAATGTAGCCAACCAGACTGACACGTCATTAACCGAGGCAGCGTGCACCAATGTAGCCAACCAGACTGACACGTCATTAACCGAAACAGCACACACCAATGTAGACAACCAGACTGACACATCATTAACCGAAGCAGCGTACACCAATGTAGCCAACCAGACTGACACATCATAAACCGAGGCAGCGTGCACCAATGTAGCCAACCAGACTGACACATCATTAACCGAGGCAGCGTACACCAATGTAGCCAACCATACTGACACATCATTAACCGAGGCAGCGTACACCAATGTAGCCAACCAGACTGACACATCATTTACCGAGGCAGCGTACACCAATGAAGCCAACCAGACTGACACATCATTAACCGAGGCAGCGTGCAACAATATAGCCAACCAGACTGACACATCATAAACCGAAACAGCGTACACCAATGTAGCCATCCAGACTGACACGTCATTAACCGAGGCAGCGTGCACATATGCAGCCAACCAGACTGACACGTCATTAACCGAAACAGCGTACACTAATGTAGACAACCAGACTGATACATTATTAACCGAGGCAGCGTACACCAATGTAGCCAACCAGACTGACACATCATTAACCGAGGCAGCGTACACCAATGTAGCTAACCAGACTGACACATCATTAACCTAGGCAGCGTACATCAATGTAGCCAACCAGACTGACACATCATTAATCTAGGCAGCGTACATCAATGTAGACAACCAGCCTGATACATCATTAACCGAGGCAGCGTACACCAATGTAGCCAACCAGACTGACACATCATTAACCGAAGTAGCGTGCACCAATGTAGCCAACCAGACTAATCATCATTAACCGAAACAGCGCACACCAATGTAGCCAACCAGACTGACATATCATTAACCGAGGCAGCGTACACCAATGTAGACAACCAGACTGGTGCATCATTAACCGAGGCAGCGTACACCAATGTAGCCAATCAGACTGACACGTCATTAACCGAGGCAGCGTACATCAATTAAGACAACCAGACTGATGCATCATTAACCGAGGCAGCGTACATCAATGTAGACAACCAGACTGATACATCATTAACCGAGGCAGCGTACACCAATGTAGCCAACCAGACTGACACATCATTAACCGAGGCAGCGTACACCAATGTAGCCAACCAGACTGACACATCATTTACCGAGGCAGCGTACACCAATGAAGCCAACCAGACTGACACATCATTAACCGAGGCAGCGTGCAACAATATAGCCAACCAGACTGACACATCATAAACCGAAACAGCGTACACCAATGTAGCCATCCAGACTGACACATCATTAACCGAGGCAGCGTGCACATATGCAGTCAACCAGACTGACACGTCATTAACCGAAACAGCGTACACTAATGTAGACAACCAGACTGATACATTATTAACCGAGGCAGCGTACACCAATGCAGCCAACCAGACTGACACATCATTAACCGAGGCAGCGTACACCAATGTAGCTAACCAGACTGACACATCATTAACCTAGGTAGCGTACATCAATGTAGCCAACCAGACTGACACATCATTAATCTAGGCAGCGTACATCAATGTAGACAACCAGCCTGATACATCATTAACCGAGGCAGCGTACACCAATGTAGCCAACCAGACTGACACATCATTAACCGAAGCAGCGTGCACCAATGTAGCCAACCAGACTAATCATCATTAACCGAAACAGCGCACACCAATGTAGCCAACCAGACTGACATATCATTAACCGAGAGAGCGTACACCAATGTAGACAACCAGACTGGTGCATCATTAACCGAGGCAGCGTACACCAATGTAGCCAATCAGACTGACACGTCATTAACCGAGGCAGCGTACATCAATTAAGACAACCAGACTGATGCATCATTAACCGAGGCAGCGTACATCAATGTAGACAACCAGACTGATACATCATTAACCGAGGCAGCGTACACCAATGTAGCCAGCCAGACATATGCGACAGCTTGTACGTTAGTACGGAGCCACCAGTTTGTCACTTAACAGCTTATACAGTGTGCTACAGTAAACACTTTGGCTATAATAAACACCCATACGCGTCTACCTTCACATAAGGATACAATTATATATATATATATATATATATACGTGCGTGCGTGCGTGCGTGCGTATTACACCACTTATTTATAATCTTGTCAATTGTAACAATACATAAAAACAAATAATCAAAAAGGTGTTTTACGGCGGGAAAATACTGTAACAAAAAATGCTCCCTATTCAAAATGATCGCATTACAGACTGTGCCGGTTGAAAAAAAACAAGGTCATACATGTTTCTTTTTTAAAAAAAAACTTAAAAGAAGATTTAACTCCATTCAATAATTTCCTTTCTAATGTGACTTTGATACAAAACGGGTTAGGATATTAAAATTTCGAATGACACTGTTAAATTTTTTATTGTCGGTGACAAACGGCTAATAAATGGGAAATTAATAGAAATGTTAAAAGTGTTTTTGTGATGCGTCACGCTGTCCTACATTCAACGGTGTACGAAACGATGCCACGGAATTCAGACATTCCTCTTATTTGAATAAAATGGTAATTTAAAAGAAAAAGCTTATGCAAAACGGGAAAAAATTGAACCCTTGTTTGAGATAGACGATATGTCTATACTATTGTGGAAATGTATGTGGACAAATCCTTTCACACTTTGTTGAACGGTGAAACGTCAAATAAACCAATTGGAGAAGCTTAGGAATGAAACATAATATAATACGATTCAAAACCCCACATTCAGTCAAACTTTCTGCCTACCCAGCTTGAAACATATTTGCTAAGTTTATTTGCATAGTCGAAGAAGACTCTTACATAAAATTAGGGAACGGAAATCAAATAAATGAAGTACTTGGGGAAGAATTGAATAGTTTCAAGTGCGGCAATCGTTTCTTCAGTTTTTTTAATATAAAAATAAAACTTGAATATTAGAATAATGGTTTAAATGCCCAATTTGTCTTTTCTCTTATATCCTTGTTTCCACTTATCTGGCAATATACGTTATCTCGGTACGCAGGTATATAATATTGAATAAACAAAATTATCTACAATAAAAAAACACCGTGAGGATTTGTTTTTGAATAACATAACCTGATGTTTGCTTAACATGATTAGGAAGCGGTTTTTTTTGTTGTTGCTTAATATGTTTGAATGTTTTGGTCTCTTTCAATCAGCCATTTGCATTGGATATACTTACGCCATATACTGTTTTAAAATGCTAAATGCAAACCTTTTACTCATATTTTCTTAAAATGTATCTAGAGGTTATGCGTAAAATAGATACAGAATTCACTGTTTGTTCAGTAACTTAAACATACCATGTTAACTATATTATCTAGTTTAAGGTCAACATGACTGTATAGGTTATAAGTTATATGGGTGTTTCTACGCCAGTAGAACATTCAATGTAAATTATAACCGGCTTAGATGTTGATCTTCTTGCTCGATCCTGGAGCGATTTCATTGGCTGAGGAAATAGGTCAACATCTACTGACGGTCATAACGTTCTATGTAAAATCGAAAATAATGAACGGTTCTGTTGGCTGAGAAAGCAGGATAACATCTAAAGTTTATTTAGAAGTACAGTTTGTAGTTTCCAAAGATGGCGAGTCATTTTGCATAAGGCTGGATATATTCATTGCTGAAGGGTGCTACGCCATTTGCTAACCAATGGTATGTGCTCGGTGAATTCCGTCATTCTTCGGTAATAGGGTAATAAATGATGTGTTCCGAAATGTTTCCATCAGCATCTACCAATCTGGATAAATTATAGTAAAAAGCACATGTCCACTTGCTACGCATACTGTCTGTTTTAAATCGATACAAACAATGATAATTGCAAAAATGTTTTTTTTTTAAATATTATTTATTTTACTTTGATTGTGAAACATATTATTACAAGTTATACAAATCACGCCCGAAGTCTTCCTGGACAGAACCAGTATTAAGTATGTGCAGACAAAGTGTCTTGCGCAAAGACACCACACGTAGCCATAGGGGGCATTGAACCCAGAACTTTCCGATCCTGGGTTTGATGCTCTACCACTGGACCAAAGGTTTCTGTTAGATAATCGTTTACATTCTCTTTATTAACTTGGCTGTTGAATGTAGGGGACAGATATGCTTTTTAAGGTTGTAATTGCTGTATGTCAGGTATAATTAATGATGCTGCATTCGCTTACCTACTTACCTACTTACTTATTATAGTATCTACCGAGTACGAACGGACTTGCTGTGTAAGAGCGCATCTGCAAAAACAGTTTTTTTGTTTTTATCTTTTATGTTGTCTTTATTTTTATCACTGCGTTCCGTTAATAACTGAGATTTCTCTATTTTACCACTTGCACGTGCCTCTGTGGTAACGGTAAGACAATAGTTGGCATGGATACTGATATCCACACTGTCATGTGTGTGAGGACGAGAGATGGGCGGAGTTAGGTCCATCCAGCATTGACCCCCTTGTCATTTCTTTTTTTAATGTTTTGTTGCGGTTCCAAAGTATTTCCATTGTCCTTCCGAAAGAAACTGGCAAAGTTTAGCACGTAAATATGTTTGAACCGAACTAGGCTCGAACCTACGACCTCAGCGGTGATAGGTAAGCGGTCGGCGTGTCTTTTAAATATTACGCTTCCTGATAGTTATATACTTTTTTTCTTTTTATTCTTTTTCACTTCTTGATTTAACGTTGTTTTTTTTTCATAATCACCAACATCCGTTCATTTTATTGATCGTTTCTGTATGTGGCTGGCCAAGTTACGTCGGATGTTAATACACAGTTCCATTATTCACTAATACTATCCGGGCCGTTGGAACTATTTTGGAGGTTCAGCTACCTCCGTGTCTATATCGAACCTCGTTTATAATACTTGTAGTCGTTAAAGTTCCGATAGGGAAAATGCATGTATTCGCGCTGCAGTTGGAAGGGTACTTTTTTTGTATCTGACAGAGCCGTGTGCCTCTTCACGACGATTTATAAAAGGGAATTTATCAGTTTTTTTCAAATTGGCTTGAAACATTTTTTTCCAGAATACCATGCCTTTATTTTCTCACCGACCCCGTATTGTCAAATGAGTCAAGTGATTTCGTAGTGATTTCAGTTTGATCCGTCATACAATTCTACATGTAGAAAAAAAAAGTTTCATCTTAGGAAGAGTCTATTTATAGAATAGGGATTTCGTTTCAAGTTTACCAATTCCATTTAAATAGCTATTTTTGTCACATTTTGGTACATTTTACATTCAGAATTAATTTATAAGTGATAATGAGATATATTTAAACAATTTTAAAAAATAATGTTTTTGTGTTTTTTTTAAAGATATATAAGCCCCCCCCCCCCCCCCCCCACACTTATATGTATTTCTACAATTAATTATTTATAATATATTTTTTTTATTTCACTAATTGTATTGCTCAAAACAACTTCTGGTTCTGGAATAAGAGTTGCTTCTAATGTTACATGAAATAGACTGCCACTTAATCCAGTGCAAAGAGGACACTAGGTGTGTTCCATTTGTCATTGTTCATTATCAACATACGCCATAACAATGGAGTTTGCCATTTTCTTTTCTTGGTTTCATTCCGTGGTTTTGTATGCACAGCATAGTGTGCTTGAACACTTTCATATAATTACTACTTTGTGCCTTTAAAATTGACCATTTAATTTAATTTCTTAGTGTATGTCGTCTGCAATTATTTCTGTTTCTATTTCTATAATGATTTGAAATTGTCAGTGGGAAGAGAAGCTCTAGTAAATGGAATACAAGCACGAAATGGTATTTTTGCAACCGTCAGTCAATTTTAATCACTGAACTCTTACAAATAATTGAAAAATTTGAAATTTGATACTTTGTTTCTTGTGCTGATGTCGCTGTTTGCTTTCAAATCAGATTTATCCACTAACGTTTTTTGACAGATTGGTTTGTCATACGTCCATTTATCTGGTTGATATAAAAGTTTTTTTTCTTGATTATACTGTTGCAATATGATAATAAAACTTTAATAACTTTCAGCAATTGCTTTGATTGAGAAGAAACGACTTTATTCCCTACCATATTATTACAATTTTCCATTTATAGTATTAACACGTATTTATCTTTTCGACCTTTTCAAAGGCGTCAAAATGTAATTTTGTATCGTTCGAATTATTCAATTCAATCATTTTACATTAAGTCAATATTTGATATTCTACATAGGCGGGTGCCATTTAGATGGTTTTGGAGTTCTCCAAATTAAAGCACAACAGTGAAAACAGATAATTCGATTTTCAATGTCTACCAATATCAGATCAATACAATATTATTAATGCCGTTAATCCATTCAAAATTTTCGCTGAAGTAGTCTTCAATTACACTTTCAGCGATCTTAGCGTGCGTTTAAATGACAGAAGATGGTGGACGAACTATTTCTGTTTCATTATGTTTTACTAAGTCTTTAAGTGTATGGATAAACACAATTACGTTGAAGATCGTGCAAGAATGTTTAATCAAGTGCTCTAGCCTAGTCTGGTGTTGTGATGAGACCGATTAATTGTAGTAGATCTTTATTGTGTCATTTTAATAGCTTTAAACACTCGATAAGCACGACAAAGTAGCTGATAATGACAAACGCAACTTAGCTGATAAATAACAAGCGGTTATCAGCGAAATTGAATGTCGTTTCTTGTATTGAAAATACTATTAATTAATGGCATATAATAAACGTCGCATAAGTCATGGCCTTGTCATGTTTTTTATATTATTTATACGGTTCGTATTTGTGATAAGGAAATATACGACTGTGCTGTGGTTAAGTCAGCATTTAATCGGAACATTTATTTGCTTGTTTATGGATCCATAATTTTGTGTAGATGTTTATTTTACTGTGTGGGATTAGTGCTTGTCAATAATTTCTAAATTGAATTAGAAGTGATTTTGACATCCGTTGTCTGCACGTCCTAAAATTTCCGTTTATATATATATTACTTCTTCCAAGCAAATTGAATGCATATTTTGACCAGAATTAAAGCATAATATTTCGAAATGGAAATGTAGCATACAAAGGAAACAGCTACTGACACAACATAAACTACTCAACATAATTATTGATGTTTCTATCACATTAAGAACGATAGTGCAGAAAGAATGACAACAGGACTTACCGCCTTGGAACGTTGTAAATTTACTACACATAAAACCCTAGTGTTATAGTGTTCATCATTTCCATCTTATTAAAAAAATACCTGTTCGAATTCAATGATTAATAACTTTAAGAAAGTTCAAGTTTGGAAAACAATGATATAGAAATGTGATATTTATTTTAATACTGCTTACAATTTAAGCCTTTTTAACGTTCATTGAAAATGATATTGTTGATAGGCCTATCACCTTTGAGATAGTAGTGAACGCCTCATGTACATGGTTAATTTCTAACACCGTAACACCCAAAGGGGTCCTTAGCATATTCATCTTGTGACGACGGGCGGGTGCACCAGTGTTGTTATCATTTCTTGCGCTCTCCTTTTGGGCTCATGGAGCTCATCTAGAGTTGATAATAAAGAATACCGTTTTGCCGATACAGGCTTTATAGGGAACCTGGCGTGTTTTTATTTCATTACCCCTCATGAACATCCTCAATAAAACCGAGTCTGCTATTTGTTTTCTGTTTGTCTTATTATTTTTTTGCGTTCTGTGCTACCAAAAGGTCAGTGTGTTACTGGAACATTTAAAAATCTAACTTTACATGATGTAACAAAAGAGGGCTTAACTTTTTATTTATAGTCACACAGGGTAGGCCTTTCAACCTGATTCAGGACATTTAATAGTGCACGAAGTTTACTGAGATAACTTTTAGATTATTCACCTGTATCAATCGGCATCCTCGGCGATTTGACACTCACTCAGTTCAGGTAATGTTGCCACAGAACTATTGACTTTATGCTCCTTTTCGTTAGTTAAGTCACGTTTTGTTCTTTGATTTCCGCTTTAAACTGTCTCTGGCCAGCTCACTGCTTGAGATGACATTTATTAATCGTGCAGCATTGCCGTCTTATCTAGGGCGCTGTTCACCCCAAGAATAACAAGGTTAAGTTCAAAAATGAAATTATTTCATGTGTCATCCGCATTATTAATTCGTTCGTTTATTAGCTTATTAATAAAACATACCATGTAACGTATGTTGTTTTATTAGGGTTTAAAATGGCTATGACTGAAAACCTAGACGTGTCAGTTTGTCTCTTATTTATTTTGATAAGTTTATCGAATATCATTTTTTTTGTATTATGTTTTGTATTCGTACTGATATTCTATATGACACGTCTTCTACTGAAAGACGTGATTATTGAAATATTAATGCTCGTATTAAATATGCAATATATTATGGATTTGGACAAAGTTATCTGTCATGCTAACACGTTAAACTGACAGTGTTTAAATTTCATACTTTATTTCATTGATTTTGCAGTGCTCTCCGCGAATGTGAACGGCGGTTGTGGGTTCAGAGCCTGGCCAAATTATATCAAACATTTTAAAATACCACTTACCCGGTAGCGCTGAGGTGGTAGGTTTGAGCCCAGTTCGGTCCCGAAATAAAATAAACAGTTGCAGTTGTTTCAGATATAAACGATTAAATCAACATTGGGATAGCACTTATTTTCATTTCGCCCAGATCAGTCCAAAAAATTTAAGTGAGAAAGTTTGCCAGTTACTTACGGAAGAATGGTGGTCCTGCTTAGGTTCATTCTTCGGCCTTTGTCCACCAATATAACTTAGTAATAAGCAGCAATGGTATATTTGTTAACACACTCTTATGTTGTCAAGGACCCTTATATAATATTATTAATGGTTTGTTTAGTATAAACAAAACTTGTCCAAAAATTGATTATTAAGACACTTTTTATGCTGACTCGGCGTTCATTTGCTGAGCTTTTCGTTTTAATATGGGTCACGGTCGTATTTGACGGCGGTCAGCTTATTGGCCGTAATTATGGCCCTTACATCAAGGAATGTTTATCTTCTTCTTAAAGCTATCTTCGATTATCTCGACTGATAACCAAATCTGAAGCCGTTTGCAGTTTTACTCTTTTGTGGAACGCATTTAAGTGGAAACTGTCAATAGGCTCGGCATAAAGGCAAAGTTATTGTAAAATAATCGTATTAAAACTATATAATTATCCGGGTGTTCAGCCCACGGGTCTGTCGTAATAGGTAACCTCTTTATGGCGTTGGTTTGAGATGCTATGTCTGTTTTATTGGCATAGTGATTTATTGCAAAAATAGTTGATTTGCGTATTTTATTTTTAAATTGTAACCAGATTTTCTAATTATCGATCCGAGTGTGGCTCCAGGGTGACAAATGAGTGATTGTAAGAATAGAGACATGTCCGTAAGAGGCAACACATTTGTGTTTTTGTTGAAACTTTGCAGGTATTAAGTAAGGTTCAAGGTTCATTCTGCACAGTAGTTGGTTGACAGTTTTTTCAATATGCATGTAATCTGTTATGTTGTGCTACTCTGCACATGGAGAATGGGCCTGGATTCTTCATACCGGCTTACATCATATGGCCAATCAAAGTTGGTAGGTCAGTTCAACTATTCATTCATCAAAACTATCCGGAAGATAAAAGTTTGTTCTGTAGATCATTAACGTTGGCTCTTTTTTGTATGGATGTAATGCTTTATAAGGATTTTGCCTATACTGTATATTGATTGTTTCTGTGTTGTTACGGTAGTGGTGTCGTTTGATTGATTGTTGCTTCTTCTGTTGAACATAGAGTTTTTTATTCCTATAAAGATTGCAGTTAAACACTGGGAGACACTGAGATGTGTTTTAAATATATGACAATGTGTTTCATAAATGAATAAATAAAGGAAAGATTGATTTATAAGATGGTAGGCCATTTATTTTTAAACTAATCTTCCCTGGGGCATTCACCTGTGTTTATAAAAAATGAAACATATTTTACTGATAGATGGGATGATATTCATATAATTTTTGTTTTATTGCTGTCTGCTTATGCATGATGTATAACGTTATTTTGGGGGTCCTCCTCAGTGGACGAGTGATCTAAGGTGCCGCCAAGGTCGTGGGTTCGAAGCAGGCTCGATCCGAAAACTTGTTGTGTGAGAGAAAATTAACAAGTTACTTGCGGAAGGACTTTGGTTCTACGTAGACTATGAGATCTCCCTCTGTCAATTAAATGTAATGTCATATACTTTTACATGTGAGCCACGTGCAGACATTTAGACATATGCAGGGCCAGAAGGTCATCTACCGTTTTCAAGTTTGAACTTTTGTACGTTTTGGTGTTAGTTCACGGTGAAACAATTTTAATTGTCAATGATTGTGCTATCGTTATAAAAAGCCGACCTCATAAATATGGACGCTACCGCTACTTGATGTTGCTTTTCGTGTACCTCCGTTTAATATACTTACTCTTACAACGCCCTGTTAACCCCGATCTATAGTTATTCTGTTTTATATATGTACATAACATAAACGCATGTGATCATAAATCTGTTTTGACATTTGTAATCCTTTGAAATAACACATGATAAGTTCTAGACTACTACCTTGAAATGTTACGTGTATTTTAAGATTTTATTGACAAAAAGATTATGTTTTAGGTTGCAAAGATTTTATGAAAATATTTAATATAATAGAAATAAATATTACTCTTTCAATTTCGGATTTTGTTTTACGTCCAACTGGCAAAAGTGTATAGTATGTTTTGACAGCTCGTTTAATAAATACATTACCATTGACGTAAAACAAATTCTGAAGTGGAGAAAACTCAGTATAAATGTATTAAACGGTACATCAAGTTTTAATGTTAAAAGGGAAAGAACCACATTTAAAGGACTTGTGTCAATGCTGTTGAATTTTTACTTTATATTGTACATGGGCGCGTATACATGTAGAATGATTTAAATGAAATTATAAAAAAATCGCTCATTGTTATAATATTAATTTTGAAGGTGTTTTATTAATATATGCAGTACGTACGAATTGCACTATTAAAATGTATTAAATGTGGATATTGATTAGCTGTGTCTACTCAAATGTAGCTGATGTATTCGTATTATACTGTGATTATTTTAATGTAGATGTTTTTATTTGTTTGGCAAATATATATACACATACCCATAACACATGACGTCGTCAATGTGTTTATTATAGGAATTACTCAGAATTGTGAACGATACAAATAGACGCAGATATGTTTAAATATCTGTATTTCTTATTGCATTTAATATATTTTGAGACATTTTTTTTATATAAATTACTCAAATACTGTTATCATAATTGCAATATTGTGATAATTATTACAATAATTATCATAATTATTATAATAATTATCATTATCATTTATTGTGATGCTTCAATCGTCAACGACCGGCTGCAATGATTTCCTTACTGCTAATGATATTATGATTCAGTTAATATTTCATGAGAAGTGAATTATGTAATAAATAGAACGTTTATATTAGTGTATCGTCTCTTACACTTCTACTACGAATGACATAGTATATGCTAATTGTAATGGTTAAATAAAAACACTTATGTATATATTGCTCTGTATATGACACAGTAATGCATAAATAACCGAAGAAAATACAGCAATGCAACAGAATGTGATAGATATGGAAGGTGTCGGGCAACACAATTATTTATTAATTGATATTAAACAACCGGATCCAGCATCAAAAGTAACTTTTTTAAAGACTAAATCAGGGTCAACTGTTTCTAGTGATCCCTATCGCACCAATTTAAAACTCAGCACAAACTCCTTAACCCATATTATTAAGTTAGTACCATACAATATCAATATTGAGCTAAAATCGCGTGAATATTGATAAAGCATGCGATTCGTCCACATCCGCTATTAACCAACAAACTTCAAAGGTCTGCGCCGTCACCTCTAGCAGTGTCTAAGTATAAAGTAATTGTTGAAGTATACCTAGTATAAAATTATATTGAGGTAATTTAACACTTGGATAGAAGTTGAGACGATATCGAGATTAAAGACGACCACACTGAACGAATGATTCACGTTTTACCGTCGGCTTCTCTGTTGGACCTATCGAGTTCTGACTGTATCTATATCTTTTATTTAAATCTTTCGTGCATGTTACCGCTTATGTCACTTACTTGATTACGTTAAAGGGAGATGTAAATATTGGTTGTATTCATGGTTACGCCTCACACCACTCTTCACACCTTAGAACATGTAACCATATAGAGATATTAACTCCTAAGTTTAACTATCTGAAACTTCGTAAAATCATATAAAGTTATTAACATAGTATTGTATAAAATTAATACTGGTGTCCTGTTAGTTTTGGAAATACATGTAAGAGTTAGATATATCTTCAAAAATATCAATTGATATGTACAGAATTTTTTCTATCATGCTTATAAAAATACAAAATTAACATTATAGTAACCATTTTTATTTCATATTCATATGTATATTCATATTTATATTCATATTAATTCATGTCAACTGATGTGTAAATAAGATGCTTTTCAATTATAAGTTATTTCCTTTTCAAACTGTACCCTCCTAATTTGATTTCATATACGCATCATATCAGTTAATACGTCTTTAAAACAGTGTGTCACCACTTCTGTATGTATGTACACTTGTCATGGTTATTGTATGTATATAATATTATATCACGAATTTTCAAAAAAAATAAAGTCCGTTTCTTAGGTTTATATCATTATTGCACCCAGTCTATACCGACATTCCATATTAATCAATTATCCAACACCTGATACTGGCAAATTGATTGTATCCGAAGTTAAAAGTTAGTGTTCACGTGCATGCGTTTGTTGGATGTGAGCGACAACATTCTGTATAGGTGAACATGTCATAAAACGACGCCTGTGTATTTCAGTGTTAAAGTGTTATTTAAATATAGCTAAAGCGAATACGGATACTGCACGTGGGCATAAAAATATCTCGTTTTATGATGTGATGACGGAGAAGAGCGAGGTTGGAAACCAGGTTTAAACTCACCAGCGGCAGATTTACTAATGACTGTTCTAGGAAACTGTTGCCCAAAATGGCATTTCTTCTATATGATCGTATTCTGACTATTTCCTTTATAGATATTTAGCGCTTGTGTCCTTGGAATGTTTCGTCCTATTTGACATTGAGTTTCTTAATTTCGGCGATTTCATGCTCGTAGTCAGCTAGACATTTATATGTTAGTCATCAAATTGTTGAGGTAAATCGGGCATTCAAACAAAAATTTGCTATTCCGGGTGTGCTGGACTTTTTTCGTATTCCTTTAACCAATATGTAAGGTATATTTAATGTATCACTATACGCCTTGCAAATGCACGACTCCACGTCTTTAGGTATATGTCATCTGTGATCAGTCAATTATTTACCAAAGAAACAGACCTACGATCCACGCACAACATGCATACACACTACACACACCGAATAGATAATATAATAGGTCTACACCAACCGGTCCACACACAGCATACATACACACTACACACACCGAATAGATAATATAATAGGTCTACACCAACCGGTCCACACACAGCATGCATACACACTACACACACCGAATAGATAATATAATAGGTCTACACCAACCGGTCCACACACAGCATGCATACACACTACACACACCGAATAGATAATATAATAGGTCTACACCAACCGGTCCACACACAGCATGCATACACACTACACACACCGAATAGATAATATAATAGGTCTACACCAACCGGTCCACACACAGCATGCATACACACTACACACACCGAATAGATAATATAATAGGTCTACACCAACCGGTCCACACACAGCATACATACACACTACACACACCGAATAGATAATATAATAGGTCTACACCAACCGGTCCACACACAGCATGCATACACACTACACACACCGAATAGATAATATAATAGGTCTACACCAACCGGTCCACACACCGCATGCATACACACTACACACACCGAATAGATAATATAATAGGTCTACACCAACCGGTCCACACACAGCATGCATACACACTACACACACCAAATAGATAATATAATAGGTCTACACCAACCGGTCCACACACAGCATGCATACACACCACATACACTGAATAGTTAATATAATAGGTATATACTGGATAGTTTATATAATAGGTCTATACCAACCGCTCCACACACAGCATGCATACACATCTCACATCCTAAATAGTTAGTATAATAGGTCTATACCAACCGGTTCATAGCAATAACACATCACAATTAAAGGTCTGTATGATTTATCTGACAGTTTTCATTTTTATTTTATTTATGATTTTAAATTCAGTATTAAATTTAATGTTATTATGAAAAGACAAGAAAGTGTGGGCGGGCATACATCATTGTACCTCACCGACGTTAAATTAGTAGAGCAATGTATATTTATTAGATTTGAATAATTGTTTATTCCACAAAAAATATTAAATGTGTTTGTTTTTAAGGTGTAATGGTGAAATGGTGTAATGGTGTAATTAATCGTTTTTGGAGAAACATTACACGCGTCAAGAGAACGTGCAATAACAACACTTATAACACAAAACATAAAAAATTGTCGTAATTTAACAATGACTTCTTCATAACATTCATAAAAATCTTAATCGGACTCCAAATTATCAAAACTTAAATGAATACAAAAGTTGTTAGATAGTTGATTTACGACTTGTATACTATTTAAACAATTAAACCGCCTTCAAGTAATGAATCTAACTCCAAATACTCAGAAAATAATACAAGGGTTGTCAGGTGGATGTTTTAGTTTAAACATATTTTTATTGTTTTTAATATAAATTATATAAACAAAAGGATTTGGGCCACAAATTTATCAACATTGATGTTTGATTTATACTATTTTACCAATTAAACCGCCATCAACTCTGTTAACAGTAAAGATTCTTACCCCAAATTCGCATTTAGTAAATTAGTACAGAAGTTATCAGCGTTATAATTGTTCAGTTTAACAACTCTGTTTAAACCACCTTCCACTCTGCATCCGTCCTTGTGTTTTGTTTTATGTGACAGGCAGCGCAATGAATGTTATCTATTTTGTGATTAGACCACTTCCTGTTCAAACTTTGTAGCTGACTTGTCAGTTTTTTGCCATGATTTCTCTAATGTGGGCCATATCAATGTCTTTAAAGTGTTTATTTATAACATATATACCTATTGCACCTGCCTAAAGATTGTGTGATTAATTACCCTTGTTAATGACTAAAGATTTATGAATCTCGTATACATTATAGTACATAGACCCACCTTTTAATATCATGTTCTTTAACAATTAAGCTTGCTTTATTTGATCTTTTCGTTATAATAGTTTAACTCGGGTATCTCGCCATGCCCGATATTGTCATGCGTTTTGTTTGTAAACTCTTGTCTTGAGTGTGCTTATGTCAGCGGTGATAGGGTTAGAGAGACGACACCCAATGAATTTATCATTCATCATATCTTGCATTATATCCTTCGTTTCAAGTAGGGTTATCACCTCGTCTTATCGGTGTATCAAACGATTAATATCGATACATGCTAGTTAATTTATTACGTATTTGAAGATTTTTGAAAAGATTAAAGACTTTTATTGATGTTTAGACCGTATTTAGCATAAGCACCTGGCTTCAATTGACTTTTGAGGTTGATTTCTTCATAATGAACTCGTATTTGAAGACCATTGACATCGTGTCGTGAATCATTTTAATTATTTTTAATCAGATCAAGTAGTGGGATACATAGTAATAACTGTGAACTAATTTGTTGATTCGGCTTAATCTATTAACACGTCTTAGCACTTTTTTGTCACATCTTTCGTTCACAGAACGATCTTACAGTAATGGTACTTATTTTGATATTTATTGGTTTGACTGCATTTTCACCAAGTAGTCTTGTATTATATAATTACTGAGATGTATCTGTTATGGTCAGATGAATGTAGTAAGGCTGTGTATTTTGAATACACGATTAAAGGAAGTCTTAATAAAGCTAAATGACAAAATGTGAAACAGTTTTATTAATATCTTAAAAACTGTATGATTAGGACTTTACATAAGATGGCCATTTTTTTTCTCTAATTTTTCTTATTAATTTCTATTGTGTCATTACATTTGCTAATAAAATTACATGAATGATCAACACATTAAGATCCCGTATTATTAGTCAATTAAAAATATATGTTTAATGATCCATAAACTAGTTTTAAATGAGATAGAACAGTATACTAAATTCTTTGTTAAGTTAATCTTTCGACTTGAATGCTTTACATGAACATATGCCCCGTTTGTCATTGCGATTTTCATAAGAGGGATTAGCCATGGCAGGGCACTTCCGCGCAATTTGCAGTTATTGATGGCTGGTCCCATTGCAGGTATCATGCACTTGGAGGTGGCACCGAGTGATGCGTGTAATACAAGGTCGATAAGTGTGGCAAATTCTTAACAAGATGTTTTGTAGAAACCGTATTTGTAGTACTGGGATACACTAAATTCAATTAAAAAAAACATATAAAAGACCTTTGTTGTTCCCAAAGCTTGTTCGACGTGATATCACAGTCACATGTCATCATATTGTTTTAACAGTTATATAATATATATATTATAACACGACCTACTTCTATGAGTCTGAAAAAAGTGACGTTTAATTTCGTTTACGTTTTCTGACGCCGATGGTGTACCCTATTTTAAGGGACTACTTTCTCTAGAAAAGGTAGCTCAGTGCCTTATTGTTGGAATTCATGTGATTATGTCTTGCTGTAAAATAGAGAAAAGATTACAATTTGAATTTGATAACCTATTACATCAATGACTGACTTATTGCAGATGACATGTTATTCGCTTTAGAAAGCCGATTAGATAACATTTCTGCCATCTTTAAGTTTATAAATTGCCAAATAATTTACGGAGGAAAATGCTTTTGGTTTTGACGATCTTAGAGATGAAAATATGTAACCACACTTCATAGATGTGATCATGAAAGTATTAAACAGATAGATAGGCTTGTTTATAAAGTCAGCGAAATTATAATGTCTATGTCATAAGATATGCGGCGGTATCTTTGATCTTTTGTGATTGTCAGTGATGTTGACTAGGCAGCGGAAATTTTGTGGTGGACCGCTGGAAATTTCGCAAACTGGTCAAACTGCAGGTGTTTAATTCGATCGAGGACTGTTTCACAAATTTTAAATATGTTAACAGTTAGTCGGTTTCATTAATTTTGTGATGGCGTTGAGTTTTAGGATTCAGCTGTTTATTTTGAAATTAAAATTGATTCTTTATTTTTGGATTTTTAGGATCTTAATTTCTATCCCCCTTTATGAGATAGGCAATACAAACACCAACCGTTGATAATTACAATTTTAGAATACTCGTATTTATTATATTCTGATTGTGATGAAAATTTTAAGCTTACATGAGTCGCTCTAAAGTCCATTTCTTGGTAGAACCAATTCTGAGAGGCCAATCATGTAAGTGATCGAATCCGCGACCTGTGGCGTAAAGCAACCAAAACTATCCGCTGCAGTACAACCCTGCTGTGACAACCTGACTGCATGAATTTGCATTTTAATTGTCCAGCAAATCAGTTCAATTAAATATCTGACTATTTTAATGAGAACTTGTAATAAACAACTTGTTCGTGGTAACTTAAAAAACTCTATTAAGTTAAAGGTCAGACGGATGCTTAAAAATGTTATTGTATATTCCATTTTTTTTTATTTCAATGGGCATGTATCCGGTTTAAAAATTCTGCCGGATACAACAAGTTCAATTCTGACATGGAACATACCGAGTTTACTAATTAATTCATCTACATTGTCTGCTGAAGTATTTAAACTTCCTTGCGACTTTAACCAACCCTCTTATAATCTCGAGCCAGGCCGTTCCTTAATCCCTTAATTTCACCTTCTCCCAATGATCTGTTGATCGGGGTTGATTTATGTTAATATATATCCATTTATCACTATATAGATATTTGTACACTGACAAGTTGTGTTACCCCGAGATTGGGGTAATCCTCATCCTTTTCAAGCAGTTCTATTATCACTGAGAAGGCAGTCGCTGAGGGCCATTGGTATGACATCAACTTTCTATGACTGCGTGATATATAAAATTTCAATTTAAAATAAGAATTTAAACTTTCGTTTGAGAGTTGCCGGTTTGTATAAACAACGGATTACATTTGATTTGTGGTATTTGTGATAAAAAATTGCATAGTAATGATGAATATTTAGCAGCGGTATAGGGTTGCTTCAATGATCAATTGAGCCTACGTGCTCTGTACCCAGCGACTCTGATGTCAATATCTGAAGAGGTTACCATCATGCCGTATCTTAAAGACATATTAAAGAAATATGACCTTCGACGGACTCGGTATCTTGTTTATGGGAGATAATACACCTTATGTGATATTTTTAATATTTGCACTTCATGTTACAAACTACATACTCATACAAAACGGCAACTGAGTATAGGAGGAGGTTTTTCATTTTACAACGACACTCTGGGTTTGAAGAAGTGAATTAATAAGTTTGACATTTCTATTTCAATATGACAAACTGTCGAGGTGGATGTAAGTGTCCTTCGCTTTGTTCCCTCTTTCTCCTACTGATGGACATAATATATATTGTTATGACGGAGATAAAGTTCCATTTTTTTTTCATAATTTCAACAAAGTACATGAATAATTTCACCCATATCAATATCAACTTTTCATGAAAAAGAAATAAATGCCTTAATCCAAAAATATATGTCATAAAGAGCATCTGGCGCCAAATTAAGAAGAGGTGACTGCTGAAAAAGTCCTTAGTATTAATTGTTTGAGGATCGAACCGATAACCGGTACTCCGGTAAATTGGTCGTTACAATTGCAAACTGCGCTCAAGCACACTAAAGTCTTGGCATGATTAGTAAAATTGACGTATTAATATAGTAGGTGTGGTATTCTTCAATTAAGATAGAATTAATTGATGAAACAAATCAGCTGAAGACATGTCAAAAATAAATAATACCTAACACAAAAAAGTTTTTTAGTTTTTTTTCTTCATGTTTTTGTAAGGCAGTCACTTACATTGGCAATGTTATAGACGTGGAGTGCGACATTTAAGTTAAAACATTCCGTATTGACATTGCATATTGGTGAATGGCCAATGTCATTGTCAATATTAGTGTCACTGCCTAAGCGTATCATACACGCGGATGATCTCGGCATGACGAAGTGGCTGAGACCTGGATATACGGCTTATTGTGTCGCCCGTCTGGCAGGTGCTTCACATTTTTGGTTGTACGAGATTATGTAAAGATACATAATACGTAACCTCTCAAATGGGGTCCGCTGACCTTTTTTGGACATTGATTGCTTGAGCCCTCGTGATTTATTCTTGAGGGACATGTAAAGCTGTGTAATTCATTTATTTATAAGAGTTTAAATCGTCAGTTTCGTCATCGTCCACGGCAATATTTGTTAACACGTGGGCAAACCTTTTCACAGTATCATTATGTTAGTATTTCAATAAACGCTTTTAACGTTTGGGATAAGAATTGTTTCACTCGTTCATATTTGGGCAGGGTGCGGCTGGCGAGAGTGGCAACCACGCAGGGATGTTGGGTCGAGACAGCTGAGATGATGTTATAATTCTCATTTTCTTTTTTTTCCTTTTTGCTTTCTTCATTTGTATTTATTTATTTATTTATAATCAATGTGACTCTGTTGGAAGGACTGTTACTAACGTAATCCAAACCATTTGGTATTTGCATGATCACATGCCACTGTTTATTTGCATACGTATTGCAAGATGAAGCTTGCCATGAAATATTATTAAACAAAAAGAAGACAATGTGTGATACTTCTGTTGAGTCTTTTCATGCATAGGTAATGCAATTACGCAATTATGCAACACCCTCACATACCCTAGCACAGGCTCAATAAGCAGTAATTTATTCAGGAGCAACACTGAGTAAGTTCGATCAGAAATAATAGCAACACAGGGTAAAAATAAGTCACATTCATTTACGTAATCCA
Source organism: Panopea generosa (assembly GCA_029582155.1). Taxonomy (NCBI): domain Eukaryota; kingdom Metazoa; phylum Mollusca; class Bivalvia; order Adapedonta; family Hiatellidae; genus Panopea; species Panopea generosa. The sequence continues at coordinate 71,175,010 of CM055901.1, read as the reverse complement.
AGTACACGAGTGATTTGTTTGTGGTAACACATGCTTTTAACGTAAAGATATGCGAAAGTTTGAGCTGCACAGTTCGAAGTAACTCCAATGCATCTTCAAACTTCCCATTGCATTACGATCAGAAGTTTCAAGTACTCTTATGGTGTTCGTATCACCACCCAGATAGCCGAAATAATGTCAATTTCTACCTCAGACAGGTCATTGAAAACGCTTGCATGTTATGAGTACGTTCCCAATACTTAATAAAGTATTTTCGCATTCGGCTGTTAACTTCGCTGTAAAATCACCGTATGTCGTCTCAAACGCTATGAAGTGTGGTTTTAAATCAATACATTGGTAAGTGCAAATTGAAGTAGAGCTGTAACAAGCCTTAGTGAATATAGACATTTGGAATACCACTCGATAACATAATATTAGGTCAAATAATTTGTTATCTTAAATATTCTGCTAGATGTATACATTTTTTTTGTGAAATGTGACAACGCATTGATCTAGCATATTTAATCAAATTGACCCCAGCCAATTGTTTTATTTTTATAGTTGTTTCAAGCGCAGTTAATATCAATATGAAACTATGTACTGCACACTTAATATCATATATCAAACGTTTGATATGTAAATAAAACTCGATAAAGCACATGATTAATCAATTCTGCACTTTTACACATTTTATGATTCATAAATTTAGAAGAAGTCATTAATAGTGGTAGTCTTTTAGAAGGATGGTTTGAATATCTCAGTGTCCATATCCTGTATGTGTTTGTATGGACCGATAAGGCGTTTTGTAAAGCTTTAAATCTTTCAGTAACCGTATACTGACCGCGGTTTAAGATGACTTTTGGCCGTGTTAGGATAACCTGGCAACTTGGCCAAACATGACATGGACATTTGTCGGACAAACAAACAAGCTCTGACATTAAGCCAACTTGAGGCGTAGGAAGTGGAAATAATTTGTGTTTATGTAAAATTTAAACAGTTCGGCTGAATTACGTTTGGATAGACATGAAGTCATATAAAGCAGTATCAAAGAATTGTCGCGGCCCATGTCTTGTTTTTATGTCTCGGTTATCAAAACAGTCGAATGCATTAAGGAACACAAAGCCCTAGTAATAAGACCACAATTTAAAGATATATAACATGCAATCTGATAAATAATCCAAACCAAAGAACGGAAGCCTGTAAGATTTTTCACATATCTTCAAACACACACGCATTTATCATTTTTCTATTTAAATTATATGCGTAATATATCATGGTAATATACTGCACTCGTACTATATAAATAAGTGATTTTTTTTTTTAAAAAAAAGTCGAGGCACAAAGTGTATTTTGATTTATTTTCTCTATTTCGTTATTTGCTTATTTAGCTTTAATCGTTTGAAAGTGGATTATTGAAATAATGCAATTAAGGAAATCAATAATTAATAAAACACCCATGCCTATAAGCCATATTCACACGATTATGTCTCCTCTAGTGGGCGTTAATGGTAAATGTCTGTGCAGATTGTATAGTTTAAGGTATTCTTCGTTTTCTTCATATGTAGAATCAGTATCAAGTAATGTGGATGACGTGTCTTGCTCAAGGACACCACAAATAGCCCGCGTAACGGAGGATCGAGCTCATGGCCCTCTGGGTTCGATGCTCTATTACTGGACAACGCGCTCCGCGATGTATGACATCGCGCTCCAAGATGTATGACATTTTAAAAAAAGTTTAATCTTTGAAAATATAATTTATAAAATGTGCGAGTACAGAGATATTTTAATGTCGCCTATATGAGACTAGGCAAACTGATAATGACATTTTTCCTACTGTATGCTTACGACTATTAGTAATTGTATGTTTACGACTATTAGCAATTGTATGTTTACGACTATTAGTAATTGTATGCTCCTATTGTATGCTTACGACTATTAGTAATTGTATGCTCCTATTGTATGCTTACGACTATTAGTAATTGTATGCTCCTATTGTATGCTTACGACTATTAGTAATTGTATGCTCCTATTGTATGCTTACGACTATTAGTAATTGTATGCTCCTATTGTATGCTTACGACTATTAGTAAGTGTATGCTCCTGTTGTATGCTTACGACTATTAGTAAGTGTATGCTCCTAGTGTATGCTTACGACTATTAGTAAGTGTATGCTCCTAGTGTATGCTTACGATTATTAGTAAGTGTATGCTCCTGTTGTATGCTTACGACTATTAGTAAATGTATGCTCCTGTTGTATGCTTACGACTATTAGTAAGTGTATGCTCCTAGTGTATGCTTACGACTATTAGTAAATGTATGCTCCTATTGTATGCTTACGACTATTAGTAATTGTATGCTCCTATTGTATGCTTACGACTATTAGTAATGGTGGAATGGGTTTAATTGTGAGGACTGAGGACGTAATATATATATATATATAATTATTATTATTCGGCGCAGTTATGCGCAGTGCCATTCATGTGTTTTTGCCTACTCATTATGTCTTGTAGACATTTATACGTGGGACAACTAGACGGCATTCAATTAGAATGGAAATAACATAGAGCGTTTATTGTACATTCTCCCCATTAACACTTAAATGTCATTTAGATAAAAAAATATTTAAATTATGTTGTCTTATTCATTTTTCTCTTTTTCAATGACTTGCATAGAATGGCGATTTTGTCACCGCTAGGTTTTTCTCGGTATGTTTCATAACAATTAAAGGATTGCCACAAGGTGACATTGCCTGTTTACCGGACTTATATCTTTACGCTGGTCTGAGGCATATTATTAAGCATCTATATAATACTAGATATTACTATTGTATTTTACACGAAAATAAGATGCAATTTAATGCCCAGCTTACTTGAACTTTTTATAATAATACAGATTTAGAAACACTACATCTGGCCTCTTTTTTTATATAATTTAGCTTCTAAGAAGAACAGCGTTTACTTCTCATAAATCTTAAAAAAGACGCTATTGAGCTAATCAACTGTTCTTCTGAAATCCCATGAGAGATGAAATGGGAACATAATAACGGTTTGAAAAATGAATCTTAGAAGAAATAGAATATAAAATGAACTTCAACCAATACTGATCTAGTTCAGCTTCATCTCAATCAGGATAGGGGAGACAATACCTAGTTTTAAAAAATGTTCCTTATTTCACAGACAATATCTTGTAATAGTAGAGACTATATTATTTAATCGATTTTCTAAGATATGGCTATAAGACACCCCTGTGGCAGCATCAACAAAGTAGATGCACCGATGAACACAGTTATATTCAAGGATGAAAATGCACTGACAACGTGTGTGTGCTAATTATAAGAAAGGGAAAATCAGTCGTTGATCATACATAAAAACCAAATGTTCCGATTACATAAATAAGCATTATCTCAGTCATCGTGGTTAATGTCGCTCTGTATGAGTGTGTTTCCATGACAAATTTCTTTGATCTATCTTCATGAACTTTTTAAATTCACTCTTTTATCTTTATGCGGTTATATCAAGTTTAAGGTCTGAGATTTATATTTTTTATTAAAATTGTTTTCACGCAATATAGTGCTTCTCGCATCCATGCGTAAGTAGATGGTGTATATAGGGCAGAAACTTTATGAAATTAGGACGGTATAAATCATTAAATGATAAATAATCACCCCGTGTACTGTGATGTATCGCTCATATTATATGAATTAGCCGTAATATATTTTTTACAACTTTGAAAGGTTTATTCGGCAGTAAAACGCGTGTTTACATTATTTCTCTCTATGTTTTATGACATAAAAGTGGCAAGGTATTGCTACTCCACCATTTCTACTAGATTGCTGTTAACATGTTGGGAAAAAGGGTCGATGTACTTCATACAATTGTGATGGATACGCAATAAAACATATTGCAAATTGCCTCAAACACTCTTCGCCTCTTGACATTAAACATACTTCATAATTATACGTTTCGACATGATGTCCTTTTTTAACTACACCGTGGACATAGGCATAAACACGTGTACAAGTTGCACAAATATTGTATTTCTATAATGTTTTTTTCTCATATGATTATAGAATTGCGCTTATTTAATATGTATTTGTTAGTTTCACTAATCGCTGTAACGATCATACGTGTTTCCCCTCCGCAATTGACCTTGTTATTTATTATCTATCTTAACGTCCCAGATAAAAGACGAAAAGTTTCAAAGCAACATAATAAATATGTATTTCATTACCTCCATGCACTCCACTTAAAGGAACAGACGACATAGCCGTGGAAAAAGTATATCATAGTTTCTCGCTACATGCTAACACTCCCGAGACTTTGTAAGAGTATGCAACCAGATCTGAAACTATCATTAAACATAAACTGTATTTCATTGCTTCTCGCTACATGCTAACACTCACGGGACGACTTTACAAGAGTATGCAACTAGATTTGAAACTATCATCAAACAGAAACTGTATTTCATAGCTTCTCGCTACATGTTAACACTCACGAGACTTTGTAAGAGTATGCAACCAGATCTGAAACTATCATTAAACAGAAACTGTATTTCATAGTTTCTCGCTACATGTTAACACTTACGGGACTTTGCAAGAGTATGCAACTAGATTTGAAACTATCATTAAACAGAAACTGTATTTCATAGCTTCTCGCTACATGTTAACACTCACGAGACTTTACAAGAGTATGCTACCAGATTTGAAACTGTCATTAAACAGAAATTGTATTTTCATAAAACAGAAACTGTTTTTCATAGTTTCTCGCTACATGTTAACACTCACGATACTTTGCAAGAGTATGCAACCAGATTTGAAACTATCATTAAACAGAAACTGTATCTCATAGCTTCTCGCTACATGTTAACACTCACGAGACTTTGCAAGAGTATGCAACCAGATTTGAAACTGTCATTAAACATAAACTGTATCTCATAGCTTCTCGCTACATGTTAACACTCACGAGACTTTACAAGAGTATGCTACCAGATTTGAAACTGTCATTAAACAGAAACTGTATCCCATAGCTTCTCGCTACATGTTAATACTCACGAGACTTTACAAGAGTATGCAACCAGATTTGAAACTGTCATTAAACAGAAACTGTATCTCATAGCTTCTCGCTACATGTTAACACTCACGGGGCTTTACAAGAGTATGCAACCAGATTTGAAACTGTCATTAAACAGAAACTGTATCCCATAGCTTCTCGCTACATGTTAATACTCACGAGACTTTACAAGAGTATGCAACCAGATTTGAAACTATCATTAAACATAAACTGTATCTCATAGCTTCTTGCTACATGTTAACACCCACGGGGCTTTACAAGAGTATGCAACCAGATTTGAAACTGTCATTAAACAGAAACTGTATCTCATAGCTTCTCGCTACATGTTAACACTCACGGAACTTTGCAAGAGTATGCAACCGGATTTGAAACTGTCATTAAACAGAAACTGTATCCCATAGCTTCTCGCTACATGTCAATACTCACGAGACTTTACAAGAGTATGCAATCAGATTTGAAACTGTCATTTAACATAAACGGTATCTCATAGATTCTCGCTACATGTTAACACCCACGGGGCTTTACAACAGTATGCAATCAGATTTGAAACTGTCATTAAACAGAAACTATATCCCATTGCTTCTCGCTACATGTTAACACTCACGAGACTTTACAAGAGTATGCAACCAGATTTGAAACTGTCATTAAACAGAAACTGTATCTCATAGCTTCTCGCTACATGTTAACACTCAAGGAACTTTACAAGAGTTTGCAACCAGATTTGAAACTGTCATTAAACAAAAACTGTATCTCATAGCTTCTCGCTACATGTTAATACTCACGAGACTTTACAAGAGTATGCAACCAGATTTGAAACTATCATTAAACAGAAACTGTATTTCATAGCTTCTCGCTACATGTTAACACTCACGAGACTTTGTAAGAGTATGCAACCAGATCTGAAACTATCATTAAACAGAAACTGTATTTCATAGTTTCTCGCTACATGTTAACACTTACGGGACTTTGCAAGAGTATGCAACTAGATTTGAAACTATCATTACCAGAAACTGTATTTCATAGCTTCTCGCTACATGTTAACACTCACGAGACTTTACAAGAGTATGCTACCAGATTTGAAACTGTCATTCAACAGAAATTGTATTTTCATAAAACAGAAACTGTTTTTCATAGTTTCTCGCTACATGTTAACACTCACGATACTTTGTAAGAGTATGCAACCAGATTTGAAACTATCATTAAACAGAAACTGTATCTCATAGCTTCTCGCTACATGTTAACACTCACGGGACTTTGCAAGAGTATGCAACCAGATTTGAAACTGTCATTAAACATAAACTGTATCTCATAGCTTCTCGCTACATGTTAACACTCACGAGACTTTACAAGAGTATGCTACCAGATTTGAAACTGTCATTAAACAGAAAAAGTATCTCATAGCTTCTCGCTACATGTTAATACTCACGAGACTTTACAAGAGTATGCAACCAGATTTGAAACTGTCATTTAACATAAACTGTATCTCATAGCTTCTCGCTACATGTTTACACCCACGGGGCTTTACAAGAGTACGCAGCCAGATTTGAAACTGTCATTAAACAGAAACTGTATCCCATAGCTTCTCGCTACATGTTAATACTCACGAGACTTTACAAGAGTATGCAACCAGATTTGAAACTGTCATTAAACAGAAACTGTATCTCATAGCTTCTCGCTACATGTTAACACCCACGGGGCTTTACAAGAGTATGCAACCAGATTTGAAACTGTCATTAAACAGAAACTGTATCCCATAGCTTCTCGCTACATGTTAATACTCACGAGACTTTACAAGAGTATGCAACCAGATTTGAAACTGTCATTTAACATAAACTGTATCTCATAGCTTCTCGCTACATGTTAACACTCACGGAACTTTGCAAGAGTATGCAACCGGATTTGAAACTGTCATTAAACAGAAACTGTATCCCATAGCTTCTCGCTACATGTTAATACTCACGAGACTTTACAAGAGTATGCAACCAGATTTGAAACTATCATTAAACATAAACTGTATCTCATAGCTTCTCGCTACATGTTAACACCCACGGGGCTTTACAAGAGTATGCAACCAGATTTGAAACTGTCATTAAACAGAAACTGTATCTCATAGCTTCTCGTTACATGTTAACACTCACGGAACTTTGCAAGAGTATGCAACCGGATTTGAAACTGTCATTAAACAGAAACTGTATCCCATAGCTTCTCGCTACATGTCAATACTCACGAGACTTTACAAGAGTATGCAACCAGATTTGAAACTGTCATTTAACATAAACGGTATCTCATAGCTTCTCGCTACATGTTAACACCCACGGGGCTTTACAAGAGTATGCAATCAGATTTGAAACTGTCATTAAACAGAAACTATATCCCATTGCTTCTTGCTACATGTTAACACTCACGAGACTTTACAAGAGTATGCAACCAGATTTGAAACTATCATTAAACAGAAACTGTATCTCATAGCTTCTCGCTACATGTTAACACTCAAGGAACTTTACAAGAGTTTGCAACCAGATTTGAAACTGTCATTAAACAGAAACTGTATCTCATAGCTTCTCGCTACATGTTAATACTCACGAGACTTTACAAGAGTATGCAACCAGATTTGAAACTGTCATTTAACATAAACTGTATCTCATAGCTTCTCGCTACATATTAACACCCACGGGGCTTTACAAAAGTATGCAATTAGATTTGAAACTGTCATTAAACAGAAACTATATCCCATAGCTTCTTGCTACATGTTAACACTCACGAGACTTTACAAGAGTATGCAACCAGATTTGAAACTGTCATTAAACAGAAAAAGTATCTCATAGCTTCTCGCTACATGTTAACACTCAAGGAACTTTACAAGAGTTTGCAACCAGATTTGAAACTGTCATTAAACATAAACTGTATCTCATAGCTTCTCGCTACATGTTAACAACCACGGGGCTTTACAAGAGTATGCAACCAGATTTGAAACTGTCTTTAAACAGAAAAAGTATCTCATAGCTTCTCGCTACATGTTAACACTCACGAGACTTTACAAGAGTATGCAACCAGATTTGAAACTGTCATTAAACAGAAACTGTATTTAAAAGTATAAAGATATATCTTATTAATAGGAACATAAGGGTCCTCCTTGATCGAGTGGTCTAAAGCACTTTATACAAGATATCTTATCTCTCCCTGCAGGGACTATTACGTACGCTGTTGCTGTTGCTGTTGCCAGTGGCTCTTTCTATTTTTATACCCCTGCTGTAACCCTAACTAACCTTGAACATGCGTTTGACATTTCTGCCTGAGATAAGCTTTTCCATAAATCTTCTCGTCTGTGATGGGCTTATCAGTTATGGTCTGTGGCTATTGATTTGCGAAAAGTTTCTTTGCAAATTGTATTCTAATTTGCCACGTGTGTTTCCCTAAAATAGAATATCATATTAACACTTTGTCGTTTAATAAATATGTTTAAATCAAATATCAATGTATGTGTAATTAAATGTTCATCCAAACAAGATTAAGTAAATAATTCATGTAAAAAAACATACTTCTTATTCAAAGTTTATCCTTTGAAAAAGGATGATTAAATAATTCATGTAAACAGTTCTTATTCAAACTAGAAGGTTGGGTAACTTTGCTCATGAATGTAAAATGTAGTTCGTATTGTGAGGAGGTTTGATTATATTGCTTATGTAAAAAGGCAGTTATTTTTTTAAACTTTAGGTTTTGAAGAGAGTTAATTCAATTGCTTATGTTTTATTTCATTTAAACTTTAGCTGCTGATTAAACATTCGACCAGAAATAAAGCGTTCACACATTTACAGTACAAACTGTTTACAAATATCGGCAGACGCTTTAGTTATATCAATAAAGATGCCAGCTATGCGCAGGTTATCTACTGGCGGTGACATATCACATAAACATGCTACCGGCATGTCAGACTGGATATTAAACAGGACGATCACCGGTCATTGAGATTCAAACTAACTTCACCCTTAATTCCACACGTGTCGTCTGTTTGTAATACATGCAGATGCTAAATATGTAATTTTGAGCCATTCGGAGCCGGACGACCGTAGGCGTCGTTCTCATATCACTTGCATCTTACTCACGAGGCCGTAGGCTTAAGCCCATCTTGGCGATACATTTTCTTTACAGAAGGACTGTCCGACTCGGATTCTAGGGTTAATCTTGCATGGTATTGAAAATGGCGTTATTTCATATTTAGAACACACAAAAAGCATGTATTTTTTCCCTATCCCATTATTGAATGCAGGTCCGCATACCTTTATGGGTTTGTTTTACATCTCATAACGTTTAAACATGCATACGCATAATTGACAGTCATACTGCTGTTTATTCTACTTACATTTGTATTAAGTTTGTTCATTTTACATCGATAATTATAAAATGAGAAATATAGTTTATACTGGTGAAACTTCGCTGCGGCAGACGAAGGCGTTAGGAAACGAGTCAGATATCCCGTGTGAAATCCACATACAAAAATGCGATAAGGGCCCCTATCCTCTCTGTCCATATCGGTATGTAAGACCGGGCTATCTGGGCTACATGTAAACATAACCTGATGCGTACTGGGGCTCTAGTAACTGTAAACGGGTTCAGATATTGTCCACACTGTACACACGAGGTATTTTAATTGAACTTGGTTAATTCACTTTTATTGTTCTATTTTTTGCGGTAAGTGAACATAACAGTAGGTATTGTTTTCAAATATTCTTTTCCCGCGATGATATATTGGTGTAACGTGGTATCTATACAACCTGCATGTATCTCGCTGATACCTTTTTTATCCATTACAATATTTTTTTTATTTTCTATCCCTCTACTCAATTGTATACCTCATTCAAAACTGATTGATTGTTTTTCTATCGTTCAATTAGTGAGTAGTAGGTTGTCGTCTGCGCGTGAGTTTCGTGGCACGAGCGAGTGCATACGTTTTGCATAAAGGTGGAGTGTGATGCGATGTACAGTTCTCTTTTTACACTCAACATCACATGCTTAGAAAAATCAGGTTGCTTACATGTTCTTGATTGCAAATGAAAATAATTAAAGGTCGTCTGCGTGTGTGTTGTGGTTTTCTGTTTGATAATAAACATGTTATGATTTTCTCACGGCAAATTCGGCATGTGTAGGTGGAGAACTGACTTGAGTTCCTGTTTGATACCAGTTTGATTTTACAAAACGCCTTTCATATTATCAGCGCCCATTAGGAATTATCTGTTCATCGACTTCTCGTCTGCGTTGTCCGAATGCGCTAATGTGTCTCGTGTCTACCCCGTCTTCTGACAAACGCGTATATAATAGCCAGATACCTACCTTTGAGAGTATATCTGTCCATTCAGTTGAGGATATAGTGGGTAGATATATAACAATACTATGGCACGATAGCGAATGCATAAGCTGTTGCCATGATCATTAAGTGGCCCTCCCAGATAATGGCGGGGATTGTTTAGAACTTGCTTTTAAACAGTTTCAAAAGGCTCCGATAAGTTTCTATTGAAATTGTATTATATTCTAAATATACTTTATACCTCGGTGCTTTCGAAGCTACAAACAAAATCCAATGCTCAGTTACCGATGAATTAAGTTGAAAAAAAGTTGAAAAGTTGACTGTATTGTTAGATTTGATACGAATCTAACATTAGCCTAGGTTTGGAGATAAGGAAATTGTTACTTATTGTACCCCCTGCTCTAACTTAATGAAATGTCTCCGCTTAAATAAACATATGAAATTGACATTAGTCACACTAACTGCAGGTTGAAACTTAACGTTAACGGTTAAGTATTTAAGGTCACCCGAGGTATGATTGGGCTGCACGGTCCATGAATGATGTTAAACTGAATGTTTTATATGTGGCGGAGTTTATTGAATGAAAGAAACGCCGCTGGGGTGCAAACAGATGAACAGATACAAAAGGCCCTCAGGGCGTAATGGCAATGATTCTTCCGGCAAGTCATAGGGTCGTAATTATGTGTATATAGACATGCCCTGGGCCCATTATGCACGCACGACGCATTGTGGTACCATCTCTGACGTGCACGTGGTAAGAAGTATACGGCATAGTTATGGAGCAATAAGGCGCGTCCATTTGCACGTTTCAAATTGTTGTTACATGACTGAAATAGTTATGTACCTCCGCGTTATATATTTTGTATGAGATATTACACATATTATAAAAACACACGTGTGTATGAGATACAAACATTTTTCAAATGATATGAGTGTGACTGATACTGTTTTGATATAACAGTATACACTTTGTGACAGTCCTCCGTAGTCGAGTGGTTTAAGACGCAGTATCAAAAGCACTTGTCTCTCATCACTAAGGTCGAATGTTCGAAAACACTGCATATTGTGTGATACATAAAACACTGCATATTGTGTGATACATAAAACACTGCATATTGTGTGATACATAAAACACTGTATATTGTGTGATACAAAAAACACTGCAAAGTGTGTGATACATAAAACACTGCATATTATGTGATACATAAAACACTGCATATTGTGTGATACATAAAACACTGCATATTGTGTGATACATAAAACACTGTATATTGTGTGATACATAAAACACTGCATAGTGTGTGATACATAAAACACTGCATATTATGTGATACATAAAACACTGCATAGTGTGTGATACATAAAACACTGCATATTGTGTGATACATAAAACACTGCATATTATGTGATACATAAAACACTGCATATTGTGTGATACATAAAACACTGCATATTGTGTGATACAAAAAACACTGTATATTGTGATACATCGAACACTGCATATTGCGTAATACATAAAACACTGTATATTATGTGATACACAAAACACTGCATATTGCGTGATACATAAAACACTGCATATTGTGTGATACATAGAACACTGCATATTGCGTGATACATAAAACACTGCATATTATGTGATACATAAAACACTGCATAGTGTGTGATACATAAAACACTGCATAGTGTGTGATACATAAAACACTGCATAGTGTGTGATACATAAAACACTGCATATTGTGTGATACATAAAACACTGCATATTATGTGATACATAAAACACTGCATATTGTGTGATACATAAAACACTGCATATTGTGTGATACAAAAAACACTGTATATTGTGATACATCGAACACTGCATATTGCGTAATACATAAAACACTGTATATTATGTGATACACAAAACACTGCATATTGCGTGATACATAAAACACTGCATATTGTGTGATACATAGAACACTGCATATTGCGTGATACATAAAACACTGTATATTGTGTGATACATCGAACACTGCATAATGCGTGATACATAAAACACTGTATATTGTGCGATACATAAATCACTGCATATTGTGTGATACATAAAACACTGCATATTGTGCGATACATAAAACACTGCATATTGTGTGATGCATAAAACACTGCATATTGTATGATGCATAAAACACTGCATATTGTGTGATGCATAAAACACTGCATATTGTGTGAAACATAAAACACTGTACATTGTGTGATACATAAAACACTGTATAGTATGTGATACATAAAACACTGCATATTATGTGATAAATAAAACACTGAATATTATGTGATACATAAAACACTGCATATTACGTGATACATAAAACACTGCATATTACGTGATACATAAAACACTGCATATTATATGATACATAAAACACTGCATATTATGTGATACATAAAACACTGCATATTACGTGATACATAAAACACTGCATATTATATGATACATAAAACACTGCATATTATGTGATATATAAAACACTGCATATTATATGATACATAAAACACTGCATATTATGTGATACATAAAACACTGCATATTACGTGATACATAAAACACTGCATATTATATGATACATAAAACACTGCATATTATGTGATATATAAAACACTGCATATTATGTGATACATTAAACACTGTATATTATGTGATACATCAACCACTGTATATTATGTAATACATAAAACGCTACATAGTATGTGATACATCAAACACTATATATTATGTGATACATAAAACATTGTATATCATGTGATACATTAAAAACTTTATATTATGTGATACATCAAACACTGTATATCATGTGATACATAAAGGGATAATCATGTGAGTCAAATGCATCAATATACTGTGATTCAAAATTTAGACATTGTGGTAAAACCATTCAACTGATAAAGTATGAATCAGCCATTACTATGTGAAATATATGTATAAAGAGCATAAAACAGAACGATGGTTTATGTATAACACGCTAAAAATGTGCATGTACAAATGACACGGGGCGGTAGTGTAATCGATAGAGGGTTGGCCGCTCACGCCAGAGGTCGCGGCGGGTTCGCTCTCCAGCTCGACCCCATGTCTCTCATACAACAACATTCTGTACCCAGGAAACGGTTCATATAAGCGTTCAGTTTTCGCAATCGAGCCAAAATAAATTAGTAACAACTTAATGATATACATATAATTATAACATATGGCGGGAACGTACAAAAATATGCTACATATGAAAGGTATGATACACGACATGTGAAATAGAACATATAATATATGGTATGCAACACATGTAGTACACTATTTCATGCATTTTGCGAGGCGCACGTTAAAGTGAAGAGATATCGTAAAATCCTGTGTAACGGTCTAGGGGAGATAACCGTAGATTAAAAAATGACTGCATAATTTGGAAATCGCTGTCAAAGCAGAAAAAGAAATGTATCCTCAATTTACCCCAGCTATTTTTATTGGAAAAATACCCTTAATAACGGTGCGTTTGAACTATTTGAGTGTATTGTCCGGTAGTCCATGTACTGGTCAGTTGTGACAATGGTTACTGGTCAAATTTCAAACCAAATCAACAGATTTAACTGATATAAACCGTGGGTGGCGAATATAAAAATTTGATATCTGCTTACATTTTGCGCCCGGTTCGTTGACTCGTTGACTTTTGCTTGACCAAATTAAATGGACACCTATAAATGCAAGTTGTAATCTGACTTTAAGTAGATGTTTATACGAAAACAGTGGCTGTATAATTTGGATGTCAGTTGGTAGTGAAATGTGGGGTTAGCCTGAGGACAAGGGCTTACTGAATTCGATAAAAATGGAAAATCGATCGAACAGTTAATTAAGCATCTGTATTGCATATCACGTTGGAGAAGAAAATGCAGTTATTATAGCTGTATATTAATTTTCAGGTGAGCTATGGTTTTGAATGCGAAAATGATACGCACTTGCCATTTTAAGCACATAATTCGGATTTAAGATTTATTTTGGTGTCCTACCTTGACTGTGATATATTACCCGTTTTCCTTTATTGCTATTTGTGTTCAATACGCTCACCAGTGTTTAGTTTTATATTAAGTCAATGATTTGTACACATTTAAAGATTCCATTTCAATATTATGCTTTATTTGATAAAGTTAGCCAGGTACTTGCAGAAGGACAAAGCTTTCACAAAACATTATTACATATGTATCTGAGGTCTTACTCCACTAATTAAACTTGTTGCCTGTGGAAAGTGGTGTTAAACCCTATTTAAAATTGCCGGAGTTCTTTGATATATGGGGCCCGGGTAGTGTGGCATAAGCGTATGTCAGTATGTTTTCCGGGAACACGTATATTTTGCATGTCATGATACGTGATGCATGTTGATTTAGAAAATATATTCGGTACACACAGGGATTTGTAGATGGACAATGATTTATTTAATGTCCATGATTTTATGTCCATGACATTCTCTTGATTTAGAAGCAGTATGCACATTTCTGCATGCGAACACACACATAAAAGGGATATAAATGCACAGTGAAATTCGTTAGATTCCACCGATTGGCCGAAAATAGCACAACCATTCATCCTCTACGAGAAATCTTATTGCAAAGCCCTGTTCTAGATTTGTATACAATAATAATGACTTTATTTTAAGAGAAAACTCAGTTGGACTAAGTCCAGTCTTCCTTGAGGTCCTCGAAAACAATCACGCACAAGTAGTGTGGGAAACATATCGCGTTAATATCATATCTTGGCAGGGTCATCAGACAAATAATGAGTATTCTCAGTTTGGATGATAATACGTTTGTTTGCATATTTATATTATGAATTGAGAAAATAATATATATATATATAATATATAATATTTTGGCTTTTGTGTAGTTTGTACTTTAACTGATCTTGAACTGAAAGGGCAAGTTATAAACCATGTCTGGTGCCTGACTGGGGTTAATGGACAGACTATGAGCTTACATCAGATCTGACACAGTACCGTAAACGACAGCTTGTGCATTTATTTTGCTGGGGTAGAGCTAATAGTTAATAATTAAATGGAGTTATACGTTATCACAGGCTCGATATGGTGTTTAGTTTTATTGTTCGATGAGGTATTCAGAGTAATTATAAACTGAACCACAATTGTTGTGTATCTGGTGAATTTGTCACATAACTCGCTATAGCTGAGCTGGGCTCAATCCCACGACCTCAGCTGTGAGAGGCAGCCTATCTTGAGATCACACCTTAAACAAGTCGGCCACAGAGAACCCCTTTGGGAAGTTGTTATGTGGTGGGGCAGAACTAACTTTGCCTTCAATCTTGCTGGGACCAGATTTTAGCTTATTTTCCCAGTCAACAAATGTATTAATCTATATCCCCATGGTTATACATGATAAAAGTGTAAATCAATTTTACATCAAACCATATCAAATCAAATCATACATCTAAGTTACTTCTACCAAAACGCATGAGCGGTAGTCTCACTGGTGCGTGCCTCCCCATTTCAAACATTCGATCACCCGGGTAACGCTACTGGCATCTTTAATTTTACGCTTTAAAATCTGACACGTCCAGTACATAAATGAAACGTTGACTGTTTTATATGAACCCTGACAGGGGCAATCGACCTCGCCTAATTAACGCCGGTGCCCACGAGCTGTACAGATCAATGATTTAAGAGGCACAGGGCAATATTGAAATGGACTTTATTGATAGTCACACAGAAAATCAATAGTTAATTAAATTTATTAATTTTACTTCGATTGCGAAACAAGTCATTACAACATATAGAAAAATCACACTCTAAGTCTTCGGTACAAAGCATATGCGAAAAAGCATCTTGCTGAAGGACATCACAGTCGTAGGCGAGGGTCGAAGTCACGACCGTCCTATCCTAGGTTCGGTGCTCTATCACCGGACCACTCTCTCCACACTCATCAGTCTCTTAAACTGTATATGTTTAATATTGATCTCCAAGTAGATTTTAATATCTCAGAGTTTTATCATTTGAAATTTCATTAAAAAGAAAATAATACAGCTTGTATATACAAGAATATAGATGTCACGGTATAGTTTTAAAAATACGATTACACAAATCAATTCATATTTATTAAAAGTCTTTCGTTCCTCTTAATGCCGGTACAATCAGATCAGTTTGAAATATCAACTTTGGATGTGCCATGCTTTGGATGTGCCATGTGATTTTTTTTATCATAATTGCTCTGTGTTCCTTTAAATAAATGCATGTGCATTTTGCGTGAAGATGCCTTAGTTCAAAATCAACGCATTGATATTGCCAACATGATAGCTCTGTTGATATAGTTTACATATTTTAGATACTGTGATAGTTGCGGTAATTTTCACCATATGGTATCCATGTCACATCGTGTAAAAAATATCAGGTGTGATATAAAGAAATCGTCTACATCATTATGAGTGTAAACAATCAATAAGTTCAGACTGGTACGAAATTAAAATTGAAATTTTATATAACGTCATGTTTTGCGGTCAATTAAAGAGATTTAATTATTTTTAAATATTTTTTTTGGTTGGCTCACTGTCAAAAGTAGTAAAATTATTAATGATGATTTCTTTTTTTTTCTTTCAAATCATGAAACAAAAAAATATACTTACTCGCAGGTTGTTGCTATTTCAGTGCACGGTCAGCGGAATAAAAATGCCATGTAGCAATTACACAAACACTTATCTTTCTTTCATAAAGAATGGGGCATCAGTTTGGTCGCATATGCCATATTTCATCATTGTAAATCAGCGTTTATATGATTCAGATTAAGTATCATTCAAGACATTAAAGTCAGGTTGTTTCGTGTCATAATCAGCTAAATATTTGATTTGAATGACGGAAACGTACTCAATATTTATAGAGCAAGGATTTGGAATCAATTAAGTCAACTACAGTTAACCCCGCCGATAGTTTCATATGCCAGTGCAATTGTAACCCCGCAACCTCGAGAATGGCCTATCAGCATAAATACGCTTGCGTGTCCATTTTCAAATACTTAACCTGTAGATGTCGTTACTATGTCGACCGCTTCTGAGGTTAGGACCTTAGGAAATGGCAAATTAATCTCGTTTTACTCGACCTATAATGACTTTTGCAGATCTTCATCAGCAGTATTCACTCAAAAAGCGGTCAGAATTTTTTTTTAATTCCCTGGTCCATCACCTCAGATTGACCCTACCGGAATACAGGGACTGAATAGAAAACCCAGCCGCGATAGTTGTAATGTTCTAATCATTAAATGGACGACTTTAAAATGGATGTGGCACTAATACGGGATGAGAAAATTGTAAATAAGGAGGCAGACCCGCTGGTATAAATGGTCGTTGAAACGCTAGCTGATACTGAAAGGGTTTCTGACATCCGGGTCTTTGTCATTGGGTCCACCCATTTTTGTCACATGTGTATTGCTTTTCACTTAGTTAAGAGGGGATGATAATCCTATTCATCTTTAGCCGGTATCATTTTTTACGTGCATTCATTCGGATTCATTCCAATTTTACTCTATAAAGTATAGCATCAACTTTAAGTGCACTTTACATATTTATGTTATTATATTTATTACTGAGACGCATCCTGTGAAGATTAAATCTTTAAATCAGAAGTACCTCCAGTGGCATCCTGTTCTAAAGAACCGAGAACTTGACAAGTACGAATTGCGTTCCGTCAGATTAAAAAGTATTTTTGCGAAGTGCCTAAATTAACGTTTTGTTGACTTAACTGTAAACTGATCCCAGGTTCCAGAACGAAACATGTGGTGTATATGTTAACAGAGAAAACTAATACCGAGAATTCTTGAGATCCTCCGGCCGAAGATATACCTAGTTTCAAGTGGGTTTGATGTACGCTTTGGGGTGTGTTTTGTGAACGTAGAATCATAAACAGCTGTGATCATTAAACATTTCTTTAACAAAAATAGGCCATAAAACCCTGTGTTGCTATTTCACGTCTAGTATGACACACAATTTGAGTCAGCTCCATTCAGTTTCCGTTCCACACATGTTGTCTTTCACAAAATAGGAGAATCAATTCAAGAGTCGATTTTACCCGCACGGACGGCAGTAGCACTTCAAATATGTGGAAATAAAACTGTTGTTCATGTATTATATATAATATTGTCCGTCAAAACAGAGTGGGTTTTTTCTTACCATTTCATTTCGCTTGTTGCTAAACAGGTTTACGCACCCCAGCAGCGGTTTTTCTACTGACCGTTCCAAGACGATGAGCCATATTGGCATTTCTTTTGTATGAATGCATTGCCAAGTGTCAATATTTTGCTGATTTGCCAATAACCTTGAATATTCTTTTTCTTCTTCTTCTTCTTCTTCTTCTTTTTTCTTCTTTTTCTTCTTCATAATTCTATATACTGATTATATTTATGCTGTTGTGACGGCGGTGTCCTTGACTAATGTACGTCTCCTGTCTTACATATATATCATTAGTTTTGTTTTATTCATCCTGAAGTTAAAACAATATAATATGGTAAAAAAACGACATAAGTGCTGCCGGCATTGCTGTATGGACTTGAATTTATTGCTCAAGATGCATTTCGTAATAAAGAATACATTTACAAAACATTCCAGTACTTTAATTCAATTTCAGTAATTAATATAAATTATATACCGCATAATTGCCAGTTCCAGTCTTCAGAATAATGTATTTTTTTAAATTCATAAATTTTGGCATAAATCATAAAAGTGATAGTTTCGTCTGCGTACCTCGTCCAGAGCGGTGTATAACGGTAGACGGGATGTAATTGGAGCATGTATACGATGGAAGAAAAATACTATCCAGAAGCTTACGATTGTTTATGGTGCGTGAAGAAATGTTCAACTTGTGTTTCAAATTATATGATTTCGTCTGCTAGTTAAGATTATTCTCTTCTGTCAATATAGGAATTTGCGGGTGTTGCATAAACTGTTATTTTCCGGCCAACGACGTTGAAGCTTACATATCTAAGACTGAATAACACAAATATTATTATTATAATTATCATATTAATTATTAATAATTAATTCAAAATAGCTGATAATAAAAGGTCTCTTTGGAAGCAAATATTTATAAAGAGTTTTCCTGAAAACAGACAGACAGACAGACAGACAGACAGACAGACAGACAGACAGACAGACAGACAGACAGACAGACAGACAGACAGACAGACAGACAGACAGACAGACAGACAGACAGACAGACAGACAGACAGACAGTGTGTATATATGATCAATAATTTTTTACTGAAAAGGCATAGAAGCGTAAGATGCGTTTAGACGTACAGAGCGTAACTAAGGAAACAAAAATTAACACTCAGTTTAATGGCGTCTATTTGTGAAGGACATTGTCACTAGTGCTAAATCACCATCGTCTTATTGGTGCCTTCATTCCCAAACAACAGTGCACTAAGCACCACAATGTCAAAGTTCCAAAAATAATATTAACACCGAATCAGAATATAAGGTTTTCATAATATAACTTGTGAAATAGAACTTTAGAGCGGTCATGTAATTTTCTATTCTAGTCACCAGTCATGGATGCTATGTTGGGTACGCGTTTTTTCCGTTGATCTTTTTCACTCCTCCTCAAATCCACATCAAAACCGATCCTTTTGGAGTGACTTGTTCAAGCTGTATAGCTTATATTATAATCGTTAAATATTTCAAACTCATCTGCCCAGTGACAATTATAGTAACATGAAAAGCATTTTGGACGTTTTCTGTATTCACAGTTTGAACATCCAGGATGATTTATGTTCAGGAGTGTGATCATTCATACAGATAGCATCAAAGAATGTCTGAACGTGTAAAGGTGGTGTTTAAAAAGCTCCAGCAGAAACAACGTGTACTTATTGTTCATAGGTCACTCAGGGTCATAGATGCGGTTTATTTAGGGTCAGTAGAAATGTACCAGTGATCCGTGCTGTATATTATGGGAATCTACATACGTATGTATGGGAGTGCGCATTTCTCTGTGGGGAAGGTATTTTAAGCGATTGGATGAAACACTTGTGATTATAAATCATAAATTCATCAACCTTAAATTCTGGGAATGGCTCCTTTTCCAAACCCGTAGTCAAAACCCCAACTGTCGAAAAAACGCATGATGTTCATCATACCTTGTGTTTCTGCTTTACATAAATGCATCAATAGTTTGAGCCTTTTTTCATTTTTTTCTATTGAATATTCATTAAAATTGTCTTTCTGTAAATAAACGTATTAATTGGCGTGTTAATTGAATTATTTGAATCTTAAACTTTTGACAATTTGAGTCTATGTCTATATCTCAGACTCAAAACATTGACGAATTTAGGTCCAGAAGAACACGTCGTTTTTATAGGTTGAGTCACTGTATGGTTCCCGTTCATATTCCCGCCATAGGTAATATGCAAGTCTGGAAATAGACCATCCCCATCCGACAGTCTACAATTGTTAGCCAGATTAAACCGACCCTGTATCAAAGAGTCCTAACGTTCCACCTTGAATCTGATGTCATATGTCTTAATAATGAAACTGTGCATTTATATCAGTATGTTGTGTTAGGAAACATTTAACCGTTAAGAGAGCAATGTAAACTGTACTAGTCCAACAGAAGGAAGGTTGCGGGTTCAATAAACCGGTTAATGCCAATATATTACTAAACTAGTTTGTCCGTATTCAATACATAAATGAAAATTATAGGACTAGTCTCGTGTTTACAAAAATCTCAGTTTGAGTATGCACTGAAGCTGAAATTCATACAAAACTTGTGTATATCACTGTGACGATTGACTTATATTAATTTATTATAGATTATGTTGACTGACGTAGGTTGTCTTATTACTCCTGTACAGGCTTGTATCGCGTTGTGTGGAAGCCCTGTGTAAAATCCTGGAAGGTGCAAAATGGTCGCCAGACAATTTCAAGGACACAACTACCATATTCATATAAACTAACTTCTTCAGTTCTAGGGTTCAACGTTGTTCATTGACCAGTGGATTTTAACTGACCACTTCACATCCATTCTGCTTCCAAGTCAAACAATTAAGACATGTTATTTCGGCAAGATATTAGCAGCCCTGACACGAGCACGTACCGGTATCTATCATAATCTGTCAAAGTTAATGATGGTCATAACGAGTATCACCCAGGATAAACTTTGTCCCGAGTTCACTCCTCACTCAGAACAATTAAGGAGAAATTCCAGCCAATTTGTTGTACACGTATCTTAACAATGATTGATTCTGACCACTTGTTGTAGTGTGTATAGATATAGGGGGATCGCTGTTAAAACAAAACATACAAGTAGACGTCAGTCGTGTTTTGGAATGAATGGATAACCAAAGATCAATGTTCACGGAAATTGTAAACTAAAGGTGAAAGCCCACCTTTGATTTTTGTTCTTATACTAAAGTAAATAATACAAGTTTGTAGGCTTGTCATTCATAGAGAGACCCAAATGCAAGAAGTAAAATTTATATTTTATTGCTAACCTCTGCACAACCAAAATATTATGAGAAAAGGTAGCATGTTTCCGATGATGGTATTATGCCTTAAAAGGGCTCAAAAGAGTTAAGGTTTGGTGTCCTTGTTGCATGATCGATGTTGTAGGTGGGGGGACAGCTGATACTGGTGAGGTAATTTCTGTGTATTGTTAATCTACACCACAATAATTTAAACACTTTCTCTTGCTATACTGTTTCTGACCTGTTGATGGATTGTCGATTTAAAGTCTGTGTACTGGTGTACTGTCTGTCAGGTGACAATATATTGTTTCTGACCTGTTGATGGATTGTCGGTTTAAAGTATGTGTACTTTCTGTCATGTGACATAATACTGTTTCTGACCTGTTGATGGATTGTCGATTTAAAGTCTGTGTACTGGTGTACTGTCTGTCAGGTGACAATAAATTGTTTCTGACCTATTGATGGATTGCCGGTTTAAAGACTGTGTATTGCCTGTCATGTGACATAATACTGTTTATGACCTGTTGGTTTAAAGTCTGTGTACTGGTGTATTGTCTGCCAAGTGGCAATATATTGTTCTTGACCTGTTGATGTATTGTCGGTTTAAAGTCTGTTTACTGGTGTACTGTCTGTCAGGTGACAATATATTGTTTCTGACCTGTTGATGGATTGTCGGTTTAAAGTATGTGTACTTTCTGTCATGTGACATAATACTGTTTCTGACCTGTTGATGGATTGTCGATTTAAAGTCTGTGTACTGGTGTACTGTCTGTCAAGTGACAATATATTGTTTCTGACCTGTTGATGTATTGTCGGTTTAAAGTCTGTGTACTGGTGTATTGTCTGCCAAGTGGCAATATATTGTTCTTGACCTGTTGATGTATTGTCGGTTTAAAGTCTGTGTACTGGTGTACTGTCTGTCAGGTGACAATATATTGTTTCTGACCTGTTGATGGATTGTCGATTTAAAGTCTGTGTACTGGTGTACTGTCTGTCAAGTGACAATATATTGTTTCTGACCTGTTGATGGATTGTCGATTTAAAGTCTGTGTACTGGTGTACTGTCTGTCAAGTGACAATATATTGTTTCGGACCTGTTGATGTATTGTCGGTTTAAAGTCTGTGTACTGGTGTACTGTCTGTCAAGTGATAATAATTATATTGTTTCTGACCTGTTGATGGATTGTCGGTTTAAAGCCTGTGCACAAGTGAAGTGATGTCATATTGTTTCTGTACCGTTGATGGAATGCCATCAAATTTATTCCAAAATAAAAACATTATTTTAGAAACACTTCAATTGCTCTTTAATATATTCTTATATATATTTTCAGGGATCTAAAGATGGAAAATATTCTTTTGGATGAAAAACGAAAAAATTTAAAAGTTATAGGTAAGTAGATAATGACACGCCACCTTCGTCATAATTTCATTGAATATGACGAAGTAAGCAATGTTAACAACGTATCATTTGAGTCAGATGGTAATTGTAACTGATGTGTGAAAGCATCTATGCCATTATCGATATCAACGGATGTCATCTCACAATAACGAACGTTTGCCTGCCCCAATCATAAAAACTTGCAAAACTGTCAAACTAATAACTCAATTTTGGTTCTAACTCAAAATCTCGTTTCCAAAGACCTTTCAACGTCTGGTTCGGGCTCTGTTCTGTCCAAATCCTTTACCTGGGAACGTTTTCCGTTTACTTACTGAAGGACGATAGTTGTACTTAGATTCAGTCATTCTGAGATAATCTTCCGCCAATAAAGCTTAACTGGATATGTCATATATAACCTGTCATGTGTTGAAAATATCCATTCATGTGTACGAAAATCTCATATGTATTGCTTTTGTTTTGCCCTTGTACTGCCCTTAAACGATACAATTGAAAAATTAATCAGAAAAAAACATTGTCCCTTTTCTACGTGATATTTTATTTATCATGCCAAAGAAATGCACAGTTTGTTTGCATTTGTTTTGATTTTGTTCTTGCTTTCTAATATACATTTATTTACATTAAACTATTAATAATCTAAAAGTATCCACGAAAATATCTCTGTCCTGCCAGATCTGTTTTTTATTAATATTAATCAATTATACGGTAAAAGAGAGACAACCTCGACTTTACGATTATCTGAATACACAGCGAGTAGTTCTCCCAGTGTTGTTTGCACATATCGGTTTAATTTCCCAAGCGTCATATCGCAAATAGTTTATGGAAATAATTAAGCACAATCTTATCAATTCTAACCACTTGTTTTACAAGTAATAATGTTTGGAGCCTCTCAGAGTAAAAGGTTAGTCCAGCTGTAATTGCAGTGCGCCATCCCATTCACATCGATCGTTTGAACACAAAATCTTTTATCTTATCTTTTAAAACTCTCTTCACGTGGAAATTATGATCTTACGGGCGATTTTCAGACAGTTACATTAAAATCACTTGTTTCTGCAAATATATATGGTAATTTTCTTGTTACGTTTGGTTTATTTGATAATAAAAACTGATGATATTTTGAGACTGTGTCTATTAGCGTATGCGGATTTAAAATGAGAAAGCAAATGAAATTTGATAACGTCTCGAAACAAAATCCATGATAACATGACAAACTGTACATTGAATCGCTCAGCATTTTCAATATCTGTATAGAGTGGCTACATATTACTCCCACTCCCTCGTTATAAATGATGAAAATCAATTAAGTACCTCTAACTTGGGTCAAAATACATCACAGATAAGTGTTTGTTATCGGATTATTCTGTGGCCGTTGTCAACTAGTTCTACTTTTGTCTATAACACCTCTGTAACTGCAAAATTACTATTTTATGTTTTTCTTCTGTCAGATTTCGGGCTGAGTAACACATATAGTCGCGGGGAACTGATGAAAACGCACTGTGGCTCCCTGGAATATGCTGCCCCAGAACTCATAGCAAGCAATGACAAGTACGGTCCAGAGGTAGACTTGTGGAGTCTGTAAGTATAACACGTTGTACGATGAAAATAGATATCTGTTTTTCAATTGCAATGGAAAATGAATGTTATGATTCATAACTTATTATTTAGTATATAATCTAAATTAAAAAGACTGTCAGTTTGCAATATACAGTAAAGATTAACAGATTTATTCACTCAAATAGGAATATTAATTTTCTATTACATCATAAGGGTATATAATCATTAGAGCAGGTGAGCTGAAGTATCAGGCAGTGAATCACTGTTTATATCGGCGTGATCAAGTTTTGCAGTCTTTATCGCCGCCAAAAATGATCATACGTAACAGGGACTACTTTTCATTCGTTGAATTTTATTTTCACTATATTTTATATGTGCAACAAAACAAACAATAAATATATAATGTGGACATAATATTATGTCATCTTTATAAATCTTGCATACAATAAACCCCACGCTACAATAATATTAATCAAATTAGGTAGGCGTATGCATGCGTAATACAGCCCGACTCCCAGTATTTAAGATCTTTTAATACACTTGACGTATATTGTGTATTGTTCTTAAACAATTGAATATATCAAAGTCTACCAAGAATGTCCAGATTCCCAAAATCCTTACCTCAGGTAAATATAATGTAACCATCGTGTATCACTATGTTTTTATCTCACCAGCGGCATAATCTTGTACGGCATGGTAATCGGCAAACTGCCCTTTTCGACACATTATACAGACCAGTATCGCAGGCAGAAACTGCTAGCCCAAATAGAGAAAGGGCTTACAGAGTCACACAACAAGGAAATGGCTCTTAATGCTATCTCACCAGGTAAATAAAAGTTGCTTCATTGAAGTACAGCGTCAAGTGTTTACATACAGGACATACAGTAAAACGTTGATGGCTCGAACCCGACGGGACTCGACACAATAGTTCGAGCAAAGCATTGTTTCATTGTTAACATCATACCAAATATGTACATGCATAAACATCGAAATAGGATTTCGGGCAGGACTAGATAAGTGGTTCGAACTATATATGGTGTTCTAGTCATCCGTGTACTTTACTGCAGGTCAGGAAGTCTTGATATTGATATGAATGATTTTGCACATTGTATTGTTAAATATCTGTTTTAAAAATATCGCGTGTTTCAATAGCGTTCAAACATGACATGATTTGTAACAAATAGTTTTTGAATGTTTTAGTGTTTAATTTATTAAACATGAAACACTAGAAGGAATATAAATCTTTAGATAATTGCGGTATTACTAATCAAAGCAAAAAGATTTGTAAAACTGCTGCGTAATATACCAGCTATTCACATTTATGAGCTTACTAAAATACTTTAAAGGGACACGCTGCAATTTTTACTTAAAACTATTTCTGAAAAGCATATATACTTATTATGTAAATGGTTGAAAAACATTATATTTGGCAGATCTTCAACAGCAAGTGCAAATCATATATTAATTTCCTGAGTTGTATCGGAATCATAGAACTTATTCCAAGTATATAAAATATAAAGATGATTACAGTAGAACTTCAATGGATCAAACCCAACGGGACAGAACAAAATAGTTCGAACGAAGAGTGTAAAATACAGGTAAATATGTTGGCTGGACCTAACTTCTAGTTCGACTCGGTGTTCTAGCAATCGGTAGAATAATAAAATTTAAATAGTATTTCGACCGGGACCAGATAAGTGGTTCGAGCCATGTGTGGTGTTCCAGCCATCCGTATTCGAGCTAACGAAGTTCTACTGTGTTATGTTTTCTTTGTTTATATACGTTAGACTACACATAAAAGTAAATTTAACTAAAAACTGTTCCTTTGATTTTGGAATACACGTGTGATTGTTAATGACGCATTGCAATTTGAAAATAAGATGGGACACTGATGGCGGTCGCACATGTCTCGAAATACTAAGATCACGTTTGATATATTTCCATGTCAAAAGATAACTGAGATGTTTTTTTAGCTATGTGTTACAGATATAACTGATATGTATATATATTACAGATGAACTATCAGTCCTTGTCCGATAAATAAAAGCCAAACTAAACACTGTTAAGTTCGTTTAAATCTATGCGCAGTTTTATTCCCCTCAAGTTACCCAATTGTTATATAATGCTAATATTGTCATCTTCCCTCGTTTTTTAATCACGTTTGTCGTATGTATACAATAGAACTACTAAAAAATTACACTACGTTTCGTAAAGCAAATATTTTTGATACTTCATGACAAAGTTCTTTTGTACTTGCATCAATGTAATGTTACATGCTTTGTGACATTGGGCTAGCCAATCAGTGAGTGAATGTGTACGACAACGAAATCGATCGTCGGTTATTTCAAACACACCGATCCTAGTTTTTCTTCATACTCTAGACCAATATCATTATCGAAATTTTCCTTGATTGATATTGAAACTTCTGATTCAAGAATCTTGGTGAATTTGTATACAAGGCCATTATCAAACTCATCAAAGTAATGATGTGTACTGTGTGATTTGTCATCAACATGTACGAGCGGTGATCAATATGTATTGTCTTTTTCCCAAACATCGAACTGTCTATCAAAACCATTTACTCATCGATAGACCCATTTAATAACTGTATAATGATCAATATATATATATATATATATATATATATATATATACGTTTGGACTTTTATGAGCATAAAATTTTATTTGAAAATGGTCAGTTGTAGACCATTGTGCTAAGTTATAGTTGGTAAACGCTATGGATTATCTGCTGAAAATAGTGGGTATATTAAAATTTGCTCTAAATTCGGATACAACCGAAAAATTATTTTTAGTGAAATAGTTGACATTTATGGGGATACTTCGGTTTCATATAAGACAGTTTGCAGGTGGACATGGCGATTTATGGAAAGTCGCCGGTCTGTTGAAACTGACCCTAAATCTGGTCGACTAGTGAGCAATAGAACCAAGATTGCACTGCTGAAATTGAAGGAACTGTTTGCAACAGACACTAGGTATACCACTAGGACTTAGCTAGGATCATTGGTATCTCGTTTGCTCCTTTTTGAAATCCAAGCTTGGTGTTTCTGCAAGATAGATTCCACTTTTGCTAACTTAAGAGTATAAGGACACAAAGGTGAAATTCGCAAAACAAACTTTTGAAAATCTATTCAAAATTTCATAAAGGGAAGTTTTTAAACACGGTCACCGGTGACGAAATGTGGATACACTTTTATGAACCACATCGGAAGTTAGCAAGCGTGTACGGGCAACGGCAGGTGCGAAAGGACAATCAGTGTTAGAAAGTTTTTGTATGCCGTTTTTCTTTCACAGTCCGTAGACCTGCCATTCAAGTTGCTGTGCCAAAATGCAAAGGATTCAATGCTAGATTCTATCGTGACAAAGTATTAAAGAAACTGAAAACAAAGTTCCGAAAGAGACGGCCCAAATCAGGAAAGAGACATATAAAACTTCTACATGACAATGCTCCAGCTCGCAAAGCCGCATCTCTGTCATGAACGAGTCGACGTGCTAATCCGTCTTGCAATTTCCTCTTGTGCAACGAATACTCGAAGGGAGAAAATATTCAATCTGCCAGTCAGTTGGTTCTGCACTATTCCAGTACCTTAACACTAAACGTAAAACAAAGACTATTTTAACGCATTTAAAATGTGGATTAAACGTCTGAAACATACATTATGATCACCTCTCGAATAATGTTCAGCATAGCAGTTTCAGTCTTTCTTATTCTTTTCAAATTGTGCGTTAGTAGACCGATCCAAGGTGGTATTCCCTTTTTCATTTTTAGAAATATGTATGCCTGGATCGCTTTGATAATCATTATTAACTACATTGCTTGTATTGTGTAATGTGTCGACTGCACACTGTTGGGAAGGATTCACCTTCTATTGGACATACATTGTCTTAATCTAATGTCTTAGTTAATGGCCCTTGTGTACTGGTAATATGTTGGCTATATCCTACTGGAGACACGTCCCCCATCTTGTACATACATTATCTTTATTTAATTGCTTAGTCAATGGTCCTTGTGTATTTGATAATATGTTGGCTATATCCTACTGGGGACACGTCCCCCCATCTTGTACAAACATTATCTTTTTTTAATTGCTTAGTCAATGGCCCTTGTGTATTTGGTAATATGTTGGCTATATTTTTCTGGAGACAAGTCCCTATCTTGTACATACATTATCTTTATTTACTATTTTAGACAATGACCAATGTTGACACTTCTTCTGTATTCATATATATGAGTACATTTGATGATTGTTTTATATATTGAGGACGTTTATTATTTGAATGATACGTTTTCTGTTAAACTTGCATATTTTAATGTTTTACAATAGACCTCTCTGAACTGCTGAAGAAACTGATAGAGCCGTCCCCGGAGCGGCGTCTTCCATTGATAGACTGTGAGACACATCCTTGGGTCACTAATAGTGGCAAGCTCCCTTTTTGTCCGTTCCAGTCCTTACCAAAAGATAAGACTGCTAAATCTCAGGTATGTCGTGGCCAGTCGTATATCCTTTATTTATTCGTGTTTTTATTTTTGTTATGATTTAAGTGAAATTATTATACAGAATTCACGTATAAATGTATTTGTTAATAATGATATGATGCAATAGCTATTATAATCAAACATTAAACGCAGATTTCACTTGTGGTGTGAATGAAATTTCATGTAAGCCTTAGCATATTTTTATTTGTTTGTTTTTCTTGTTTGTGTGTTTTCTTTTCCAGGGTGTTTTGTTAATTGCTATTACGGTCGGTCTATTCTTTTATTGTATTTAAGCATCCAGCAATGCCATTGATATAAATAAAATATAAAGTTTAAAGGTAAGGGAGATAATTGAAATCCCATAACAACGATATTCCAGATATTTTAAGGTCTTTTTAGATACATGTTCACAATATATATATGAAGATAATTATTTGTGAATATCCAGACACAATATCTTATGATTAGGCTACGGCTAGCTTGCCTAGCTACAATGCTATCCGAGGACACACGACTGTAGAATCAACGTTTTATATATATATATATATATATATATATACTTTTTATTCAGTAATACCGTTATTAAGAATAATATGTTTGTCTTTGGTATTTGATTATGTTTTGTTTTTAGCTTAGCACATTATTCCGCCCTAAGCACAGTATACTAGGTATGTGGCGAGATTCAAACCATTGTATGTCCAGATGGATAATAACATTAATAATTTATAATTTATATACATTTTTTCTGTAAGGAATCTGTAAGTAGGCACTGAAAATTAATGCTGGTTTCAGTTAACTATTATTTTTATATTGTTGAATGATCACACAAGCGGTATGGTCACGAGAGGCAAAGTTATGAATAGGCAGGCTTATGTCAGTGTTCACGAGAGGATTTTAATTGATGGCTCTCATACACCAACAATTTGTATATTTATGTTATGATTGAAATCTTAGAATTTACATTTAGACATGAAAAAGTATCATTTAAAATTCATTTAAAAAGTCTACACTTTATCAAAAAGCCTAAAATAAACTGTACTCCTAAACCCTACAGGATATCGAATACGACACCGATACAGATGAGGTAAAGGGACGAAACTCTGCTTCTCTTGATTTCCTCTGAATTCTGCATTATTTCCCTTTCCCTCTTTTTTACATTTTTTAAACAAAAATCATTGACATTTTCTGGATTTTGAACTAGGTGATCTAATATATTCATTTTATGCAAGTAAATTCAAGAACTGATTAGTTTTATGAAAGTGTGCTGTATTAAATATTACACATTCAAATCCAATTATGTCAATGTACCTTTTAAATGTAAATATGAGCATGATATATGGTGATATAGCTACAAACGAGTCATGTTTTTGTTTTATCTTGAAATGAGTGTTATACATTTCGCACTTTCATCCGAAATCTACTTATAGATTGCACTTGGTTTTTTATTTGGGTGTATCAAAAGTAAGTAGATCTAGCTCTTTATACTTTTTTGTTTAAGACATTTTTTTCGCGTTTTTTTTCTAAAGTGCGTTTTTAATTAATGTTTAACGCAGCGTTTACTTGATAATGTGGATTATATAAGAATCTAATATTGATTTGAGGTTCAGATAGAAAATTCCGTCCCGAGGTATAACCGATTTGGCGGGAACGATTTCTGATGAGTTCACGCAAAAAACAGTAACCCCTAAGGGACGGTATTTTCTATTTGAACCGAAAAAGGTCTTTAATAATTATTTTTCTTGCATACCAGTACATTGAATAATTATTATTGATTTAGTTCATCGTTATATTTTTACCATGATTGATTTTTAGACGTTAAATTATATATATTACATCATACGCTAGAATGTTTGCCTCGGCCATATGCTGAGATAAAAAAGATATAACGCTGGTAAAATGCAGATATCCTTATCAAATATGTAAAAAAATAGGTTCTGTTATATTTCTTTATGTATATGAAACAATCATTTTACCAAATGCAATTATTAGTTTTGGATTGGATCCATTATAGTACATAGTAATGAACGCTGTTTATTAGTCTGAAACTCATTCATCTAGACAGTGCACTGCAGCTTCAATATAGATAAGTCCTCGTTTTGAAACCACTGGACCTTTCAAAACAAACGTCCAATTGGAATATGTTATGCTATGTTTAGAAACACACACAAAAAACTTTCTGCCTGTTTTGATATTATTTGGGGAATGTTTCCAAAATTATTTCCTTGATTCGTATTAAATAGATCTACCTCTATTTGAAAAATGCCCTTGTTTTGGCATAATCTAGAGCATGTACATGTTTTGATTTCTCTCAGTCTCTCTTTCTCTCTCTGCACTCTGTTACAATCGAAACAACCACACACTCTCTCATCGTACATAGTTCACGAATGGTCTATGTTCCGTGTATTTTTATTGAATGTGCAAGCAATTTTAATCTTAAAAAGGAGGATCGTACAACATGTTAACATTGAATGCTTTTTTAAGACCGTCTTATCTCAAATTTGTAAATGTTTATCAAATTCTATGTCAATAATTTACACTTGTTCTGATTTAGCATATGAAATAAGAAGCCATAATTTAAAGTTTCTGGTTATACTAACTTTTAATATTCAATCAACATATCTGGAATGGACCTGACACAGGCTGTCAGTCAAACAAGTCGATAATCCAATCAGCGATTGATATTGGTTACTGCTCTTAACTTTTCCTTAGACAAACTGACGATATCTTAGTAAATACAGCACTGTATTTACTTGAACAAAGAACACCACGTGGCCAGGTGGACGGAGCGATAGTCTTTCTCACATCAGGTTAATTAGTCAAAAATAATGTTTCGAGATGCAACACTTTATAGAAGACTTATTTTAAAAAAAAATTTCATTTTTAGACAAAACATCTTTAGAGTTTTAACACAATACGTGTCATTTTGATCTAGTGAATTCCAATGACATCAAATAAAAACAGTCAGCTAATTCCATTGGCATAATTTATATTCAGTTTAAACTTTGAATATAAATCGTTAAATTCTTGTAAAATAATT
Organism: Panopea generosa; assembly: GCA_029582155.1. Taxonomy (NCBI): domain Eukaryota; kingdom Metazoa; phylum Mollusca; class Bivalvia; order Adapedonta; family Hiatellidae; genus Panopea; species Panopea generosa. The sequence goes on along the minus strand of CM055901.1, from coordinate 71,142,712 downwards.
ATGTAAATTAAAATAGTTTCCACTGAGAACCTTAGATTTTCAGTATAACGATGTAAACATCATATTTGGTGAGCACGCATATTTTCTATGATAGGACGTTTGATTACATTTCCAGTTTTTTAACGACAAGGTTTTACCATTTATGTCATATTTTAACTTTAGTTTTATTCGAAAACTTCTCTTTTAAAATTAAAAGACAGTAGTTTTTATTATATCTTAAATGTTTTAGAAAACTAAAGTTTATGTTTTGTATGAAAATATGTGTCTGCGTAACACGCATTGTTTGACAAATTTACACGTTTTTACAATAAGAAGAACGTAATTCCCTGTTTTGTTATAATGTTATTCTACAGTAATTAAAAAACCTTCAAATCCATATTCCAGTATTTCTGTTATAAAATCATATTGTATGTTTCGGTACAGATTTTCATGAATGCATTATATCCGTTTGTCTGACATGTGGCCGACACATTAGAATATAATGGGTTTCCCCTGATACAACACGAGTGTCATAGTATAGTGGGTCTTAAGCCGTAACCATGTTTGTTTTCATTATTTTAAGACTTTTTTAAGAAAACGTTTTAACATAATTCGTCCTATTAATGCAATATGGTGCCAAGTATTTGTGACTTAAGTTACCATTTGATACCTTCTTGCAATAATAGGGCACTAATGGGATGGCATATACCTTTCCACCAAATATAATGAAGCAAATATAAGTTGATTGTTACACATAACTTCTTCAAACATATTACAATGATTGTGTCCATTTTAAGTATGAAAGTTGTCATGTTTGTCCACACTAGGAGGGAATACTCAATAGATTTTGTAAAATTTTATAACTTTTGGTATATGAGTGTTAAATGGTTGTACAAAGAATTGCACGAACGCATGCTGCATGATTCGGATAGGGTATACATATTTTTTAATTATCTAAAACATTAATTTTATTTGAATTTAACATAAACAAACAAGATATATTGAAAACAGTTTTAATACTACTAAGTTTGGGCATGCTTGGCATTGCGTGAAGTGGTAAAACATTCCAAAGTGCTAATGATATATATTTTTTATTTTATAGTTTAATTAAATGTCACATTTCGCACTACGCTGTAAACTCCCCAAACAAAACATCGACCCACAAGATGGTATTGCTGAAATGTATAACATCAAATTAGGGTACATGTGTTTACAATGTCGTATTTCAATTTGTTGGTGCAGCGAGAGAAAAACAGATTTAGAATATCAAAAAGTGTTTATGTTCTAGTGTTTTTTAGGGCATTCTTATTGAGTATGTAAATAAAACGTAGAGCTATCTATATCAGGTCGGCGAACCCACGTGACTTTTTTTTGGTATCGAACATATCTAATTTTCTAAAAAGTAGTCACGTTTTAGGTGAAATATTGTTTAATAATTTTCATACTAGAGTCTATCAAGCTGACAGTTTAGATACCCCTGAAAATAAGTGCTATCCGCGGCATTTTTATGAACGTCCGAAACTACTTGGTACTTATCCTCCAAATGTGACTTCAGGTCGCACTACACAGTTGAATTTGTGTTTTTGTTCCAATTAAAATGAGGTCTAGGATTTCCACAGTAATAAAGAAATTCCAGGAATGTATTCGCACATAAAGTACACAATAACTGGTAGATGCAGTGACATCACTTTTAAAAGTCCTGAAATGCTCATGAATACATCCATCTGTTAAAATCCTATATAAGTCATTTTTAACACCAATGATGACGTATTGCAGTATATGCTATTCAAGCTTCCGCTTTGCTCATCTGCAGCAAGAACTCACAGCCTAAACAAACCATTTGGAAAATATTTCAAACAATTTTACAAAGGACTACACAAGAATCATGCAACCGTGGCAAAAACGGAGGCACAACTGTGTAATGAGGCGTGTATGGTTCACATACATTCCAGAAGACCAGTTGGTTCGAAGTGTTATGGAAAAGTACTGAATGATTCGGGATGTCAATATCAATTTTAAGGAAGGCATTTCTTTTCTTGGTATATTTGAACTATGTGTTGTCAAAATCCGTTGAAATTTACGAATTTTTTGAAGAAAAATCTTATCTGAATCGAGATCTTGATTTAGAAAATCAGCAGTGCAGGATAACAAAAAGTTGGGTTCGCCACATTATATATTTGCAATCTAAAAAGAAGGAAAACTTTAGAATAATTTCAAAAACACAAAAAATGCTTAAATACATATCTGTCAAATGCTCAATAACCGTTTGTTAACTTGTATTTGCCGACGCTGCCGAAAAAAATAATATCATAAAGTGCATAGCAAAATGTATTAACTGCTTTCTTATTTCAGACTGTTAATAGAATATTGCTTAATTCGCATTATAGTTTCATTTATATATATTATGTTTTTGATTTTTTCCAGTTACCCCACCTAGAAAAGTGCGTTTATAACAGTAGCTTTTGCAGTTTTCTTAAGTTAATTTGATGAATTTGTTGATTTTAAGCAGTTTTCAATTATTTCTCATGTATGGGTTACCATTTGTCAATATGCTGTTGCAGATTGCGAATATGCTTATTTGGAAAATATTTAGTTGAATATAGTGCAGCATACGCGTATAAAAAGCAAGTAATTCTGACTTGGTTTGCTTGTGTTCATGAACAGGTAATAGATGAGTTAACCGCCCTGCTAGAAACTCCACGCGAACAAGTTGAGAAGACAGTACATGAGAGTAAATGTGATGACTTTTCTGCCATGTTCAACATGATGCTCGATTGTAAACGAATGGAAAAAGGTACAAAACTGATACAATAGTGTATGTTTAGTAATTACTGCATTTATTGCAATGATGTTGGAACTTCTTTTACTGATTTTATGGCTTTTAAACCTAAGACTATAAAAGAAGTGTTGCCATGTTAACATTTAATAGTCATATAGATTTGAAAATATAAAACTTTCATTTTGGAAACATGTTATTTTCCAATTTTTAAAGTATATAAACCATATATAAATAAAAAACGAATAAAAACTCACATACCCATGTTGCCACTGATCGTTCAAATGTGGTAAAATATGTTGCCATTGGCCGTTCCAAGGTTGTAACCCAAGTTGCTTTTGACCGTTCTAAGGTGGTAACAAATGTTGCAACAGACCGTTTCAAGGTGGAAAACCATGCTGCAACTGGCCGTTCCAATGTATTAACCCATGTTGCCACTGACCGTTTCAATGTGGTAACCGATGTTGCCACTGGCCGTTCAAAGGTGGTAACCCACGTTGCGACTGACAAGTCCAAGGGGGTTGGTAACCGATGTTGTTAATGACCGTTCTAAGGTGGCAACCAATGTTGCAACTGACCGTTCTAAGGTGGTAAACCATGTTGCAACTGACCGATCCAAAGTGGTTACCCATGTTGCCACTGACCGTATCAATTTGGTAATTTATGTTGCCACTAACCATTTCAAGGTTATAATAGATGTTGCAACTGACCATTCGAAGGTGGTTACCCATGTTGCCACTGACCGTTCCAATGTGGTAACCCATGTTGCAACTGACCGTTCCAAGGTGGTAACTCATGTTGCAACTGACCACTCAAATGTGGTAACCCATGTTGCCACTGACCGTTCAAAGGTGGTTACTCATTTTCCAACTGACCATTCCAAGGTGGTAACCCATATTGCAACTGACCGTTCCAATGTGGTAACCCATGTTGCCACTGACCGTTCCAAGTTGGTAACCCATGTTGCTACTGACCGTTCCAATGTGGTTACCCATGTTGCCACTTACCGTTCCAAGGTGGTTACACATGTTGCAACTGACCGTTCCAATGTGGTAACCCATGTTGCCATTGACCGTTCCAAGGTGGTAATCCATGTTACAACTGACCGTTCAAAGGCGGTAACCGATACTGCCACTGACCATTCCAAGGTGGTAACCCTTCTTGCAACTGGCAGTTCCAAATTGGTTACCACTGACCGTTCCAAGTTTGTAACCAATGTTGCCAGTGATCGTTCCATGGTGGTAACCCTTGTTGCAACTGACAGTTCCAAAGTTGTAACACCCGTTCCAAAGTGGTAACCCCCGTTCCATGTTGCCACTGACCGTTCCAAGGTGGTAAGCCATGTTGCCACTGACCGTTCCAAGGTTGTAACATATGTTGCCACTGACCATTCCAAGTCGGTAACCCATGTTACCACTGACCGTTCCAAGGTGGTAAGCCATGTTGCCACTGACTGTTCCAAGGTGGTAACATATGTTGCCACTGACCATTCCATGGTGGTAACCCATGTTACCACTGACCGTTCCAAGGTGGTAACCCATGTTGCCATCGACCGTTCCAAGGTGGTTCCCTATGTTGCCACTGACCGTTCCAATTTTTTAACCTATGTTGCCACTGACCGTTCCTAGGCGGTAATCCATGTTGCAACTGACCGTTCTAAGGTGATAACCCATGTTCTTACCGACCTAACCAATGTGGTACCCTATGTTACCACTGACCGTGTCAATGCGGTAACCCATGTTGCCATTGACGTTCCTATGTGGTATTACATGTGACCACATTGTCATGTATGTTTGTATTGAGGATACATGTCATTCTTGTTCATATTTTTGTGGCAGTTGTGTCTTTTCACAGTTTCTTATTTTCTTTTTACATCGCAACTTCAATTATACTTTCGGTTTATCTTAAGGTATGTTTGATGTTGACTTCACCGTGAAACAAGAAACCAAAAAAGATCGTCACCACCGGAAAAAACACCACCAAAGAGCATCTTCATCAAAAACCGAACAACATAGAGTCAAACATAGTAAGTACTGCTCACTGGAACATTAATGAAATATGACATACATATAGAGTTTAATCACACTGCCTCGTATTGTTTTCAATACGAAACTATGTCTGTATACAGGTTATAATAACGTTTCAGATAACAGAAGATAAAATGTTCTGCCTTATTTCTAGAACGATCTGTCGTATCATTTTCTGTCATATGTCATTGTCGCTCTTCTCCGTTTGTTTCAGTCTTTGCTTTCCTTGAAATGTTATATCTTTCTTTTCATATTGTTTCTAGTTTCTGTTTTCTTTGATATTTCTCTGTCTGTTTTCTCCGTTTGTTTTCAGTCTCTGTGCTGTTTTATATATTATATATTAAACTGGTCAAGTTTAACACAATATTTTGTCATTGTCATGTTATACATATTTCTTTAATCGACATTCTTCGACACGTTATTTACGACTGCAATGTCAAATAAGGATAAGGTTTTTCAGGTTAAACATTTAAAAAGAGATTGACAGCTTAAATGTGTTAAACATATATGACACAATACGCTATAACACACTACATAAGTAATTTTCAATGGTTACAACGAAGCATTCAGATGTACGATACGCAGTTACTCTTATAAAACTACAATGTCTACTTTTTCTCTCCATAGGACTTAATAATAATAATGGTATGTTTTCATTTGTTGTTTTTGCTTTTGTTTCATTGCACCAGCATTCAATTCAATCAAGTCATGCAAACTCCATTGATAGTTTCCCTTCCTTATTTGCACTCATGCATAAGTCTACAATTGTTTGAAAACTGAACTTCTTATATAATGTAAAAGAGAGCAGCCGACAGTTGAGCAATATCACTTTGGGAGCACATCTTTCTGTCTTCTTGACTCGTTACCATGGTAACACAGCATTTCTCTGTGCAATAGTGCTTGAAGTGCATGTGTCACAATAAGCCTTAAAATTATGTTTTTGGATTTGTTGACTTCAGTTTAATCAAGTAATGGGCCAATTTCAAACAGATATTTTACGAAAATTTATCCGACTGGTATGATATAATAGAATTAAAACCAATGTTTATATGTTTAGTTTATGTTAAAACGCCGTAATAATTATTATTTTAAACGGTTTGTTATTGTCTTGGTCAACGTCTGTTGGAACGTTATTTATACTTAAATAAACGATATGTCTAATTATTGTGATTTGTTGGTATTGATTCTAAACCTGTAATAAAACATTTTTAAACACAACTTATTACAAAATGAATGTTCTCTATATTTGTTAATGTCGGTTAAATGGCATGGCTGAAACATAACCTGAAATCATGACAGTATTTTAGTTTGCTCGATTAAAAATGAACAGCTGTTGTGATAATAGTTATAAAATTTAAGAAATGTGACATTTCGTTTAATTTACTTTTTTCAGAAGACCTCAAATTGTCAATAACAAATAGCTAAAAAAAATAACCTGTTTAAAATTCTACCTTTTCAGCCAGATAGTCTTCGGGTGTTCTTTTTTATTCGTTAAATTCAATATATTCATACAATTTCAAATTGCAGCACGTATTCTTGAGAATGCAAAAAGCAATCATATAAGTAAAGATCAATCAATCCACCATAATAACGATATTCTCCCAGAAAGTCCAGACATATACAACATTCCATTATGTTTCTGGGAGGAGTTTGTAAAAGGTAACCGAATATGGCATGAGTACCATTGCATGCAACAGGAAACTGCGTATAGTATGATATGGATGACACACGAACACTTTCAAGCGATGTTTTAACTTTTATTTGTTCGGGTGATCTAGGGAATATAAAGAATAACATAACAGTTGATTCCAGTGAAATATCTTTTTATTTCATTTAGTGAGCGCCGAAGTGGGTATAACTGTATGGTCACGATTGGGTATGCCAGCTTCATTGGTCATGAGTGAAACTTGATTGATATATCACTGAAATAAATGATTGTTGGTTTATTGATAAAACAATGGAAATGCACCATTTTAAATAGAGATTTCAAAAATAATTTGTTTTTTAAGTATCTAAGTTTTAAAAATAAACATAAACATAAAAATAAAATAAAAGTGTATTTATTGTTTGCGTACCCAGTTATATATATTATATTGAAATTATTTTTAATTAAATAGCAGATGTCAGTTTGACATGGTTTTAGTTTTCCATTTTAACTTCGTAATTGTATTAAAACATCTAGTAGTTAGCAGTTGTATTTTCCTAGTTGATCTAATACGTCATGTATTTGAAAAAAACTACTATCACTATAGATTTTACGACAATCATAAAACACGTGTGAATGTGTAATTTTTATATACGTTGTGAAAGGAAATCAAATTTAACATTTTATCACTTATATGGGGTACAGTGTCATGTTAAAACATCGTATTTTTATACTGGTAAGAAAACACTGCTTCTGTGACGTCAGCACAGCGTTCTAGTCACGTGATGCCAGATGATGTCTGCTGTCTATGTTTCCTGGAAAATATAATTTGTTGATGCACCGGAAACTAAGTCAGCTTCTAACAACTCTGGCATCAGTGATCTCAAATTCTTCTGTATATAAACATGCTCCTCTTAATATCTCACCCATGACATTTTATCTAAAACATTCACACATTCCCCTTATCTTTTACCCTAAACACACCAGACTACGCCTTTAGTCTACACATTTTTTATACATTTTCTGCGTTTCCTGTAAATGTTAACATATTTATAGGTGTAACTATCGTAATATAGTTTAGCTAAATACAATGTAAATTATTTCATTTTATTATTGTTATTTGTATGCAATTTATTACAAACGAATCAATGACGGTGGCTTTACAAAATTATCTGCTTATAATTAAATAAAATATAGTTTCATTTGGAACGTATCGGCTTTTCAATGTGTCAAAAGTTATTAATGACATATTATGGATTAATTAAATACTGATAAAAACAATACATTCTTTATTTCATAAACTAATTGATGTAATTTCTATTTTTTATGTTTTCGTTGTTATTAATTACAAAAATCGAATGAAAGCACAATATATCACTTCATGGATTTTTGTATCATGATATTCAAAATGTATAAGTTTAATACCAAATTATCATCCATATACTTCCCTTTGTTATTTATGACATAATTAGCCTTTACTCTATTATTTGCTTTTTGCCTTGAAACCATTTTATTACATTATTCAAACGCCGTTAGAACTGACGACGCAAATAACAGATAATATCCTATACCTATATTACACGTGTTAAAGATGTGTTGTATCAAAGTATTTTACACTTTTGCACTTTGCTGATATATGTGCCTGACTTAGACCATGTTTTCACATTTTTTTTTAAAATATAGAAAAATATGTTTAGATTTACTTGTGCAAAAGTACCCATGTCTTATGTCCAGTTGATGTAACTTTACCGAGTGACAAAGCACATCACCCACATCGTTTGTGTGACATAGACGTCCAACACTTGTAATAGATCTTTGTGACATAGACGTCCAACACTTGTAATAGATCTGTGTACCATGTGACATTTCATGTATGGTGTGTGCGTATTGTAGTTTTTGCAACAAAATTGTAGTTAAAATATAAGTATACTTAGCAAAATATAAGTAAAACTTGAAAGTTATGAAATTATATAAAGAATATCAGTATATTTAGCAAAATATAAGTAAACATAAAATTTCACATTTCTTTATTTAGTTAGATATTGATTCATGGTTTCTATTTCTCGGTTAAGAAAAAAGTACAACGCAAATATTATTGTTCAAACAATGGTCAGCTAGTGATATAATTTAAAAATATAACAGTCATATTCTTGTGCAAAATAACTTTTTTACACAGTTCATTGCTTCTTTGCCTAATTCATATACATATATAATTATATTGCTGCTTAATTTCATATATCCATCAGCTATTTCGATGTTTATTTTGCTTATGAATAACATTTTAAAGTGTAAACAAAAACTATCTCGAGTTTGTTTTAAATGTTAAGATAAGGTGGTTTTGATGAAAATTCAATTAATGTGTTAGCTACTTTAATTCATACACACCTAAGGGGGTTTTGTACCGAAATAAGAACATATGCGGTGTGAATTAGTTTGATGAAAAAAGTAATAATTGAATAGATATGATTGAAAAAAGAGACAATTTACTATTTATAAGATACATGTAAGTAAGCGTAATTGCTTGTCGTACCAAGTAGGTTTTTTTTCATGATAATCAATAAAAAGGGTAAACCAATTCCATCGTCATATTTGTCATCAACGTATATTCGTAAACAGCTATTAAAACAGGACTGCTGATTTTCCAGCTACACCCGCTATTCTGTGTCCAGACATTGAAGCTGCTTCCGATCATGAAGGCGAGCCGAAGATGGTACATCATTCTCATAATAGCACCAATTTTGATCTGATGGCGTTGTGTAGTGCGCCCACCTGGCTAGGAGGAGACAGGAGAAAGTCGAGGAGGCGAAGATCACCACTACCTCCACCTAGTCCATTAGTTGCTGCTGTAAGTTTTACAATACCAGTAACTGAAGTCTTGATCGAAAACTAAGTTTCTGAATTCGAACGCTGTCCTGGGGTCATATTCACTAACCATTCTTGAGAATAATCTTAGACTTGAGCTTGAAAATCCAAATTTTAACTTTGGATTTCTAGTTTACCATGACATATAGAATAATTGTGAGAATGTATTTGATCATATATCTCCAAGTGTGTTTTTCAAAAATGATTCTTGAGTTCAAGTTTAAGAATATTCTTGAGAATGGTTGGTGAATACCACTCCTGTTTCTGATACAATTTGTGTACAATTAAGTATAGCAAATAAGTGTGTACAACTTGACATGAATATGTACAAGGGTCCAGTAGAATAAAATGACGTAAAAGTCGTTTTTTGAAATGATATATTTGAACGCAATATTAAAATTGTTTTTAAGAGTCAAATACGCGGTTCTCCGAACGCTCTGGTTAGAAGAGTATCTTTTGTGTTTCAAAAGTAATCTGTTATCAAATGTTTGTATCAAATTATTGGTTGTTTGTTTCAACGGTTGTATCTATCTTCTAAAAGTGTTAAAGTATTTGGTATCTCCTATACACGACAAGTTTTCTAATGTCAATGTCATATACTACGTATTGCATTTCAATTTAAAGTTCTTCAGAAAAAATATCTAAGGTATGTGTACATAAATAATGATGTAAGCAACTGTTCTCGGTACTGGAGTTAGATTTTACCTATTCCATTATTTGATACATATTTTCAATTTTGTTGCGGTGTTGCTTTTGATATTTGAAGACAATTCAGTTACTAAAACTAGAAACACACACACACACACACACACACACACACACACACACACACACACACTTTTTTGCCTTTGATATTGACGTTTTTAGAAACGCCTCGAACGCCCAAAATTATGACGTTATATGCAAAGAGTACAAAATAGTATAAATATAATTGAAATGGGGTTTGTAATTTCGTTACATAATTCGTCGATTCCTTTTTAACAATGCATATCTGAAATGCTGTTTCAAGAACAGACACTTACTTCAGTAGATATTATTCATATGATTTTTTAATTTGTTCTGAAAGTACAAACTGCGTTGTCCAAAATTACAAAAAAAACATCATAAAAGACAATTACAATAGTAAATTGTAAATTACATAGAACAAGTACACAATTAAAATATACACGATATAGAACAAGTACACAATTAAAATATACACGGTTTAGAACAAGTACATAATTAAACGGTCCACGGTTCAGAACAGTTACAAAACAAAACTGTACACTATATAGAGTAATTAATAACCTGTACGCTATAGAGAACAATTACAAAACACATCTTACGCTATATAGAATAATTAAACAATCAAACTGTACGCTACATAGGACACTTCTCAAACAAACTGTACACTATGTACAATCATTTAAAAAAAAAACTGTACATTATACAATACTCTTACAAAACAATACTGTGCGCTATAATGAATAATGAAACAATTAAAACAGTACGCTATATAGAACATTCACAAAACAAAACGGTACGCTATATTGAATAATTAAAAAATATAACTGTATGCTATATAAACACTTATAAAACAAAACTGTACACTATAATATTCCATTAAAAAATATAACTGTACGCTATATAGAAACCTTACAAAATAAAACTGTACACTTTATAGAATAATTAAAAAAAAGTAATCTGTGCGCTATATAGAACACTTGCAAAACAAAATGTACGCTATATTGAATAATTAAACAATAGAACTGTACGCTGTATTGAAAAACTTACAAAACAAAACTGTACACTTTATAGAATAATTAAAAGATGTAACCTGTACGCTATATAGAATAGTTAAAAAGATATAACTGTACGCTATATAGGACACTTACAAAATAAAGCTGTACTCTATTATATAGAATAATATGATAATAAAACTGTACACTGTGTAGGATAATTACAAATGTATTTAGTAGAACAGGTACAAAATAAAGACAATAATGACATATTTCTATTTTAACTTGACTTTTTCCATAATGAACACACAATTTTAATATTATCTTTCATTAGGAAGGAACGGTAAAGACTGATTTGGAAGCGTCAGCTGCCGGTGGTGGTCATGACCACACGAATCTTTTGTCGCCGACCCAGGCTTCGTCGCAAGTATCGGCACTTCTTAGGCGAAATTCATCTCGTCGTCGGACAAGGAGAACTAGTTCTGCAGATCCTCCAAGTAGAAATGGAAGCACAAATAGCCGACGACTTCGTAGACACCGACCAGGAACACCAGGATCTGGTCCAGGATCCGGTCCAGGATCTGACCCACACAGTCCCCATAGCCCTTCAAACCTTAATAATCCAGAAATTAAAATCATTACGCCAAAACAAAGTCCAGTTACCGTTGTTAAACGTCCAGCGAACTTAGTTGGGCTCAAAGAGTGTTATACAAATTCAAATTCTAAAGGATTAAGTCGAAAATCCACTCTTGGACCTGGATCGACATTTTCTCGGAGACGTAAACATAAAGAAAGTAAGGATCAAACGGATTGTGCAGAGAGTACACATTCAGACAGTTCAAACCCTTGCTCAACGACAAATTTACATGAGGATTTTAGTGATGGCTCTCAAGAAATGTTATCACAACCTGAATCTCGACCAGACTCTCGAGCATCATGCACTTCGTATGAGAATGCACGAGAAGAGAGCGTGGAATCGAAAATTGCAGCAGCCGATATACGCTCAATTGTTAGACCAAAACAATTTGTACTGAAGGGGAAAGTAAACGGAACAATTAAAAATGGTAAAAGTGAAAATGTTTGTACTAGTTTACAGGTTCCTAATCTGGAGGATACCGGAAGTAGAAATATGCCAGCATCTCCGGAAATCATTATTGAATCTATGCAACCAAATTCATATGCTAATTTATCAGATGATGAGAAGCTTGAACGCCAAATGAGTTGTGAAATTCCCAAAACAGATAGTGAAAAACGGGTCGGACAAGAAAAAACAGATCTTTTAATACCGCATGTTGTTTCCAGTTCTGATAATTTACATAGCTCCACGGAGCTGTTAGGAGCTGCGTGTCTAAAACCAGCACCAGAGAATGATGAACTAGGTAATAGTACCAATAATAACAGGGTTAGTGAAAGTTTTGACGATGTGTGTAAGGTGAAGTTTTATGCAAATACAGATGACATGGATGATAATGTTAATCAGCCATGTGCAACGGAGAAAATAGACCATTACAGTGTTGCTAATCAACCTAAACGCTTGATAGCTGATCTGTATTCAAAAAAGGAGAAAATTTCATTAGAGGATAGGATATTAATGCAAGATGATATTTGTTTTTTAGACAGTAGTGACCACAACTCCTCACAGGAAAATCTGTTCTCAAATAATAGGAGGAGGCGTTTGAAGGAGAGTTTGACTTCAGACGAAAATGAAAGTATGTCAGCTCCCATTCTACTGTCACCTCGTGAGCTTGGACTAAAGTTATCACATGGTGATGGGTATGGAGAATCACCTATCCGACCAAGGGTCAGTTCTGCCGTGTCGTCCAGGCACGGCAGCACACCCTCAGTACGCTTTGTCATGCCTAGTACACCCATTCGCCAAATGTTCAAAACGCCTATAGCACGAATTGATAGTTTCCATAGTGATGATTTTGAAGCTTATACCTCAGATGTGGACGCTTTGGTAGCGTCACCCTCACCGTCACCTTCACCGAACTCTATTACACCCACTGTCCCATGTTTTCAGTATAAGTTACACTCCAGAAGAAAGAAAAACTTGTTACGCAAATCGTCCAAAAATCGGCGGAAACTCAATAAAGACGGTATGCAATATGCAAGAGATGGAATTATGTCTTTTCTACCTGAAAAACCAACAAGGTAAGTAAAATAGATTTATGACAATAAAAGTATTTTTTTTAAATATAAAGTACAACAGTTGTAACACTTATGGTAATTGATCTTATAACAATTATGAATATCAATTCTAATTATATAACTGCAAATGAAAATAATGTAATTGTTTTCTCTCACAAACAATTAACTTTTGTTGTCCTATTATTTTAAATCATAACACTCATTATTTTGTTTGTTTTCAAACTTTCAAACTTTAGAGTTGAGGTTCGAACAAACGATGCGTTGTTTAGTTCGAGTTCTGAGTGTGGTAGCGACGGACAAGTGCCTGATGGAGAAAAGGCAATGAATGCCAGCAAAGCAAAGATTTTCCCAATGGAAAAGGGTAAGGCTAAAATGTTTTTAATAATCGTCAAAAGTTGATCTCTCTTAGTTATTAGGAATTTCAATAACACCACAGATACATTAAGCATTAACAAACCAAAAGTTAATGAGCAGTAATTGTTTGTTATAGTTTGTAAATACAATACAAAATCCTGAAAGAAGTAGAAATATTTCAAAAAATTCTATGATAAAGATTGTTGCTGCCAGCTTGAAACTTTTTTGCTTACAAGTGACAAAATAATTTTAATTGAAAAAATTCTTAATTTATCTACTCATTAAAAAAAATAGACAATCGATAATCGTTTTGAAATCATCAGAGGTTTTCTACAGACACTTTAGCAATACAAGTCCAACACCCTTCAGAAATGAATGGCATAGGCAACAACTGACTGTCCCTGTGCATGAGGGATAATGGCATAGGCAATACCTGACTGCCTCTGTGCATGAGGGATAATGGCATAGGCAACTCCTGACTGCCTCTATGCATGAGGGATAATGGCACTCGCAACACCTGACTGTCCCTGTGCATGGATGATAATGGCACAGGCAACACCTGACTGTCCCTGTGCATGAATGATAATGGCACGGGCAACTCCTGATTGTCCCTGTGCATGAGGGATAAAGGCAAAGGTAACTCCTGACTGTCCCTGTGCATGAGGGATAATGGTACAGGCAACTCCTGACTGTCCCTGTGCATGCGGGATAATGGTATAGGCAACTCCTGACTGTCCCTGTGCATGAGGCACAATGGCACAGGCAACTCCTGACTGTCCCTGTACATGAGGGACAACTCGTGACTGTCCCTGTACACGAGGGACAGTGGCACAGACAACACATGACTGTCCCTGTGCACGAGGGACAATGGCAAAGGCAGCACCTGACTGTCCTCGTGCATGAGGGATAATGGTATAGGCAACACCTGACTGTCCCAGCGCATGAGGAATAATGGTATAGGCAACGCCTGACTGTCCCTGTTCATGAGTGATAATGACATAAGAAACTCGTGACTGCCCCTGTTCATGATTTATAATGACTTAGGAAACTCCTGACTGCCCCTGTTGGCATAGGCAACACCCGAATGACCCTATTCATGAGTGATAATGCTAAAGGTAACACCTGACTGCCCATGTTTATGAAGGATAATGGTATATGCAACACCTAACTGCCCATGTTCATGCGTGATAATGGTATAGGCAACACCCGACTGTCCCTGTTCATGAGGGATAATGGTATAGGCAACATCCGACTGTCCTTGTTCATGAGGGATAATGGTATAGGCAACATCCGACTGTCCCTGTTCATGAGGGATAATGGTATAGGCAACATCCGACTGCCCATGTTCATGAGGAATGATAATGGTATATGCAACACCTGACTGCCCATGTTTTTGATTGATAATAGTATAGGCAACACCTGACTGTCCCTGTTCATGAGGGATAATGGTATAGGCAACGCCTGACAGCCCATGTTCATGAGGGATAATGATATAGGCAACACCTGACTGTCCCTTTGTATGGGGGATAATGGTATAGGCAACATCTGACTGTCCCTGTGCATGAGGGATAATGGTAAAGGTAACACCTAACTGTCCCTGTGCATGAGGGATAATGGTGTAGGCAACACCTGACTGTCTCTATTCATGAGGGATAATGGTATAGGCAACGCCTGACAGCCCATGTTCATGAGGGATAATGATATAGGCAACACCTGACTGTCCCTTTGTATGGGGGATAATGGTATAGGCAACACCTGACTGTCCCTGTGCATGAGGGATAATGGTATAGGCAACTCCTGACTGTCCCTGTGCATGAGGGATAATGGTATAGGCAACGCCTGACAGCCCATGTTCATGAGGGATAATGATATAGGCAACACCTGACTGTCCCTCTGTATAGGGGATAATGGTATAGGCAACACCTGACTGTCCCTGTGCAAAGGTAACACCTGACTGTCCCTGTGCATGAGGGATAATGACATGTATAATGACATGTGTACCGCCCAACTCCCACTGGCACCGGCTTTAGCAGTATCCCGTTTTCGAACCACTAAGTGAGCTCGATGATTCCAAGATATCTGAAATAGTTTAAAACTATAAGTTTGGTATTTAAGCAATTTCATTTTCTACTATATGATAACATGATTCATCAATTATAAACTATTAACATGAATATCGTAAACATTGTATAAAGTGTTAAATGTTATATTCACTTGAGACCCTTACTGAATTGTTAGCGTTGTACTTTTGATTTGGTTTGGATAAATATGCATGTATAGAATTGTGTTTCATATCATTCGACTAATCTCTTCTTGTTTTTATTCCAATATTTTTTCTTCATTTTTGCTTGAATCAGACGAAGACCAGTCCGACATGAAGGCGAATAGGTTGACGTCACACATGAACGATAAAACAAAAATGATCTCTGAGATTCCCGTCAATCAAAACAGCTCTAAAAAGCTACAGGTAAACTTTGATATATTTTTTTAATAAGAATGAATTTTTGCTTTGTTACTGAGAGCAATAATCATGTAAAATTTATTTCGCATCATGACGTTATATATATATATATGTTTATGGGTTAAATATAGCATTATGGCATGAAGAATAAATCCCTTGAATTGGAACATTAAGTAGTAGAATGTACTTCGTGTGTCATTGTTAAAAGTAACTACGAAATATACTGAAGTTTTTGTCTCCGAAAATATAAAAATAAAGATAATTTCTTGGTATGTATAGCGCACACTGACTAAAATGCCTTACAACAACGGTTAGTTCTAAAATATCTCTTTGGATATATTACGTTTGTTACTTTTAAAAAAAAATCGTATTGTGCTGATTTTATTCTGAAAACGAACTTTGATAGTAACTTTGATAGCATAAGATCATATATGAGCATCGTCTTACAAACATATACATTGGTACATAACTATGTTGGTTCTGTGAAATATATATCAATTTCTAATGAACGGAATGTTTATTAAAAGAACTTGCTTAAGCCTAACTATATTCTGCATTGCATTACTCTCAGCTACCACCACACCATCCACTGCGAGTTTAATTATTTCCTTTATCACTGCAACAGGTAAATCATCAAACCGTGATACGTTCTTCATTCATTTTAATGGACAAATATATTTAAACTTAGAAAAGATCACAAAGTATCAAAATTTTGCTTAACAACGTGTAGAGAACTTCTTCGTAAAACGTTATTTTTTTCATTTGGCAAATATTTTTTTTTCTTTTAAAATACCCCTGTATAGCTTTGAACTGTAATATGTTCTCTCCAGTTGTTCTGTCTTGCTTCTAGATTTACTTTGCTTGGAACCTTTGTAAGCTAACATGTAAAAGGATTCATATACTGCCTTTGTATATGATGTTGTCCCTTCATGTTATCTAAACATTCATCATGTTTTCTTTGTGGAGAACAATCATCGTCAAAGTCTGATTTTATTCAAATCACTTCACGAAATACAGATATAGAAATATATTGATATACATGACTAAAATGTTCATTAAATCATTGATTGCATCGCTTCCATTTAAATTACTCTTTGAAATAATGACGTGTTCAGCATACATCCTCGTAGTAAGACGAGATCTTAATTGAAGACATATTTGCCAATTGGTGAGAACTCTTTTCTTTTTTTCAACTATTAGTAGAAAGCCTTATATGCGTGTTTTGTATTCTTTTATGAGTATTTTTATTTTTCTATTCATCCGTTTAAACCATTGATTGTTCAGTTGATTTATTAAGTAAAGTGTACGAAAGTTGTACCGATAATGGTATTAGGATTCACGAATAAAGTTTAAGAGAATCAACAGAACACATTCCTTTTCAGCCTAATGTTTAATATTTTCTTTACCTTTGTTTAGTCTAGTAGTCGACATGGCTTTTTTCTAGAAACCCACTCAGAAAGAAGTTGACTCTTCTTTAAAACAATAAGTAATTAGTGGCTGAATAAACAATTGGGATAACTATTCATATAAAACGGTTAATTATCTTGAAAATTTACATTAAATATGCACTTCAACATTTGTTTGTTTGTTTCATTGTTTTTTGTTTTTTTGTCTATTGTTTTATGTTTACCTTCATTGACTTAGTACAAAATATGATTATTTGAATGAGAAATTGCACTTTACAATTGCATGCTGTTGTGTACCTCTCTAAAAAACTATTTTTACATTCGTTTATAAATGTGTCTGCTCTGTAACGCGAAACATTTTTTTTTTTTGATATGATAAAAAAAATCTATACTTGATTAAGGTTAATTGTTCTCATGGGTGATGGCAGTTGTCGAAAATTCTCTCTGAAATGTTTTGTGCAAATGGATAAAATTTTCAAGATGTTTCAAGCGGTGCCTATTTGTTACTGATCGACACATGAGTGATAGATTGCATCACATGATGCATTACTAATTGTTGAAGATATTTTCAGTGTTGACTATTTTCTGAAAGGCGTTTAGTGGAGTGTGCTATTTGTTGCTAATCGCATCGTGAATGACGGGGTATTTGTTGTATATCGCATCATGAATGACGGTGTATATCGCATTATGAATGACGGGATATTTGTTGCTTATCGCATCATGAATGGCGGGGTATTTGTTGTATATCGCATCATGAATGACGGGGTATTTGTTGTATATCGCATCATGAATGACGGTGTATATCGCATTATGAATGACGGGGTATTTGTTGTATATCGCATCATGAATGACGGGGTATTTGTTGTATATCGCATCATGAATGACGGTGTATATCGCATTATGAATGACGGGGTATTTGTTGTATATCGCATTATGAATGACGGGGTATTCGTTGTATATCGTATCATGAATGATGGGGTATTTGTTGTATATGGCATCATGAATGACGGGGTATTTGTCGTATATCTTTTAATGCAGATGGTTTATTTACTTAAGATCTTTTCACAATCGATAAATTATTTGCTGGCATGTCAGAACATGGAATAACTGATGCTTATCATCTCATAGGTGACGGGTTATACCTTTGGAAGCTTATTCTTGGTGATTAACTGTTTTTGTTTGATCTTCTTGGCGGTAGTGTAGTATTAGCGGACGAATGTCTAAAAGACTGGACGAATGTCTTTATGATTGGGACGAACGTCTTAATGACTGGGTGGATATGTTTATGACTGGGACGAATGTCTCCATGACTGGGGTGAATGTCTTAATGACTTGAACGAATATCTTAATTACTGGGACGAATGTCTTAATGACTGGTATGAATGTCTTAATGACTTGGACGAATATCTTAATTACTGGGACGAATGTCTTAATGACTGGTATGAATGTCTTTTAAAGTGAGGCGAATGTCTTTATGACTGAGACGAATGTCTCAATGACTGGGAAGAATGTCTTAATGATTGGGGCGAATGTCTTTATGACTGAGACGAATGTCTTAATGACTGGGGCGAATATCTTAATGACTCGGCGAATATCTTAATGACCGAGACGAATGTCTTAATGACTGGGGTGAATGTCTTAATGACTGAGACGAATGTCTTAATGACTGGTATGAATGTCTTTATAACTGAGGCAAATGTCTTTATGACTGAGACGAATGTCTCAATGACTGGGAAGAATGTCTTAATGACTGGGGCGAATGTCTTTATGACTGGGACGAATGTCTTAATGACTGGGGCGAATATCTTAATGACTCGGCGAATATCTTAATGACCGAGACGAATGTCTTTATGACTGGGGTGAATGTCTTAATGACTGGGACGAATGTCTTAATGACCGGGGCAAATGTCTTAATGACAGGGCTAATATCTTAATGACCGAGACGAATGTCTTAATGACTGAGGTGAATGTCTTAATGACTGGGGTGAATGTCTTTATGACTGGGGTGAATGTCTTAAAGACAGTAATAAATGTCTTAATGACTGGGATGAATGTCTTAATGACTGGGACGAATGTCTTAACTAATGGGATGAATGTCTTAATGACTGGGACGAATGTCTTAACTAATGGGATGAATGTCTTAATGACTGGGACGAATGTCTTAACTAATGGGGTGAATGTCTTAATGACTGGGGTAATTGTCTTAATGACAGGGACGAATGTATTAACTACTGGGATGAATGTCTTAATGACAGTTGTGAATGTCTTAATGACTGGGGTGAATGACTGAATGACTGGGACGAATGTATTAACTACTGGAGTGAATGTCTTAATGACTGGGGTGAATGTCTCAATGACTGGGGTGAATGTTTCAATGAATTGGGTGAATGTCTTAATGACTGAGACGAATGTAATAACTACTGGGGTGAATGTCTTAATGACTGAGACGAATGTATTAACTACTGGGATGAATGTCTTAATGACTGGGACGAATATATTAACTACTGGGGTGAATGTCTTAATGACTGGGACGAATGTATTAACTACTTGGCTATTTGCTAACGGGTTTCTCTTGGGTGACTACTTGCCGTTGATAGTGTCATGTTGATTTTCTGAAGGTCTTCTAAGGAGGCTGCCAATATAGCGTTGGTCCTTTCGTGTATGATGCGTTATTGTAGGACAGACTGTTTGTACTGTTCTTCTTACTGGTGGTTGACTTAATACTCAAGGAAGAGGTTGGTGGTTTGTGGAGATGTGCGACTCAGTGGATGTGCTTATGTTTGTTGATAATCTTCTTGGGGTGGTATGTATTTCCCGCTTATTTTGTGATAGATGATTGGTTATTTTTTTGAAAGTATGCTCGAGGTTGGTTGCTATTTGTTACTGTTGCTCTCATGTGGGTGATCTGTTTGCTTAAGAGATTCTCATGTAATATGGGTTATTTGTTACATATCTTTTATGGAGAATGCGCCACTTATCGCTGATCTGCTAAGGGGTGGTGAACTTTTTACTGAACTTTTCTGAAGAATGATGAGTTGTTTTTCTATTGTTTAATAGTTCATAAAATAAATCATATGTTAGCATGCTTATAACGATATTGATAATGTCATTAAAACAATCTGCCATCGTCTTTTGATATGTGTCGCTTTTGTACGTTTATCAACGGGGCATGAATAAATATAGTAGACTTTAAACCATAAGCTATACAGGGTGCAAGAAAGACGTCCATTAAATGAATTAAATATAAGTATTTGTTGATTGTTTGCCGTTTAGCATGACAAGGCAATGTTTAATATGTACAGTTTTTGTTTTGGTTGTATATTGTTGTGTGATATAATGTGAACTTGAAAGTCCAAAACTCCAAAATAAGCATTTCTAATGTTTCCTTTGAAACACATGTATGCACGTATCCATTTACTCTTAAACACACATATGTTGATATATTTAAAAAGTTTTTCATATGTTCGCCATGTGTGTTTTGCATTGATTGAAAGTATTGAGAGTAAATTCATGAATAATGTAATAAAATCTATTTCTGACGTGGTCATAATTTGGCTTTACGTTTAGCTTAAGCAGATATCACGCACGTAAATTCAATCTGTTTACGCTTCATAATTGCACAAATCATATCCTAATTGGTACATGTTCTACCCTTAGCATATAAAACGAAGCATGACTTTTTCACCATTGCAATCATATTCACAAGTGCATATTTAATTGAATTTCAAGAGCAACCATTTTTTAAAAAAGCAGTAGGACGAGGAGACAGAATCACTCGAAGTGAGCCATTGCGTAGCAATTTTGTGATAAACAAATTCTAGGTCTAACTACACAGATGAGCTTGTTTTCGTCACGGTAGCAAGATTATTACAAACATCCGTAATTTGGTTTGAACTATTTTCCAAATGTTTTATAGGGGCTGTGGTTTCTTGTTGCAGATTAGTTAAGCAACACCTTGACATAGCATAAAGTGCAATAAAGCATCACTGATGTTAAAAATGTGATCATTATAGAATTTTAACAGATGCATGTGTTTATGAGCATTTGAGGACTTTTTTTATGAAAGTCTTAGGGTGTCACTGCACTGTAAAAATGGTCAACCTTCCAGTAAAGTGTGCAGTTCTATGTGTGGATACATTCCTGCTATTAAGGAAATACTTTAAAAAGATTCTTTGCGGATTTTTTTCACCGTGAAAATTCTAGACCTTATTTTATATAGAACAAAATTCAATTGTGTAATTAGACCTGAATCAAGTCGCTACTAGCTACGTTCGGCTTTATGTTTATAAAGATAGATTGATGTTTAAATATATTAATCTCTTTGGTAAAATTATATGCGACCAGTTCAAACGCATTGTATGCATTATTTGAAATATCAAGCCTATCGAAAGGTGTTGCAATTTTGCTAATAAGATCATTGAAAACAGAATGATTTGGTAATATACAAGTCCATTGGTTAAACTTAACATCAGCTTTGAAATGTTACAAAATTACTTGGAGAAGCTGGGTGCTGAGTCGATAGAGGATCTGACAGTTATGAGACTGATTGCAATAGTTGGTATATTGTAAGAGATAAATCCACTTATTTATTTTCCAGAATTCCATTTGTAAAACGTTTTTATCAAAGCAACAATCACAAGATGCAGAACCTAAAAAGTCTTCATGGAGACGAGGTTTTGCACATCTTTTAAAAAAGAAGAAGTTTAGCAGTGTAAACGGCGGAAATAACAATAATGACGTTGACAGTCCTTCTCGAAACAGAACAGGAAATAATCATACCAATTCTAACAGTACAGCAAACAACAGGTCGACACGTAATGGACATGCACGAGGGACAGTTCCCGTTTCTCCACCGGGTATTTTGGATATTCCTGCCACAAATGTAGAAATAAAATGGTCTCAAACACAAGGCATTCAAAACAATATCAAAGCCAACACAACTTCAGGTGAGCAAACATTTTGTTGCAGCGAAGTTCAATGATTATGTCACTGATGTCTACTTTTAGTTTCAGTATACATCCAGTAGTTTATCATCTCAACAAAAGGAAATTTATAAAATACATAATATAGACGCAGTGACATTTTCATAAACCTCAAATTAATTTAGAAATATGTATTTAGTAATTATTTGATACTGTCATAATACATTTCAAATGTTTAGCAGCATTATAAAAAAATGATTGAATGTTTAAATGACGTTTTATATCAGTTTGCGTAAGTGCTACGTTTGATGTGCTTTCAGCTTCTTCTCCGTTTGCGCATTAATATTAGACATTATGTCGCGTTTCGTGTGTTTACTCAATAAAATATTTAGTTTCCTTTCACATTGTGCCACTGGCTCTTCACTTGTATATTCAGTATATATTAAACCATTTTAAATATTACATATGTACACGATAACCTAACTTTGCTTTGTTCAATTCTATAATACTATATTACGTCGGTGGCTTTGTTTATCTCCCACGTCAAGTATTTTTGAAATATACAAAGTGGTCCATTCGTTAATATGGAGTTCCTATACAAGTAAGACTGTGTTCGAGCAGCTTTGAACTTATTAATTTGTTATCCGTTGTTGTTGTTTTTTCATTCATACTTGCTTTGAGGGAAACGATATTCTGATTTACTAGTATATAACCTTTGTTATCGCAGCCTTATAATGTGTTTGTATATCACATGATTTCAATGCAGACGTATTGCGTGCTGTGTTATATATGTGCATTTCTATCTGATCTATAGACTAAGAAATGATTCCGTGTATGTGTATTAACGTTCTTTGCTATGCATCACGGGTATAAAGTATATTAATCATTTCCATGGATTCGATAGAAATCACACTCACACCCCGTATCACATCTATTCCTTATTGGTGATACACATTACGGTTGCATTGAAAGCCAAGTTGAAATGCACGGCGTTAGTTTCACACGACATGTACCTTGTTTTAGGCACCATAGACATCGACCATTCACCAACACCCAGCCCTAGCCCTACCAAACCTAAAGTCATTGATTTAACCATTGTTACATCGGACACCTCAAAGAGTAAACCATGCCTTCTTAGTTGGAAAGCGTGTAGGGAATGCACGTTTAGTGATGACCAATCATCGAACGAGGTACTGATATACGTCGTTAACGTTTTCTCTAGCAAGAAACTGTATAAATAGAATCGTTCATGGGTTTCGAGTTGAGATAAGGAAGTTTCAAATTATTTAATTGTCTTTGGGTTGAAGCATTTAAGTTATGTAGTAGTTCATGTATTTGGAGTTGAGATAAGTAAAACACTGGCGTGCTTTAGTGCAAACATCCATAATGAAAGGCAAAACATCCTTAATAAAAGGCAAAATATATCTTCCGCAATCTCTAACGGATATCTATGGTTGATTCGCCTGTCTGTCATTACCCTTATTTTTTATGTTAAGTATTTTAAAAGTAAAATTGAGTAGTTTTATTAATTATTGCACATCGTATTTCGGTACAAGACGCGTGGGCTTCAAATGCGTCCATTTCTTCTCTTTAAATTAGTTGATATACAGCCGCTGAGCGCTTGTACTCGATTACAAACATTCGTTCGGAGTATAATTCCTTTATTGGTATTTTCGGCTTAGAGAACAAGGGAGAAAAAAATGTAAGAGTGATTGTTTTATATAATCTATTTTCTGTTCTTGCCTGTTACATTACGAATATATACAAATTCAATTGTGCTTGACCTCACAATCTTCTCGCCTAGAATTTAACATTTTGAGCGGTTGGAATTGAACTTTTTCCAAACCACACGAAACAAATATTTTTTTGAAACTATTTTAACCAAATGAATTTATAAACCTTACTATAATGTTGTTTTTAAATTAAAGGAAAAACTATCAAGATTGTTAAAATAAAACGAATGTCCCCAGAGACTGTGGTGTTCATATCGCAGTTAACTCCTAGTCCACATTATTTTCAACTTATACATTTTTCTACCAATTCCATAACATAATAAACACGTGGAAATAAAGAAATGCAGTTGTTTGTTGTGTGGTTGTTTTCAGCTGTGTGTTTTATTAGCATTGCAGTTTTGTATTTATGTTTATTTTGCTATTGTATATATTCTAACTAATGACCTATGGTTTAAAATATTCTAAACAATATACTGTTAAACATTTATAATGCATATGTATTTTTGCTATCTGCTCACGCATATCGTTTAGCATGCTTCCATTTTGTAATACATACCAGAGACTAAGATATAGACTCTATTCTGCAAGATCACCATCTTAACAAATTGTATATCTTATTTCGTCTGAAAAAGTTACGTTTGATATATCTTAACTAACATACTGTTGTTGCCTACTAGAGTAAACTTTTTTTTGACAGAATAAAAATATGAAAATAATAGTTTACATATAAGTTTTAGAAACTATTATTTAACGATTACATTTGATTTTTAAAAGGGTTGGACGTAGTAATAGTTATAAAATAGTGTGACTTTGAGACTGTTTGATATGATACAACAAAAACTAGTCATTAATCTGTAAATATGGGTTATAAATCAAAATTAATTGATATAACTGTGTTCGGCAAAACACTGTTAGATCCCCCAGTTGTTTTCCTTCTTTTTTGTCCATTGTAAATAAAGTATTTAACACGTGTATTTGTAGAGCTTTGAACAATATTGACAAAATAGTATATGTTAATGTATTCCAATAACATGTTCTATTTTTGCAAACATCCATAATATATTATTCCATCTCTGAAAAATACAATATGACGTTTATGAAAGAATACACATACTTTCTTTTTTCTTTTGTAATAAATGCCACATACTTCAACAATCCCAAAACGTTATGTTTAAATTATGAGAAAAACTACACATTTCATGAGAAAAAACTATACATTTCATGAGAAAAACTATATATTTCATACAAGACCAGTAAAAGAGTTCAAAAACTTTGCCAAATGAAACTTTTTTTAATTTCATAGCTGTTGCACAAATATGGCTCATTTCATGTCAACATTAATTGTTGTTAAAGGAGTTGACTATGTTTATTTTTTTAACAAATGTGTTCCTATTGTCTTGATATAAATATGCACAATATATAATATTCCGTTGTAACATCAATATATAATACATAATTTTACATTTAAAACATACATGGCAATATGAAAATAATGAATAAAATAAAAGTGGTAATTGAAATGTTTATGTTTTGAACCTTAAAATGGTACTTTGCATACATGTATTTAAGATTAAATGTTTATACATATGTTTAAGACCGATAACGGACAGTAAAAGCCGTGCCTTTTATACAGCTACTCAGTGTTTACTTTATGTTGATGTGTGGCAGCTTTGACATCACAATATATCGAAGTATTTTGTAAACAATCTGTGTTTTTCATTGCAAATATAATCTAAAATTAAAACGACGTGAGAAATAATTAAAATGGACATTATACAAAAGTGTATCTAGATTCAAGGAAGGAATTATGCTGTAAATGTTATAAGTATGTAAAACTTAATGTGCAGTCATGCACTTTGCTTTAAAAATGCACGTTCAACATAGCTTATGTATAAACTCTGATCCTGAAACGTCGCATAACATAGATATAATCCCAAACATATACTAGTTTAATGTTGTTAACTGATGGCATCGAAATTGGTGTAAATGTTGTACCCGATAAAACATTGCCCCGACAAGAAAAAAGCGATATTTAATTCAATTTCCTCAAATAAGAGGTCTCTTTTAGATACCCTGGTAGAAATATAAAATAGTGTCGTTCTTGCTCTTGGTTATCAAAACAAAACTTTGGAACTTCGGATAAACGGAAAGAACCCAAGACAACGTACAGTTATCCATTTTATTGTTTGTAAATCAAATCTATATAGAGAAATTTTGAATTAAATAATATGTTGCTTGTTAATAATGGGATAACAATGCCATTGGGTAACAGTATACTGGCTTAATTAGGATATTGAAAAAAAGATATGTGGTAATGTACATTACCTGAATGTAATATATTGTATTTCCAATGAAAATCAAACTAAATTCGATTTTTTCCATAAAAAACAGGTCCTGTATTTAAAAAAGAATCACATTCGTTGAAAATATTACAAATATTTTTTAATATTCTGTGTTATTTTTTCTTCTAGGGCAGTGACGGTAACGTAAGTGGCACAGTGATGTCAGAACATCTCGATGTCAACGCATGCATACCAATGTCAACCTACCAATCTACGTCATTCACAGCTTGCAGCACGGCCCAGTCGTGACATATGCTTAATTCGAGTTTCATTATGACGATGACAAATAGTAGTATTTTTGTCTACTATATAGACTTTATTTTCAAAAGCAGAATCATCAGAGTCATTCATCTAAATAAGACAGGCATATGTTGAAAGGACTTTAACCGTGCTTCGCCGCAAATTTTATAAATTAGAGGAATGCATATTGAATACTAATTGCTGTTTTTATATATGTATCATTTAGGGCAATGTACGCTAGCGAGAGAGTGGCCGTTTACTTCATCAAATACCAGAACCGCAAGATGAATGAACAAATGGCGATTGAGGTGTTTGGGACGGAATTTAGAAACATCCATCTGTCCCAAATGCTTTATATTGTTTTTGTCCTACAGTATAGATTGTGTTGCATTGTGAAGTTTAGGTTGATTATTTCTTATAAAAAAATATAATACTAAAATATCTTTGCCAGTATGAACTATCAATGCAAGGGGGATCATTTGGATGTGTATACTGACGTTTTGGTATATGTGCACGGTAGCATCATTTATTTGTCTTGTCCACTAATCAAAAACAAAGTAATGTATTTGCTATAGATAATATCTTACAGGTTCCTCTCCAACTCTGTTGCGCACAGACAGGATGGTCGTTTACAGTTTATAAATGCATTTTATACTTTTAAACCGTATATGATACTACCGGTCATAGGAAATCCGTACACATTTTAAGACATAAACATAACAGAGAACATATCTTGAATCAAGTTGTAATATTTATTTGAGGTTGTATGTTATAGTGGTCGATTTCTTTATATATGTTGTTTCTGACGAGATATTTATTAGTAGTTTGATTGCTTTGATATCACTTTGATGTACACTAAAATAATAACAACACTGTAGCCCATACCAATAAAACAACACTGTAGCCCATACCAATAAACAATATATAAAAGAAATACTATATGTTAGACAGATTCTACATTTTGTAATAGATCACACCTCTACATAACTAAGGAAAGTTGTGATCACTAGATGGCAGATTCCACATTTTGTAATAGATTACACCTTCACATAACTAAGGAAAGTTGTGATCATAAGTAAGGCTGATTCTACATTGTGCTATAGATTACATATCTATAAGGAAAATTGTGAGCAATAGCCATCGTATTTTACACTTTAATTAGATCACATTTCTGTATAACAAAGTTGTGATAAATATCAAACAGATTTTATATTGTGCAATAGATCACATCTTTATATAACTATGGAAATCTGTGATAAATAGCGAGACAGATTTTACATGTTGTGATATATCACACCTCTACATATCTAATGAATGTTTAGATAAATAGCAAAAAAAGTGTTTAACTTTTTAATAGATCAAACACTTGCCTAACTTAGAATTGTTACGATGAATGTGAGACAGAATTGCTGAGACAGAAGTTTTACTTTTTTGTGATGTATCACATCTATTCTTAACTGTTATGGTAAATAGCTTATGCATAAACCAAATCGTAGGGCAGTTCATACATTTTAAAAATGACATTTAAACCTATAAAAAGTAAAGACGGAATGATGTGACCAACACTTCATATGTTAAACAAATAAGTAAGACAATTATTTAATTTTAAATGACACTTCTACTGATTTAGGAATGTTGTCATTAATACCATATACGTTAGATTCTTTTTAACATTTTGTGAAAGTTTACACTTCTACTTCAATGTAGAAAGTTGTGATAAAAGACCAGTTCAAATGACTTTTTAACTTAATATTCCACGTTATTCCAGAATAAAAACATGTTAGATGCACTTGATAGAAAACATTTTCTTAAGATATGAGACATGAGTTCTTACTCTTTTTTTAATAGGACAAACAATAACATTTTATTAAGTACTAAAATACATTTATTATTAAATGAATTGACTGAGAGAGAAAACTTGTAACGACACGAAATGTATATATAAATATATAGAAAATAGAAAAAAACAACATATCTTTTCGAACATGGATATGTTAATAAGCGGCAGTGTTTTGTGTACATGTAGTCTCGCCCGTGGTTCCCTGCTCTATGCTCCATTCTTCTATTTCAATATTTCATTCGTTCAAATCTGCATTTTGCTTGAAATTAGTTCTTAAACGTGTCCGTTTATTTATACATAATGTATACTTAAACAACGTACAACCCTAGCTTAATTAATATACTAAAACGAAAAGAAACACATATAGATGTTTCTGTGTAAGTTCTATTATATTTTATTGCTGATGAAATTTAATAGTTTTCCTTTAGTGAAACTCATTACCAATCAATTAAATTCAATAAATTCCTATATCTAGAACATTGTCCAACTATATAATCGTAAACAGCAATATTATTAATTACTCGTATGTTGGTTTGGCCACTTTGAAATTATATATTTCGTTTCAGTATAATTAAGCAATCGCGGAAATATGACTGAACCTTTTGTACAAATAAAGTATAGTACATTAAACTCGCTAAGACTTAGTTCAGTTAAATGTAAAATTAGTTTTGATATGTCATGAATGTTGCAACACCTGAGACGTGGACAAATGTGAATGGAGCATAGCAGGGAACATTTGAAGAGATTGAGGAAATGAACTGTTTTTAAACATTTTACTTGTGTAAATGCCAGTTATAGTAGACTTTGTGTATTCATACTGTTTACTTCAAGTGTAACGATCATTATTGTATGACCAGTCCCTATAACTTGTATATATTTATAATACATATAAACACTTCGCGTAATCATTCAATCATGTAATGTAATGTCATGTATGTATTAATTTATTATTATGTGATTTTAAACTTTTATCATACCAGAGTCTTTCAAACGGTTGTTTTTTGTTGAGTTTTATGGACTAGGGGAATGAGGGACTGGCCAAAGGTTTTTATTATTTCAATTCGGTGATATAGATCATATAAAGTTCGATTATATATTTCAATTTTTAAATTGTGTGCTGGCAAATATACGTACCATTTGTTGACGACACTTAGGTAGTCGCGCTATAGTTTCACTAGATGGATATGGTATTCTATTTGGAAAATGCTGTTTGTAGCTAAACAGCAATCGACATGCCCGTTTAAAGCGATTGCCAGTCCCTTTTAATTCACATCCCCATATGGAACCGTCTTGCACTTTAAATCGTTTTCATAAACTATAGAAAATGAGAAGCAGTGAATTACAGTGTAGCATGACACCTGCATGTAAGTAAGTAATACTTCAGATGAAATAATAGTGTATCATGATACCTGGCAATAAATAATACTTTAGACAAAATAGCATTGTAGCATGAAACCTGCGTACTTCTTCAGACGAAATATATTTTAAAATTAAAACTTGAAAAGGTGCATGCGGAGTAGTAGCTATTAAGAAAAACAAATAATGAAAATGTCAGGTCATAATTAAAGTTTGTATTTATAAAATTGTCTTATTTAAGTATATATAGATGTTGATGTATATATACGCTG
The DNA here is from genome assembly GCA_029582155.1 of Panopea generosa. NCBI lineage: Eukaryota > Metazoa > Mollusca > Bivalvia > Adapedonta > Hiatellidae > Panopea > Panopea generosa. Next base: position 71,112,628 of record CM055901.1, on the reverse strand, counting down.
AAGTCGATACAAGGACATGCTGGAAAATATGCTGATAGTTACGTATAATTCCCCATTGTTGATACTCTGAAATGTAAAGGGTTGCACAATTTAGATCTGCAACTTACGGGGCGCATGGTCTAGTTACAAAGCATTGGTCTCAGGATCGGAAGGTTCGATTCCAAGCACGACAATGGGTGGTGTATTTTAGCAATGGGCACTTTAACCACGTATGGTTAGTACTGGTTCTACCTAGGAAGACTTCGAGCATGAGTTGTAGAATAGTAAATAGCTTCATAATCGATGGGAAGAAAGTAAGTTTGAATTAATACAACTGGTATGTTTGAACTATTAGATTAATTCCTGTTATTAATCACCAGGTACATTGAGGTGATATTAGTTAGGAAGAGTTTTATTGCGTTTCACAGATACGATAATATTGGTCACGTGAATCAAACAGCTTATACATCAATTATTTGTAATATTTTTATTAATATCTGCAAAAACTGAAGCAGTGAACATATTTGCAAATAAAACTGATATTTGTAATTGTTATTTTTGTGATAAAAATATTATGGTTATTATTTAAAACAAAATTAACCACCAATATTATTGTGTTAAGTTTGCTAGTCTTGACCATAGTTGATTGTTTGATTGATTGTGATACGAGAGAGTCTGGGCTCTCACAATGCATTAAATCTGAACTTTGTTTTTATTTTCACGTGAAGTATGTCTCCGCGTGTTGTTATTTAGTTGACAAATGTCATTGTGTTTAATTGTGTTTCTTTGTGTTTCTTTATTTTGTAAACGTGATTGTTATTCACAGCTCACTCAAATATAACATTCAATGCAATTTGTGATACTGTTATTGTTGGGTGATATAAAAGAATCACAGACATTTACTGTGTAATAAGTTTTCAAAATTTTGTGTTACTTCTATTTGATTTGAATTTTAATGTTTAACATATATGTCTTAACAACTTCTTATTAAAAGTTGACCAATGTTATAATTGTTTTACCTCATGATGTGAAAGATGGTGACACAATATTCTAATCACTATAGAGAATAATAAAGCTTTTTAACATTAAACCACAAAAGTAACAATAAATCACTTTAAAACATTATTTTTCATTTTGCTTCATGCTAATTGACATGCACCTTTAGTAGCTTTTAATACCGTTTTGAATGTTTGTTTGAATTTAATATGTTTGATGTCAAAGTAAAGCTTATAGAAGTTGATAATTTATAATTATCAATAATTTGATATTTAAAAGGGTTAAACTATTACAGTTTGGAAACGAAAAATGTTGATTTTTTACAAAAAAAAAATTTTTGTACTTGTTTTCGCAACCACCATTTAAACTATATAACATTGAAATATAAATTTGATGTATAAAGAAAAAAACAACATAAAATCACCCATTGGTCGCAAAACAAAATCTTCAATATTTAAAGCATTTTTTCTTATTTCTTGCGTTAGAAACGGCTAAAATACGAACATTATCAAAAAATAACTGTAATTACTATAAGCGTTAAATGTCAACATGTTTTTTAATTTTAAAAGAAAAAGTTTATTACCTAACATTAAAATCAGCCCCTTCCTTTCTTTTGATACAAATATCTGTTGGTTGATTCAGGAGGAATCGTGTTTGCAAAATTTTTGAACCGCCAAATGTTCCACCCGAAATTTACCTATCTCTGTCTATTTGTGTCTGATTAATCTTAGAAAAATATATATGAAATGCCAACATAATCATAATGTGACTTATATGCCAACATAATCATAAGTGGATAATGAAACATAACACCGACATACACGTTCATGATCTTTGTGAATAAAATAGTAATTTGATAAGATGTGTGTATTGAGGTTTTCTCATTTCATTCATGTCTTTCATGGCCAAGGTAAAGTGTAAAATTTTGTGATTAAATTACCACAAAAAGGTTAAATTCATTTCAATTATACATATTCTCTCGGTATAATATCAGATAAAAGGATTTGCTAGATACACAGAACGCAACCAACAGAAAATAGCAAACTCGGTTTTTATTAAGTATGTTTCTGTGGGGATGTAATGAAACACAGAAAGCCCACACGTCCCCTAGCAACGGATAGAAGATATTATGTTATCCGTTAAAAGAACTTCAATGTTGGGAAAGCCATATTTGAACACGTTGATTGGTCAGTTGCTTAAACTGAACATTTGAATGATGTCACGGTTAAGTAAGCGTTCAATTGCTATGAATTGTTGGACAGGCAAAGAATTCCCTTCTTTTTCATTTTGGGTTATAAGACCTGATTCGGGAGATATCATGTTTTGAGATATATTAATGCTTTCAAGGGTTCAGTAACAATAACAACAAAGCAGCGACATTTACGGCCTCAATACAGCAGGACCGCTGTTGTGGTAGTCAAACATGTCTGATATAATTATAATTGTTCATTGGGTTCACTGACCGCAACCAAAAGAAAATAGTACACTCTTTTAATTGCGATTATCCATTGTGGTTATTAAAATATACAGCATCCATCTTTTTGCTATTTGAATCGCATTTGTATACATGTTACTTATTTATAAACATACTTCTATATACGTATAAGAGCACATTTAGAATACATAACCGCCGATAAATATTATCTTTTTTTCAAATTATGAAGAGGTATTTCACTTCTATTTCCATCTTGCTATCTTTTTGACAGGACTCTATAACAGATGTAGAATATTGTGAAACCATCTTATTTTATTTTTGTTTTGTGAAATGTATTTAACTGAACTTGTCATAGAAATCACAGCTTATACTCTGTGCATTACATTATATCTATAAAAATGCAAATTTCAATTACATGTATGTATTTTATTGAGTTTGTGCTGGACCATTATAAGATGTATGTTATGAATCACTATCTTAGTGTTTAGATGATGTGAAGATGGTACTCATAAACAAAAGCCGGTGTTTGTCTCGCCATGCTTGATGGTTAATTACTCTTTTATCATAACCAGACTGTATATATCTTGTATTCTTTATATTATATCTCATATATTTTGGGTAGAATGACAAAAGACTCATTATCACCTCTTTCAAATTTGCAACTATAGTCCATTTTGTATTGTGCGCAGACGATGGTTATCACTGTTATATAGGAAGTAAGTTTGAATTCAGAGTCACTTCCGTTTTATTTGCTCTTTCGAAAGAACACGGTCTTAAATCGTCAACTGCTTATTGTGTTCTATTTTCACTTCCGGTTGTAAGTTGTTGTTGATCACTTGTGTGCGACTGTACAATTGGAATTGGTTTCAAAATTAGCCATTTAAATGCTTAATGTAGCCTCTTAATGAAAAACGCATTCGTATACATGACATTTCTTAGCAATTTTTTGTGTATATCTGATGAATTGTTGTGTAAGAAGGTTTTTTTTTAATTATTTCCTGATTAAAAGTGTATGCGGTGAAGATCTGTAAACATTTTATGCAAATGACCTCAGTTTTCAAATTCAGCGATAAATGTTTGTTTGTAATTTGTGAATGCCATTGCAGAATGATTGGTTTGTGTGTGCTTTTGAATATGGGGCTAAGCTATTTGGATTTTTTTGTAATTAATTGTTATTTAAACTTGTTAATTAAAACTATGGTGGAACGTAAGAATCCATAGATATCATTCCTGAAAGATTCCTTGAAATATTACTACAGGTTTAAGTGGTATGTTTTTGTTTTGCTAATCGCAATTATCGTTTCCATCCCAAGTGTATTGGTGTTGTGAAATCAAGAGAAAACAGGCAGTTATCGAATATAATATCAAATATACAGATTATAAATGTGTTAAGATTATTACACAATAACTTTTTGATATCCTTTTGGTCAATATTGGGAATTATGTACAAAGCACTTGTTAGGATAACTAGGATGTGTTCCACTATATATTAGAATTGTCGCTTTTGTCTAAAATAAATGAGTACAATTTTCTTATATACAAATAATATATAGATTAAAACATAAATTTGAGATTAACACAATAATATTGCTATTGTTACTATTGCGTCTAATTATTAATGAAAATAACCATATTAATGTATTTTATTAATTAAAATATTGTTTCGACCAGTTTTACAAAAAAAAAACAGAATTTATATAATTTGAATAATTCATGACACTTTTAGCAAAGACTTGCCTTTAAATTCTCTTTATGTGGGGGTTATCGGACGACAAAGATATTACTTTACAGAGTCTGAATTTACTACTGTGTATTTTGTATTAATGATTAGCAAAAGTATCTTGGAAGCACAAATCGCAAGCATGAAATGGAAACATCCACGTATGATTATGAAGAATAGTGAAATATTCAAAACTCTTGGCGCCCTCTAGGATCAGCTCAAGTGATATTCAATTTTAGAGCAATACTGAATGAACTTGCTTCCAATGAATTAGAAATAATAACAATAATAAGTCAAAATCGCGGCGATTTTTAGACGATTAAAGATGTAATAAAGAAAAGAACAGAACGCAATGAAGAAAAAACACTATTTATCAAGTCTAAATAAATAATAGAACAGGTACAATAAGAATTGGTAACTTTGAAACATGTTACGGTATTACTAAAGAAATTTCATTAATTTGGGAAAATAATTAAGACTAACAAAACAACATTTGCTTTAACACCAGCTTAATGTGTTTGGTGTAGTGTTAATATATTTTCATTTCAATTCATGGAAATAAAAAAATACGAAGTTGCACGAAGATCAAAATTGTTCACAGACAATATAGTGGTTATTCTACAACTACGGAAAATATGTCAATAAATTATCAAGACATTATAGTTTCAGTACATTATATAAATTGACACATTAAAATATGGATATCATACTCCGATTTTACTAATAGTTTTGCTTTGCGTTCCGTAGTTACATCAATACTCTAAGAGTTGTATTTCGTAGATACATTATATATTAGTTTATATAATAGATACATTAATAATTGAACAGATACACCAAAATTCATTGTATTCTTAATTAGCATTCCGCAGGAACCCTAATATTTGTCCATGCTGCTTGATTTGCGTTTTGTTGATTCAATGGAACAAATACACCATTACTCGAACATTTCATTGTTAATTTGAATTTCGCAAAGACATCAACTCTTGAATAGTTTTAGCCTTAATTTTCATGCTGTTGATATACTACCATGTGAACATAACAATTCTAAAATACACGAAACGTTGAACAGTTCTAGTCTTAATTTGCAGATACACCGATGCTTGAATATTACATTCCACAGACACCAAATCGTAAATATTTCTATCTTAATTTACATACAGATATGCCACTTTATGAACATTTTATTCTTAATTTGCACTCCGCAGTTAAACAAATACCTGAACATTGCTATTCTTAATTTGCACTCCGCAGATAAACCAATATCTAAAAATGTCTATCTTAAAGATAGACAAAAACCTGAACAATGCTATTCTTAATATGCACTTCGCAAATAAACCAATACCTGAAAATGTATATTCTAAAATTGCACTCCGCAGATAAAACACATACCTGAACATTGCTATTCTTAATTAGCACTTCGCAGGTAAACACATACCTGAACATTGCTATTCTAAATTTAAACTTCGCAGATAAACACACATCTGAACGTTGCTATTCTTAATTTTCACCCCGCAGACAAACCAGTACCTGAACATTGCTTTTCTTAATTTGCACTTCGCAGATAAATCAATACCTATAATTTGCACCCCGCATATAGACCCATACCTTAATACTGCTATCCTTTATTTGCACCCCGCAGATAAACCATTACCTGAACATGTACATTCTTAATTACACCCCGTAGATAAACACATACCTGAATATTGATATTCTTAATTTGCACTTCGCCGATAAACACATACCTGAACATTGCTATTCTTAATTTACACTTCGCAAACACATACCTGAACATTGCTATTCTTAATTTTCACCCCGCAGATAAACCAATACCTGAACATTGCTATTCTTAATTTGCACTTCGCAGATAAACCAATACCTAACATGTCTATTTTTAGTTTGCACCCTGCATATAAACCCATACCTAAACATTGCTATTCTTAATTTGCACTTCGCAGATAAACCAATACCTATCATGTCTATTTTTAATTTGCACCCCGCATATAAACCCATACCTAAACATTACTATTCTTAATTTGCAACCAACAGATAAACCAATAATTGAATATGTATATCTTTATTCACCACCCGCAGATAAACCAATACCTGAACATTTCTATCCTTATTCCGTACAAATACTTCAACCGTACGGTTTTAATTTTCATCCACAATTACACCGAATTTTAAAAATACCAAAATTTGAAATGTTGAAATTTTCGCAGATACTACATTTTTTAACATTTCAATCTGACGTCAAGTCTTATTAAATGATTGCCTTCCATATATAAGTTAAGCATATTATACTCTGAAATGATTAAGAAACACAGCGCGTCTTTCGGAGCATCATTATCAAAATAATGTAACGATATATCTGGTTTTAGAATATGTATGTGACGGTTCTAGTATTCCGTTTATTATTTTATCAAAAAAAATATCAATTTGACACAATCATTAATGAAATTAATGAAAGATATTTTAAAACTGTAAATAGCCCCTACTATAGTATAGGATAATGCTGCTCTGGTGTTCACCCGGCGTTTCCTGATCCCTCCATTATATTAACAACGGCAGTGATTTTTGTTTTGACCACCCAGTAATACCCCTGCGAAGGATATTTATTGCTTCGCTGTATCTTTGTTTCCGTTTCTTTTAATAACTGATTTAATTGTGATACAACTTTGATTGCTTATTTGTGATTGATCAATTAAAAGTGTTAATCAGACACTATATTTAGTATGTGACTAATATAAAGCTATTAAATCACCATATGCATACTTTTTATCAGTTTGTGAATTATAACTTATATTACAATAGATAAAGCGATAAATACGTCATTATTAGTTTGTGTGAATTGTCAGTTACAATATTTACTCAAAAATTAATTTATAAGTAACCAGTTAAGTATAAATACATTTAAAATCTTTTTTTACTTTCATTTAATTATCATTTACATATTGTTTATTAATTGTCAGTTAAGTTACCATACAAAGTTACTAATCAAATGCATTAATTAGGATACATGTCTTATATATTAAAATCTGTACATGGAGCAATTTGTGCTTTGACTAATTGTGATATTTATGTTGGGTTATTTTGAATGCTTCTTCCTATTTGTTGTAAAAAGATTTTTGCAAAATCTGATAGAAGTAGAAAATAGAACATTATATATTGTAGTTTTTTGGGGGAATCGCCACATTTATGGCTTCTTGCCAGTACAATCCATAGACATTCTTTTATTAATCCTTTCTCTGAAAATTAAATGCATTCTGTTCATCTTTTATTAATTAGTCTAATGATGTTAAAGACTACTAGTTTTTTTATGTTTTTGTGTGTTTTGTTTGCAATATAAATGTAGAAAAAAAATGTGAGATTTTGAAATGTGTCTTTTCTTTTTTTTTTTGAAAGTTGATTGTGTATATCTAAGGAATATATACAAGAATAAATAATATCACTTACTCAAAGTCTTGCTTTGTTTTCTTTGTGCTGTAATTTAAAAAATGTACCAGCAGATAGTACAGATAAGAGGTCCTCCATCAACAATATTTGATAAAGGGAAGCACAAAACACAACCGAATGGTTATCATTTACCCATCTGCGACAGATATACGCAATCAAACGGTTATCCTTTACCCATCTGCGAGGGATATATGCAACCAAACGGTTATCATTTACCGATTTGCGAGAGATATACGGAAACTGATATCACTAGAGTAATACCTAAATTCAAGATTAGTCGACAGACTAAGTCTATAGAACATTATAAAATCACCGATAAATATCATTGCAATTTCGATTGGATTATAACATGAAAAAGAACGTTCTAGAGAATCGAGGCTTAATAAAAGGTAGGTGCAAACACACACACACGCGCGCACGCACGCACGCTCGCACACACACACACGTTGTTATACATTATTACTTAAATCTTTTTTAGGATAAACTTTAGTTTTTTTTCTTATTGTAAATACTTCTTTCAAGTAAATAGATAAATTATTCACTTCTTTTTTTTTTTTTCGATTCTACTTGTATTAATTCAATATATTTAAAAACACTTGGATTTTAATAATAATATTTTTCAACATATTATATTTTAGGAATATGTTCGTACACTGGACAAGTAAGAATTAAATGAAATTCATCTTCTTTGTCTCGTGAATTACAAATTGTACAATAACTTTGGTTTCTTGCAATTCTATTCTGTGAGTATCTCCCAGTTTCAATTCTGAGTGAATGTGCCGATAGCCGCAGTTTTGTCATCAATGCTCTTAATTTAGAAGGTATCATGTCTAAGTATATCTCATAGCTAAACACATTTTTAAAGTTTTGTACATATCAAAAACTCTGTTATTTACAATATCATTTTGCCATTTCTATAAAAAGCAATATAGTACTCTTTGTTTGAGTAAGACAATAAAATTATTTAGACTGTTGCTATGCGGCTCATTCCAAACATAATTAAAACTCATTTAACATTTTGTTTTTACATTATTAGTCCAATTGTTACACTGTTTCTAACCATCTCTCAATGAATCTTCATACGAAGTAGAAATCAGTATATATTTTTGAGTGTACAATTTTACTCCAATAGTTTACTATTCTGACATATTAAACTGAACAGAACAGCTAACCCGCCACATTTGTATTTCCAATATCTTTGTCAAAATATTGAGTAGCGCTATCAAAATGTGCATTCGACATAAACATACAATTATTATAAATATTCCTTTTTATCAAAGTCCAAATTTCAAGGAAATTGTTTTAAAACTTTTTAAGAAAATACATAAACGGTCATGTACATAAAATGTTAGGTGGCGGGTTAGCTGTTCCGGTCAGTATATCTTGATATATACATGTGGTATCTGCCAAGTTCCCCTTACTCGTCTGCATTACTTGTTGTTAATTTAACTTTTAACACATATTTACAGAATTTTAGATGTACACGTTCGATTTTTTTTTACTTCGTATAACCCCATATCTCCGCTCCATAATTTAGAATTGACCCTACAAATAACACTAAAACATTTGTGGTATTTATGGACATTGACAAATGTCATGATAGCTACTTAATTCTGGTCAAGATTTCCCCACAAATATGCCAGTCGTATTGGTAGGCCAAAAGTGGCAACCAGCAATTCAAATGTCGAAAATTGAACTAAATAATTTAAAAATGCACACGGTTTACTGCCAGACATATAGTTCATATATTAGAAAGATACATACGTGATTGATCCCACATTTACTGGCTGGTGATAAAATTGTACGAGGGTGAGAATTGCTTAACCGTTTCAGAAAAAAAATGCTCCGAATAAATTAAAGCATATTTGCAAACCTCCTTGAAGGTGCCAAGGCATGACTGCGCTTTATGGGCATCAATAAAAATGTCAATATTGCATAAAGAATCATGACAGCAAGTAAAGTTATCTGAGATGTATGTTTCATATTACTGTTCAATTATTCATATAAATCGGTACAAAAGAATAAAAGTATCAAAAGTATTAATATTTACAATAGAGAAGTGAAAAAAACATCTTTCGCAGATCATGCAACATTTATGATAGATGGATCAACAATAACTTTTTAAACTTTAATAAAGAAAATCGACGATTTTAGTAAAATATATGGTCTTATGCTTAATTCGAAAAAATCTATAATTTTACGATCTTAAAACTTTCAAATGAAACTTTTAAAAAAATCATATGGACATCTGGGCGTGCAGCTACTTTGTAAATGATAAACAAATGTATCATGAATTAAAGCTTCTCACAAATATTAAGGAATTTTGCAACGGTCTTAATATGTGGACGTAAGTCATCTATGATTGGTAAAATTGCAGTGATTAAAACCTTCGCATTACAAAAACTTGTATTGTATTTAACTGCTTTAGAATAGCCATCAGCAGAACAATAAAAGAATGTTTGACTTTTTATGGGATAATAAACCAGACAAAAGAAGCAGAAAAAACAACCATACTAAATTCCGAAAATGGGGGTTTAAAACTGATAAATCTGTATATATCTATAAAATCAATTAAAGCAGGAAATGTGGAAAAAATTAGAGTTATAAGGATGATTGGAAACATATAAACATGGGACTACTTAGCAAAAATAGGAGGACAATTAGTATTTGAATATAAAAATGACTTTAATAATGCACTTTAACGAAACTCAAAGTTTTTATCAGAAATTGTACAATCATGGTCAAGTATTAATTTAAACGAAGATGTTGAAAATATAAATAAACAAATACATGGAATAGTTCAAACATTAGAAATAATAATAAAATATTATTTCATAAACCTCGGTTCGACAATGGAATTAGATATGCTGAACAAATCTTTGACATATCAAAACGGTACATAATTTAAATAATTCGGATTTTTTAAAATATTTAATTCTTATTCAAAGTATAGCACATTCATGGAAGTCTAAACTAAAAAATAAGAATATCTCAAACAATGATACACAAAATAACTTAATGAAACAAATTATAAATGTGAATAGTTCAAATAAGTATGTATATAATAAACAGCTGAAGTACATTGAAAGCGACCTTACTATTAAGCCACATATTTAATAGGAACCAGAAATAGCAAATTTAAATTGGAAAAGTATACATAATCTACCCTTTCGATGTTTAATAAATACAAAATTAAGATTATTCCAATACAAATACATAATGAATGTTACCTAATAATATTTTTTTGTATAAATGTAATCTTCATAATATAAGTCTATTTGATTTGTGCAATATGCATGTCGAAACAAACAAACATTTATGTTGGGAGTGTCACATTTCGAGAATTTTTTGGACAGAACTTGAAATATATATGAATAAAAAATATTATCGAAATAGATTTGGATTATTCAACGATTTCTCTTATGATTTTTTACAAGAACAGTTATTCGGGTTTATTTAACTGCATATCAAATTAAGGAAAATATTCTATTTTCAAAAACCAGTAGAAACAAACAATTCCGAAGATCAACAATTTTGAAAATTACTTAAAATATCATGAAAAGTTAAAAACGATAATAGCGAGTAACAAAGATAAAGTGACATAACATAATAATAAATGGAATAAAGATCAATTTTTCTAATAAAAATCTCACAACTGAATTTTAATTCAAATTTAAATTGCAGAGAATTCTAACCTCTTATCATTACTACTCCTGTTTCTTTTCGTTCTTGTATCCAAGTCTTTTTTTTCTTTTTCATTTTTCTTTCCCCGTCACTTCTTATTAAAACATTATTTCATAGAACATATTCATATAAAAAAAGTTAACTTTATGTCTTATATCAAATATATTTGCAAAAAATAATGTATGTTTTATGAAATGATAAAAAAAGAAATCGAATTATATGGACTAAGAGATTCAGACAGGCCGGTTCAAATTAAAAGACTCTGCATGCAGATTTAATTGCTCAGGACGGTCTCAAGAATTTAAACTGTCAAAAGTATTCCTCTCAAACACCTACCACCTACCAGCTGATTTCATATTTAGTGGAAGTAGATGCTTCACGTTTGTTAAAGCAGCTAGTGTTCATTAGAGTCCAATTAGCGGATTTGGCTATTTTAACATAGGACTTAGGGCATTTAGGTTATTGTGAATTTGAAGTATAAACATTCTCCGAATCTTGACAGTCAAATTACTTCATATTTGTAAAGAAATGCTCTATTGGTAGGGGGTCCACTTGAGTGAATATATTCGTTCAGAGCCCTTGTAAAATGACTATCCAAATAAATACAATGGATAAATGGAAATATTTCATCAGATGTAAGCAGGGGCTTCGTAAGCGTTGATATTCAGAATTTCCAAAAACTCTTCATCTCAAAGCCCTAAATGTGTTGGAATTCATATGCAGACATGTTGAAACCCCGTTGTTTTCTTCATTCATTAAAAGAGAAGGGAAATTCAACCATTTGAAACAAAATAAATTGTCAACAAACAAAACACAGGTGTATATTTAAATACCATTTTGATTTCCCGTTTAACACCAATCAATATATTATATACTTATTATTTCTACCATCTGTAACAATCACGCATCAATGGTAATTGTTCAATTATTACTGTACTGACTGTAATTACGGTCGAAGACCGTGTCCAACACAACTCTCCCGAAGCATCGGTTGAATAGTTAGATTTTCTTCCATTTCAACGTAATTAACGTACAGGTAATCGTCCGCCGATTAGGGAGCGCAGTCCAACACGTGACGCAGAATTCACCCGAACACACCAACCACAACAACATAAAAATACGGAGACCCGAACACATCCACAACCACAACATAAAAACTGACTATTTGTAACAATGACATGATTCAGAATAGAAAGCGCAATGTTTAACTATACTTCAAGTATGTTTTTCTTCCTCAAGCTGTCGTATGGCCTGAAATATCGAAATATAGCTCTTTCTTGTTCATACTTTATTCCAAATATTTTTTAAAAAATAGAAAAATGTTCTCAAACAGACGACGTGGTACTGAAATTTAAGCGCTACCAGACGTGGCAATATTAATTAACACTCTTTAAACATACAAAAAAGTGACAGCATTAGAAAGATGGTGCAAAATCAGACAGAAGCTTTGGAAAACGAAATCATGTTTATAAAAAAATCACGTGATTCGTCAGTTATTCCAGAAGCTAGATCAATAATAGTTATCAACAAAAGGCAGGACGTACAAGACGAAAATAGGGACATGTATGAGACGTCTTTGTCTGTTTGACACTTAAGGATGATCACGTCACTATATGGAGTCTTCCTTCCTGGAGGTCACTGCTCAGCCAAAGAGGACAGCGTTATCGCTAGTTTTAAACGAACAAATATGCAAGGAAAATAGGTCCAGTATATTTCTGTTCATAGTCTATATTATTTGGTTCTCCGCTAAATGATTACTAGTTGTTTGGATTCTCAGACGAAAACTTTGATTTTCTATACTTCTAAAAGTGAATAATATTACATCGCCGAAAAAGAAATGCAGAGTTTCTATTTATTTGAATACGTTTTGACAAAAAAATATATTTCTGAAAAAAAATTCGATATTGCTAATTTTGAATACAAATAAGATTAAAGATTTAAAACATCATTTAATGGCTGTTAAATTAAAAAGTTTCACTTGTGACAATGCACCAACAATACTATTTCCGTATAAGCTATTTGGCAAAATGTATACATTCATTAACCTGATTACTATCAGAAAATGTTTCACTTACATATCATATCGAACATGATTAAGGTGATATCTTATTGTTAACACAAGGTTATGTTGTTATGCCGTCTCCAAATAACGCATCATCATCAAGTCCAACATCGTCATTATTGTACACAATTTCATTTATGTCGACACTTTCACGGTCTTCTTCCTTTGACTGTAAACGTTCACAGTTCATGCCAGCTACGTTTTCGTTCATGTTATGATTTGTTACTGTGTCAATGATGTTTAATTGCTCGCACTCTCTGGACAAGCCTTCAGGCTCGCCCCTATCTTCAAAAAGCACAACACTGTTATGAACAATGTTTTCAGTGCATAAATTCAATAATTCGTCTCTAATAGGACGGTCGCAACATGTCTCTGATGAAAACGACGGGAGCGAAAGCGTATTTTCAGCCTGTAAGTTTATCTGTTTTACTTCGGTTATCTCATGGGTTGAATGGGTTGTCATCACATGGTTATCTGCAAATTCTCCCGAGTTGCTTTTTAACATGTCAACGAAAGCACCATGACCATGTATTTTTAACTCTGTCAAATTGGGGAATATCACATTACTTTGTTTGAGATTAGTCTGACTCTCTACAAATGCATTTTCATGTGTTATTACTTCAGTTATTTCATTTGTATCAGAGGAAAATTTCCTACTTTCCATATTGTGTTTTTCAACGTGACCAGAAATCTTATTTATTGCCATACCTTCGTAATATAAGTTTGACTCTTGACTAAAGAACATATGTTCATTTCTTTCTCTTGATGTATAAAGCGTGTTTCGGAATTCAGTTATAAATGGAATCTTCTCAAGAAATTGACCTTGCTCAGCAAGGGTTTTAGCTCTTTCAATAAACCCTATTGCTTCTGTGAACATTCCAAGTTGTTCATTTAACCTTGACCTTGCTACACAGTAAAACATCTCTCGTCTAGTTTCAATGCCACGCCACTCCACATCCATGCTAGAAAGTAGATCCTGTGCTATTTTCACATCTCGTACATCGACATCATAATTGGTAATAATGTTTGCTCGGTTTCCTATTCCAAGAAGTGCGAACACCATGCGTAAAGTAAACATTCTCCTCCAGAGAGTTCTTGTCTGTGGCGATTCTTCTTCAAGACTTTCCAACCCAATACGACCCCACATCATAATCATATCTAGTACTTGTCTTGATGGGTTTCTCTCAAACTCCCATAGCCGAACATACACTTCAACATACAACATATTGACAAGTTCCAAGCATGGAGCAATGCCAAATGCACTGGTTCTCGCTTGTAAAAGCATTTCATTAGCATACGGAATATCTCCATGAAATGCACTAAAGTTCGCTTGTCTTGTGTAGTAAACAGTATCTGAAACAAGGGTGTTACTTGTAATGGGAATTAAACATTTCATCTCTGCCAACATTTCTTCCTGAGAAAGTTCACTCCGAAATGGTAATGAATCGTAATGAGAGTCGACCTCTACGGCGAGCAGCGCTACACATTTGTCGGCTATGTGTTGCCGTTTGCCTTCGATTGTTTCGTTGTCTAATTGTTCTCTATATCGGCTTGCCATAGCTCGTAGCGATTTTCTTGGGTTAAGGAACTGTGCATCGTGTACCATTATTTTTAAACCTCGGTAGAAAGTGTGAACACTGGTCCTATTTCCGACATCTGCTCTGAACATTCGTTTGACAGGCGACGCGAACTTCTGAAGCCGCAAAAACAGACGGGCAGCCAACCGGTGATATCCGCTTTTGTTAAGGCAGAATATAACTGCATAAAATGTCGAATACACCGGTAGGAAAATAACAACATAGTCCATTATTGCGTTTCTAGATATTCCTTCCATAAACTGCTGCTGCACATTGTCATAAAATGCCTGTCCAATACCTCCATATTTCAACAAACAAGTCATAAATGTTAAAGGATCAATATCATTTTTAAATTCTTGATAAAATGTCTTAAAACATTGCTGTTCTAATTCGTCCATTTTGAAATGTGATCAATACCCTCATGCGCATGATATGAAGTGTTTCTATTTATATCAATGAATAATCCCGTTTTATTTACCAGTTGGCGATAAGTGCATTGATTGCATGAGTGTTTAAAAAGTAGTACATGTGCTAGATATACGTATGTATGCATTTTATTCAGTACTACTGTATCTTGTTATCCCTTGAATTATGTGAGGCATGTTTAAAACCACGTATTGCATAATTTAATAGCCTTTAAATACTGTAACAGCAAACCAAGCACTGGTATTCATATGTGGAATATCTGAATTATGTGATATACAACGCACTATATACCAACAACTTAAATAGAATGACAATGTCAAACGTAAGGCAGCCCCTACCTTCCCCAATGATTGCCACATAAAAAATGACCCAACGCAATGCAGTCCCCACTTCTTCTTATGTAAGCCACATGAAAAGTCTCCCGATGAATGCCATATATAACATATCAAACTTAAGGCAATCCCCATCTCCACAAAATGAATGTCTTATAAAATATGTCAAACGCAAGGTAGCCCCCAACTCTTCCGATGAATGCCATATAAAACATGTCAAACGTAAGGCAGTCCCCACCTCTTCCGATGAATGCCATATAAAACGTGTCAAACGTAAGGTAGTCCCCATCTCCCCAAAATGAATGACTCATAAAACTTGTCAAACGTAAGGTAGTACCCATCTCCCAAAATGAATGCCACATAAAACATATCAAATGCAAGGCAGCCTCTAAGGTAGTCCCACCTCATCCGATGAATGACTCACAAAACATGTCAAACGTCAGGAAGTCCCCCTCGCCTCAAAATAAATGTCTCATAAAACATGTCAAACGTAATGTAGTCCCCACCTCACCCAAATAAAAATTTAATAAAACATATCAAATGTAAGGTAGTCCCAGCCTCATCCAAATGAATGTCTCATAAAACGTCAAACGTAAGGTAGTCTCCACCTCACCCAAATGAAAGTTTCATAAAACATATCAAACGTAAGGTAGTACCCACCTCCACTAAATGAATGTATCATAAAACATGTCAAACGAAAGGGAAAGGCAGTCCCCATCTCTCTCTCCAGAATGAACGTCACATAAAACATGTCCCAATCTCCTCCAAATGAATGTATCATAAAACATGTCAAACGTAACATAGTCGAACGGTAGTCCCCATCACCCCCAATGAATGTCTCATAAAACATGTCAAACGTAATGTAATCCTAATCTCTAACAAATTGTTACATTGTGGTAGGTTATAATTGTATATACAAACGACAGTTTAATAAGATATGATGACAGGTTAATGAATATAAATAATCACAGTCCCTATCTCTCTCTTCCAAATAAACGTCACATAAAACATGTCACCATCTCCACCAAATGAATGTCTCATAAAACATGTCAAACGTAACGTAGTCGGACAGTAGTCCTCATATCCCCCAATGAATGTCTCATAAAACATGTCAAACGTCAGATAGTCCCAATCTCTAACAAATGAATGTTTCGTAAAATATGTCAAACGAAAGGGAAAGGCAGTCCCCATCTCTCTCCCTCAAATGAACGTCACATAAAACATGTCACCATCTCCACCAAATGAATGTCTCATAAAACATGTCAAACGTCAGGTAGTCCCAATCTCTAACAAACGAATGTCTCATAAAATATGTCAAACGAAAGGGAAAGGCAGTTCCCATCTCTCTCTTCTAAATGAACGTCACATAAAACATGTCACCATCTTCACCAAATAAATGTCTCATAAAACATGTCAAACGTAACGTAGTCTGACAGTAGTCCTCATATCCCCCAATGAATGTCTCATAAAACATGTCAAAAGCCAGGTAGGCCCAATCTCTAACAAATGAATGTGTCATAAAACATGTCAAACGTAACGTAGTCGGACAGTAGTCCTCATATCCCCCAATGAATGTCTCATAAAACATGTCAAACGTCAGGTAGTCCCAATCTCCACCAATTGAATGTCTCATAAAACATGTCAAACGTAACGTAGTCGGACAGTAGTCCTCATATCCCCCAATGAATGTCTCATAAAACATTTCAAACGTCAGGTAGTCCCAATCTCCACCAAATGAATGTCTCATAAAACATGTCAAACGTAACGTAGTCGGACAGTAGTCCTCATATACCCCAATGAATGTCTCATAAAACATGTCAAACGTCAGGTAGTCCCAATCTCCTCCAATGAATGACTCATAAAACATGTCAAACGTTAGGAAGTCCCCACCTCACCGAAATGAAAGTGTAATAAAACATATCAAACGTAAGGTAGTCCCTACCTCCCAAAATGAATCTCTCATGAAACATGTCAAACGTAAGGCAGCCAGCACCTCCCTTTAAATGAATGTACCATAAAACATGTCAAACGAAATGGAAAGGCCATCCCCATCTCTCTCTCCCAAATGAACGTCCCATAAAACATGTCACCATCTCCATCAAATGAATGTCTCATAAAACATGTCGAACGTAACGTAGTCGGACAGTAGTCTTCATATCCCCCAATGAATGTCTCCTAAAACATGTCAAACGGCAGGTAGTCCCAATCTCTAACAAATGAATGTCTCATAAAACATGGCAAACGTAACGTAGTCGGACAGTAGTCCTCATATCCCCCAATGAATGTCTCACAAAACATGTCAAACGTCAGGTAATCCCAATCTCCACCAAAATGAATGACTCATAAAACATGTCAAACGTAAGGTAATCCCCATCTCCCCCAAACAAATGTCCCATAAAACAGGTCAAACGTAAGGTAGTCCCCCATCTCCCCTAATGAATGGCCCATAAAACATGTCAAACGTAAGGAATTCCCCATCTCCCCCAATGAATGTCTCATAAAACATGTCAAATGTAAGGTAGTCCCCATCTCCCCCAAATAAATGTCTCATAAAACATGTCAGACGTATGGTTGTCCTAATCACCGCAAAATGAATGTCTAATAAAACATGTCAAATGTTAGGTAGTCTCCATCTCCCACAAAGACTGTCTCATAAAACATGTCAAACGTAAGGTAGTCATAATCACCCCCAAATGAAGGTCTCATAAAACATGTCAAACGTAAGGTAGTCCCAATCTCCACCAAATGAATGTCTCATAAAACATGTCAAATGTAAGGTAGTCCCCATCTCCCCAAAATAAATGTCTCATAAAACATGTCAGACGTATGGTTGTCCTAATCTCTGCCAAATGAATGTCTCATAAAACATATCAACCGTTAGGTAGTTTCCATCTCCCACAAAGAATGTCTCATAAAACATGTCAAACGTAACGTAGTACCCAGTTCCCCTAATGAATATATCATAAAACATGTCAAACGTAAGTAAGTCCCCATCTCCCCCAAATGACTGTCTCATAAAACATGTCAAACGTAAGGTAGTCCCCACCTCCACCAAATGAATGTCCCATAAAACATGTCAAATGTAAGGTAGTCCCCATCTTCCCCAAATAAATGTCTCATAAAACATGTCAGACGTATGGTTGTCCTAATATCCGCCAAATGAATGTCTCATAAAACATGTCAAACGCTAGGTAGTCTCCATCTCCCACAAAGAATGTCTCATAAAACATGTCAAACGTAACGTAGTCCCCATCTCCCACAATGAATATCTCATAAAACATGTCAAACGTAAGGTAGTCCCCATCTCCACCAAAGAATGTCTCATAAAACATGTCAAACGTAAGGTAGTCCTAATCTCCCCCAAAAGAATGTCCCATAAAACATGTCTAACGTAGTCCCAATCTCCCCCAAAATGATTGTCTCACGTAAGGTAGTCCCCATATCTCCCAAATGAATGTCCATAAAACATGTCAAACGTAAGGTAGTCCCAATCTCCACCAAATGAATTCCTCATAAAACATGTCAAACGTAAGGTAGTCCCAATCTCCCACAATTGAATGGCCCATAAAACATGTCAAACGTAAGGCAGTCTCCATCTCTCCCGGCCAAATAATGTCACATAAACATGTCAAACGTAATGTAGTCCCAATCTCCACCAAAGAATGGCTCACGTAAGGTAGTCCCCATCTCCCCCAAATGAATGCCCCATAAAACATGTCAAACGTAAGGTAGTCCCAATCTCTACCAAAGAATGTCTCATAAAACATGTCAAACGCAAGGCAGTCTCCATCTCTCCCGGCCAATGAATATCACATAAAACATGTTAAACGTAAGGCGGTCCCCACCTCTCTCGATGAATGCCACATAAAATGTATCAAACGCAAGGCAGCCTCCATATCTCCCAATGAATGTCTCATAAAACATGTCAAACGTAAGGCAATCCCCACCTCCCCAATGAATCTACTTTAAACATGTCAAACATAAGACAGACCCATCTCTCCCAATGAATGCCACATAAAAACGGTCAAACGTAAGACAGCTCCATCTCTCCCAATGAATGCCACATAAAAACGGTCAAACGTAAAGCAGCACCTATGCAACACAAAATAGGTCAAACTTAAGGCAGCCATCACCTTCCCAATGGATGCCACATTAAAGTGTTACGGTCCAACTTAAGGCAATGCCCACCTTCTCATCTGCTTCAATGAATGGCACATAACAACGGCAAACGTCCCCAAAGCAGTCCCCACCTCCCTCCTAATTAATGCCACTAGCCCCATTACCCAGCCCATTGGATTCCATATAAATTATAAACGTACGGCAGCTCCACCTCTACCAATGAATGCCACATAAAAAGTTCTTGAACCTAAGGCAGTTTCCACCTCCTCCAGTAAATACCACATACGAAGGTCAAACGTAAAGAAGTCGCACCGCACATAAAAAAAGTTAAACGGAAGGCAGTCCACACCTCCCCAAATAAATGACACATAACAAATGTAAACGCAACCTGGCCCTTAAATGATGTGCAAGCCCACCAGATGCTGGGGTGGGGGATCCCTCAGAAAATTAGGATTTTTAGGTTACATTTCATATGTCCAAGAGATATAATGAAGTATTCGCGACAAAATGTGCAAGCCCGGTCATTTTTGCGTAATGTATGGGATAGAGGATTCGGGTCACCTCGTCAACCTGCCATCTCGTCAAACTGATAATATATAGTAAAAAATAAGTCACCTCGTCAAACTGATGTTTGGGCATAGAGTCGTCAAAACAATGGCGGGATGGGCTATGCGTGTGTTTTATGTATTCACTGGTTTATACATTGTTTAATATACAAATTGTGGAAAACATGACGTCTGACCACTTCGCTATTTTTAATTATCGCAATAATTACGATTATCAGCTGATGTCAATCCACGCCTTTGTCAGGAGGGGAGATGATGTCAAGCAGGTGCCCCTAGCCTACGTGTTGATGTCTCGTAGGTCGAAGCCAGACTACATTGCGGTAAGCACAATTTTTAATTATTAATTAATTTTAACCCTTTCACCGCCGAATTAATTCATGCCGTCTCCAACTAGCTTCAGTAAAACTGCTGTAACAAAATGAAGAATTGAGATATATGGTCATCTTTTGGTATGAAGAAGCCTCAGACTGAGAGCAAAAGGTTGTGACAAAAAGTGAAGTCCCTGATCAGTCGCCGTCTCAGAGAGGCGGCGGCTGGTCTGGGACTGCAATTTTTGCAAATGTCGACTTAAGTCGCCTACGGCGGTGAAAGGGTTAATAATAATTTATACTTACAATGTCAGTATACGGAGAAATATTTAAAACAGTGCAACAATGTAACCGTATGGGAAAAATGAGTATTTATACAGTCAACCCTCGATAGCTCGAAAGCGTTGGGACCACTTAACCGAAGTTCGAGCTAAACGATTTCTGATAATATGTTGTTAATAAAGTATTTATATTTATTTATCTATTTTTCAGGTGCTGAACAGTCTGCGCGAAAAGATGGGACCAACGCTGGTAGAGTGGATCATGTTAGATTTTGAGGCTGGTGAGTAATTATTTTGTACCTACTTTATTTTAGGAGCAAAACATACAGATGTCCTGTTAAAAACGTTACTATCGGCTTTATAATAATTTATACAAAAATCGAAGGTAAAAGTACCTACTTTATTTTCGGAGCAAAACATACAGATGTCCTTATATTTATACAAAAATTGAAGGTGAATTATTAATACATTATTATTGATTGATACATATCGATGCTTAATTATAATTTTTTAAATTTCAGCTGCATGGCAGGCGTTGCGGGAAGTGTACCCTGGTATCCTGCTGAAGGGGTGTGTTTTTCACTGGTGCCAGCGTGTCTACAGAAAGATACAGATGAAGGGCCTCGCCGCATCCTACCAGGACAAGGACGACAAGTACCTCTTCTTCCGGAAAGTGATGAGCCTGCCCTACCTCCCGGCGGAACAAATCCCAACAGCATTTGGACAACTACACCAGCAGGCAGAGGAGGTTGGAGGAGCCGTCCAGGAAGTGACCACCTACGTCAAGAAGACCTGGATCGAGGGGACCATGTGGCAGCCCGCCCACTGGAGCATGTTCCGGGAGACAGTGCGCACCAACAATGACGTCGAGGGTGTGTATTTTATATGTATTGGTACTTTCAGTATATGCGAAATCTAGCTTTATGAAATTTCCGAGTTAGAATTTTTATTTGTTTTCTTATGCTGTAAAATCGTTAAACACTGGTCATGTGTGTATTAGGCAGCCACATAAATAATCTTACAGACAATTAAGGGATTTATATATTTATATTTTTATTTTGCATATCATAATTGCTTTCTTCTATTCATTTTCAGGGTGGCACCGGAGGATCAACAGCAGAGCCGGCCGAGCGGATCTGGGGTTCTACGTGCTTGTGCCTCTGCTTCGCGGCGAGGCTGAGACCGTAGATCTACAGATCCGCCTGGTCTCCGCTCACCTGCTCACCAGACTGCACAGGGCCCGCTACCAGAAGATCCACGGAGCGCTGTTCAACGCATGGGACAAGTACGAGGACGGGGAGCTGACCACAGTACAGATGTTGCGGACGTGCAGCATTATCGCCGGACTTGCCCCGACCGCGCCCACGGACCCCATCTACGACGAGGAGGAGTGAGGACAACACGATGACTGATGCAGACTGGTGAAGAAGCCGAGTGTTACAGACTGATGTATTTACATATATGTGACGTTCTCTGAGATTTTATGCCTAAATGCGTCTGCTCAGGGTCTACACTTTTCGACACTCGTCAACAGTATATCTATACTGTTTGAAATTTTAGTTTGTCATTTGGGCACAAAATCTCAGAGAATGTCACATGTGCCTGTTTTTATGTACTGATTACTGAAATAAATAGTTAAACCTACATGTACACTGCACCACTCCCTGATTAAAGCGTCTTATGGATATGTTCACATTAGCTTCATATTAGCCAGTGAAATTCTTTTATCAGCTTTAACGCATGTACAGCAATAAGACCCGTTTCTTAGAGAGTGGTTCGGTTTCTGTTTGTTTTCATTGATATATCCCATTATTAGTGCTGTCTGTCCGATTCAAATCAGGTAGAATTATGGGTCTAACAACTACATCCACATTAAATTACATTTTCGTCCACAGGAAACCTGAAAAGAAATAGTTTTATATATTTATATATAGTTTAAAAAAAATCCCAAATGATTGGCATCCAAACAATTATGTATACAGCTACGCCACTGCAAGCGTAATGTAACTCGATGAACAAGGTAACGTAACCGGGAGCGACATATCCATATCGAGGACCAATAGATGAGGTATTCTGTGCAAAACATATTATGATATGGATTTTTTCACAAAATAGTCTAGGACTACATATATTTATCAAATATATGACGATGGCGATGGTTATAAAAAACAATCGTGAATGTATTAGTCCAATAATCTGTGTTAAAAGCTAGTAGTCTCTGTCCCGTCTCTGTCTCCTGGACGCAATTTAAACTATTTTGTGAAAATCCTGTAGATTCCGGTAGTGAAGTCGATTTCGGTATTCATTGTAACCGTTTAGAAAGCATGTGTTTGATTTTCTGAGAGATAAATATTGCTGACAGAATCCAAAAGAAATCTGAATTAAAGAAGAAAGTTTTCAAGATGGCCACAAAAAAGAAACTTCCTCATAGTCGCAGGTGCAAAAATCAGGAAACGTTGGGGCTTTATTGCTATTGTGGACCAGATAAAGAAGAATGTGGATTGCAACCTGACCAGAAACCATGTTGTGCTGTTAACGATGTCCCGGATCGTGTTTATGGGCGTGGTCGACGAATTGGCTCCGATACATCGGACATAACAACAACATTTCACGTAACAACATATTCGGATGAACCCAAGTTTGACGACGATTTGAATAAATTTCATAGACGTTCATTACCTCCCCATGATGGTCACAGCGATGTAGTAAAAATCTATGAGGCCCCTTCGTTTGACTTATTTGATATCTTGGTTGGAATGTCATCAGTCGTGTTTTTCTATTTCGATATAATTACTGATATTGTGCTGGCAAGGGATTATTATAAGACAAACAATGTGACAGCATTTACCCTGACAGCAGTCTTTATTGTTGGACCATCTTTGATTACTTGTATTTTGAACTTCAGGTGGTACTTACTTGATTATCAAAGTCAGCAAATAATGGTAAAAAATCATGGAAAGGACAATGTTAAAGAGACTTCTACGATTCTCTGGATTGCACGATTCTGTATGACACTGTTGATGATGGGTCCAGTTATTCGGTATGTATAATAAACTGGTAACAAAGTAATTGAATTCAGGGAAATCGTTGTTTTATTTAATTTTCTTTAAAAAAATAATCCCAGGAAGGGGGGTGAAGCAATACCTACAGTAACCTGACACATGGATTAACGTCTTTGCTCAGTTTTTCCAAAAGTCTCTCCACCAGCACTCAACCTGGGGAGGGGGATGTGCACTCAGAGAAACAAAATACATTTCCAAATTAGTTACCTAATTCCTGATCAGGTGTCATTGTTGTCTGTCCTATGCATTTCATGATTTTGCCCAGTTTGTCACACATGGACACGTCATAAATGTTCACACACAGTGTTATGCAGACTGAAGTATGCCGTGTCTTAGTTGCCTCGCATCATTTATAGGGATACACATCCTGATTTTATTTTCAAATTAATAGTCAATGAATTACATAAATTGTTAGAACTCTATTTAACATTATTATACAAAAATAGATGTACTCGACACTATCTTTATGGGACTTCATTAATTCAAGAATACATACTTTGTTTGTTGCTGAACCCATTTGTCTGTCGTAAACAACAAAAATTTTGATATTTCACATAATAAATAAAGCTGGTGCACATGACTAAATGTTTGTTTCATTATTAGTATACATGTACTGTATGAAAAATGTGACATTTCAAACTTTACTCATGTGTTTTATTTTGGATAATTTTCTACAGAAATATTTTAATGCACTAGTCATTTGTTACCTAGTCCCCACAGGCCACGTCACAGCAGAGGACAGTGGGACTTAAGCGCTGGTCTCTTTCCGTATCAGTATCCCTGCAGTGCCTTAGGACTGCAAATGTTTTACTTTGGGCTGAAAATAGCCATTATAATGGCGGTTTTCTTTTCTGAACTGGTCTGATATCACAAGACATTGGTGATGATCATTTATTTATCTTAAGATTTAAACAACGTGTAACAGATTGTGCTCTGCAAAATTGGCACGCTGATGTCCATGAATCAAGAAAAGCTATTCATTATAAGCACTTTAAAACGCAACTAAATGTTTAGCAATACCTTACTTTGAAAATCCCTTTAAACTATAAAATTGCACTCTCAAAACTGCGTTGTTCAAAACATTCGTTATTTGTTGAAACAGGGAGACATACAAATGTTGCTTATGCTGATAGAGTATGTATTTTGTGTAACTCACAAGAAATAGAAGATGAATTTCACGCTGTCATGACATGTACCTTTTATAACGATCTGCGTAACCAATATCTTGCTGATATTATTAACTATAGCGATCACAACTATCATAATGTATATGAATTCTACAGTTTGATGAGTACAGCCAATTCTGACAAGATAATCAAACTGGCAAAGTTTGTATTTGAGATGTTTAATAAAAGAACTCTTTACCTCCAATCTTAAAACAAAATGACTTAAAAACATAATGACTTGAATTTAATCTTGAAATTGTGTATTACTTTTTTTCTTTTTTCAATATTTGAAATAAGATAGACACAAACATTTATCATGAGCAAAACAACAGAACAGTCAATACGTTAAAAAAACAACAACAATATATATATAAATATATTGCATTCATTATATAAAAACTGTATTGAAATTATAATGTTCGTATTATGAATGTTTATTTGTTAGATTCCACATTAACCATGTGTTTAAAAATGTATTATGGGCCGAAGGCCTACATTACTCAAATAAAATATTGTCTATTGTCTGATTATAATTGCTATCAGAGTTACCTGCCCTTGAAATGTCTAAATATTCTATATTTGATCTTGTGCACATGATAGCACTATCATTGTTCTCTATCTAACTTTGTTCTTAACTTTGTTTTTTGTTTTTTCTTTAATTTTTTGAATGGGCCATTTTCAATACATTTCAGATTGTATATGGCTTATCCAGTTTTACTTATCCATTTTTATTGGTGTAGGGATACCTCGGAATGAAACTGAGTAGAACCATCGTCCTTCCGAAAGTAACCGGCAAACTTTCTCACATAAAGTTTTTGAAGTGAGCAGGACTAGAAGCTAGGACCTTAACAGTGAGAGGTAAGTGATCTTTAGATGGCACCTTAGATCACTTGGCCACGAAAGACCCTTAGAGTAAGTGCTACTCGAACCTACACCCTTAGCGGTGAGAGTTGAGTGATCTTGAGATGACACCGTTAGACAACTCGGCCATGGAGTCTTGGATCCACCTAACTTTCTCAATAGTTATAGAACCATAAGAGGTCTTCAGGGGCAAGGACTTATATAGAAGGATAGGAAACTTGCATATCTCTACTAAATCAGCAGTAAATGTTGATAAAATAGCATGTAAAGAAATAGTAATTTGTCAAATTAATCATTCACATTTCACAGTCAACTGATTTCTTTTACATAAAATGTAAGGTGTATGCAACCTTAGATGTTTTATACATATATATGTTTAAACACTCAAAATGATCTTGAGTTCAAAATATTGCATTTTTAAGTAAATTTCAAGTACGTCCCTTGATTTTTTAGCTGCAGTATACAAATTTTGTAATCATAAGTACATGTACTTCAACAATTTTAAACACAATTTACTTTGAATGGTTTCATTTTGTAGAGAATTCTATTATGCAAAGAAAGAATTTTGATTTGTATTTCTAAGACAAACAGATATTTGAAAACAAGATTTTGTGTGAATACACGAGCGTTCATAACATCTGAACCAGTTGCATTTCCTTCTCTGTATAAGTCTTTGTCAGGGGCAAAAGGTTATACCTGCAAAGTGTCCATACAGGGCAACCGCTAGCCTTTGTATGCGTTAAATAGAGATAAATGTCAAAATACACACTATGTCTCTGTCTGGACAATAGTTAGACGAGCCACACAGTAATACTGTATATTTTATTAATGTACATTCTGTTTCAGGCAACTGGAATACATTTACAATGGTATCAAAAGTAACAGCTCCAAACTGTCACCTGAGGAAAAGAAGAGGCACTATCAAGTGATGCGCATGGAAGATGTGGACGCTTGCTGTATACGCATGTTTGAGTGTTTTCTTGAAGCAGCTCCCCAGCTGGTTCTCCAGATATTCATTTTAATGACACATAGGAAGTCTGAAGCATTGTTAACAGGTAATTAGTATGATTAATTTCAAGGTTAAAGCAGGCCACATAGTTATCTTTTAAGGGGGAGAGGGGCTCACTCCCATGCTCTGCTAGTGTGCTAGTGTATTTATGTGAATGTTTGTCAGTTTCATAGTTTTTCTTATCAGATGAGTCACTTTTGGCCTTTAGCAATTCTTCTTTTACTTATTATGTAAAACTAAAGAATAATGTATACTAAATTAACATTAAGATAGGAATTCACCAAATCAACAAATAATTTGCCCATTGACAAATTATCGATGAAGGACTGTCAAATTTGTCATCCAACAAATAAGTGGTCCAAATAAAGTAATTATTTGTCCAGCAAACAATTTGCAATTTTTTTAAATATCTTCATAAATGTTTCATCTCAGAAAGAGTCCAAATGACGTCAAGCAGAAGTTAAGTGCTGTATATTTTTGGAATGGGGATTTCGTATTAAGCTTACCACTTTCATCCATTTTGTCACGTTTTGGTGGATTTGCCATACCATACCGTTCGGTTTTTGATTTATTAATGATAATGAGATGCTTTTAATAATTCTTTTTATTTTGAAGACATTTCTAGCATGTTTTCCTGATAAACTCCCTTTAACTAATACTAGTAGTTAGAACTGTAGCTGTATAATTATAAAAAAACAGATCAAATTTGATATTTGTCATCATTTGACAAATTGTACAGGATTTATGGCCCTTTTTCAACTTATTTTTTTTCGAAAATTACTAATATACTTGTATAGCTGTGGCATCCGTGTCCTTTAGAGACATTTCTAGTTGTTTTATGACATGCTTAAATGGAATGTATCAGGATTTTTCAAAATTTTAAAATTGGTAAAAAAACATATTTACTAGTGGTGTAACAATTCAACGATGGATCGCGATTCACCTTTCCGTCGATGTGTGTATCAGATGTTAAGTGAAACTTCCAATAGATTGCGATGCAATACATTCTTTAGACCTACGATGCATCGATATGATTGTCAGATATCATGCATTGCAATTCCATTCTTGATGAAAGATAAACACCTAAATAATAAAAACTAACAAACAAAAAAAGAACGGGCTAAACACATGACGAGTATTACAGACAGCATTCCTTCCCATCATGTACTATCCCACTATGTATATTTGATCACTCGCAGTTATGCAGTGTATTAAGGTATGTTGTTCTTTGTTAATAAAGATACCTTTAAGTTGCATACAAGCAGTTATTACATACAACTTATTAAACAATCGTGGTGATTGCACAAGATACAGTTTAAAAATCAGTATCATGATGCGCATTGCATCGCGACTAAAATATGGCAATGCGCATTGCCTTTTATTGTCGCAGGCAATATGTATCGTTATACGTATCATTCTGAAAAGGAAGCATCGACATAAATATCGCAGATGAAAAAAATGTTACTGTACAGTCCTAATTTTTACACAATATATCGTGTCTATAATACTCGCTGACCCCAAATTGACAAAAGGATATCTGTTTAAATATGCCAAAATAATATATTGAAAAGTAATTTCCCAATTTGGACTATGTACCTATGCGAGACTACAATAGATTTCTGACATCTATGATAATATAGCTTAAAATTACAACATATTTTGTAACGTTAAATGAGTCACGGGATTTTCTTTGATCCGCCATACAAGTTTACTCTTTATAAAAATTTTTTTATTGGAGTCAGATTGACAATGTAAAGATCGTCAAGCAGTATTTAAGTGCTGACTATTTTTAGAATGGGAATTTCATTTCAAGTTAATCACTTCTACTTAGATATTGATTTTTGTCACATTTTGGTGGATTTGACATACCAAAACAGTCCGATTTTATTTGTTAATGAGGTGCCTTGTATCCATTGTAAAAATAAATTTATGTCTTTAAGATGTTTATAGCGTTTTTTCCTGATATTCTCCCTTAAATGATTTACATAAGCATAAAGTACACCAACCCCAAATAAAAGATACTTGTCAAAGTTAAAAATCATTAATAATACTAATACATTAATTTCTTTAAAGGGAGTATATCAGGGAAAAAGTCAATTAATGTCGTAAAAAATAGTTATTTTTAAAATGGATACAAAGCAACACAATATCATAAATAAATAAAATCCAAATGATTTGGTATATCAAATCAACCAAAACATGACAAAATCAATATTTTAATCAGAGTGATAAATTTGAAATGTAATCCAGATTCTATTAACAGATAACACTTAATCTTCATTCGGCCTATTTTTAAGATGAAACAAATCATACGTCATGCAAACCAGTTTGACAGATCAAATC
The DNA here is from genome assembly GCA_029582155.1 of Panopea generosa. Taxonomy (NCBI): domain Eukaryota; kingdom Metazoa; phylum Mollusca; class Bivalvia; order Adapedonta; family Hiatellidae; genus Panopea; species Panopea generosa. Next base: position 71,083,249 of record CM055901.1, on the reverse strand, counting down.
GAAATCAAAATGAAATCACGCAACTCATTCGATACGTCACAAATTTAAGCGGGAAATCTATTTTAATAGACTTAGTATATATGGTTTAGTCTAACCTAGACATGCAGCCCAAGTTCAGATAGCCCTTTTCAATATTTTATTTTAGTTTATATATATACCCTAATGGCAATGCAGGGGCAGTGAATATATGTAGGCTTGATTTATTCTTAAAAAATATTTTTATCAACTTTTAAAATTTTGAAAAATCCAGATATTTTAAAGATAATAATCCTAAAATTTCATTTACTGGTAGTTTATACTAATATATTTAAGCTCAGTTGTGCAGTAAAGAAAGTTAAAATGAATCGTTCTCTAGTCCGCTTCCTGGGTAGAACCAGTACTGAGTGCGTGATTTTTAAAGGCATCAGGTCAATCTGGGGGTTGAACCTGCAACCTCTGGTGTGAGTAGCTAACATTCTTATCCACTACACTACCACCCCACTTCAAAATTTCATTTTAAATTCTTTATTCCTCCAAGCTAACGTTGTAGGTTCGAGTCCCGCTCGCTCCAAAACACTTTATGTGAGAAAGTTTCCAGTTACTTTCTTACTTGCTCTGTACTTGCGGAAGGACAGTGGTTCTACTCAGTCTGAGGTCTTCCTCCACCAGTAAAACTTGATATGTCATATATAATCTGCAATGTTTTGAAAATGGCGTTAAACTCCATTAAAAAAAAGGAATAAAAAAAATTATTCCTTTATTGATTAAGGGATTTCCTAGTCCTGTTCATTGTAATAAGAATTGAAATAATTATAGAATTAATACACTTATGTTCTGTTTACAGAAATCCTCAGAGCTGCTGCAATTTTGTCATCCTGGATCAGCCTGGCCTGGTCCATGGTGTCCTATCAGAAGGCCCTAAGATTTTCACATGAAGACAAGCAAAACATGTCCATTGCAGGTTTGATCTTTTACTTCCTGTGGAGAGCTTGTGAAATTGGCCCAAGAGTTATTGCCCTTGGATTGTTCGCTTCCTTGTTTCATCATATCGCACTTATTGTCGTCATTGTACACTGGATCTTAATGTCTTCATGGTTATTTTGCCAAAAGACAAAGTTTTACGAAAATCGGTGCGAGGAAAAATTCTTCAACATCGTATGTGGCTACGTCCTGGTGTTCTGCTTCTTGAATGTTCGTGATGGGAGGACGAGGTACAGGATGGTCATGTACTACTTTATCGTTTGCTCAGAAAATTGGACCATGGTGGGGTTCTGGTTTTATTTCACAGATGACAAAAGTGCATGGTTCTATTTACCAGCTTTCTTCATAATAGTTTTAAGCATATTTTTACAGCTGTTTTTCCAGATGACCTACTATGGCTGTCTCCATCCCCTGGGTCGAGGTAAGATACCTTGCTGTTTAAAGGGGGGTGAGTACCACTGCTACCAGTCACTCTGTCATGACCTTGAAGAAAATGGCGACACCCAGTATTACATGGAGGATGGACCAATACCAGCTCCTGTCTGAGGATATAACCTGGGTCCTGTTTTCACAAAATATGTAAACTCTAGCTTCATTTTTAATTAATAATGTTCTGATTTCCTGTTTCACCAACATATTTGAGTATATATACTTAAATACTTAAAAAATACTTAAATCTAAGAAAAGCATCCATGTGATCATTATTTTAGACTGGCTCCAGTAAAATTGCATATGGTGTCCCTGGTATTGTTTACAAAATATTTAAGAAACCAGTCAAAACAAAGTATTGGTGAAACAGAAGCCTAAACTGGTTCAATATCACTTGTCATTTATGACGCTTTGTTTTTAGGACATTTTAAATGAAAATATCCATTATTTGTTTAATGAAAGTCATTTTAAATTTTCAGTTTGAGAGCCTGTTGAATGTTTTGTTAATATGGGACCTGTGATTTACTTGTGGTTTCAACAGCCGTCTAGAGTGTTCATTTAATTGATATATGATTTTAACAATACTGACATTTTATTATGCATTGTTAAAAGAAAACTTGGGATGCAAATTTGTCATTTTCTGTCATCATGAGAGCTGTTTAATAGTTGTTCTAAATACCCATATTAGACCATCCTTAAAAAACTATTTGTTTGCTGTGCTGCGACCCAGTATTTGATTTTTCATAGTCATAGAAAAATGGACAGAAATCATGAAAAAAAAGTAAACGCTTTGAAAGTCAATAAAAAAGTTTGGGTAGCTGCAATTTTGAGTGAGTAGGTACATAATGGAACATGGCAAACAATAGAATATTTAAGGATGACCTTAGTCTCTCCAACAATGTAAAGTTTATATTGATATAATTTTTGATGAATGTTAGTTTATACTGATTTATTTTAGTTTGATTATGAAATAAGTTCAGAGCTTAATGAATTGTCCATTAGTTTATTTCCTATATACCGGTAGAACTGGTATCGAGGCTTGTTTTTGAGAGGTCAGCACTGACGGCTCAGTATGATGAACTTTAAGCATAGATGTCTGTATTTCTTAGATTTAGCTAAAAGAAGCTTTTTAGATTCATATTTTTATATCTTTACTCTAATTTTTAAGAAAACCCATTGTGATATTCTGTATACATCTTTGCTTACTTTTGTGAATTATGTGGAATTCTATATCCTAGCTTTTGTAAAAGATTCAATTTTTTAACAGTTGTTTTTATTAATAGTACTTTTTGTTTTGGTTGTATTTTTGATACTATAAGAAACTTATTTTCATTACACAATTTATACAATGTTTTAAAGGTTTTTACTGTCAAAAATGTTATGTTGCACGAGTTTGTAATGCTAAAAAATTCAAACATTTGTTGCACTTTTTTAAAATACAATTTGTGAATGTTTTAATGCTTACTTTAATGTTACTGTACAATAATGTGCCCGTGTCATAAAAAAGGCATTTTGTGAAAATAGGGCTTTATTTTTGGGCAGGTCCCAGTTTTATTATGCGTCTTTGTGTAAGTTTTTTTCAGGAAATAAACGGACCATTACCAATCTCAATGAAGAAGTACAATTCATGTTAACATGTTCAGTTATATGTGTACATGTATCGTGACCATTTCACTGGAGGGGCCTATACGTTTACCCACCTCCTTCTGTCCAGCATCCGAAAAGATTACTCAAACAATAAAAATAGTTTGTGAAACTTTGCATGTGGATAGAGGGCAATAAGGAGACAATGCAGGACATTTTATTTTTTCAGTCAGACAAAAATTACAGTTGCTATAGCAACAAATTTAGACTGGTATTTCTTGCAATACTCCAGTGTCTTGTCATTTTTGTTTTGTTGAATTAGTAACTTGTGTGTGGCTACATGTACAAGATTGATGACATTTGGACCTTAGTTTTACTTTTACTATAACACTGTCTTGACAGTTATCAGATTTTGAGTTTTAGTTTGCACAGCATATAACCCAGTACAAAAACAATTTGTTTTTTATATTTGATTTACACTTGACAAAGAATAAGTGTCTATTTTTCTTGAAAGTAGCACAATTCTGAAATCTATGGAGAGCAGAAACATGATGCTGTTCACAGAAATCATCTTCACCACCTGCAATGACTGCTAAAGGGCAACAATTATCTATTTGAGGTAGTTGTTTCAAAATGGGTTGATGGGGCGACAAATACCCATTCATTTTGTAATATTTATTATTGTATTGATTATGTAGAACCATTAGGTAAATTAGTGTAAATATTAATAATTGCTTGGGCATATTTGTTATGATTTTACCTCATTAATGATATAAGTATGTGACTTATCAATTAATAAATTGATAACTTTTCCGAAACTTCTCCCGGACCTGTGTTAACCGCATGAAAAAATGTATTCAACAATCATCTCCCTTCAGGAACCCATCCTCTCATATAATATTACAGGACCAATTAATGAAGGAAGCCCCAGTGTACTTCATATGCATTGACAATTACTTCTCTATTTATAAATTCCATGTCTCGTCAGAATGTTTTTAACATTGTTAAGTGTCCTATGTTTTTGTCTTGCCGCAACGAAGGAGCGAAAGCGAGATTAAAGTGTTGCTTTTCCGTCAACAGCGTCAAACATTTATATTTAGCTCCAACGTTAAGTTTTTGTTTTTTCCTTTTTTTCTCTCTCCCATGTGTGAATTAACAGTCAAAGCGGACACAGTGAGAAATATCATACTGTGGAATTCTTGTTACCATAAATACATGTGTTCTGCAAGTCAACCATTCAGATTGACTTAAAAAGTTTATGGCTGATGTATGCAGCCTAGAGAATCCTGTAAGGTTGATAAAATTATTACTCACTTGGGCAGGAAAGCTTGCTTTACTTTTGATTTTTTGTTACTTGAAGACATTATAATTGTATTGTTCCACAATAGTTTCCATGCCCTTTAATCCTTTACTTCATATAGAAGCCTTTGAACACCTCTAATATAGACGCCTTTGGACACCTAATATAGAAGGCTTTTGAAATATTGGGTAAATTATATTTATATTAACTGACAGTGGAAAACAGTTACGAGCAATATGAACTCTTCCTGCACTGTTTTCAAAGGCCTTCTGTGATTGATGCGGGAAAACGCGTATCTATGGAGTAAAGAGTTAAAGAGGCCTTGCCAATATCACCAATATCTTTTCGTTCTTAGCAGTAAAACTGTACATTTTATCAAACATAATATATAACAGATATTCTGTTCGATACCTTATATTGTATTTTGTTTCTGTAGTGTAAAATTCTTTAATATTTTAACGTTGACCAAATACTAAATTGTGGCCTACAATTGTGGTCACTCTTTGGTCAGTATCAAATTATTCTAAAACATTGACAAATAAAACTGAAAATGCCAACCTGGGTATTAAGGAATTTCTCATAAATATGATAAACTACAAGGACAGAATCAACCATTAGCTTCAAATGGGACCTTTCTCTTTCTGAATCAACAAACTTCACATCATTTACTGAACAGAAAGTTACAGGTGATGCAGTTTTAACAAAATAATAAGATCATGCAGTTTGTACTTCTTTCTTTTTTTTCAATATATATTTTTTTGAGGTGTTCATGAAATTGTTTGCTTGATTTATAACTTGATTACTGGCATTGATTATGTTTTACTGTATTATAGTTCAAATGTTAAATTGTTGATACAGCTCGGTACCTCATATTGCTTAATCTTTCATTTTATCGTAACAGTCATCGTTACATACATGTATATTTATAATATTCTAGTCAAGCATCTAATATTTTAATGTTGCATGCATATTTTAATAATACTTTGTACATGTATCTCAACATCTTAATATGAAATGTGACAAATAGTTGGTTAGAGGTAGATATGATGTGAAGCACTAAATAAAATTCGAAATTTACAGCATGTATACTACAAGTGCAGCATATTGCACGTCTTTAAGTAGACCTTTGAAGATTTTCATTTTGCATTTCCTAAAAAAGCAGGTTGGATAGTAAAATAATAAAAAAATCTGTCCCTTTTTCAATCGAGCTACATGTAGTATACTATAAACAGTATTCGAGGGGGGATCAGAAAGTTCTTAGACTTTCGCCATAACTTTTTTATTTATCATTGTATTCCAATAGTTCTCAGGGAGTCTGTGCCGCTTTATATTTGCAATAATTATGCAAAATGTTGATATTTTTTCTTCATTAGTTTATACTCTATAGTAACTATGGAAACGTCGATTTACGTAGTCGGAGCAGTTTTTGCTTTTTTTCTTCTTCAACTATTCAAACAAGCATAGCGTTGCCAAAACGGGTTTTATTTTTAAATAAAAAATATCAGTGTGTGCTGTATCATATGCTTGTTTACATCCTTAAAAAAAATTGGCACCAATTATGCACATCTCAAATGAGTCAATATTATGATGGTACAGTATGCCATTTCGTTTGAAAAAAAAATGATGTCGGAGCACTTGAAAATGAATTAGCACATGGCATATCGCAGTTCTGTAAAGTTCTGCTCCATTTTAGGTAATACACCTGCTCAAACAGAGAAACAAAAGTATGTACAGTGAATGAAATGTTTCAAGGTTTCTAAATGTCACAAAATTAATGTTTTAGAGATGGCCGTGAATCAGTCATTAAAAAAGAACAAATGGGAAGTTGTTTTGAAGACATATTGGAATTTAAGTATGTTTTACAGAATTTTGTGTCCAGTATATCATCTTCAGATTTCGTTAACATGTTCACTCAATAGTGTAAATGGTAGCAAAAACGTATAGACCACGGAGGAGAGTATTTTGAGAAAAACAGCTGAGTAAATTTGATACAAAAGCACAGTTGAAAATGTTGACGTCGGTTTTTGCCCCAACATAACTAAATGCCATGCTTTGAATAGCACCTTATTTTTTAATTTTTTATTTATCATGCTAAAATTTTCAAAATATGTTCCATATACATTTATTTAAAATACAATAACACTTTTGTGCATTGTATAGTTGATATAAATAAGTTATGGCAAAAGTCTACATACTTTCTGATCCCCCCTTGTACATTTTATTATGAAGAGAAAATTAGTTTATACCAATTTATTTTAACTATTAAGCTTAGAGCTGACATGAACAGCATGTATGCAACAGGTATGCAAGAAAAGAATAGATAATGGCATTTTTTGTTCAGATAAAAAAGTGTGCCCTGGAGAAAAACTATTTGAAAACTGTTTTTGCAGTAACTTGGCATAGTCATGTCCCTTTGGGATAAATTTTCAAGAAATCCAGTCATATGGAGTGTTCTATGTGTCAAACAGAAAACTCAAATTTGATTATGGAATTATGTTACCAGTAACTAAATAAAACCTCTGTGTGCAAAACAGATAAATTGACATGCGCTCTAATATTTCTTTCAGGATTTTATCATCACGTTAATAAAAATAGTTGTTTTTCAATTGACGGGCCATTTTCATCATAAAGAATATTGCAAAAATAATTTTTTTTGTACGGTGCTTAACATTGGTGTGTTCACATTTTGTAAATACTGTATTCACATTTTGCAAATATTGTATTCACATTTTGCAAATATTGTATTGGTGTCTATACATACTGTATTAGTGTGTGTTTGTTTGTACTATATATTAGTGCCTGTACATACTATAATAGTGCCTGTCCCTACCAGTTAGTACAAGTGTTTTTCAAAGCTTGTCCTTGTAATGCAATATTGAAATTATTTTATAGTCTCACATCTCGTTTAATTGCATGCAGCATAGGATGTTTTTTATATGTAGTTGTTATGTATGTATTGTATATGATCGTTATAAAGCTAGTGTACTTGAATAATTATAATATTTTTTTATTTACATTATAGTTTATGTTTTAATCATACTCTTTAACTATGGGTTTTAACCATAAATAAGTACTTAACAAAATTTAAGAATAAATATTTAACTCTGTTTTCTAATTTTCAACTGATGGTGGTTAAATTACCAACCCCTGTGTGGTTCCAGGGAGCCATATGAGTCATAGCAAGAATAGGATCACTATGGCTTATGCATGTCGTAGGAAGCGACAATTTGAGTAATACAATAGAATTGCTGAAACTCTGCAGTTCTGCAGGTGTATCAAGGTTCATTCTACATTTTCATTTGTTGATGTATTTTTAGCTCTATTGGCCAAAGGCCAGAAGTGCTTATGCGATGGCACGTTGTCCCTCGTCTGTCGTCTGCTAGCAACACTTTCTCTAAAACCACTAGGCCAATTAAACTGAAACTTCACATGGATGTTTCTATTGTTCAGGAGACTATACAGAAGATTTTTTTTTTTCGATCTGAAATTCAAGATGGCCACCATAACTAAAAAATAGTCCAAAATTTAAAAAATCTTCTTCTTATGAATGGCCCAACAGATTTTCAAAATGTTTATGTAGTAATGATGACCAACTATAGTTCTGTTAGATTTGTTCAAATGGTGTCCCCAGGGTTAAAAATGAGCCCGCCCTGAGGGTTCAATTAGGGGCTACATGTCAATATAATATATATATATTTTTTTTTAAATAGAAATGATTTTGCCTATATCATCACAAAAGCATTGGTAGGTAAAGAAGGTTCAGATTTAAAAAAATTACTGGGTTCCTATGTCTTAAGGGGTCAGGAGGGGCCCCAAAAGGGTACAAATTGAGAATTACTAAAGTTGTTTTCTTAAAAACTTGTATGTCAGATTTGTACAAATTATCCCTATATGTAGGGGTTTGATTGCAGATAAGAATTAAGGGGCTAAGATTTATAGGAGCCCTGTAAGGCGACTTAAGAATTTTACATAGAGATACTACGGGAAAACAGAAAAAAAATTTTTTTTCATTTATTCTGAAACCACTAGGCCAATTAAACTGAAACTTCACATGGATGTTTCTATTGCATAGGAGACTAAACAGAAGATTTTTTTTCTATTTAAAATTCAAGATGGCCACCATAACTAAAAATAGTACTTAAAAAATCTTCTCATGAATGGTCCAACAGATTTTCAAAATGTTTACAAAGTAATGAAAACCAACTATAGTTTTGTTAGATTTGTTCAAATGGTGTCCCTAGGGTTAAAAATGACCCCGCCCTGATGTTTCTATTGCATAGGAGAATTTCAAAAAGTGCTATGACCACTATGAGACAGTAGAGCGTCCTTAGTCCCTCTTGGGCCTCTTGTTTAATATGTATGTTAATTTGTTATTTTTGTACATGTAGAGTGAACCTAGAATCTTCCTTCCTGTTGGCGTCGAATAACCTATAATATGTTGGTACACCATAAAACCCTATTCATTCATTCAAAGTCAAATAAACCAGAGTTGGAAAATTCCAGTTATGAGTAACATTAAAGAGAAGGAGGACAAGTAACTTTTGTAAACAATGTCAAGCCCCGTATACCTGTAAGAATGGACTGGTCAGATTATAACTGAAGTGTGAGACTTTCTAGAGACTGACCAATATATTTTATTTATCTTCCATTTCATTGAAAGTCTGTGAATTTTTTCTTGCTTCATATTAAAGACGAGTTTTTTTTATAAAATATTCTTTTAACATTGTTAATTGGGTCAAAGGTCAAACCTTTACTTCAGAAACTTTTAACAGTCTGTTAAAAGTACATAATTTTGAATGAACTTTATTTTTTCGAATGTTATACAAGTCTTTGAGAACAATTATTTACAGCAATTGACTATAATACTAAACTGAACTTTCCATGTTGCAAGAAAGAATTGCTTTGATATTGCTGTATTTAAAACTACACTCAGGGGCTTTAAAAACACCACTTACATACAGGTAATTTAAGTGCAGAAAATGTTATCCTATTTCAAAGAAAGTTTATATACGTTAAAAGTGTCATCTCTGTCTTCTACTATTAAAATTTCATGACTTACACTTGAATTTTTTATGCATTTCATTCCATTCTTCAAAGCTACCTCCAAAAGTGAATATTCACAAGCATCAATAACGAGTGTATGTATCCAGGTAAATGGTTTATAAACTCATTATAGACACCTGTGAATTTTCTATTATGAGGGTAGCTTCGAAAATTTTTAAAAAATACACCAAAAATAAAAGCCTCAGTTATGAAATGTTGGCAGTAGAAGATACAGATGGCAGTGTTAACGTATATAAACTTTCTTTGAAATCGGATGACATTTTACCTGTATGTTAGTGGTGTGTTTTCCAAGTCCCTGAGTGTATATACTTTCAGGTATGTCAGTTACTATATAGCTATTGTGTAATATTCGTAATCTTGTGATTTTAACTCATTTTTTTTGCATATACCATAATAGTCCCAGAAGAGACCTCACATTTAGTGCTGAAATGTTCAACAGGAATGATATTTGTCTCCCATTCCAATTTTTTACCAGCATTTGTTTGACGTTTCAAATACCTCCATGTCATACTGTTGTGATCTGACCTCGTATTCGTGAAATATCTTAACTCAAGAGTCACTGTGCACTCAAATTCTATTTTTAATATTAAGTTTCAATAGCATTGTCAGTTGTTTTAAGTGGACAAACATAAGCTTTGTCTCCAGAATATTTTACTGGCAAAAAGTTATCAGAAGCTCTGAAGCTTAAGCTGTAGTTCATACCTGCACTCAAGTTGAGATGTTTAGTGAAAATGAGACTAGTAGACTTTGTGTTCACTTTCTGGTAAAGATGGCAGCATACAATAAGTTTATGCAATGAACAGCTTTATAGCGTATTTATATATTTCATGCAATGATCAGCCCAGATGCAATAATCCTAGCATTAAAATGCAGATATCTGTTTTATGATCAGACGGGACAATATTTTACAAATATGACCAGATACATTACTACTGTGTATGTACATGTTGGTACATTTAAAAAAAAAAGGTCATTGTTGTATGTACATGTGCATGTTTTATGCAATGATCAGCTTATATAATTAGCTTCATATATACATCATTACTGTTACATTCAAGGTAACTGTCTCCATCCAGCCAGATCCTAGAGTCAAATTTAAGATCATATTTAATGATTAAGAAATGTATTTTCATAAGAATATCAAGATATTCAGATTTGTTCACATGACAAGACTCCATAGTCTCGAGTTATATTTCTCGAGGCAACAACACTCAAAATACAAAAGCAATAGCTGTTGTTAAGGCCATCCTTAAAAAAGTATCTGTTTGCTGTGCTCTGACCCAGTATTTTTCATGTGGGTTGGTAGGTAGCTAAAAAAAATTTGCCAAATTTTGCTTAAATGATTTGAAAGTTACCGGTAATATAAAAGCTTGGGTAGTGGCATTTTGAGTGAGTAGGTAGGAGCACAGCATAAGGGCTCGCCACACTATTATTGCCCTTGAGTACTCTGGACCTGCAGATGATGGAGGTCATGTTAGAAATATAGTTTTCCTATACTTTCACATGTCATGCCATTATATTGAAGTAATTTATTTGTTCCTATCATGTGTGAAATAGCCAATATTCCACAAAGTTTGATTTTTATATCAGATTTCTAACCAATTCTGTCTCAATTTTGACTTGGTGGATAAAATCACATCATAGCCGGATTGTTTACCGCCTTACCGGTACATATTAATATTCTGAAAATTGATAGGTATTACAGAAACATGGAATTTAAAAAAAAAAAGGTCATTGTTGCTTTTTTTTGTTTAATTAAAAGAGTAGTTTGACCAATGAAGAAATATGCTGAAGATTATGATTTTTCACTATTATGACATAACAATGGAGCCCTGTGGGAAATGAAATAGTGGTGCGAGAGTTGCAAATAGTCGTGACAGGATATCTAGAAGATCAGGTCAGATTAAATCAGAATCCCATTGTCTCTGGGATGTTTTTTTGGCAATTTGTCACATTTATTGATAATTAGAACAATCATTGTTTGGTGTAATTTGTAGAATACAATTTAATTAAACATACTCTGTTCTGTATAAGAAGCAACATATACAGTCACACCTGTATAAGCAGCCACTTGTCTTAAGCAGCCACATTTGTTATTTCCAATTTATATGCATTCAGAGCAAACTAGCCTGCATTAAGCAACAACCGGTCTTAAAAGGCCATTTTTTCTACATCCCATGACTGGCTGCTTAAGACAGGTTCAACTATTTAAATTTAATTATTTGTTTCATTTTCTAATACATGTATGTTTTAGAGATATTATTCATTGAAGGGTATGTTTTACATGGTGTATATTTTTTTATATATGTATTTTTGTAGTATTTTATGTTTTATTGATTTATATAAAGAGAAAGAATGAAAAAGTCTGTGCCTTTGGGGCGAATGAGATTATGAATTTTATAAACTAGAAATCCATAAACAAAACCTTGTAGATGGTTGGACATGCATACCCTATGCATGGAAAATAATGGCATATATAACACAATTTACTGGTATACTCTAACCATGTTTTTTCATATAATTAAGCAATTAAAGATTCTTAAAATGGTTCTGGCTATCATTATACTTATTGACTTCATACCTTTCATTGTCGCAAGATGTTAGAAGTTTTAAACCTTCTGTCAACTTGTGTTTTGTATAATTCTTAAAAATACGTTGCTGCCAACGAACACCCTCTATAGTAATAATTGAGAAATCTGCCATGTAAACCTGCACTCGTGTTCATCTTGTTTATTTGAAATATATTTAAAAAACAACTAGTGGTTGTAATTAAAGCATGTTTTACTGATATTGTTATTAGCTATGAAAGAATGAAATAGTATCAATGTTGTTAAATTTTTCTTTCAAATACCAAATTTACCACACCCCAACACATTGTGCAAAAAAGTCTCAGTTTCTTTTCTACATACGAGCCATTCCCACAAAACTAAGCCCTCATACCCTAAAAGCTAAGTCTTAACCCTTCACTTCATAGATACGTGTTTTCCCGCACCAATCAGAACTCGGTAATGAGAACAGTAGAATGTCATATTAAGGTAAACGAGTTTTGCGAATTATTCCAATTTTTTCCAAGTGCTGTTTTGACTGTTTTATGAAGCTACTTTTGCTCACAGACAAAGGGTAGTCCTTCCCACCCAAATACAACTTATTTTTTCTCTCTTCTATTTTATTTGTGTCACTAACTCTCTGAGCCTGCTGCAAAAACACTGCATATATAAAGCCAGTCATAAATGCATCGTAACCAGCTCTGTGTCCACCATTGGCATGTGTGGCAATGGAGGATTTAATAGACTTGGCAAGGATCTCCTGGACATTTGTATCAGTTTTGTCATCTGTTTCTGGTAACTGCTCGGCACCATTTCCACTATGTATATCATCTCTCAGAATATCAATGTCCTCTGTTTCCAGAATGGATGACTGCTGATCTGTTTCCATGGTAACTGAATCGTTATCGGACCCATCAGTTTTATTTCTTTTGTTTTCATTTCTGCGTTTCCTCTTCCGACTTTTACGACCTTTCACATGATCGTCAACATCAATTATGAGATCTATGTCATGTGATTTATCACAGAATGGACCCTTGGAACACCAACCATGACCCTGGAAATTATACAGGCAAGAAATTTGTTGTTTGAATATTAAGTGTCATTTTTATGCCATCTAGGGCTAACAGACAATAAGTTAACAAAACACTCTTTCATGGACCCTGGAAGATTAACCAATAACTGAGCACATCAATTACTACAAGTAACTGATAACTTCCGACTTGAATCTACAGTGAGAGACAAATGATAATGAGACACAATGTTGTGTGTCAATCATCATGGAGACTGTGCCCCAGAAGGGATTCAAACTCACAACCCCTGGATTAGATAATTGGAAGCTTTTGAAATGGATTCATCTGTATAAGTCTAAATTGATACATTAGATTTGTTTGAACAGGGATAAAAAACACCTAGTTTTTCACATTCAGACTATGGAGATGTGTCAAAATACTGATCACTGATTGGTTGATAACATTTGATACTGACATGTGAAAATTATTAATTGCTTATATGGCAATAATAACCATACTCTAGCATAGTATGTTATGAAATGTTGAAAAGGAGATTGGTGATATTCATTTTTCACTAAGACTGCAAAATTCAAATGACATGGCAAAGTTGAAAATTTAATTTTACAAGACACATCAAATCAGCATTTACACAAATTAATGTATGGAAATATTAACCTCAGCATTAGCTTAAAACTTATTTATTTTACTTCGACTGTGAAACAAGTTCTAACAACTTAAACAAATCACTCTTGAAGTCTTCCTGGGTAGAACCAGTATTGAGCATATGCAGAAAAAGTGTCTTGCTCAAGGACATCACACAGCTGTGGGTTCGATCCTCTGATCATGGGTTCGGTGCTCTACCACCGGACCTCGTGCTCCACAAATATCAGCATTTCTATCTGAGATTCTTTTTTTTTTTTTTTTTTTTTTTTTTTTGAATGGGGTTTAACGCCATTTTCAACACATTTCAGGTTATATATGGCATATCCAGTTTTACTGGTGGAGGAAGACCTCAGACTGAGTCAGACTGAGTAGAACCACCGTCCTTCCGCAAGTAACTGGAAACTTTCTCACATAAAGTTTTTGGAGCGAGCGGGACTCGAACCTACGACCATAGCGGTGAGAGGTAAGTGATCTTGAGACGGCGCCTTAGACCAATCGGCCACGGAGGACCCTTATCTGAGATTCAGTGTAAGAAATTATTAACATGCTTTATAAAATTGTGACATCATGTTCATTTTGAAACAGGAGTAAAAATTCTGGATGACATATCGGTATGCTTAGATTTTTTGTATTTGCCAATTAAAAACAATTGAAAGTAAAATATATGCAATACTTGTCATATATTACAGCAAGGAATTATAGTTCCTTGATTACAGCAAACGTTTGAAATATAACGTCTTTAAACCATCAACAAGAAATTAATCACACATACTGGAGTGTTCTTATTTCATATATGCATCATGTGAATGTACAGCTTTAAAAACAGTTTATGTGAAAGTTCACTAAAATCACTGCATGTCACCATAATATCTCTTAACAGTATTTCCAACTTCCACATAAAAATCATTATTTGAGACTTTGTCTGTGATGTGCCTACAAAACGGTATCCATGTATCTATGCAATACTTGAGTTAACCAATGTGTATGATATTTAATGACAGGCTTGTGACTGTATCACTTCAGTGCTCACTCGATGAAATCTGGCATTTCGCTGAAACCAACACTATATAGGTATAACCCCACCACTGATTTTTGTCTCGCCGCGACAAAGGAGAGACGAGATTTATGTGTTGCTTTTTCATCGACAGCGACGGCGTCAAACATTTATATTTAGCTTCAAGTTTTCGTTTTTACACTATTTTAACAAGTACAAATGCTAGGACACTCATACATGGATCATAGTTACAACTAACACCCTGTATCACATTTAATACTGCAGATGCTGAGTATGACCTACATTTCATGGTCCATTGACATTGTTTGATGCTGAATTTTGCATTTACCTCCAACGTTAAGTTTTCATTTTTAAAACTATTTCTCAGTTAGTACTAGTGCTAGGACACTCATACTTGGATCATAGTTACAACTAACACCCTGCATTATATAATGCAGATGCTGAGTACTTTTCTTTTTTTTAATTTATTTAAAAAAATGTATTCATTTTTTTTTATTATTTTTTTTTTTTTTAAATATGTTTTACTTTAGAAATACTGGTTAAAGTTTTGTGTGCAACTACCATCAAGTTCATATCTCAAAAATCACTTAATATATTTTATCGAAACTTCACACAATACTTCTTAGTCATTAAACTACTACATTAACCAAGTTAGATAACTCTTGCATGAATATAATAGTCTAATTTTTTTCTCTCCCATGTGTGTATTAACGGTCAAAGTGGACACGGCAAGACATATCATTCGGCGGAATTCTTGTTGTTCTTTATTCTATATAGGTATAACCCCACCACTGATTTTTGTTCTTTATTCTATATAGGTTTAAGACCACCACTGACTTTTGTTCTTTATCCTATATAGGTTAAAGCCCACCATTGATTTTTGTTCTTTATTCTATATAGGTTTAAGCCCACTACTGATTTTTGTTCTTTATTCTTTAGTTATTAAAAAAAGTTTGCATGAGCCCCAAATGAAAGAAGTAAAACTTCCATTTTATAGTGTATCAACCTCTGCACTACCCAAAACATGATGAGAAAAAGTAGAAGCCATGCTGTCATTTAAGAGGTTTTTTTTTCATTTCAATATGTACACTGTTGACAAAGTGAAAGTAGACTTCTGAAATTATATATTTAAACCTCCAATTCCAAGCATCAATTTTTTTTTCTAAATTCACAATTAAAACATGATGATGCTTTCAAATTGTTCAAAATACATCAAAGACGCTACTCAAATAAAAAATGAGCATTAAAATAAGGAAAATGCATTTTTAAATAAGAAGAAACAAGGATTTATAACCGCTATTATGTAACTATCCAATGGAAGTATTTTCTGTTTCGGATAGTGGTACTATGCCTGTACAGTACATGAATTTCATTCTAAACTTACTGCATATGATCCACACAGGGCATCTTTGTAGGCTTGTTCGTTACTACCAATATCAAAGTCTGGTTTCAGACTACAGTTCCTGTACGTTACATGGTGATAGCTGGCTGGGTAATGGGGGAAATTGACTGTACACGAACATGGCGCCATCTTCTCATTGTCCTTCTGGCTATAATGGATTATGTTTAAACATTCTATAATTATGGTGTAGCAGGGTGCACGATAGAATTTTATTTTATACTGCAGTATGGTACAAAGGATTATATCTGTATCAAATTCCTGCAAAGTGTTTAGAATATATTGAGTGGACACAAATTTATGCAAATTTGATCCTTAACCATTAAATATGACCTTGGCCCTCAAGCGTATGTGACTGGAAGCTAGGTTCTGAACGTTGCCTCAATAAGTGAACATTTTGCCAAGATATATAAAATTCCTTCAAGGGATTTTGAAAAAATGGAGCATACATGAAACATTAACATGGTTAAGGACGTACAGACAGTGGAAGATCATTCTTACACCCACTTAGACTGTGTGGCGAGGGATACTAAAATGACAAAGTTAATCATACTATTTGTCGACTTTACATCAGGTTTATACAAGCTATCTGTGAAATGTCTTTCTTAAAATTGCGCATACATGTCGATATATTTATGTCAATTTAACAGAATTTTTTTTTCATTCAATATTCAAATCTTGTTTTGAGCTCCTTTATGTAACATTTTGTATGTGTCTGAGAAGTCATATAATGTATGTGACTCATCACTGACAAAGGTCATATTCATGTTTGTGACTCATCACTGACAAAGGTCATATTCATGTATGTGACTCATCACTGACAAAGGTCATATTCATGTATGTGACTCATCACTGACAAAGGTCATATTCATGTTTGTGACTCATCACTGACAAAGGTCATATTCATGTATGTGACTCATCACTGACAAAGGTCATATTCATGTATGTGACTCATCACTGACAAACGTCATATTCATGTATGCGAGTCATCACTGACAAAGGTCATATTCATGTATGTGACTTATCACTGACAAAGGTCATATTCATGTTTGAGACTCATCACTGACAAAGGTCATATTCATGTATGTGACTCATCACCGACAAAGGTCATATTCATGTTTGAGACTCATCACCGACAAAGGTCATATTCATGTTTGAGACTCATCACCGACAATGGTCATATTCATGTTTGTGACTCATCACCGACAAAGGTCACATTCATGTATGTGACTCATCACCGACAAAGGTCAGATTCATGTTTGTGAGTCATCACCGACAAAGGTCACATTCATGTTTGTGAGTCATCACTGACAAAGGTCACATTCATGTATGTGACTTATCACTGACAAAGGTCACATTCATGTATGTGACTCATCACTGACAAAGGTCATATTCATGTATGTGACTCATCACTGACAAAGGTCATATTCATGTTTGCGAGTCATCACTGACAAAGGTCATATTCATGTATGTGACTTATCACTGACAAAGGTCATATTCATGTTTGAGACTCATCACTGACAAAGGTCATATTCATGTATGTGACTCATCACCGATAAAGGTCATATTCATGTATGTGACTCATCACCGACAAAGGTTATATTCATGTATGTGACTCATCACCGACAAAGGTCATATTCATGTTTGAGACTCATCACCGACAAAGGTCATATTCATGTTTGAGACTCATCACTGACAAAGGTCATATTCATGTATGTGACTCATCACTGACAAAGGTCATATTCAGATATGTTACTGACAACAGTCTGTTCATGTGCATGGACATGTGTGACAAAGTTCATAGTTATATATATATATGACTGACAAAAATCAATTCATATAGAAGTGATTGCCAAAATTATTTATGTATGTGGCTGACATTTTTGCAATTTATATCTTACGTTTAAGAAAAGAGTGAAACAAGCCCAAGTTCTTGCAATGTTATTTCCTCAATAACTGATGACACAGTCTGTATCAATCGTAATTCAATCATGGTGAGCAAGTAGCTGTAATCTTTTGTTGTTTTTTTTTGTTGTTGGGTGGGGATAGAGGTTTTACATGTTTTTGGGGGTTTTTTGGCTTGGGGTGGGAGTAATTTTTAATTAATTATCATTTTTTTATTACCACTTCAAAATGAACTTTGGCTAACACAATAAATCAAAATTACTGGAAATAGGAAACTTTAGAACACACAACAAGTAGATAACAAACAATAAACAATTAAGTTACCATTTTCTAAAAACGTATTCCAGATATGACGCCTGCATCAAATGCTCAAAGTCAGTAATATATTTTGTATCTATGACGCCACCTGGGAACATATCTACAAGATCGGCAAGGAATGTTGCGGATGATGTAGGCAGACTGTTATACAAGTTCTCATACATAAACATCATGTCAACCAGTCCATTATGTAGCACTATGGGTACCTTCATGGAAACTAGTTCTCTAAACAGGTGACGCACTGACTTGATGGAATGATCATTTTCCTGTAACAAAGATAATGTAAACTTCATGCTTCTACCATTGAGTTTTATATTAATGATCAATACAACCCCCCCACCCCCCAGACAGTAGCTAGAGTAAAACTAGCACAATGCTTTTAAATAAAGTATAAAATACAGTCAAACCTGTCTCAAACAGCCAATTAAGGGAAAGAGCAAAAGTTGCCTTCTAAGACAGGTTTGTTACTTGATACAGGTTAGTTTGCCCTGAAATCATATAAATGGGAAACAGCAAATGTGGCTGCTTAAGACAAGTGGCTGCTCAATAGAGGTGACCGCTTACACAGGTTAGACTATAATTCAATCACATTAGGAGGGTGAAAACACATAGCTATTGTTAAAGGTTGTGGTTTTGAATACATTTGAAAAGAAAAACATGCACAGTACATGTACATATAATTCTATAATATATCTTGTGTTTCGATTCCAGGGTATCTGAATTTTTTTATTTGCTTTTAAATTTTGATATCAATAGTTTGAGATCAAGATACCTGGGAGGACAGCTCCACTCAACTTTCCATTTTGTCAGAGAAAACTTATTAAAACATATTACTGATAACACATTCTATCAGGAATAGGCACATAATTCTATGTATCGGTATTTTATAAGTACACATAGTGATACTAATCTACTAATCCAAGTTACCTTAACCTTTGACCTTGAAGTGACTAACCCATCTTCTCACCAAAGCATGACATTGGGTATTAATGATTATGATAAATGCAGTTAACCTAATTACTCTTTTCCTGAGATCCTGATAGTGCAATCAATACTCAAGCACATCCATTTATGCAAATAACTGATAACTTTCCCACTCAAATCAGAGATGAGAGAAGAATGCCAATGAGATGCACATGGAGATTGTAGCCGGGCTGGGATATGAACTCACAGCCCCTCGATTGAAAGTCAGATGCGCTACTGAGTACGCTAACCGGGCCAAGCTTATACAGTTTGAAGACACAAGTCAGGTATATTGAAATGGAAGAAAAGTAAAAAACTTACTCTATCCACTCCTCTGTAGTATGAAATACCCTTCTCATATTGTTTGTTAAAATCAAACCCATGCTGCACAAGAAACTTCAGTGACATCGGTTCCACAACATATTCTTCTTCACATAATAACAGGATATTAAATGTCTGCACTATATAACAGCTTCCTGATTGGCTGGTTGCAGATGAATTTGACTGGCTGCTGACTGAACAAGGGAGAGAAATCTGTTTAAAGCAGGATAATCCAAGGGAAAGAATTGACCTTGATTTGGCAGTCTCACTTATGTTTTTGTACCTATCTTCTATTGATCTGGAAAACATATTATATAAAAATACTAGTATTTTAGTAGTATTAATACTAGTACATGAAAACGTTTTCTCTAAAATAAATAAAAAAAAGTATGGGATTGTTTTTAATCAAACTTTGAATGTATTGCCAGGGAAATAGTTGCAGTTTTTTTTCTACATTACAAAATATGTAATGGCATTTTGTTGGAGGTAGATGCAAAATTCAGCATCAAACAATGTCAATGGACCATGAAATATAGGTCACACTCAGCATCTGCAGTCTTATGTGATGCAGGGTGTTAGTTGTAACTATGGTCCAAGCGTGAGTGTCCTAGCACTAGTACTTGTTGAGAAATAGTGTAAAAATGAAAACTTGAACATTGGAGCTAAATAAAAACGTTTGACGCCACCGCCGTCGACGGAAAAACAACACCTTAATCTCACTTTCGCTACTTCATGGCGGCGAGACAAAAACGGTCTGAACACATACAAAATCATTCATCTAGAATGCAAAGGGATATGGGCAACTACAGCTCACACTGAACCTACCCAGCAAGTTTCTGCTAAATCAGACCACAGATTTTAATTATGAAAATGCAAAGGGCCTTAACTCAGACAAAATCATTTAACTGGAACGCAAAAGGGATATGCGCAACTAGACCTCACACAGTGTCACTGATCCTTTTAAGCAATTTTTGGCTAAATCAAACCACAGATTTTTACAATTTTGTGACAGACTGACGAAAAGCACAAAAAACAATAATGATCTGAAATCAAAATAATGACATCACTTAGTTTTACGAGTTGTATTGACATAAGAATGGTTAGCACAACTTGGCATGGAAGTTTCATCACATTTCAATCAGGAACAAAAACCAGAAACACTTACTTTGCATTTAACTTCTTTCTATGTCCCAAACCACTCAGTTCCTGTAAAAGCAAAAGAAATAAATGAGCTTATTTATTTCATACAGGTTGGTTTGATTTTTAGGGTTCGTAACCATTAACATGGTACATACAAAGAAATACAAGTGTTTAATATGTAGATTACTTTATCTAAATGACTGGCAGCTTTATAGAGGTATATTTAATCACAGCTTTGATGAGTCAACTCTCATAAAATGATATAATATTGCTTAAATTTGAATAACGATTAGAGTCAACATGATATATTTATTTCACTTTCAGCATTGCCACCAGTAGTACCTGATGTTCAGTTACAATTGTTTAACATGTACTCTAATATATACACCTTTGGACGCCTAATATAGAAGGCTTTGAATTATTGGGTGAATTATGTTTATTTTAACTGACAGAGTGGAAAACAGTGCTGGAAGTGTTCAGATTGCTCGTGACTAGCAATCTGAACTCTTCCTGCACTGTTTTCAAAGGCCTTCTGTGATTGGTGCGGGAATAGGCGTCTTTATGAAGTAAAGTGTTAACATGTATAACACTATTTTAAGGCAGTCATTTGCAAAGTGTTCACAGACTTGTTGCCATAGAAATGCCCCCAGACATCCAACGATAATATCCAGACACCAACATCCATAGCTTTTTGTCAAATATCTACTGGATTTGACTATTACAAATACTCATTCTTCCCTCTTGCAGTAGTACAGTGGAACAGCTTTCCAGCCTACATTCAGCATGGATGGGATGGGATGGGATGGGATGGATGGATGGATGGAGATTAAGCTAATGGGGTAGATGTGGGTTTTATAAGGCTTTATCTCTAGATCATGGAACTCTCACTACTTAGATTGTCTTTATGTGATAATTATTTATCTGTATTTGCTGAAGGTTATTAGTCCACATACATTTAAATGCATTCTGAGATATTCCTCCACAAATAAAACAGAACACCTAAAGGACTCAAACCACTATTATCTCCCTTGAGTACTCCTGACAGATGAAGAAAGTATTAACAAATTCTAGTTATCTTTTTTCTTCTTTTTTTCAGGACTTTGTTCTTATTTTTTCCTACCATGTATGTTAGAAATCACCACTGAAAAATGGACAATTCTGTGTCATTTTAGAAATGTTGGTTCAAACTGCATCGTAGGTGATTAGTTGAATATTATTACTTTATAAATTGATAGGTATCACAAAAGCATTGAATTAAAAAAAACATGGTCAAGGTATTCCTTCTCTCCTTTATAATGGCATATCTTAAACCTGGGCCATCCTTAAAACTAAACTGTTTGTCGTGCTCCTACCTACTCCTTTTTTACTTTTTTATTGACTTTCAAAGTGTTTAATTTTTGTTCATGTCAGATTTCTATCCATTTTCTTTAAAACGACTATGCAAATTCAAAATTTGGCAAAAAAAAATAATTAGCTACCTACCCACCCACATTAAATACTGGGTCGGAGCACAGCAAACAAATAATTTTTTAAGAATGGCCCAGTGAAGAATTTGAGCCCAGACACAAGCTGCAGAGTTTGTTTTTCAATGTGTTTTGGACATAAACGTTACAATGGAACCCTGTGGAAAATGAACTAGTGGTGTGAGATGACAGGAACCTGCAATATGTTGTAAACAACATTGAATCCCATTACTTCCTCCATTCAATTTTTAAGCTAAAATTGTAAAATAAAATTAATAATAGACAAGCTGTAAAATAAAAAGCAAAATGTATGTTACACAAAATTTTAACTATTTAAAATTAATAATATACATGTATATAAAAATATAAAGTATGCAAATGAGGTAAAATAAGTTTTACTCACTGTATCAAGAGCTATGAACGTGGATGATGACATAGCCAGAACCATAGATGGCCATATTTCACTCAAGTTATCATTGTGGACATCAACAACTGGTACCCGGCTAAAACTTGTCATCTTACGTTAGATGTAATGTTGCAGCTGGAATCGGTAACAAAGAAACTTATATATTTCTAAAATATATCATACATTAACAATACAACTTTATTTAATTGCTTATATACACTTGCATTTTAATATATAATGCCAAACTTTCATATTTATTTAAAACTGTCAGCTGAATCAAAATGTAATGAGTATCATGCAAATATACCAGTACTACCTGAATACACATGAAACTGTTACGTTCAGTCTGTCATGAAAGCTGCCACTTTTATAAGACGCTAATTAATCTAGTGCATAACAATATGTCTAATTAATTATTGAGACTTATTTGGCCATAATAAAGTGTGACCAGCTGTGGGCAGACAAAATTACTAGTATGTGAGGAAAATTCTAAACAGTTGAAAAATGCTGATATAAAGTCAATTTGGGAAAAGCACAAAATCTGAACACAGTCCAAAGTCAGTGCCACAGTTCATCAAATTTGCGAAAGAAGGACACATGAACTGACAGCAAATGATAGCGGAAGGAAACTGCACCAAGCAAGCTTAATGGAAATGATTGATTGATTGAATATTTAGCGTCATTTTATGCCATCAAAGGCTAACAGACGATCAGTTAACTTAACTGCTGTTTCCTGGGCTCCTGAAAGGTTAACTAGTACTCAAGCACACCCCATCTCCGTAAGTAACCGATAACTTTCCCATTTGAATCAGTGGTGAGAGACGAATGATAATGAGACACAATGTCATCATATCACATATATATCATCACGGAGACTGTTGCTGGACGGGGAATTAAACTTTGACCCCTGAATCGATAGTCAGATGCTTAACCAACAGAGCTAATCGGGCACGGCCCAATGGAGATGAAGACTGATCTAAAGAAGCAGCTCATGTTTCCAAATATTGTCCATACAACCCTCCTTCCAATTATCATCATAAATATGGTCCACAGCAGCAATAAAGTCATACGGAGCTGGCATAGCCTGATTAAATAAGGCGTGAATGGACAGTCTTTTTTATTATTTTGATATCTGATCTGTTGTCCATTAAGCCGGCTCAGGAGACACAAAATAAAAATCATTAAAGTCTCCATAGAGACATGCAATATGTCGCACTAGGAGCTGGCAGTGCTTTGGGAAGAAGGCAACAAGGCCTCAATATGGAGCTTGCATTACCTTGGGAAGAAAGCAACAAAGCCTCTATAGTATATGGAGCTGGCAGTGCCTTGGGAACAAGGCCTCTAAAAGAAAGAGCTTCAAGTACCAGGGACTGGCTGAATCATGCAGAGAAAAATGAAGGTAGGTAACAGGTTGTTTCTTTCTAGCGCAGTCAGTCTGGAGCACGACGAGTGCCTTAGGAGTGAGGAAAAATATAAAACAACCATCAGCACATTCTGTTTGGAGGATGCCAAGTGTCTTAGAAGTGAGAGGAAAAACATGCAAGACAACTGTGCAGAAGACAACAGAAAATGTGTCCAGTTGGCTCTGGCTGAGACTCAACAATCAAATTTGTTGTCAACCCATATAAGAAGAGTGTTACAATACTGGGAAAAGTACACAGTGAAAGATGGACACTCAGCTGGGGATGTCTGCTGGAAGCAGTTCACAAATTGTATTCAACTCTAAACACTTAAAATTGTAACTTAATATTATTTAAAAAGCAGTGTTTTAATTTTTAAACATGATAAATAAAAAATAGAGTCGGGTGTTAATAAATCAAAAATAGCCTTGTACAGTACACAGAGACAAGAATGAATGAATAGGGTTTTACGGCGTACCAACACATTATAGGTTATTCGACCAGGTTTACTCTACATGTACAAAAACAACAAATTAACATACAGATTAAAAAAAAAACATCAACAAATGAATATGCAGAATGAACCTAGAACCTTGATACCTGCAGAACTGCAGAGTTTCAGCAAATTCTATCGTATTACTCAATATGTGGCTTCTTACGTTATGCATAAGCCACAGTGATCCTATTCTTGCCATCACTCATGGCTCCCTGGAACCACACAGGGGTTGATAATTTAATCACAATAGTGAGCATGACAAAAAAATGATAAAATGAACATGACACCCATTCGGAGGATTCCTACCCCTCTGCTGAGATCGACAGTGATTTTATTCTTAGCCGGAACCACACGGGCTACAGAGACAAGAGTCAATACAAATGATTTCAGTATATAGTATAATACACACTATTGTTTATTACACTATATATAGGCAGTGTTATAGTCACAGATATTAAATGTAGCTGCTCTAACAAAATAAAGTCTCTTGTATCTTGTATCTGGAACGGCCGATCTAGAACAGATATTTAAAACGCTTCGAAGCTCTTTAATACTTCTCCATTGTATTGACCGTTCCTGAATTCATATTAAAACAGCACCTTAATGCACTTGAATTTTTTACCAGAACATTGGACCTACCTTTTGTAAAGTTTCTATGCCACATTGAAGAAGAAAAATGTGAAACGATTTTCCCACGCTACACAAGATGTAAAGCAAATGGCGATAGTCTACCAAAGGGAAGCAACTTTGCATAACTCTATTTTTTCAGGCCACACTAACGGTTGACATCAGATCTGAACCGAAGCTCTTACACATCGAAAGAAAAATATTTTTAAGCTTATATCACAACACCATTCTAAACATAAAACAATCAATAAATATACAAACTAACTACATGAAGTCAGAGACATATAAATCCAATTAAGTCACTGATAAAATGAAAGCAGTGATAAGTAACTGATTAAAGGTACTGTGTCAAGGAAAACCCGCTATAAATGTTTTAAAAAATAATCAAATTTAAAATGAATATGAAGCATCGGATTATCATTTATAACTTAAATACAAATGAATTGGAATTTCAAATCCTCCAAAAACGTGACCAAAAGATGATAATTTGATCAGTCCCGAAACCAAAACGGAAATCTAATTTTAAAATGAAATATCACAAACGCATTGCTTGAAGACCTTCATCTCATCAAACAGGCTCTTATAAGATTATCCAAATTCACCAATTTGCAACCCATGACAGATCAAATCAAAATCATGGCACTCTAAAAGCTATTGCAGTTTTTACAAAGGATAATTATTTTAGTTTGCGTGTAGACAAAGTTGCAAGTATAAGACCAAAACTTGAATAAATCAAACCCGTTAGTACCATAAAGGTTACATGATAGCAAAAGAAAGGAAGAGTCCAGGCTTACTTTCCATGTACAAAACCAGTAAAGGAACATATATAGTGGGAGAAAACATACCAAAAAATGAATATGTAGTACCTGAATACATGCAGAGTTTAGCAAGTTCTATCCAATACTCAGTTTGTAGCAACAGGTCTATTTTGAGGGTAGGATGCAGATTCTAGAGGTTAGGCTGTGGCTTGATAAGACAATAACATATGGTTGCGGTTATATACATATAAAACACGATTGTATTATATGTTGAACAACCTTATGTGATTTGTCATCTCTAATGACATGTGAGCTGGCAGTCCTATCTTTACCATCACTTGTTCTGGAACCACATATTAAGGTTGTTAAATGATAATAAACTTTGTGATACATGCATACACAAATGCAGGCTAACTAAACTTATCTGGTATTTAAATGACAACAAAGACAACTTTGAATACGCGAGTTTGAGAATTTAATAAACATTGTGTCAAAACAAATAAATGTTAAGTACAATTTTACAAACGAATCATAGTTATAACATGTTTTACAAATATCCATTCAAGTTGATGGAATCAATAACACCATTATTTCATATAATATTTTTCCATATTCATAATTCGAATGGAACTTCGGTTAATTCTTCTGTGATTAATATACATTTTAATTTATATTATTAATGAAATACTTAACTATAAAAAATAACTCCAACAAGATTTGTATCAATCAACAAAAAATGTGTAACAATTATTTTTAACAAATTCAATTTTAAGTACTATCATTTTCACAATCTTTAAAATGTAATTGTGCAGTGATATCCTACAAACATTTATTGGAA
The DNA here is from genome assembly GCA_029582155.1 of Panopea generosa. Lineage (NCBI taxonomy): Eukaryota > Metazoa > Mollusca > Bivalvia > Adapedonta > Hiatellidae > Panopea > Panopea generosa. The sequence continues at coordinate 71,056,644 of CM055901.1, read as the reverse complement.
TGCACGACTTCTATCTTTGGAATAACCTTAATGAAAAGAATCCATTACACAGACACTCGCAATTTCAATAATATAACATCCATGTATCAATACAAAGCACAATTGCTAACATATGGGTAGCTAATAAACAAATAAATTGTGTTGCTGTTACTATGAAAAAGAAAGGAAAAAACAATGAGGTACAGTGAAACATATGACATGTTTAACAGATAAATGAATCAAAGATGGAAAGCAAAAATGTATAAAGGAAAGAAGGTAGACATGATTGATTGAGTGAGTGAATGAATAGATAAATGAATGAATGAATGAATGAATGAATGAATGAATGAATGAATGAATGAATGGGTGGACGATAAATGAATGAATGAATGAATGAATGAATGAATAGATGGGTGGACGATAAATGAATGAATGAATGGATGGGTGGACGATAAATGAATGAATGAATGAATGAATGAATGAATGAATGAATGAATGAATGAATGAATGAATGAATGAATGAATGAATGAATGAATGAATGAATGAATTTCACAAGCATTTTATATGGAGATGGATAACAATGAGTCAGACAAAATTATGAAAATGTCTGAAGAGATTCTAACAGATAATTATTCATAATTTCATGATTTATTCAAAATAATAAGAAAAAACACATGTTGTTTCAAATTAACATACAGGTATGGTCATTATGCTTAATACAGTAATACCTAAAATACAGAAATATTTCTATTAAATACAAGCATGTCTGTGGTAATCTTCCATTACAACACATCAATGGCCATTTTTTTTAATAAAATAAATAATTTACATATATCTACAAAAATTGTTAAATGTGTGAATCTTTTAAACACACATAACACCTGCAGCATTATGCTAACAGACAGTACACTGCATAAACAATTAAAGAAAACAATAAGATGATGGAGAATGCAAAATTGATCAATTTACCCTAATTAACCCAGATGAAATAATAATACATAAGTAGCATTTTCCTAGTATTGAAGCTTGTTTCTCATGTGCGCATGAGAGCCAAGCACAAACTGTACATTTGGGTGCATTTTTTCAATACTTCTGATTAAAGCTGACTTTCTTTTCAAGCATATAGAAAGTTTATGATGAAATAGAAAAGAGAATGAATTGATACAATTACTGATACATTCTCATATTCTTTTCAACCAGAGACACTCAAATCTTGAAGAATCTTTACCAATTACATGGGAGTCTACCTGTATTCCTTTTATCACTAACATTCAACATAGGAACATTCACAAATTCTTTACTTCTTTGACAGCATTAAGTGGAAAAATTTATCAGGTAATCAAGTTTTTTTGTTTGTTTGAATTTTTTTTAACCAAAGACATTAAAAGTACCAATAACTTAAAATGATTAAAAACCTGCTATTTATTTAATTTTTAGCACCATTTCTATTGATATCGGTAGTTCGGTACGTCTAGAAGATTTAAAAAATTTATAAGGACAGGTTACACAAGGGTGAATTCTAATGATTGTTTCGCAACAAATAGATAAAAACCCACGAATCAATGAAGAAAAAATGCAAAGCAATATAAAGAACCATAATTGTGTGAACCAAGTTTTCTATATAACAAATATTCGTAATATATCAAAAGTTCCTATACTAAGGTCTTTGTTGTTTCAGCAATCTGTTAACAGAAATTGAAATACATGTACATATAATTCTGACCCCAAAAATCTTTGGAACAAGCTGGAATTGAATCAATAAATTCAGCAATGAATTAAAGAGATATATATATATGACGATTTAATTGTGAAAGCATGCAGTTTCCTTTTCATAATTATTATACCAAAGATAAGAAGGAAGACAAATTATACAGTTAATAAATTGGCTAGCTAGACCTTGCATACCAGATATATTTGGTTCCATCTCACCCTAGGTATTTCTATCGTTATGGTTAGGAAAAAAGAAAAAAACATTTATCATTTCACTGTTTTTCATAAGAAGAAAAACAATAGAATTCACCAAAAAAAAATCAAATAAACCATACATAAATGATACAGTGCTTACAGACAATATATATATATATATATGGAAAAAGTCACTCTTTCATACAGTCTTAAATATGGAAGGTACTACGCATAGCAACCACTTACTTATGACACTCTGGTGTCTAATCTTTTGTTTGAATATTTTGTTTCTCCAGTTCATCTGGTCAAGATAACCTTGAAGGATATCTCGAGATTCTGTGTTCACAGGGGGCAAGTAATTTTATGTTCTGATGTATCATATAATATGACCCTGGGGCCAATTTCACTAGTATTTGTAAGTTTACAAACTTCTTAAATGTATGATTTGAAGTTCAGAAGATAAAGTCACTAGCTTCTTTAGTAATCCACTAATATAATCATAAAAACTTCCCAAAGCCTACATGTAGTAATAATATCCCTTTTTAAAATTCTTACTAACTTTGCGTTAATAATGAAACGTCTGTAGATATCACCAATTTTAAGTACAAAAGTCTTAGACTTACAAACGTTAGTGAAATGGACCCTGCTCCTTCATGTTTTATGAATGAAATTTGAATGTCCCATATCTTAATACAAATAATTGTTTCAATTTTTTTACGTACTACTACCTGTAAATACATGTATATATGAGAGTTTATTCCATTGCTACTTTAATATTACTATGCATTATAGTAGCCTCTTATGAGACTTTACAATCTGGGTCTCCCTCCTGCTCTGTTTGAGAATTTTGTTCCTCCAGTTCTTCTTTGATCCTTCGTCTTGTCCTCATAAGCTGGGGGGACTTCTTGAGGCTCAATGTGCGCTGGGGACCAGTAATTTTACGTTCAGACGTGTCAACTATACTTGTACCCTGCTTCTTCACCGGACTGTTGGTGATGGTGACGAGAGCCTTCTGAAAATATTAACGCATTAAATAATAGAGTAGTGCAATAGAAAGTGTTGACCGCTCATACTAGAGATCATGGGTTCAATCCAAGACCAGACCGGATTGCCTAAAACAACCAACAGAAAATGGACCAAAGAGTGATTCATTTGAGCTCTGATTTTTCTTCACAATCAAGCTAATGATATAAACTAATACCATGTCGCTGTTATCTACATTTTTTTTTGTACTGTAGCTAGAATGCTCACAGATACCTCCCATTAGTGACAGTTAGAAAATTCTCTTGTGGCAAAAAAAAAAAAGCATTTTTTTTCATCTCATTTCTGTCTTAAAGTGACAACAGTCGGGCCTGCTAATGAATTCTGCAGGTTTTGGATGACCACGAGTGGTTTTGGTGAAGATATGACAGCTTAAAGATACAGTCAAACCTGTCTTAAGCAGCCGTCCAAGGGAAGGAGCAAAAGTTGCCCTTTAAGACAGGTTGTTGCTTAATACAGATTAATTTGCTATGAAAGCATAGAAATGGGAAAAAGCAAATTTGGCTGCTTAACACAAGTGACTGCTTAATAGAGGTGACCGCTTATACAGGTTTGACTGTATATAGCAATACAATCAAATCACCTCTATTGAGCAGTCACTTGTCTTAAGCAGACACATTGGCTATTTCTCATTTCTATGGTTTCAGAAAATATCAACCTGTACACTGTAATAAAAAACAACCACATTTCCTTCTTCCCTTGACTGGGCTGCTAAAGACAGGTATAACTGTGACATTGAAACTGCCAGTCAGATAGATTAAAACACAAAACCTTTTAGAAATGTGATTTAGGAGTTGTTTTTTTCGTCTGAATATTTCAAAACATTATGTTCACTAGTAATAATTTAGTAACTAGCAGACAAGATAAAATGCTCTATATTAGTAAATTTCTTTAATATACAGAGAACAGTGCAATATTACATGTAAATGGTTAGAGAGATGCTATTCTGAAACTATTGATCAGAGATTGTAGAGCCATTTTTTCAGGAAATTCTAACTAGAAATTATCTGTTGCCATAAAATCTGCTATATAAAAATTAAACCAAAAAGGGGCCATAAATCCTTTGACCAAGGTTGACAATGTATATCGAACTTGACCGGTATTTTATAATTATATAAAGATGCACACATAACATCAATTTAATACATAGACCCTTTTAGAAATTATTGATGAGAAACCAATTTTTTACAGAACGCACATACATCATACGGACAGTGGGCAACACTTAATGTCCTATAACCATTCTCTGAATGTTGGGGGCATTGCTATGGCAACCATCTGTGCAAATAATTATTCGAATCCGTTAGAATATAAATAGGAGTTTATTTTTTCAAATTAACTTGCTATCAGAAAAGGCTTTCTTACCTTTGTTACAGATTTGGAAGTATCTAGCTTGAACTGACTTCTAGTCTGTGTGTGACTCGTCTGAGACAGGTTACTTCCTGTAGTTACCCTCTCAGCAATTCCTTGGATGTTGTCAGAGGATGCTGGGATAGATTTACTAGAGTTTATCACTGACCTATTACCAGTGTTTGCAGTAGAGTCCGAGTCACAGTGCACAGAAACTCCCGCCACTTCTGCACTTGTCATTGTTGATCTGACAGTCCGTGTAGGACGCAATCCCTTAGGACCAGATGAGACAGACTTCACTGGGACCATTCTTCTCACTGGCATACTTGTACTTGTAGCCGATTGATTTGCTTTCTTTTGAATAAGCTCCAATGCTTCAGTTTGTGATTTTGACTGAGAATCAGATATCTTTGTCTCCTTTGCAGCAGTGGCTTCAGTTTCTGAAGCAATATTTGTCATTTCTGCTCGCAACTTTGACCGGGATAAACTTCGGGGACTTTTACGTTTTGGTGTCTTTTCAGCATCTTCAGCTAATTTGGTTATCACTGGTGAACAACCTGAAACAGTGAGCATAATGGCCATGGTTAAAATGTTTCATTTCGTTATCTGACAGTCATAGTTGTCATGGGAAACAATTTTTCCAGCTGATTTTTGCTCCAAATTTAACATTCAAAGTTAAATCAGCATCTATGCATCACCTTAGTTTAAACTTCAATATCAATAAATCAGCATCTATGCATTACCATAGTTTAAACTTCAATATCTATAAATCATTAGTGAAACAAGGTTCTTACTACAAGCCGGGTCTAATAAGCGCAGTTGGTTACGCATCTGACTATCAATCCAGGGGTCGTGAGTTCGAATCCCCGCCCGGCAACAGTCTCTGTGATAACTGATATACAACATTGTGTCTCATTATCATTCGTCACTCACTGCTGATTCAAGTGGGAAAGTTATCAGTAATTTGCGGAGATGGGGTGTGCTCTTGTACTGGCTAACCTTTCAGGATCCCAGGAAACAGTGGTTAGGTTAACTGACTGTCTGTTGGCCCCCCGATGGCATAAAAATATCAATCTCATTACAACTTCAAGCTTAATGTTTTCCTGAGAGAGTATTATGTATTAAAGTTAAATAGATAAAGTATCTTGCTCCAGAAAATCACAAATAGCCATCTCGGAGATCAAATCCATTTTTCTCCAATCCTTAGTCTGATGCTCTACATAACTGTCATACACGCTCCATCACCATCACTATGAAGTGCATCTCTGCAACACCTCAGTCCAATACAGGTATTACATGTATGATCATTAACACCCTGTATAAGAGCTGAACTATATTATCTTCTCTAATTGCATGAACATTTGTTAGTGGAAGCCTGTATTAAACACATTTTAAACCATAAGAAATCCTAATTTTTCTCTCTTCCTAATTTAAGTTTAAATGCACCTGTATTTAGCAATCACTTACTTTAAATAAGAGATTTCTATATTATATCTCTTTTTGAGAAGTTTTATAAAAGTCATGTTTGTTCTATATTGTTTCTTTTACAAAGTAATATCTGATATGGCACACTTGTTTAAAAAACAATAATCCAAACTTTATATATCAAACCTATCTGTTGACCAAATCAATTACAAATGTTATATAATAAAAAAATTTTTTTTCCATTTTAAACCAATTATCCGTGCGGATTCTTACCAGCATCTGAGTTTCTCAATCTCTTAGCAACTGGTTCCCCCTCATGACTTCCAGTAGCTTCCTGTTGAGTACCAGTCACATGTGTTTTTGTGTACATGTTGGTATTCTGTTTCACCTGCTTGGTATTTACATCCCTGGTAGGTGTTCTATTTTCACTCACTGTCACACTGGGTACCGTGCCACCTGAAGTTACCCATAAAAGTGTAAACATTCATAACAAACTATTACTGAATTCATCATATGAACATTTTTATGCTCCCCGTGTTCCCTGAAGGGTGTGCATATACATGTAGTATATATGCAAAAGTATGGAATTTAAACAAATAAAACTTAGAACATGGATGGAGGACAATGTGCCACAACTCTATCTTGAATATTATCAGATTTATCTTTCCTCTACTACCACTATCCCGTCACAAACATAACGTAGCTATTACTCAATCAAACACTTGTTCAAGGAGCATTGATCAGTTCTAAAAATACTCTCGTTTACATTTGAAAAGCATGATAACATAAATAGTCACTTTTGCACCTCAGATGTTGAACTGATTTACCTAGCAAAAATATTTAGATTCATGTATGTAATATTAAATCTAAACCCAATAGAAACAAGAAAATATCGGTGGAACTGATGGATGCTCCCCAAAGTGAGTGTTTGACTCTGTACCATAATATTATGGTAATGATATTGAACGGGGGAAGTAACTGTGAGAGTTCTAAAGAGAAGTCAATACATTATTTTTTTATTTCGTGATATAATACATTGTACAACATACTTTGAAACAGGTCATTATGATGCATCCTAGCAAGTTTCATAAAATTCCAACACGGGGTTGTAGAGAACTAGTGCGGTCAAGAATTTGGTCACAGATAAAATCAAAGGGCCATAACTCTGTGAAAAATCGTCGAACCGGAAAACAAAGACAGTATGTGCATCTGCACTTCGTAATGATGCATCCTAGCAAGTTTCATAAATTCCAACTTGAGGTTGTAGCGCAGACAAGAATTTGGTCACAGACTCTATTGAAGGGCCATAACTCCATGAAAAATCATTAAACCGAAACACAAGGACAATATGGGTATCTCCACTTGGCAGTGATGCATCCTAGCAAGTTTAATAAAATTCCAACATGGGGTTGTAGAGAAATAGCGCAGACAAGAATTTCATCACAGACAGAATCAAAGGGCCATAACTCCGTGAAAAATCATCAAACCGGAACACAAAGACAATATGCGCATCTGCACTTGGTAATGATGCATCCTAGCAAGTTTCATAAATTTCCAACCAGAGGTTGTAGAGAAATAGCCCGGACAAGAACTTGGGGACGGACAAAGCAGCGACTACATGTATATGCTTCCCCCATTTGGGGGAGCATAGTAAAATGCTTTTATACTGCAACAGTTCAACAAAACCGTCTTCCTTTTTATTATGAAACGGGTCATTACATAGGCATTCAGAGGAATTGTGATGCTGTCCAATATGCCAAAATTATGACATATATAAATGTAACTGAAATCAACTCATTTCTTTTTTAAATGTAGGATTTGTGAAAATTTATGTTCAATTGTTTTTAATATCAAAACTCTTTCAACAGACTAATGGTTATTTTTGTTATACATGTACATAATGTTGCCAAGTTTACTTTTCAAGTGTCTAGAGAAAAGATAGCTTATTTTACAGGAATAATATGTACATGATGATGAGTCATTCGCTGGCAGCAAGTTTCATGAGAATTTGGCATCCATAGTGTACCCAGTTATGCCTGCATAAGCACACAATCTGATCTGTATTCTGTTACTGTATCTGTAACATGCCTGCTTGTTTTGATATTTTTTGCTAAATAAATGTGTGTCATTAACCGGGTACATTTTAAATGATATACCTGAGTTAAGTAGTAATTGTTGAAGCTTGGCACAGTCTTGTTCCAACTGCGTGTATCTGCGGGTAAGACTGTGATATTTATCCAAATATTCTGTAGCCTCCCTTTTTGCTTGGTTCAGCTCAGCTGTCAGTTCAATAGTTTTCTCTTTCACCTTTATGAATGAGAATATTAAATCAAATACAGTAGGTAAAATATTTGTTAGCTTCATTATTGTTGTTCTTGTATTGTGTTTAGCGGTGCCTTCAATTTTTCTGTCATATTGCGACACAGTGTCTTGAGACAGTATTCTCAGCTCTGCCACACTGCAGTATCATGCCACAGTATCTACCCCACCCAGTCACATGATTAAACTGACAATGGCTCAACCATTTAATATCTACTATTATTAATCTAGAATGAAAAATGGTAGTTGCAAAAGTTGCCTATCACTTTAATATCATGTGAAGCTATAAATCAACTTATGGCCAAATATCAAATAGACCTCCAAACCAATACACATGTATTTGTTGATTAAATTTTAATGAAGGAGATGTTTGTACAGAAGAGAAGCCCTTCCTTAGGGGATCAAGGTCATCTAAACGTTGGTGCATGGTTTTCAGTAATAATAATCAATACACATCTATGTACCAAGAACAAAAAATGCATAATCTTATATGAATTCTTTGCAAAGAAAAAAAACTGGCCATAGATTTTTGTGCATGGATAATTTTCAACATGGTATGATTTAACCATATTACCTGTTGTTCTTTATCTGCCTTCAGGTGCTTCGCCTGGTCCTGGTACTTTGTTACATTCTTCTTCTCCATGGTCAGCTGGGAGTTCAACTTGGAACATCTACTGGCCCATTTCTCTAATGTCTACATTAATACACATGAGACAACCATACTTATATGTTAGTTCTAGTTTACATTGTATAAATATAACAGTTAATGAAAGTCACCTTCAACATAATGTTATTGTTTTTAAGCATACATTAATGAAATATCACAACAGTCTACTTCAAAGACTGATTTAAGTAAATACCAGAAATGTCACTGGTAAGTGTTGCATGTCCCCCAAATGTTCGTTGAAAAATAACAATATGATTATGTTATAATAGGTAGCGATGTATCCATAATTATAAAGAGTAATGGACTGATGTTTCAGACTAGACATGCAATTTCATGTTTTTAACATTTAAGCATGACCTTGACCTTGACATCTGATGTAATGGTCTGGGTATTTCAACAGTTAAATGCTGCTGAAACATCATCATGACATGCTGATCACTTGTGTCAAGCTATTTTAAAATCCCTAAATGCAAGACAATGTTACAGATCAATTGTTGATAAATTGAGCCAAGTGTTTTGAAATCCACCCATGTATGATAAAGTTAAAGGACGGACTTGAAATCTCAAAACAGATTCAAAGTGTTGTCATACATACTAAAAGTGTGACCTCGACCTTTAAGGTATGGGTGTAGGTCTTACTTATGACACGTCGTCATGTCATCTTGATAAATTGAGCCAAGTTAAAGGAAAAGTCACAGACCAGACACACAATATCAAACAAATTGAAAGTGTGACCTTGATCTTTGAGGAAAGGTTCTGGGTCTTACATGCAACACTTCATTATGTCATGTTGATAAACTGAGCCAAGTGTTTTTAAAATTTATCCATAGATGACAGACTGGACAAGAAATGTCAAAATGACTGAAAGTGTTGTCAAATAAAGTTAAATTATGACCTTGACCTTTGAAATGGGAGTTTGGGTATTAAGTGCACAGATTCAAAGTGTTGTCAAACTCAAATTGTGACTTTGACCTTTGAGTTACGGGTGTGGGACTTACTCATGACACGTTGTCATGTTATGTTGATCATTTGTAGCAAGTATCATTAAAATCCATCTATGCATGACAAAGTTACAGGTCGGACACGAAATCCAACACAGACTCAAAGTATATTCAAACAAACTCAAATAGTGACCTTGACCTTTGAGGTACGGGTGTGGGTCTTACTCGCAACATTTTGTCATGTTATGTTGATCATTTGTACCAAGTATCAACAAATTCCATCTATGCATGACAATGATACAGGCCAGAAACAAAATACCAGACAGCCCAAAGGACGGACAGACGCTGCGATTACTATATGCCACCCCAAAAATTTTTGGGGGGCATAAAAAACATTTAACCAAATGTTGGAGTACTATAAAACTTCATAATTCAGTTACTTGTATTTCACTTTTCTCCTCGAGGCATATTTATGACAGTGAACACATACATGAAGTTTTACTGACATGTGGGTAGTGGTTACTGAGATATTAGCATGCATTTGGAAATTAAAAACTTTATTTAGAAAACCAACAACAACACAGGGGTGACAGCAATAGCTCTATTTTTCTAGCTGAGCTAAAATATCACAGCATGAGATAAACCATCTTTTCAATAACAACAGCAATGGTGGCTCCAAAAATCAACAAAATTTCAATTTCTGAAAGTCCAAGAGCTCTGGTTAGATTATATAACTGTTTACACTATATGTCAAACTTTCATACTTAATATCTTTGGACATATTTGAGCTTGAACCCATGCCGTCAGTGACTTTGAGGTAGATCATTTTTCCCTGAGGTCCCATGTCATTTTATTTATTTCAAATAAAACCTCTTCAAACGAAAATTCATATTATGTGCTATCAAATAAGTACTGGAGTAGAGAACTCTCACTAAATGCTTAAGACCAAACAAAGTAGAAATTCATATGGTTTAAAATGTTTTTAGCATAAAATGGCTAGAAGCTATACTAAAAACAGTCAGTTGTGCCATTAGGCCACCAATATGTTAAATCAGTTGTAAAGACTTAAGTAAATACTTATTTAAGTATTTAAAGACCTTTTGCAATTCTTCTTTAGTCTGGTCACTTTCTTCTTTTTCTGGCTTTGTGTCCATCTCTTTTGTTTCTTTCTCCTCCAATTTCCCCCTAAGTGACTGCACTTCTGTTTGCAGTTCTGTCACCTGTGCCTTGGTAATGACAAGAGATTCAATCTCTGACTTCAGCTTTTCTATGGTGCATTCTTGCTCACTCTATGATAAAATAGTTAATAAATAAACAGGTAAATGAAATGCAAGACAATCTACAAAATTATACCAGAACCGGAGCGCAAAAGGAATATGCTCGACTAGACTTCACACGGTTCCTCCCAAGCAAGTTTCAGCTAAATGTGACCAAAGATGTCCGAGGAGTTCCACATATATTGAACTTGTCCTATAATTTATGAATATGCAACTTCATACAACATATTAACTAAATACATAACCCCTTTCAAAAGTTATTGATCGAAAATCAACTTGACATTCAAATGAAGGGGGGAGGGGGATGGGGTATAACTATGAAAGCATTTCACTTAAGCTTACAAAAATCAAAGTATCTTAAGAAGCACATTTTACCTTGACACCCTCAAGACTTATCAACTTTTCCTGCAGCTCCAGTCTACCCTCACGAAGCTTCTTGACCACGCCAAGTAGTGAGCTCTGTCTCTGCCCATCCTTTGCCAGGCCATCTTTCTCACGTTGTACCGTTGTCAACTCTGTTCTAAGGGTATCTACACTGCCAGCCAATTCCACATTAACCTACAATCACATTTCAGAGTACCCTAATTAATAAATTCTTGAGGGTAAGTGACTTTAAACAAAACATTTTAACATCAATTAATAGTATACAACTATACTACTATAATAACTTTAACCATTGACCACTATACAGGTAAATAGTTGTTTATTTTATATTGAATAACATTAAAAAAGTTAAGTAAAGAAGTCTTATTACAAACAAATGTATTAGAAGTTTTTTCATTTCACTTCATTCATACTTTCGCTGCGTTTTTAACAGAGGTGTAAAAATCATATTCAATTTTTTGTAGCCTTTGTATACATGTGTCTGTTCTAGAGCTACTAACAAATTCAACTATAAGGGTTACATTCCTAACCTTCATATATTCTCTGGCTTAAAATATTTCCAACTATTCAAAGTACAATGTCACCAGTATTTAGCTACATTCTGGATCCGCTACTGATCAAAACAACGTCATCAACGCCAATACATATAAAACCTGATGTCATTATATAAACATATCAGTTGTGGAAAATAGTTAAATTGTATTTTAGTGTTAAAAAGGTGGTAGATCTATTTCAGTGTCAGTTTTAATTTTAGATTATAATAAACAGTTCATTTTAACTGTTGTTTTATCGAGTAGAGCAAATGGAGTTTGAATAGACTATCAGCATGAGAACAGAAGAACGTTTTGTTTGAACTATTCGCTCGGTAACAGGGTGAAACCGGTTTCGACAGAATAAGTGGTCAATGGTTAAGTTTTAAGGAATAAGTCGTCAATAGTTCATTTTATTTGACCTGTTTAGTTCAGGTTTCAACCAATCAGATTGAAGCATTCATGATGATATATAATAATTCATTTTATTTTACCAGTTTTGGTTAGTTTTTAACCAATCAGATTGGAGAATGCATAATGATATGTAATAATTCATCTTATTATGTTTATCAAACAATACCATGCAAGTTAAAACATAAAATCTTTCAATGGTATCTTAGTGACAATCTTTCAAGGGTATCAGTCAGGGTGAGGAACTTAAATTTCAACCAGAGACTTCACTTGTTTTTTTTATAAAGAACATAATTGCACCAGGAAAACACTGCAAAAGAGTCACTTGTCTAGGAACTTTTAAAAAGCCACTTATTCTGAACAAAACACAACTTGTCAAGGTTTTTATATACACTTGTCCGTAGCCATTTTCCACTTGTCCGGGACGTCAGGCTATGGTATTTGTACAGCCCTGACTATGCCTCATACAATTGTGAGGGTTATCTAATATGTATTTGTAAATGTTCAAAACTGGCGAGTTTTAAGACTGGTGATAGGTCTCAAGAAAAACTGCAATATGACCGAAAAGCAAAATGGATATATATGATGCACATCGAGGCTTCACATCAATCATTCATCAGGGCCTGGTTAGCTCAGTCAGTAGCACTTCTGATTATCTGTTTAGGAGTCACAAACTTGAATCTCCATAATGATTGATATATGAAATTTTGTCTCAATGTCATTCCTCTCTCACCACTGATTCAAGTGGGAAGGTTATCAGTTACTTGCATAGATAGATGTGCTTGAATACTGGTTAACCTTCCAGAATCCCAGGAAAGAGTGGCTAGGATAACTTCCGTTAGCCCACGATGACATAAAATGACGCTAAATTTTCAATCAAACAAACTAGAAGAGCCAGTCCTAAACCAAACAACCAATTTAATATTACCTCTGTCAACTGTGATAACTCCAACTTTACTGTCTCAAGCTGCGTCGAGACTTGACATTCTGTTGACTGTGATGATAAAAGCTGCTCCTTGACGTTATTTAGTTGCTTCATGCTGTCTTCCGATTCCTTGGTCGAGTCGTCCAGCTGTGTTAAAAATATTTACTAAAGTCACACCAGCTACAAAACTGTATGTCAAAATCTCTTTTTTACAATACTGTATATATGTATCACAGGGGGTAAGTCATTACACACTTTACACCAATGTATGGAGTACATCATTGGTGTCAAACAGGATGTAGTTCATATATGCATACAAAAATATTTATCATGAATCACTTGATTTTAGTGATTCAAGGTAGTTTATACCAATTTATTTTAGCTCGATTATGAAGGAATCTTAGAGGTGATACAAATCATTCTAGAATCCCGTTTGCTGAATAAAAACAGTACAGTGTTTTTATAGACCATCAGGTCAAGTGCGAGATCAAAACTGCAACCACTGGCATAAGTTGCTAACACTTATCACCTGCACTACTGTCCTGATCATGTATATTAGATTTATTTTATAAGAACATTTATAGCCATTGTTCCGACAACACACTGCCTTTAAAATTAGTATTCATAGTATGCTTAATACTAAAGCAGTGTTTAAAGTGGACTTACCTGTTGTTTGAGGAATACATTTTCTTTTTGCGATCCAGCATACTGGTCTTCCAAAGCTAGAAATTGAGACAGAAGATCCCTCTTTTCTCTCTCCTGAGTTGCCACCTTTTGCTGCAGCTCTATCCTCTCTCCAGTCAGGTTTTGCAGCTCACCCTGAAGTTCACTCAATTCAGTCTTTTGCGAATCAAACGAACTATAACTCAGTTCCATGGAGTCAATTTTTGCTTTTAGAATACAATTTTCTTCTTTAAGAGAGTTTTCGTTCTGACATAATTTTGAGTTTGACTCTTTTAGTTCCATTATTTCTGCATTCATTGAATCACAACTGTCTATATATTTTTCTTGTTCCTTCTTCATTTGTTTTCCTAATTTTAATGTTTCAGCTTCTTGCTTTTCATCCAAATCAATTATAGACTGCCTTAGGCCTTCTATTTGTAATTCTAAATTTATTTTCTCTTCTTCTTGTATTGTAAGCTTTTTCTCCAGTTCACTCTTCTCTGTTTCAAGACTTGAATTCTCAAACTCTAAAGACTCCATCATGTCTTTAAAATTGTCAACATCAGCTAAAGAATCTCTCAACTTTTTCTGTAATGTTTCAATTTCTTCAGATCCAAAGTTTGCTGTTGACTCTTTTATCTTTAGCTCATTCTCTAGCAAACCTTTTTCAGTTTGCAAACAATTCAGTGAGTCCTCCATTGTAGACAAATTGTCATGCAGGTTTTTGTTTTGTTCTTGTACCTTAGTTAAAATCAACTGAAGTTCACCAAGCTTCTTATCAGATTCATTTACTTCATTCTGTAATGTTGTCAATTGATCGTCCTTATCCGCACTTTCCATACTGGTAAATTCCACAACTTGTTCAAGTTCATCTTTTTCAGTTTCAATATTTCTTATACGTGTTTCAAGTTTGTCTACTTCAGATTGCAGTTTTTGTATTTCATTTTCTTGATCCTTTCTATTCTTTTCATTAGCATCAAACTCTTCTTGTAAAGAGGAAACTGATAATTTCAGATTTTCTGCTGTGCCTTCCATGTTTTCATATTTTTGTTTCCAGCTTTCAACTTCTATTTCAAGTGTCTCTATATTAATCATTATGCTGTCCTTTTCTTCCCTTAAACACTTTATGTTTTCTTTTGCCTCTGTTAGATCAGCAGATAAAGCATCAGTCTCATTATTTCTTTGGGAGCTTTCTATTTCAACATTTGCTATAGATTTTTCTAGGTCAGCCATAGTTATCTGCAAATTTTCTATTTCTTTTCTTGCTTTATTGTTTTCCTCTTTTAAAGCAAGCATGGTTTCAGTTTGCTTTTCAGTAGACTCTTCCAATTCCTGAATTATACTGGTTTTGCTTTGGCATTCAAGTTCTGAATTATTAAATTTTATTTTCCAGGTTTCAACATCTGCTTTTAATTCAAAGATAGAATTGTTCTTCAAAATAACATCTTCCTTTATTTCACTTAACTGAGATCTGTTATGTTCTACCTCATTGTTTAAACTACAAATGTCTTTCTCTTTCATCTCCTTTTCTCTAGCATTATCATTTATTTCAGACTTCAGTTCTGAGCAAAACTCTTCCAATTGTACTAACTTCAAACTTTTCTCACTGATCGATTTTTCTAAATCAATAATTTTGCTCTCACCAATATCCATTTTAGTGACAGCCAACAACTTCTCACTTTCCAATTCCTTTATTTGTTTTTCTAGTTTATTTCTTTCTTCTTCCAGTGATGTAATATCCCTTTCTCTATTTCTAACTTTATCTTCAAAAGTAAGCAACTTTTCTCTGTAACCCTGATTTTCTTCATCTAATCCCTCCATCTGAGTCGACAGCCGTGAAGTGGTGTGTTGCAAATCTTGTTTTAATCTTTCTACTTCAATATTTGCCTGCTGCAAATTCAACTCAAGTTCTTCTTTCTTCGTTGTAAGATCATATATTTGATCTTGCAGTGATTTATAGCTGTTATCGACATGGTCAAGTTTATCTTGTAAATTCTGTGAAAACACCTGGGTTGACTGCAACTCATTTTCAGTCTCACCAAGCTTCTTGATAAAATGTGCCTTTTCTGTCTTAAAACTGTTTAGTTCTGAGCTTAGTTTATCTACTGAAACAACTAAATCAGAATTTTCTTCTTCAATCAAATCTAATTTCTCTCTCAATTTTTGTCTTTCTTTTTTCACTTCTTCAAAATCACTACCATTCTCCATTAGAGAAAATTCAGCTTTTTCAAGTCTCTGTTCCAGTTCAGTTTTGTTGTTTTGAATTGTTTTCAATTCATCTTGAGTACTTGACAGAGTATCTTCCAACAATTCAATGTCTAAAGCATTCGATTTGCTTGCTCTTTCAAATTCAAGTTTAATATCACAGTAATCCTGTCTGATTTTAAACAACTCTGTTTCATAGTCCAAATTTATCTTCTGAAGATTTTCCATTTGATGATATGCTTCTGAAAGTCTTTCTGTTTTAACACTTTGTTCTTCTCGTAGCTGTTCTAACTCTTCAGTTTTTACACACAACACATTTTGTAACTGGTTTAACTCAAGCTCTAACTGTGTTTTTGATTCTGTGTTAGACACTTCTTTATCATTCAATATGTCTTTTAAACTCTGCAGCTCTGATTCCTTTTTATCAATGGTACATTTTAAACTCTCAATATTATTCGTCATTTCAGTTTGAGCAAAAGTAAGTTCATTCTTTTTTGTCTCAAAAGCATTTGCAGCAAGACAACTTTCCTCTAACAAATTCTTGAGTTTGTAATTTTCCTCTTCAACCTCTGTCATTGATTGGTTTACTTTGTCCCTCTCCTCTGTTAATGTCACAATTTCAGACTCTTTTACATCAAGCTTTATTTGTAGGTCTTTCAACTGAGAGTCTGTGCTAGCTTGGCTCAAATTAGTTTCAGCTTCTGTTTCATTGTACCTATCTTGTAACTCGCTCAAGTCGTTCTTAAGTGTATCCATAGCATCCAATTGTTCTTTTTCCTTATTTCTTTCAACTAATAAACTATGTTTCAATTCTTCAATTTCTGTGCAAGCCATATTTACCTGTGTTTCAAAATTAAGTTTGTCATTTGATAACATTTCTATTTTCTTCAGTTGTTCTACAATTTCTTCTTCCATTGATATTACTTTTTGCTGTGACAATGTTAAGGATCCGTCTGTAGTCTCCAATTTGAATCTTGTCTCTTCTATATCTTGCTTCACTAATATCTCTCCCTCTTGTAAACTACCAATCTGTTCATTCAGTGTTTGATTTTTAGTTGAAATCAACTCATTTTCATTCTCCAAATGTGAAATTCTTGTTGACAACAAAGCATTTTCTTCTTTTAAATAATCTTTTTCATTTTCTGAATCTTTCAACTTACTCCTTTCAAGACTAAGAACCTCACTCTGCTCCTCAAACTGCTTTTCCAAAGCTTTCATTTTATTTTCAGTTTCAGTAACTGCATTTTCTAGTTTATCATTTAAACTGGACAATTTTTTTATTTTTTCTTCTTCTTCAAACCGACTGCTTTCTTGACTCTGTTGCATTTGACTGACTTCTGTCTGGGCTTCAGTTACTTTATTTTCCAACAAGAACAACTTATCTTCAGAACATGTCATTTTTTCCTGGTAATGCACCAATTCTTCTTTTATAGAATCAATTTCTTGAGTATGCCCTTCTATGACATTCTGTTTCTCCTCTACCAACCTATTAAGATCAATCTTCTCCATATCCGAGGACATTAAACGATCAGTCAAATTTGTAACACGTTTTTCAAGTGTACCATTTTCTCTCTCTAACCTTTCAATTCGCTTTTCCATCTCCTGACCTTGTTCTTGAAGCTCTTCACAATCAGCTTGACATACCTGCAACTGACTGATTTTCTTATGCAACATATCTGCAGTATCAGACTTTTCTTTCTCTAAAAGGATAATTTGATCATTAAAATCTTCAATTTTCTCCTCAAGTATTTTTATTTGTTCTTCATTTTTAGCAGTGTCTGATTCACTTTTCAATTTGTATTCATCATATTCAGTCTGTAATTGTGTTAGGTCCATTTTTACAATGTTAAGCTCAGCCTGAGATGCAAAGAGAGCCTTGTTCTTTTCTTCATATTCATCAACTTTATGAGCCAACTCTGTCGACAATTCTTTGTTAGCAGCATCCTTTCCATCAGCTATGTTGGCCATTTGATCAAGCTGATTTGTAAGGGCAATTGCTACTTGCGATGAATCTGTTGATTTTTCATCAAGAGCATCTTTCAATAAAATTGCTTCTTTTTGTAATTTCATTATTTTATCTTGGTATTTATTATTTTCCTTTTCTGTCACTTCTTGTTTAAACTTCACTTCATCTATTTCTAATTGTATTTCAGAAAGTTTTTTCTCCATTTCATCTCGAACAGTAGTCACCTCCTGCATTTGACTGAGAAAACGTTCTCCCTCTGCTCTAGCCCTTTCTAGTTCTGCTTCTAACTGCCTTATATTTTCATCTTTTCCCTTTATAATGTTAATGTTTTCTTCATTTTGTAAATTGAATTGAATTTTAAGAGACTCTCCTTCGGCTTTGTGATGTTCTAATCCGTCCTTTACTGTATTAATTTCACTATTTATCTCTTCAATTTTTGATGACAGTGCCATTTTTGTGTTTTCAGACTCTTCAAATGCAAATTTTACTTGCTGAATTTCTGTATCTTTATCTAGCATCCTTGCATTAACAGTCGTTTGTTCTACTTGACTAGACTCCAAGGCAATTAGAGTAGAATTTAACTTATCAGTACAATGAGATAACTCTGATTCAAGACCTTCAATTTCTTTTTGTTTCCCATCTACCATATTTTTCATTTCCTCCAGTTCCTGGTTTAATTTTGCCTTGAGTACAGAATCCTCTATAGAATTATCACTCAAGTCATCTTTCAACGTTTGAACGTTTCTTTCCAAGTCCTCTATTTTTGATACATATTGTGTTTCACGGTTACAACTTTCAGACAGTGTGAAATTTAACTCTTCTACTTGAGTTATGTACTGGTTAATTTTCAATGCTATTTCAGATTTACTTACCTCAAGGTCTTCTATTTCTGCAACTTTCTTTTCCAGAATTTCTGATAATTGCTTTAGTTCTTTTTGGACGACTTCAATTTCTCCATTTTTTCCTTCAATAACATTCTTTTGTTGGTCTATTTCCTGATTGAATTTTGCATTGTTGATAGATGCTTCAACACTCTGATCACTTAATGCATCCTTCAAAGTCTGAATTTCCATTTCCAGTTTTTCATTCTTTGTGTTTTGTTTTTCTCTGGCACTTTCAATTTCATCTAGTGCAAATCTTAACTCTTCAATTTCAGTAGTAAGCTTGCTGTTGGATGATTCTACTGACATTTTTTGATCTTTTAAAGTTTCATATTGTTTTTCACTTTTTTCAAGTTTTTCTGTTGTATGGTTTACTTCATTTCTCAATTCCACAAGCTCTTTATCTTTCCCTTCAATTACAATTTTTAATTCACTCAAATCAATATTCATTTTCTCGAACTCTGATGCAAGGGACATTTTCTCAAACTCTGTATCATTTAATTGTTTCAATTTGTCATCAAGATTTTCCCTCAAGTGATTTAGTTCTCCTTGAAGTTTCTGTATTTCCAGATTATTGCCATCTGTGATGTTCTTCTGCTCATCTAACTCTTGCTTTAATTTTACTTCAGTGGCAGACCCTTCTATCGAAAGGTCACTGAGTTCATCTTTTAGAGACATTATCTCTGTTTGAAGACTATTAAGAATCTCTGATTTCTCAACAATCTGTTCTTCATTTTTACTAACTTTGAATTCCAATTCCTCAACGACACTTTTGAGAGTATTTTCCCTACATTGAAGTTCCTGATTTTGTGACTGAATTAATTCAGCAGATTTAATTGATTCATCAAACTTTGCTGCAACATGTGATAACTCTGTTCTCACAGTATTGATTTCCTCATCCTTACCATCTATAATATTTTTAAATTCTTCTGTTTGCTGCTCCAAATGTGTCTTGGCAGAAGACAGTTCCAGTTCCAATCTATTAGTTTCATCTTGAAGAGTATGGATCTTTATCTGTAGTTCACCAATGTTTGTCAAGTGTGTGCTAACAACAGATTTTGTGTCATCAAGAGCAAATTGCAATTGCTCAACCATTGCAGTAATCTCTATGGTTTTGGATTCTAATAATGTATTTTTTGAATCCATTTCTTCATTAGAAGTTTCTACCTTTGCAAGAGTTTCTGTCTTGCGATTTAATTCATTTCTTATTTCGTAAATTTCAGAATCTTTTCCTTCAACAGTGTTTTGAAGTTCTGTTACATCTTGCTTTAGTTTTGCCATGTTGATTGATTCTTCCATTGCTTGATCACTCATGTCGTCTTTAAGGGTTTGAATTTCAAGTTGTAGCTCAGATATCAATGTCTGACTTTTTTCCTCTGCAGATTTCAAGTTACTGGTAACGAATTGTAATTCGTCTATCTGCTTTTCAAGACCACGCTTATCCTTCTCAGACTCTTCTTTTTCTATAGTAACTTGGTCAAGAATGCAACTTTTTGTATTGACTTCTTTTGTTAAATGATTGATTTCACTTTTTAATTCTCCAATTTCAGAATCCTTTCCACCAGCAATATTTTGGAATTCAATTACCTCCTGGGTCAGTTTGGCAGTATTCACAGATTCATTTATAGCTTGATCACTTAATTCATCCTTCATCGTCTGAACATTGTTGTGAAGTTCAGCTATACAAGCTTGACTCTTCTCCTCTGCAGATTTTAACTCACTAATATTAAACTGCATTTCTTCAATTTGTTTTTCACGACATTGTTTATTCAACAGGGCATCTTCCTTTTCTGCATTCACTAATTCCAAGGCACACAATTTTTTCTCCAGCTGTTCTGCTGAATTACTTATTTCATTTGATAATTTTCCTATTTGTGATTCTTTTTCTTCAATGATGTTCTGTAGCTCTTTAACATCCTGCGACAATTTGGCAGTATTCACAGATTCTTCCATGGCGAGATCATTTAGTTTATCCTTCAATGACAGGATTTCATTATGAAGTTTTCCATTTTCGCTTTGACTCTTCTCTTCGGCAGTTCTTGATTCACTAATAGCAAACTCTAGTTCTTCAATCTGCATTACAATACATTGTTTAGATAATATGGCCTCGTCTTTTTCTGTAGTGACTTGTTCTAGTGCAGAGGATTTCATATGCAATTTTTCTGCTGAATTAATTGCTTCATCTTTTAATTTTGCGATTTCCAAATCATTTCCTTCAGCAGTATTTTGAAGCTCTTTCACCTCCTGCATCAATCTGGCAGTATTCACAGACTCCTCTAAAGCTTGATTACTTAATTCATCTTTCAATGTTTGGATTTCATTTTTAAGTTCTCCTATAATATCAAGACTCTTTGCTTCAGCAGATTTTGATTCATTACTAGCAAATTGCAATTCCTCTATTTGCTTTTGAAGTTCTCGAGTAGTCAAAACAGCCTCATTTTTTTCAGCAGTCACTTGCTCCAGTGAACCAGATTTCAGAGTTAGTTCTTCTGCTAAATGGCTGCCTTCATTTGCTAATTTTTCTATTTTTGAATCTTTCCCTTCTACAATGTTTTGCAGTTCTTTTATTTCCTGTCTAATTCTGGCAGAGTTTACAGATGCCTCCAAACTTTGGTCACTTAATTCATCCTTCAATGTCAGGACTTCATTCTGAAGTTGTTCTATAACAGTTTGACTCTTTTCTTCAGCCAATTTTGAAGCATTGATTGCAAACTGTAGTTCTTCTATCTGTTTTTCAAGACATTGCTTATTCAACATGACATCCTCTTTTGTAGCGGTAATTTGTTCCAGAGAACCAAGAATCTCAGTAACTTTCTCTGCTGAATGACTAAGTTCAGTTGTTAATTTTTCTATCTCGATATCTTTCACTTCCGCAATATTCTTTAGTTCATTTACCTCCTGAGTCAGTTTGGCAGTGTTCACAGATTCTTCCATGGCCTGATCACTCAATTCATCTTTCAATGTCTGAATTTCACTTTGAAGTTCGCCAATAATAACCCGACTCTTTTCATCTGCAGAAATTGATTCTTTAATAGAAAACTGTAACTCATCTACCTCTTTTTCCAATCTCTGAATACTTGATTCAGCTTCTCCCTTTTCTTCCATTACCTTTTCTAGCATAGATTGTTTCTTAGAAAGTTCTTCCATGTAATGATCAACATCTATTTTCAGTTGCTGTATTTCGGAACGATATCCTTCAACAGTGTTTTGAAGTTCTTTTAAGTTTTGCTCCATCTTTGCTCTATTTACAGATTCTTCCATTTGTTGGTCACTAAGCTCATCTTTCAATGCACCAATTTCTTTCTGCAGTTCTGCAATTGAAATATGTGCATTTTCATTTTCCTTTTTAGATTCATCTAATGAGAAGTGTAATTCGTTGAGCTTTTTTTCAAAAGCATGAGCTGTTAACTGCAATTCTTCCTTTTCCAAAGTTACCTTTTCAAGTGCAATAACTTTTGTATTTAGATTTTCAGAAATGTGGCTTACTTCACCTTTCATTTCATTGATTTCAGATTTCCCACCATCTAAAATATTTTCAAGTTCTTTAATTTCCATTTCCAATTTTGATATTGTTTCAGTCCTTTCTTGTGTCTGTTTATTGAACTTGTCTTTCAAGTCTTGAATTTCATTCATTAAAACTCCATTAAGTGACAGGTTCTTTTCCTCAGAAATCTTAAGTTCTTGCAAAATAAACTTTGATTCTTCATTTTCTTTTTGAAAACTTGATATTCTCGATTCTAAATCAATCTTTTCTGCATGAACAGATTCATTGGTCTTTTGCAATGTATCAACTATTGAAGATTTATCACTCACTTCACATTCCAAACTCCTTATCTTAGAACTCATTCCATCTTTAACGTTTTTCAATTCTTCAACCTCTTGTTCCAGTTTTGCTTTTATCTGTGAATATTCAAGGTCTTTGGAGGTAACGTTGTCTTTCAATATGTTGATTTCATTGGTCAACTGTTGTGCTACCACTTTCACCTTCTCTTCACTTAACTTCATTTGTTCCAATGAGAAATGACATTCTTCGACTTCAGTCTGAAGCTTTGTTATTGTTGCTTGTAAATCACTTTTACATCCTTCAGCCTCTTCACAGTTTTTCTGAATTTTTGCATTGTTATTATTTGCACGTTCTAATTCAGTCATTAAAGTATTCATTTCTTCAGCTTTACTTTCACAACTATTTGTCAATTGGCTGATTTGCTGGTTCAACTCTGCAATTTGTTCTGTAAAAGTGTTTTCTTTGTCATTTAAATTATCCTTAAGTGCCTTTACTTCTGCATCTAGTTCACTGATGCTCCTAACATGTGTTTCCTTCAGTGATTCTGCCTCTGACATGGCAAACTTTAACTCTGCTAAATTTGTCTCCAATGTTTTAACCAGCAATTCAAGTTCAGTTTTAGCAGATTCATTTTTTACCATAGTTTCTTGAGCCTTTTCTAATTTTTCCAAAGAATGAGACAACTGAATATTTAATTCTTCTACTGATCTAACTTTTTCTGCAACCTCATTTGACAATGTGTCAACTTCATGGGAAAGTTTTGATTTCAGTTCTGCTTCAGAAACTTCTTTCTCAGACAGTGCATCCTTTAAACTTTGTACTTTTTGGTTCAGTTCTGTAATAGTATCTTTGTCCTTTATGCACTGCACCTGATTAGTTTCAATTGCTTCCTTAAATTCTTCTATCATGGTCATGTGTTTCTTATTTTCCATTATGATTTCATCTTTTTCCATCATGACCTTGTTGAGCAGTTCTCCTGTTTCTATGTTCCCCTTTTCAGCTGCAATCAATTGTTCTTCCAAAGACAACGATTTGGCCTCGGCTGTTTCAAAACTAAACTTGGTGTCTTCCAAATTCTTCTCAATCAATATTTTCAAATCAGATGACTCACTTAGTTGTTTTTTGATACTGCTTAGCTCAGAAGATAATTTCTCATTTTCTTTTGTTCTACATTCATTAACTTTATCAACTTCAAGCTTCTCCAGTTCTATTTTTTCTAGTTCTGTCTGACATTCTTTAAAAGAGTTCTCGGTCTTTTCAAAGGAAATATTTAAGTCATGCTTTTCTTTTGTTACCAGTTCCACCTTTTCTAACAAGGTATTTATTCTATCTTCTGCCTTTTTTAAATCAATTGTTATTGTTTTCTTCTCTTCCTCATGCTCCATTTTATTTGTCTCAGAATCACTCTTTAACTGCCTTACATCTTCATTTGATGATTTAAGCTCATTTCTAACAATATCCAATTGTTTTTGGGCATCATTTAATTTATCTCCAGTGTGAGACAATTCTGATTGGAGCTGAGCAATCTCTCTATCTTTACCAGTCTGAATATTCTTAAGTTCCTCTATTTCCTGTTTGAAAGAACTATTCATGCCCTGCAGCTTCTCTAATTCTGTTTTTATCTGAGATAATGTTGATACCAAAGTATCTTTTGTCTTTTCTAATCCAATTAACTTCTTTTCAAGCATGTCTTTCTCTCCTTCAAGGTTTTTCATGTCTGCTTTGCAATCTTGAAGCTCCCTGCTTCTTTTGTCTAAGCTGGATTCAACATTTTTCTTATTATCTTTCACATTTTCAAGCTCATTCACTGTTGATTTCATTCTTTGTTCTAGCTTACTGTTTGTCTCTGTTAGATCTTTAATCTGCTTGTCCATTTCTTTCTGCATTTTTTCAGAACCATCTTTTTGTTGAGCTATGGAAACTTCTTTATTTTTTAGATCAGTCTTCATTGCCTCACTTGAAGTTTGTGCATTTGTTAATGAATCTCTAAGGAATTTCATATCTTTGTGTAATTTACTATTTTCTTGCTCTTTTTCGCCAAGATTGTTTTTCAACTCACAAATTTCTTGATCCAATTTTCCTTTAGCTTGAGACTCTTGAGCTGCTTTTCTGTTACCAGCCTCTTTCAAGTTTTGTACTTCAATAGTAATTACCTTAAGCATGTTTGCTAATTTATCCTCTTTTGATTTTGATTCAGTTTGTATCTTATCTACTTCTTTTTCTTTCTTTTCAAGTAAATCTTTAAGTTGCTTAATTTCATCATGTGACTTTTTTTCCATGATTTTCATATTTTCCTTCTCTACTTTAAGCTGTTCAGATACATGCTTAAATTCAGACTCCTTAACAGTGCTTTGGTCCTTCAATTGTGACTTCATGTTGCTGTTTTCTGCCTGCAGGGTCAGCATTTGGTTTTCCATATCAGTAGCCTTCTGTTTGAGAGTTGCACACTCAGCTCTGAGGGCAGCACATTCCTTTGTCTGGTGCTGGTTCATCTGCTTCAATTTGTCATGATCCGCCTGTAACTTCTCATGTTTGTCACCATGACCCATTTGTTCAAATTCAAATTTGTCAACCATTGTCTGCAGGTTTGAAATCTGAAAATAAACAGTGACACATGGAATGTGGATTTTTTTATATTTAAATTTTATTCTTCTTGTATGAATTAGAAATACATTTATCATGTATCAACACATTATAAGATGTATTATTGTACACTTTGAAATTATAATTTTAATTGGGATTAAAATTTTTGTTTATTTTGTTGGCACCAATTACTTTCGTCAAACTGAAAAAATATGAGCCACTTTGATTTTTTTTCGCATAGGCGACCAATGCATGAGTCCTGCATGAGATGTAATATTGGATAAGCTTTATAGGGAAAGTACACCTGTACATTCCTGGTAAAGCTAAATTTTTATTCTATACTACAAAAATTTCGTGGAGTTTTAATTTTCTTGTTGGGGCTCCCCATCAAATCAAAAAATCAACAAAAAATTAGTACCACACGAAAATTAATTATTTCTCAATACTATGTTTTTATATTCTTGTTTATAGCACGAGAGGTAAATAAAAATATTCTGTTCTGAAAATAAGCAAGTAACATACAAACATGAAGTTGTCTAATTTTTAGTATTTGTTTCCATAGTAACAGAAACAAGAGGCCCAAGAAGGCCTGAGGATGCTGTACCGACTCATAGTTGCCATAGCACTTTTTGAAATTCTCCTATGCAATAGAAACATCGGGGCCGGGTCATTTTTAACCCTATGGACACCATTTGAACAAATCTTACAAAACTATAGTTGGTCATCATTACTACATAAACATTTTGAAAATCTGTTGTGCCGTTCATGAGAAGAAGATTTTTTAAATTTTGGACTATTTTTAGTAATGTTGGCCATCTTGAATTTTAGATAGAAAAATATCTTCTGTATAGTGTCCTATGCAATAGAAACATCCACATGAAGTTTCAGTTTAATTGGCCTAGTGGTTTCAGAAATGATGAACAAAAAAGAGAATTTTCTGTTTTCCCATAGTATCCCTATGTAAAATTACAGGGCCTCTATAAATTTTAGCCCCTAAATTCTAATCTTCAATCAAACTCCTTCACATAGGGATAATTTATATCAAATATATACAAATCTGACACCGGTTCTTTCGAAAATGATATAGTAATTCCCAATTTGTACCCTTTTGGGGCCCCTCCTGACCCCTTAAAACATAGGAACCCAGTCATTTTTACAAATCTGAACCTCCTTCACCTTACAATGCTTTTGTGAGATATAGGCAAAATCATTTCCATTTAAAAAAAAAAAAAAAATTTATATTGACATGTGTCCACTAATTGAACCCTCGGGGCGGGGTTATTTTCAACCCTAGGGACACCATTTGAACAAATCTAACTAAACTAAAGTTGGTCATCATTACTGCATAAACATTTTGAAAATCTCTTGGGCTGTTCATGAGAAGAAATTTTTTTAAGTTTTGGACTACTTTTAGTAACAGTGGCCATCTTGAATTTCAGACCAAACAAAAAAAATCTTCTGTATAGTCTCCTAGGTAATAGAAACATCCATGTGAAGTTTCAATTTAATTGGCCTAGTGGTTTCAGAAAAAGTGCTGCTAACAGATGACAGTCGACGGACAACGCGCCAATGCATAAGCACTTCTGGCCTTTGGCCAGTAGAGCTAAAAATAGTACAAATGAAAACTTCCTCATAGCAATAGACAGTACTATACAACTAGGCTGACATCTTTAGAAAGTTGCCTTCAACATTTTTGAATTGTGATTTGGAAGCAGTGAATTTTGTAATTTTGACTATTTGTTTTCATAGTAACAGAAAAAAGACTGAAAATGAAAACGCCGCAGTAGTAAAGGCACTACTAGACCACTAGGTTGACATCACTTGGAACACCTTGGCTATTACTACGTAATAACCTCGGAAATAATACGGGGGCCGGCCGCCATATTGCTGTGACCCGGCCTTTCTGCCGAGTACCAGACTAACACATGGCCAGACTACATTCAAAATGGAGACTATCAACCTGAAAACATGCTCATTATGTTTACTAAAGAATAGAGACATGTATAATGTTATTGGCAGAAAAAGCTTTGAATTAATTTGTTTCCATTATGTCCAAAGAATTCTGAATGCACATCGAAAAGTCAGCCATTTTTGTTTACGATAATAATGGGAAGTAGCTTGCCGGGGCAAATTACCAATTGGTGTATTCCTACAATTATTTACGAGGTCTAATACTGAAGATTACGGAATTTGCCGAGTATGTACGATTGGGTTGACATGTGTACAATATTTCCTAAAGTCACCTTGAACGGTTTTGGAGTTGTCCTCCAGAAACAGCAAATTTAGTCATTTGGGCTATTTTCCATAGTTACAGATAAAGACACTACTAGACTATTAGTTGGACATGTGTATTGTGTACAAAGATCCATGAAGTAACCATGATCGATTTTGGAGTTCTTCTTCTTCCTTGTAATGTGCAAGACACACTCTGAGGCATCGATGCACTTGTGCTCTGAAAAGCATTTGGATGCACTGAGAGTGCCCAATTCATTTATTTATTATTATTCCCTGCAAAAAATGTCTTTGCGACGCCGAGGGGTTATAACCAATGTCAGAGTGGCAACCCTAAGCATCAGGTACATAAAGTGTTGTCAACATTGAACAACGGATTTCCAAGAACATATCTGTGGAAATTCCCCCCAATTCTATTCTTTTTAAACCATATTGGATTTTGCAGGGCGACAATATTTATTATAGTCATTCTGAACAGGCACCAAGGAACAAGTTCTATTCTACCTATTACTATAATAACTGATTCCAGAATTAATAAAGTTAATATTTTTGTACATTTCCCAATACAATGTAAACCCCTTTTTTTGTTTTAAAGAAATAGCTCAGATACAATGTGTGGCTTTCAAACATAAAACATACTAAGTTTGAAGGAATACAAAGAATTTGATGATTTAGTTGCCAGGATTTGTGATGGACAGACATCCCCCCAAAAAATCTTTATTATGAATGTAGATACTCTTGTTAGCAACTAAACAGGAGAAATCAACATAACATTAGGTACCTGACAAAATGTAAACTTAGGTACCAAACATAACCCGCTACCTTATAAATGCCACCTACTTCATTTCTAAATGCAACAACATGAATATTTTCTCGATACTACTGTATCAGTTCTGTGTTTCAGATAAGCTTTTCTTCAAATGAGTATTTTAACCTTTAAATTAGTTGGCGAAGCTTGTTTTCAAATTTGTTAAAGGTTAAAATGAACATTCTTATAAAATTGCCTTTTAAAACAACTACTCAATACTTAAAATTGAGAATAACCAATGCTTATTTTACCCCTTAATTTAAATTTCAATGCTTTATTCAGATATTTCAGTGCTTAAATAATCCCAAATAGTGCTTATCTGGAGCATTGTAAGAAATAACAAAATTTTATAATGTGTCCCCTGATATCCCCTGAATAGACTTGTCCTGAAACGTTTCTACGCTGAAAAGCATGGTCTTTGTCTTTTAATCCTTTACTTCATATATAGACGCCTTTGGACACCTTATATAGAAGGCTTTTGAATTATCGGGTGAATTATGTTTATATTAACTGACAGAGTGGAAAACAGTACAGGAAGTGTTCAGATTGCTCGTTCCTGCACAGTTTTCAAAGGCCTTCTGTGATTGGTGTGGGAAAACGCGTATCTATGGAGTAAAGGGTTAACTGTTACAGTAAAATGGTGTCAAAATGTAGAAAACAATAAACAACTGTTTGTAAGTTATACCTTGCTGTTTTCTTGCTCTATCTGTTTCTTCATATGTGCTATTTGGCCATTGAGAGCATTAATATGACTGTCTTTTGTGTGAACTTCAGTTGCAAGCTTCTGACGCTTCTGCTCAATCTCCTGACAAGACTCTGAGAGACTCTGAGTTTCACGCTTCAGGGCAGATACCTGAGCCTTCTCATCCTCAACACGGCGTTTTTCTTTTTGTACCACCTGGAATAAACAAGTATAAAGAAAGTTGAGTGCATTTTGAAAACAGAATTATTTACTATTTAAGTTATGTAACATAATTTATTACTGAATTTGTACCACTTCATATTTCTGCAAATTAAAAATACATCATTTTAGGATGATGCTCAGAACCTCATCAATACAGTTTAGCATGGGATTTAATTGACCCTCTCTGCAAGTAACTGATAACTTTCCCACTTGAATCAGTGGTGAGACGAATGATAATGAGATACAATGTTGTATATCAATCATCACGGAGATTGTTGCCGGGCCGGGATTCAAACTTCAGACCCCTGGATTGATAGTCAGATGCGTAACAGACAGCTAATCGGGCCCAGCTTAGATGAGAAAATGAAGGTTGTCTACTTTTCCATTGTATTCAAGATTATAAAAAAGCAAGTCCAAGCATAAGACTCACCAAGTGTGAGAAATGAAAGATCCTGTGTAAGAATAAGTCATGCTAGGTAAATGTCTAAAAGCATAAAATTATGTTTAAAATTAACATTTATAAAGCATTTATGTATTTATAACTGAAATACAAAAAAATATTCATTTCAAAAATGCCAGAAAGTAAATTTTTTTTATATTATGGTTGACTTATTGTGCTTATTTTAACTTTGCAATACTATTGATATTACTGAATGTTCTATCATATCAATTTTGCAGGTTCTACTATTATAATATGTGGATTGATTTCTTTGCAAAACATACAAAAATTGCTAAAATGTCAAATAAGCTATTAATTCATTTGATTAGGGTTTTTATTTCATTTTTTTATATGAAAAACAACTAGTTCAGGAGCATAGACACAAATTTGATATTGGTGCAGCTAAATATTTTACAAAACATGTAATTTTGTAGACTTTCAAACAAACAGCACCACTAGAGACAGTCCTACAGGACAAGTAAAAAACAAAATATTGGATAAGCATACAAATACAATGTAAAAAGGTTTTTGAAATTAGCTAAAAACTGTAGAAAAGTTTTGAAATTATTGGAGCAACAGCAATAGTAATTGCCACACACCATGCCACACCTGTGTCTTTGCCCATGTAGTTCACACTGTTTAAAAAACTGATAAAATTTTAGGTACCTGTTCCATGCTGTCCATCTTGAACTGTTTCATTTCCGATTCCTTCTTCAGACGGTTCATCTGAGCCTCTATCTGCTCCACCTTCTGCAAGGCGCGGTGTGACAGATCCGCCTTCCATTCGTCTGCAGCCCAACTCATGATGACTGCTTGTGATTTCTTCGTGATTTAAATAGTAACCTGTCCAATGCAATAAAAAAAGCCTGTGAATGCTGTGTCCATTTTAATGTCAGTTTGAGGACAAGCAATATCAGTTGATTTTGCTGGTAACTACACAAAGGTACTCTTACTATTCTTTTCAAACTTGTGTGAATATTAAGCTCCTACATTATGTGACCAGTTGATCTTAGTTTAATTGTTAAATAAACTCTAGTTACGGAGTAAAATAGACAAGACGCTCCTGGGCCTTAACAGTCACCTGATTATCCTTGACGACATAAAGCTGTATGAATCTATTTTCCAACTTCTGTAAATAAAACATAAGCATCAACTGTCATGTCAGCAACAACAAATCACACCAAAAACCATTCAAATGAGTCTATTCAGTCGTCAGAAATTATGTTTTTGTCATTTACTGTTATATAGATTTAGTAAAGTATGGTAGGCTCATCCCAGGATCAAACTGTGAGTACCAAGGACATGCAATTCATTTTTTTTATAAAGGACTCATATACGTCCATAATCATGCTCACCATGTGTTTCCCATTGCTTCCTATAGTTAGCAGAACATTTTCAAAGTTTACTTTAAATTTGACTGTTTTGGCTCTGTCCACAAGGCTCCAGAGGGGTGGTGGGACCATGCAATTCACAATTTCGATTCATCTTTAGGTACCAAACCAGCATACAGTATTTCATTATGATTGGGCTTACAGTTTTTGAGAAGAAGTCGAAAATGTTAATTGTTTACGGGCCCACAACAACGAACAAAAGGTGACTGCAAAAGGTCCCCGGGGAAAAAAAATTTGGGACTAACCCAGGGCAAGTAGGTTGAAAAAATCTACTTGCCCTGTCTGAAAAATAACTTGCCCTGATCAACGGTTCACATGCCCAGATTTTTATTACCAATACACCTTGCGGTATAATATGAAATTTTTTAACATAGTGTTAATTCTATGTAGGGTTAGCTCCCCTTAATATTATGCATGTCTAAATGACAAGTTTTAGAGTTTGAATAAGACTGGGAGAAGTCAGAGAATTTCAGGAGAACTGACTACATCTCTATCAGTATGCCCAACTTATTATATTGTATTTAATCTTTGTTCTTTATTGACTTTCATTTCTGTTCTGTCGATTCAGTATATTTAAAACATTATTTTAAATATCTTTCTTTTCTTTTCTAATTATTGCTGTCATAACATACAATAATGGCAATGTCAAGCCTACAAAGCTGTTCAATCAATCATCTATCCAAGAGTACTTTTTTGCCTTAGGGTGTTTTGTAGTGATGACATAGTTTAGATCACTGCACAAAACTCTGTTTATAAAGCCTTTATATCAGAGTGATAATTTTGGAAAATATATGTATTATGAATGTGAAGTTATAGTGCACTGGACTATTTAAAAAAAAAGTGGAATATTTGAATACTTTACAAGATATTGGACTTTTTAGATTTTCTTCCTCTTCAAACAAAGGAATTATTTGCACCAGAACAAGTGGACATTATTTTATGCAAAACTTTGACACTTTCCCTGGATTATAAGAACAGTTATATATTTTATAAGCCTGAACAATAATCTTGACAAAGGAAAACATGAACAAAGGAGATCATATTAAATCTGCCAAAACACAGGCTAAACAATCCACAGCCTCCGGCAAAGCTCCTAGTGCAAAACGACCAAATAGTGATTTATCTCTTAACACCACCTCAGAAGAAATATCTATAATGAGTGCACAAATGGATGTATTGACTGAAAACATACAATCAATCAGGGAAGATCTCAAAAGCATCATGAGAAAAGAGGAAATGGAAACTTTCATTCATCAAACTGTATCAAAAATAATATCAGAAGTGAATGAAAACATTGAAGTGACCATATCGTTAAAAATTGAGGAAAAAACAAAACATCTCCAAGATACGATCAAGACCTTAGCAGAAGAAAATAAAAGTTTGAGGCAAGACGTAAGCAAACTTGCAACAAGGATAGTTGAAAATGAAACAAAATCAAACAATGCTCTCGCTAAGAGTAATTATAACGAACAGTACTCGAGAAAAAACAATATCAAAATAATGGATATAAAAGAAAAACGTACTGAAAATGAGAAAGACCTTATTACTGAGGTGTCTCAGTTGCTAAGGAAAAAAGATGTAACAATTGACCCCAGTAAAATCCTTGCCATCCACAGAATCCCAGGTAAGGAGGGCCACCCCAAGCCGGTGCTGATAAAATTTACAAACAATACCGAGAAGAAGAATGTCATGATACACAGGACTGCATTTAAAAACATGGGCAACCGTATCGTGGACGACGTCACCAGGCTCAATGCTGGACTAATCAAACGACTATCAGACCACCCCGCCATTACCCAGTCCTGGTATTTCAATGGATTCATCTATGGAAAGACATCAAATGAAAGACGATACAGATTTGATCTATTCGACAAAGTGGAGGACATTATTGCAAAGTAAAACACAAAATGAACATAGTATGATTAATCAACATAATACTGTTGGGAATTTTTCATTATTTTGTGCTTTTTGTGTTCCGGTATATTAACTGATTTTCCATGACATATATCAAACTGTGGATTTACTTGAAATTAGCTTAAAATAAAAAAACAAAAAAAACTTTGCTATCTAGAACAGTGAGCATTAAATCAATGGTATATAAATAATTGTGTGAAAGGTGTATTTTTTTTGTGTATGTGTGTTTTAGAAAAGAAAGGGTGATCTTACTTATAATTACACAAATATACAGCTTTTAAACTAAATAAGTGTGCTTCAAACAGTTAATTGTGGAGTAATTTGATAAATCACTCAACCTTGCTGATAATATCTGTGACTTACAGTAGTATGGATAAGAGACAATGCTACTTATTATGGTGACATGTTTTTTGAACCATTGTATGAAAATATTGCTGGATACAATTATGGGATTATGAACTTTGGACTTTTATTTATTTATTCTTGGATATTCATAAGATTGGTGAGTGGGCAATTAACAGTTAACTTCATTAAATGTGTAATATGAAACATGGATAAGCCCATTTAAAAATATTGATTGCAGCATCTTTTTATTGTCTGTCTGTCTGTCTGTCTGTCTAGTATAAGATGCCTGCTGTGAAGATGTGGATGATCTAAGCACTTAGAAGCTATGGTATACACAGATGACATCATGTAGGTGTTTGACTGTATGTCTAATATTTAGTACTCGATTGTGTAACAATTAATAGTTATAAGCTCAACACATAGAATATCATATATGTGTTATTATGTATTCTCAACATTAGATACAGTATATCAATAAAAGTAAACATTTATATCCATTTTTGCACATGTAAGCTATGATAAATAAATAATATGACAGCAAGTAATATTTTGCAATTAAATTCTAAGTTTTATACATTATTAGGATCTATTTTTCCTTTATTACATATATTTTGTAATAGTAGAATATACTATTAAGAATTATTCTTTACAATTAGCTTCTTTATTCAAATGACTAAATTGTAATTCTAAAATACTGAATATGAACAACAATGGCATTTATAATTATCAGAGTTTTGTGCATTTCACATTTACGATGAGAGTGCACGCTTTAAGTGAATATTTTTTTCATATTTTTTTCATTATATTCTATTTTTTTAATGACTCCTCTGTGTGCGGTAATTTACAATTAATCTGTATTGAATATGGAACTTAAAATATTATCGGTTAACTGTCAGGGTCTTGGTTCTGTGGAAAAACGGAGAGATGTTTTCAATTACTTAAAGTCGAAAAACTGTGATATATATTGTCTTCAAGATGTTCATTCAACTCATATATCTGAAAAGTTTATTGAATCACAGTGGGGAAGTAAATGCATTTTTTCTTCTTATTCTTCAAACTCAAGAGGAGTAGCAGTCCTATTTAATAAAAATGTTGATTTTAAAGTTCACAATCATATAAATGACCCCGGCGGTAATTATTTGATAATCGATTTAAATGTTGATAATAACAGATTTACACTTGTTTCAATATATGGCCCAAATAGTGATTGCCCTACCTTTTTTGAAAACCTCATTTCACAGGTTAATACCTTCAATAATACCTCAATTATTTTCTGCGGTGATTTCAATGTGGTACAAGATCCAAAACTAGATTGTTTTAATTATAGACATATTAACAATATTGCATCACATAATAAATTACTTGAAGTTAAAGATCAATACAATTTAGTTGACCCATTTAGAGAATTCAATCCGGATACAAGGCGATATACATGGAGAAGGAAAAACCCTTTAAAACAAGCTAGACTGGATTTCTTCCTTGTAACAGAATCACTATTATCATCAGTTAGTAATTGCTCAATTACATCAAGTTACAGATCAGATCATTCTATGATTACTTTGAATATCATGTTTACGCCTTTTAAAAAAGGTAAGCCATTATGGAAACATAACAATAGCTTGTTGCAAGACATAAATTACTTAAATACTATAAATGAAAAGATAAATGACATAAAAACTCAGTATGCATTACCAATATATAATAAAGATAACATAAAAAATATACCGAATGATGAAATTCAATTTACTATAAATGACCAACTGTTTTTAGAAACTCTATTAATGGAAATAAGGGGGAAATCAATTTCGTATTCATGTTTTAAAAAGAAAGAAAATGAAAGAATTGAAAGGAATTAATAGGAGAAATTGAAAAAATTGAACAAGATCTATCACATAATAATATTGAACGATTAGAAACATTAAAAGATTCCTTAAGAAATATAAGAAAGCTAAAAATGCAAGGTATATTAATTAGAACACATGCTCAAATAATAGAAGATGATGAAAAACCATCCAAATATTTCTGCAACTTAGAGTCTCATAGTTATTCAAGTAAAATAATTCCAAAAATAGAAAAAGAAAATGGTACATTTATTACAAATCAAGATGAAATTTTAGACGAAGCAAAATCATTTTACCAAACATTGTACAAAAATAAAGACCCTGAACTTTTAGATACAAATTTAGAAATTGAACTGGAAAATTGCACAGTGCCCAAACTAAGCAACCAGGAATCCTCTGCCATTGAAGGGCTTCTAACATATGAACAGGCTACTATTTCGCTTAAATCTATGGCGAATAATCGCAGTCCCGGTACTGACGGATTTAGTGCAGACTTCTTTAAAGTTTTTTGGAGACAAATTGGTTACTTTGTCATAAGATCAATAAATTATGGTTTTAAAAATAAAGAATTATCAATTACTCAAAAACAGGGAATAATAACATGCATCCCAAAAGAAAACAAATCTAGATATCAAATGAAAAACTATAGACCAATTTCTTTACTAAATTCCATATATAAAATAGCATCAGGAGCAATAGCTAATAGAATAAAAACAACATTAAATAAACTAATTCATAAAGATCAAACAGGTTTCATGGCAGGCAGATATGTAGGGGAAAATACAAGGATTTTATATGATGTAATGCATTATGCAGAGGAAAACAATCTGCCAGGCTTACTTTTATTAATTGACTTTGAAAAAGCCTTTGACTCACTCTCTTGGAAATTTATAAACAAAGTTATGAAACTTTTCGGTTATGGTTATTCTATTATATCATGGGTTGAAGTCCTATATAAAAATGCTACGTTAGCAGTTACTCAGGGAGGCAATATTTCATCTTTTTTTAACATAGGAAGAGGTTGTCGTCAAGGCGACCCTTTATCTCCCTATATTTTTATTCTATGCTCTGAAATACTAGCTATTAAAATAAGAAAAAATAAAAACATTAAAGGAATTAAAATTAACAATACCGAATTTAAGATTTCTCAATATGCAGATGACACATCCACAATTCTTGATGGATCCGAATCATCTCTAAACGAAACACTGAATGAGCTCACACATTTTGCAAATATCTCGGGGTTATGCGTTAATTTTGATAAAACACAGGTTGTATGGATTGGAGTTAAGAAATACAGTAGTCAGACAATCAAAACAAAATGGAAACTAAATTGGGGAAAAAACGAGTTTAAACTATTAGGAATAAATTTTCATGTTGATCTAGACAAAATGAGTAATATTAATTATAAAGAAAAAATAAATATTATAAAATCTAAAATTAAACAATGGTCAAGAAGATATCTGACTCCATTAGGAAAAATCACTGTTATAAAAAGTTTGCTATTGCCTATTTTGAATCATATATTTGTAGCATTACCAAATCCTAATGAAAATGTAATCAAAGAAATAAATTCAATTTTTTACGATTTCATATGGGGTGGGGCAGCCAAAATAAAACAAAAAGTTATCACCAAACAATACATTGAAGGGGGATTAAAAATGATCAACATTGAAGCATTTATTTTAGCACTTAAGGCAACATGGATTAGGAGACTACTACGTATGGGGGGAACCTGGAGTGGAATAATAGAACAGGAAATTAGTTTATCAAATCTTAGCAATTTTGGAAATGCTTACACAGCAAAAAAGATAAATAAAATTAGCAATACATTCTGGCGAGATGTTCTTAAATCACACAATAGCATAATTCAATTAAACAAAATTACAACCTTAGAACATCTACTTCAGACACCAATATTTCAAAATAATAATTTGCTAGTAGGTGGAAAACCCATAATAAATAAGCTATGGAATGAAAAGGGTATATATTTTATTAATGATATCGTGTCAGAAAAAGGGGAGCTTTTGACAGAAAATGAATTTAAAACAATATACAACATAAAAAACAACTATCTACAGTTCCATGGAATAATACAAGCAATAAAAAAATTAGCCAAGAAATATGGCATAACCATAAACAATAAAAAGATGCCAAATCCACTTTTACCCACCAATATAAATGTATACTTTAAATCTATAAAAGGATGCCAACATTTTTACAATATTTTAAATAATAATGATGAAGTACCCACTTCAAAATTTAAATGGGAGCAAATCTATAATATCTCTGAGGAAACGTGGAAAGACATATTCTTATCACCTTTCAAATATAACTATAGCTCAATTTTACAATGGTTTCAAGTCAGGATCAACCATAGAATTTTACCAACAAAGAAATATTTAAAAATAATTAAAGCTGTCCCAAGCTCACTATGTTCTTATTGTAATCAAGAGGAAAGCATTATTCATTTACTCTGGACATGTCCTTCAACAAGATCATTTCTTCAAAAAATACAAACATGGTTTATAAGGAACAGTATAACTTTACCATTTATAGAAGAATTATTTATATTTAATATAGGAGAACATTATATAATGGCTGATATGCAGATCATATTAGAGATTAAATACTATATATTCTCAGCCAAAAAATTGACTTCTCCATTATCTATAACTGCACTTCACAACAGACTTAAACATTCCTTTAGGGCAAACAAATATATAGCAGTTAAAAATAATACCATAAAAACTTTTGAAAAAAAATGGAATAAATTCAAAACTTTACTTCAAGATTAATTTGATAAATACTGGTTTTAATTTCCTTCCATACAACTTGTGTTTTATCCAGGTTCTGGTAAAAAAATGTTTAAAATGTTAATATAGACACAATTAATAAGTAAGAAATGTTTTATTAAGACAAATGAAGCAAGTAAGTAGACCCTGAAAATAACACCAACCATAATGTAACATATTATTTTTATTATTATTTCTGTATCGTAAGTAACCGTGCACACAGAGTTGTTCTTTTTTATTCTCTATTGTGAGGTCCATTATTTAAAATAAATGCAAAAAACATAAGATTGACAGCTGAAAAATGAGTGAAAGAGGATGATCGAGAAAGTGTTTTTATGGAAATACGGAATACTTGTATTGATATTGCTCAGATTTGTTTATTCTCGCTCAAACATATAATTATCCATGTTGTTAATTGGAAAATAAATGGGCCACTACAGTGTAGAATGGCTGAAAAAAAAAAAAAAAAAAAAAAAAAAAAAAAAAAAAAAGAATAATGTGTCTATGTTAGATGATCTTGTAATGATATATTAGTCTGTTCCTAGTACAATAAAGTATGTAGCAATCAAAAAAAAAAAAAAAAAAAAAAAAAAGAGTACTTGGCAATATGATAAATAAATGCAGTCTATGATAGCTTTCAAATATCTAGAAAGTGCAACTAGTCAACTATATTTCAAATATTAAAAAAAAAAATACACATAATTAATCTTAATTGTTGTTTTTAATGATACTATATTTAAATCATGCCAAAGAAAATTATACGCTAAAACTACACAACCAAAAAGCAATAAGTCTATTACTATAATACCCCACCCACTTTTGTCTTTACCGTAAACTCATTTTTTAAATATCAACTTTCACACTTTCACAGAAGAAAATTTATGTACATACAGTTCCAGTAATTGTAAATCTACGAAAAATTTATAAAATTACCAGAACCTAACGCTGACATTTTACATAACGCGATCGATTGCAAATTATTTGCAAAAACATAATCAGATTTTAGAAATCTTTACCATTTGGGCAAAGGGAGATTATTTTATACTCTTCAATAATGATGAAATTTTGAGAGACACTAGCGAATTATGTCATCATCTATTTTAGATTAATTTATATTCAGGCTATCCGCCAATCAAATTAGAAGAATAAAAATAGATAAATGAATATGCATGAGAGAGTTTCCAAAGTTGCATTATGGGACATGTGGTGTAATAAACACTGCGGGGGTCAATTGTTTATACCGATTAGTTACGGTCTATAAACAACAGTTTGAACTGTGTCGTATCGAATAGAGATATTTACAGACCTGTGTATTGTAAAAACTAGCTTGTCCGATTTTTATGACAAGCCCGACGGGCAAATAACTTTGAAAAAGGCACATGCCCGGAT
Source organism: Panopea generosa (assembly GCA_029582155.1). Lineage (NCBI taxonomy): Eukaryota > Metazoa > Mollusca > Bivalvia > Adapedonta > Hiatellidae > Panopea > Panopea generosa. Next base: position 71,017,349 of record CM055901.1, on the reverse strand, counting down.
CCAGATTTGACAAGCCCCGGGCATCGGGCTATCCTATTCTTGGAGCACCGTCCATTGAGACAAAGTGTCAGGTGACCTGACAATAGCATATAGTGTATAAATGTATAGAAATTACTTCAAAAAATCAAACTTCCTGACTAACTTCTCCTTGAAGACAATGATCTTTATAAACAAACTGGGTTTCATTCCATTCACAACTGTAGTGTTTCCGGTAATCGAACTACCGTAGGTGAAAATATATCAAAATTCCCATATGCCCTTTATATTTACTGTCTGTGTCACCATTTTCACACTTCACAAACATCTGGTGTACAGAAGTTCACTGTGTTCCACAGTAAATGCATTGATTAACAGCACATACTAATGATGTAGAAAAAAAATACTTTAAATGAAAATTTTATTTTAGAATGTATGCATTACTAATAATCTTCTAAATCGACAATCCAGGATATTCAATTCAGAACAAAGAGACAGTGCTAAAACTTTAAAGCAGAAATAAGACCCTGTCAAATCCAATTACTTTATATTTACTCATGTTTTATAGAAAACTCATAAATCATATATATCTACAAGCAATATTCTTCAAGCTTCTCCACAGGCCATTTAGGCACAGGAGCACCCCAGCACTTGACTATCAGAAATGGTATTCCCCTAGCGCTTGAATTCTTTAACAAAATTTTATAAAAGCTTACTTTCCTATAAATCATTTTTTTCTTTGCATATCTTTTACATATCTGATACATACTCAATATGATGACAACTAATTAATAAAAGTTTTACTAATAAAATATATTTCAAAGAATGCCTAACACAGCACTTGAAAATGTGTTGGAGGTGTTAACACGCTCTTACCCCAGAGCTTCCTGTGGCGAACCCTGTTCTTACAATATGATCATAAAAGTAGGCTGATGTAAGTGACCTATGTGCATTCACTACACAATACAATTTTTATTTTGAAAAAAATATTTAATTAGGCCGAGTCATTATGATTTCACAAAATCTGTGAATGGAACACACCTACTAGGTGTTTCAATGAACCCTTTTCAACTTTCCTAAATTGTATTTCTATTGTTCAAATTTAAGGTATCAGGACATCTCGGCCCCTTGACATTTTGACCCCTCAGACATTTCGACCCCTCATTATCGGTAATAGTTACAAAAGGGGGATATCCACAATGGAATGATACTTTAAACATAAATTTCACATTGTAATGATCAATTCTGAAGCAATTTGTATGGGTTTTTTTTGTATTTCATATTGTTTTTTGTGTTAGTAAGTTTAAGATGAACACAAACAGCATATTTTGATATATTGTTCATGTAGAGTTTATATTACACTGATAATTATATTGATTGCTCAATTTTAAGAATGTTATCATTGGTTGTTTGTAGTTTCAGTTAAGTAGATAAATATAAATATAAAAATATAGCAATATAAGTTTAACAGTAATAACAAGAGTTGTCAGAAGACAACAAAGCTCGCCAACGGGATAAAACTCACCATCCATGCAAAGATTGAGATTGGAAACAAACACTAAAACTTAAATGCAACTAAACGCAAAAGTTTAACCTGGGTGTCTACAGACGAAAAAATTAAGTCCAAAAGGGCCATAACTTTGCCAACATTCAACCCCGAGTTATGGTTCCTGTCTCTGTGTGTTCCATCGATGATGGTGAACACACATATGAAGTTTCATTCATATCCAATGAGTGGTTGCATAGATATCTTACCAAATAAACTTTAATCTCAAAATTAAGTCCAAAATGGGCCATAACTCTGCCAAAATGCAATCCAGAGTTATAGTTCTTGTCTCTGTGTGTTCCATTGATGATGGTGAACACACGTGCAAAGTTTCATTCATATCTAATGAGTGGTTGCATAGATATCTTAAACTTAAATGCAACTAAACGCAAAGTTAAACCTGGGTCAACTGATATATTACATTTTTGAATGAATTTGTATTTTAACACAAAACCTTTATTTATATCTTTGTAGACTACCGGTAGATTTAAAAAAGTAAACTTGTCAACAATCATACACATTCTAAGAGACATAAACAAATGAAATTAAATGTATATTGATTGACATTCAAGGGTTTTATTCCCGTATCTAGTTGATATTAATTTCGATAAATATTCAAAAAAAAATCCTGGAAATTAATATTAATTAATGATTATGCATGCCCTAAACTGAATGTTTATTTTTACTTCAAAAATATACAACAAATGTTACAAAAAGGAGACGGATATTACATTTTTACCTGTAAGTCACCGTTGTTATTAACCTCTAATTAACTGATAATTTGCCATAGTGTGATGTAATGTTATGTACATCCTGTCATATACTGACAAACCCTGGGAAGATTATGCTATTTGAAGTTCAACATGTGCACATAATCGGCATTCCCACATGTGGTGGTGGACGCTTAGTAGAGCTAATCAAGGAGACAGTAGAAAACATTTTTACAATAAACACAGAATGACACAGGTCTTTACGAATAAGAATACTTTTATGAATTCAAACAATGTTTGTAGAATACTGTTAATGTAACGCTGTTCCCAGAGCCCTTATGTTCAAAATGCTGTTTATCAAACTTGATATAAAATAGACTGTAGTGAATGTCAATAACAAGTTACATAAATATGTTACTTCTTTATTTTATACAGATTAAATAAAACTATTTTTTCAAGAATATTCTATTAATCTAAGAAAAGCTAAAATTATGTCTGTTTCAGATTTATTGCAATAAATTGTAAATTAATATTTTAAGTCATAGATATAGATCTATTTATTTTTTTTGTTAACACAGATATTCGAGATGAATATTATTATGTACTATTTTTTTGTCTAAAGAAAATGAAAAACAAGAGAGACGTGGAAATTCACCGAAAACCATGTTTTTCAAACATTTTAACTATTCTGTAACTATAACTCAATTTTATGCCAGAATTTTATGTACATTGAAGCAGAAAATAAAAAAGCATACAATTCAAATGTTCTTTTTTTATTTGTAAAACATTGATGCAATAGTTTTGTTAAAAAAGCATGAAATAAAGTTTTTCTCTTGTTTCTGTGCTATTTACTGGTTGTTTGGCTAAAATATTACTTCCGTAATTCACATTATGAAAGATGTAATTTGATTATACTCGAAAACAAACAAGCATATTCATAAAATAATACATCAATATTTTCACATTTTGCATTGAGGCTTATGTGGTGGTATTGTTTCCAGTGCCCACCGATAGGAGGTAAGTCACACATGCTCAACTGATAGCAACAATTTCTTAAACACAATGTTTGATTCTACAAATATATTACAAAATGCATCAAACATTATGAGAAATTCAATTGTGTTGTAAAAACGGACTTGTATATTTCTCATGTAATCATTTGTATTTTTTATAAAAATTTTTGCCTCATGGCTATCAAATGAGCAAGGGCACTGCAAACCATTTTCGAGATAAAAATGTGCATGTTGGCTGGTTATCAAACTTAGCCTAGATTTTATAGAGATGCACACTTTGTTTAAGTTTGCTTCAGTTCTGATATAGAATTATCTAGTTATTGAGCAAAAACGGGCAATTTTAGCATTTTTGACTAGTTAAAGGGCCAGTACTCTTAAGATAATGGTTTGTATTGACTTGTTATCGAACTTGGCCTAAATTTTATAGATATTCACACTTTTTGTAAGTTTGCTTCATTTCTGATAAAGAATACTCTAGTTATTGAGCGAAAATGGACAATTTTAGCATTTTTGACTAACTAAAGGACCATAACTCTAAAGATAATTGTCCGTATTGGCTGGTTATCGAACTTGGCCTTGATTTTATACAGGTTCACACTTTGTGTAAGTTTGGTTCAGTTCTGATAAAGAATACTCTAGTTATTGAGCGAAAACGGGCAACTTTAGCATTTTTGACTAACTAAAGGACCATAACTCTAAAGATAATGGTCTGTATTGGCTGGTTATCGAACTTGGCCTTGATTTTCATAGAGGTTCACACTTTGTGTAAGTTTGGTTCAGTTCCGATGAAAAATACTGTAGTTATTGAACTGAAACAAAAAACTTGACGGTGCCCATCCGCCCGCCCACCGACTTTGCCAATCTAATAACCAGGTTTTCGACTTTGAAAAATCTGTTTAAAAACAACAAGAAGATACATAACTTATGAAAGTGTAATGGAAGGTCCTTGTCTACCAGTCTTGAGAAACATTTTTTCTGTTTTTCAGTCCCGGCCAAGTACCAGTAGCAGCCATTTTGCATTTTTAGAGCGAATATACGCACGTGTTACATCATTTTTTCGGCCATTCCAAAGAACATTAATCAACGATCAAGAAATCCGCAAAAGAACCGACAAGACTAAATATGACCTTTGACACGTATGTCCTGTTTGCCAAAAAATCTCAAATCATAAACAATATCTAACATACTGTCCATCGTTAAAACCAAGAAATAGTAACTAACTTGCAATAATAATCCAAAAAAATGTAAGTTAAATCCATGTAGGCTACTCCGACATAAACAATGCTGTACACACTGAAATCGTTGTAACGTGACGTTATACAAGTTGTGCGCCGATTGAGTTAAAGTCTATTTCATGATTTAATACTACACGATAAATGTACTGGGGTGTTCACAGGGATGTTCATATATAAAATCGACGTTATGAAAATATATATATTTATGTTTTTTCGTCTTAATTATAACAACTATTTAAATTAAATAATTTCTTAAGAAAAAATGTAATATATATATCAAACCTTATAAAAGTTGATATTCATAGAATGTCCAAAAGAAAATATAAGTCAGAAAGTTTAAAAATGGCTGTGTCAGCTGTAAAGCAGGATCGGCTGACCACATCTGAAGCAGCCAGGGACTTTGATGTCCCTAGAAAGACAATAGACAACCATGTTAGTGGAGTCTATACCAACTCTAAACATGGGCCAGCCAAGATGATGACGGAGATTGTGGAAACCACTCTCGTCAATTATCTCAAATACATGTGTGGACAGGGATTGCCGATGACCAGGTCAATTATGAGGGCATACATCATATCATTGGTCAAGAGCAAAGAACAGAATACCCTCTTTAATTTGGATAAAGGTCCATCCGATAAATGGTTTTGGTTCTTTTTAGAAAGACACCCTGAACTAACTGAACGAAAGCCACAGAGGTATGATTGTGCCAGGTCAAAGATGTCAAATAGAAATGTGATGGACCAGTACTTTAAATTGTTGAATGAGACAGTTGACAGGTAAATACAAGCATAGTATATGCAATTTATAAATGTTCATTGGTATTATATTGTATTTTTATTTGCGTTCATGGTTACAAAGTGGAATACTAATTATTTACTGACATGTAAAAACATTGAATTGAATAGATTATATATAAATTTACTTTGTTAGACCATGGTTTACACAAGTTGGGTTGAAAGTGATTGATTGTATTGGGGGTCAATTGGAATTTCAAGCTCACTCATTCCAGGTACAAGTACATGTACAACTTGCTCTTCATGTGGCAGTTCCCTGGGAGGAAATCATCTTGTTACAGAGAGTTAAATCCAAGAACACTTGTCATAATTGCCCCCCCCCCCCCCCCCCCCCCCCCCCCCCCCCCCCAGTTCCTGCAAAACCCCAGTTCCTGCAAAACCCCAGGGTACAAGCTACAAGCAGAAAACTTGTTTTGGAGCCGAGGGTAACGACCAGTGACGATTTTTATAATAAACTTGACGAAAAAAAGGCAGAGATGATCAAACGGAAACAGGAACAAGAAAAAAGGAAGATGGAAAGAGAAGAAAGGAAAAAGGAAATTGAAACAGTAAATAAACTTAAAATAAAACAATCAAAGTAATTTCAAAAAGTCAGAAAGGAAGTTAAGGAAGTGTTATCAGGGGTGAAAGATGTGTGTTCAGAGGTGAAAGATGTAAGGTTAGTGATGAAAGATGTCTGTAGGATGTGTGATAGTGAGTTCCCAGATTCAGATGTTGAAGATGTTGCTTGGGTTGAGTGCGATCAATGTGGAAGTTGGTATCACCCTGTCTGTGTGGGATTGGCTGAGGATGAATGTATGGATGACATGTTCTTTGTTTGTGTTAAGTGCTGTGAAAAGATTGATGTTTTATATATACCTAAGTTTTCATATTGTTCAACTGAGGGTTAGTTGGCACCTTTTGCAACATATGAAAGCTGTCCCTGTGTCTTACTATTTGTATCTTATTTATAAAAACATATTCAAATAAATGTTAAACAATTTTAAAATGTTTTAAATATGAGGTCACTGAATTAATTATGCAGTTGACTTCATTAATTATGTCCACCCCACCCCACATCCCCGAGATAACAAAAAAAAGCCAAAGATAGGCATATTCTATCTCTGAAAAATGTTTGTTGTTGCTTTTGTTTGCCCCCTATATTTTATATAACTTGACGGAAGAGATAAAAAGTACCTGCTTAATTCGCTAAATTAATAAAATTATTCTCTATTTTGTACCACATTATATTAAGCATATGATGCATTTGCGCATGCATAAAGCATACAGGAAATCCAAAGAAAATGACAGATCGTCACAGGGGTAGAAATGCTGACAAACTACTGCTAGATTAGATAAAATATATATATCGATATTTTGGTAAAATATGTGTCTTATAAAGGGAGCTACAGGTTTATCAAAAAATTTTTTAACTATGATAGAAGATTTCCAGAAATATTGTGATGGCCGCTACTGGTACGATTCGATGATTTCATTTGGTGTTCTGAACGCTATCTTTATAAACCTTGTAAGGGTTTCTGTAACATTTTGTTTTAAATGTAACAAATATGTAACTAGCAACAACCCATTATATAGCTTGCATAAATATAAAAACAAGTGGTTAATCTTGTCGGTTTACAAGTGCAATAACGTCATGAAAAATGGCCGGGACTGGTCTCCTGCCAGTATACATATCCCAGTACTTAAATTTTAAAAACAACACTTGCATTTTTTTTAATGAGAAAAGGGTATAATTGAATAAACGTTTTTAACTAAAATGAAACACACCTTTTCTTTCATCCACTGACACCTAAACACATCTTAACAAAACCGATAATAATGACGACCAATAATGAATGGTCGAAATGTCCTTTTATAAGCGGTCGAATTGTCGAGGGGCCGAGATGTCCGACAATCAAATTTTAGAGTGCGAAATCTTCAGTCGTCAATGGCATATTATTTCTATTCCTATTCCTGTGGACTAATTTATATAAACACTACAACCTCTCCCCAAGTCAGTGATTTTAAACTTACAGCAATGTACAGTAGTCTCGTTTAAAATGCAACGGTATGTAAATTTTTAAAACAAAAAAAATCAAGCATGACCATAACGAAGCTTATGTTGATGCATAATACAGATTAAAATCATGATATAGTTAATTATATGAATATATGTTTAATTTTGTAATATAAGATGTTTACTGTCACTGTAGAGAGTGCAGTTGGCTGGAATCCATCGTTTATTTTGATTGTTTACAACCGTTTTCCATATTCGTTCGGAATCCTTTGAATTTCCCACTTTTGCACTGCGCATGCGTAAAAATTTGGAATGCTTCTCAAAATTTCAGAAAATAATATTTGTAAGTTTCTAAATAGCAATGTAAACCAGACCATTAAACCTGAGGCTTAGTTTTACCCAAATATTTTAAATTGGCAAAACTCATTGTTTTCTTATTTCATGCTTTGATATTTCAGAGACATATATCAGTGACCTTGTTTGTTTATACAGAGACATAATACACATGTGTCTCTGGTTTATACGTCTCTGCCTATATTAAACATTAACCACTGAATATATTCACTGTAATCAAGGAATACCTATATAATTTCTGCTGTAATCAATTAAGAGAACACTTTGTTACACATGTTACGATTGTAACCAGTACAACCATAACAGAAGTGTCAAAATAGCCTTAAATCACTCACTTGTGGCAATCTGGTGATTTCACAGATCAAAGTACCGTAGTGCATATCAAAGCACGTTTTCGAACGATTTTTTATTTGATCGTCCTCTATAGGGGCTAGTCTCACCCCTATTACGGCGATTAAATGAGATAAAAGTACCGTACCTTGGACACCCCCACCCCACACACACAAAAATAATTGTATTTAGGCCTATGTGTTTTATATAATTATGCGTTCATTTTTTTGAAGAAAAATATAAACAAAAATTTATAAATATTTTAATTATATATTTTTTTAATGAACATAATTCTATAATCATTTAACTAAAAATACATGTATTATTTTATTTGTGTGTGTGTGTGTGTGTGTGTGGGGGGGGGGGGGGGGGGGGGTGCTAAAAAGTGTGAGCTCATTTGCAAAATTATGGATTATAATTAATGTGTAGGCTTGGAGAAGATCTAATGTACAATAGGCCACCAGAATAGTTTACAACATTGCACCTTAAGCTCTGGTAAACAAAAAAATTAAATGAACAAATTGTATACTGTAAATAATGTTTATTTCAGTGACAAATGCATACATTTTTTTATTTAAAAACAATAAATTGTTTTTATCTCTCACTGTCTAGAATAAACAATCAATCTCAAGTTTTTGTAAAACACACATTGTTATAAAATCAGTGTTAAATTATTGTATATCAAAACTAATTAAATACAAAATCCAAAGCCATATAAAATAAAATCATTTTTAAAGGCAGTATATCCGATTTTATCAAACCAAAAAAAATTAGAAAAAAGCGTTTTCCCCCAATATATACTCACCAAGTCCTTCTTGTTGTAAATACATCTAATAAACAACAAAACAATATACTTAAAAGAATGACATCTCAATTGCAATTTCATAAGACTTATTAGTTACTTGTTGTATTTATCTTAGGAAGAGAGATGAAGCAGAAAATGCATGATATTGCTTTTTGAATAGAGATTTTGTTCCAATTTTACCACTCCAATTAAAAATTATTTTTTGTCACATTTTGGCAGATCTGAAATTTGAAATATTTCAAATTTTACTTATTGGTCATAATGAGATGCTTTGTACTCTTTTTAAACTTAAATGTTATTTCTATATAGATTTATAGCGATTTTGCCAGACACACTGCCTTTAATGCGGACTGTCATAAGGATTATGCTTAAATACACATCATAATAGTATTCTTAAATGTAATACAATATTATACTGGTATTTAATGCATGTTATTATATTTAATCCATTATATCATGTTACACTTTAATGCATGACATCATGATATTATATTTTTATGCATTATATCATGTTACACTTTGATGCATGACATCATACCGTCACACTTTAATGTACAACACCATTAGGTAATAATTTAATGTACAATTGCATAGTGCTATATTTAAAAGCATAGCATTTTCTTAAAATATTTTTATGCATGGCATTATTGTGTTATACATTAATGTATTATAATAATAAGTATAGTGTTATACTGTAATCTATAATATAATGGTGCATGCACTTTACTGTACTACATTATAATATTAGTCTTTAATGTATTACATCATAGTGTTGTCATTTAATACACTACATTACAATGTTATACTTTAATGTACATGTCAATATTATACTTTAATATACACCAATGTTAAACTTTAATGTATGGCATCAATGTTAGACTTTAATATATACATCAATGTTTTACTATGATGTATAGCATCAATAATATATATAAATGTATGACATCAATGTTATACTTTAATGTATGGGATCAATGTTATACTTTACTGTATACATCAATGTTTTACTTTAACATACACCAATGTTATACTTTAATGTATGGCATCAATGTTATACTTTAATGTACGGCACCAATGTTATACTTTAATAAATACATCAATGTTATACTTTAATGTATGCCATCAATGTTACACTTTATTGTATGATGTCAATGTTTTACTTTAATATACATCAATGTTTTACTTTAATGTATGCCATCAATGTTATACTTTAATGTATGACGTCAATGTTTTATTTTAATGTATATCAATGTTATAATTTAATGGATGCACCAATGTTATACTTTAATGTATGCCATCAATGTTATATTTTCATATATGATACCAATGTTATAATTAAATGGCTGCACTATTGTTATACTTTAATATATACATCAATGTTATACTTTAATGTATGACATCAATGTTATACTTTAATATATAACACCAATGTTATATTTTAATGTATGGCATCAATGTTATACTTTAATGTATCCATCAATGTTATACTGTAATATATAACACCAACACCAACTTCACATACTGTTGTACTTTAATACATGCCATCACATGATGTTGTACTTTATTGTACTAAATTATAATATTATACTTTAGTGCATGCCATAATGTCATACTTTAATGATAATTATAGTGCTATACTTTAGTGTATAAGATCATAGTGTTATAAATAATAATATGAGTGCTATACTTTAATACATAACATCATAGTGTTATATATAATTGTACAATAATATTTATAGAGTGCTATACTTTAATATATAACATCATAGTGTTATACATAATTGTACAATAATAATTAGAGTGCTATACTTCAATATATAACATCATTGTGTTATATATAATTGTAAAATAATAATTAGAGTGCTATACTTTAAAATATAACATCATTGTGTTATATATAATTGTACAATAATAATTAGAGTGCTATAATTTAATATATAACATCATAGTGTTATACATAATTGTACAATAATAATTAGAGTGCTATACTTTAATATATATCATCATTGTGTTTATATAATTGTACAATACTAATCAGAGTGCTATAATTTAATATATAACATCATAGTGTTATACATAGTTGTGCAATAATAATTAGAGTGCTATACTTTAATATATAACATCATAGTGTTATACATAATTGTACAATAATAATTAGAGTGCTATACTTTAATATATAACATCATAGTGTTATACATAATTGTACAATAATACTTAGAGTGCTATACTTTAATATATAACATCATAGTGTTATATATAATTGTACAATAATAATATGAGTGCTATACTTTAATATATAACATCACAGTGTTATATATATATATATATAATTGTACAATAATAATTAGAGTGCTATACTTTAATATATAACATCATAGTGTTATACATAATTGTACAATAATAATTAGAGTGCTATACTTTAATATATAAATCATAGTGTTATACATAATTGTACAATAATTCTTATAGTGCTATACTTTAATATATAACATCATAGTGTTATATATAATTGTACAATAATAATTAGAGTGCTATACTTCAATATATAACATCAAAGTGTTATACATAATTGTACAATAATAATTATAGTGCTTTACTTTAGTGTATAACATCATAATGTTATACTTTAACCTGTTATTATTTAATGTCCAAGGATAAACAATAATCCAAAATACAGCACCACAATGTAAGCATCTTTATCCAACAGACAGAGTAATTGTTTGGTATTCAGTTATCCACTACTACATATACCTCAGAATCTGTGAACAACTCAGAACCTGCAACATCCACATTCAAAATCAGACAAGCAATAGGGCATCTATCAATGTTTTCCTTTATTGGTGGAAATATTTGATATTTGAGGGAATTGTTAACCATATTTGATATTTGATATTTGAACAAAATCCTATTCTGGGGAATTTGACCAAGGTATTATGGTTGGAGCAAGATAACCAATTTGAAAAAGTGTCTTATTTCCCTAGATGTGCCCATTGTCCTTCCTGTGGGAGAAATCATAGATAGGTGCATAGTGACTTACTGAACAAATCTAATAATAGATTGCTGATTGTAATACATACTGCAACACTCTACTAGCATTTCATTTACATAAATACTGCTGCAAAAATGATTAAATTTTCTTTAAAAAATTTCAATATCACAGTTATAATTTTGGTTTCTTCCAATTATATTTATTATCCATTGTACTCGGATGAATATTTCTTCAATCAGCATCATCAGCTGCTTTGTTCTTCCCTTATTAAAGATGCAAGCCTTTCAAAAGCCTGAAAAGTAAACATTTTGATTATGATATGATATAAGTCACCAGATACTCTTCTGTTTAGCAGACGTAATTCAAAATTGTGACTTCACTTACAGAAAAGTTCTCCTTGAACTGTTTATTCTTCTTAGATATATTTTTTAGCTTACCACGCAGTAATGATTTAACAGTACAATGAAAAATTTTAATTATTTGTTGCTATCCCAACACATAGGTTTAATTAATACAATATATGCAACTTTTATATAAGGAGAGAAAAAGAAAACTACTTGAAGTGTCCTATACTAATAAGAGGTGTAAAATCCACTAGATGGTGGTATGCTCGTTAAAATTAAAAAATTTCTATAAAATCTTATTTTTTGTTTTAAAAATAAAAATTAAAAGTTACAAGCCAATACTTTTTTCTTGAATCTTATATCCCACCTATCAAGATGTACTGGTACTCCATGTTCTTTCCAGGAATTATATATTTTAAGTGTTTTGTATTTTTAGCATCACAAAATTTTCAGTTATATCACAAAGGTGTCTGCTTGAGACAGAATTCTAAGCACTGCCACACTTGAGTACAATGCCCAGAAACATGGTACCACACAAAGTTATATTTAACTGCCACTGGGCGAACCAGAACTAGAACTCTAAATGCTGAGCACCAAGTGAGGATGCTTCTAGTACCATTTTCAAGTCTTTGGTGTTACCTAGCCGTGGATGAATGCATGACCTTCCGCATGCAAGGCAGACACTCTACCACAAGATCACATCTGGATCCATCAGTAACATTTGTTTTTGTAGAATGTAAAATCTACTGAATATAAGCAGGTATTACTGACCTTATTCATCTGTTCTTCAGTACAGATTGAATAAGAGGCCCTTATATACTGGCAAGGCTCTGTATCATCTAGATGAAATGCGTTCCCTGGAACAAACAGCACCTCCTTCTCACGTGCTTTCACAGTAATCATTTTGAATGTGTCAGGCACGTGCAACTTCAACCAGAGAAACATTCCACCTGTAGGTTCTGACCATTCTGCCAAACCTTGTAAAGAAGATAAACAAGAACTGACTCAGTGAATATAGGTAAACTCACTCATCGGAGGCATAGAAAATTACTGTTAATCCAAGGTAAACTTCATTTTAAAAAAAAAATACATCTATACATGTTAAAGGCAATATGTATGTCTGTTTCATTTTTTTTCTTCAAAATTTTAAAATAGGCAAGAAACATTCCCCTCACCTCTCCAATATATTATAATAAGATATACCAGTACACACTGAATGCTTATTACCAAAAGAACATCAATGAAAACATGTCAAAATAATATGTTAAAAAGTCTTAGCGATTTCCTAACTTGACCTACGTACCTAGGTTACACTAAAACAATATTCACAATTAAAATTGCAATGCAATTTAAGAAATTGCAAGGAGTCAAGTGCCTTCAATTTGACATGCTAGTTTATGTACTGTATTGGCTATGTTTGTTGAACTTTATATTAAAAATAGTAGAAATGTGTCCATCCACATGGATGATCCGTCATATGTAAGTAAAATTTACCAAAATTTAGGTTTAACTCCAGTAATGTTTTACTGACATTAAAAATATCATACCTGGCCTGTATTTTATAAAGAAACAGTTACACACCAAATATTCCTTAAATACAAAGACCCTTTCAAAAGAAATTGATTGGAAACCATTATGTTATCAAAAATTAATTTAAAAATGGGTCAAATTTACAAATGTTGTCAAATATCAAACTCAACCTGTATCTCATAATCATACAGCTTTACACCAAATATAACTGAAATACATGGACACTTTCAAAAAAAATTTTTTTTTATCGAAAACAAGAATTTTATCAACAATTATGTGAAAAGGGGCCAAAACTCCCGTGAAATTTGACTGATGTTGACAAATATCAAATTTGGCCTGTAATTTACAATCATACAACTACACACCAAATATTATTTAAATAATTTGGCCCTTTATGACGTTTCTGACAGAAAACTGATTTGAAATTCCATACAATTTGTATTTTACTTACAAAATTTAATGACAATAAGAAGTTTCATTTTAATATGAAACTTACTTGTGTTTCCTTTTTAGATATTTAAAGATTTTTTTTCAGCCACATTACCTTTAACAGTGATGGCAATAATGGAAATCTTTCTCCTACTCCAGGACATTATAAAAATTATTGTAAATATTATAATATCAGCAACAGTTTTAAAAGCATCAATAGGGTCAGTCCATAGCACGTCGAACTACCACAGAGATCTTGAGTTTGAATCCCCGCTCCATCAGTCTCCGTGACAACTGATATATGACACTGTGTCTCAGTGTTATTCTTCTCTCACCGCTGATTCGAGTGGAAAACTTATCAATTATTTGCGAAGATGGGAGTGCTCGAGTACTGATTAGAATACCTGTAAGATGCTTTTCAGCAGCCTTCAAACACTGATCCTTTCTCTTTCTGTAGAAGTCTGTAACATGGCTTACATGTTCATCAAACCCTTCATATCCCCACTTCTTTAATAGTTCTAGTAAAACAACCTGCATGAAAATAGTATAATTTTGAATATTAATTACCGGGTACATGGTATTTTTTTAGTTCCAAAGTAAATATAAAGTAATATGTAAATTTGAATATTATTTTTTTCATTTCTAAGTACAGTTGTATGCCAATTGAAAATAATGAAATGCATGTAAATATATAGAATTCACTACAGGCTCTGTATTCACAAATCATCTCAACTTGAGTATGTTTTATTGAGTGCTTACTCAAATTGAGATGTTTTGTTAAGCAAATACTCAAGTTGAGATGTTTTGTTGAGCGCATACTCAAGTTGAGATGTGTTTTGTTAAGCGCACACTCAAGTTGAGATGTTTTGTTTAGTGCATAAAGAAGTTGAGATTTTTTGTTGTGCGCATACTCAAGTTGAGGGCATACTCAAGTTGAGATGTTTTGTTGAGTTCATACTCAAGTTGAGATGTGTTTTGTTAAGCGCATACTCAAGCTGAGATGTTTTGTTTAGTGCATACAGAAGTTGAGATTTTTTGTTGTGTGCATACTCAAGTTGAGATGATTTGTTGAGTGCATACTCAAGTTGAGATGTTTTGTTGAGTTCATACTCAAGTTGAGATGTTTTGTTAAGCACATACTTAAGTTGAGATGTTTTATTGTGTGCATACTCAAGTTGAGATGTTTTGCAGAACACATATTCAAGTTGATATGTTTTGCTGTGCGCATACTCAAGTTGAGATGGTTTTTTTTTTTTAGTGCTTAGTGCTTACTCAAGTTGAGATGTTTTGTTGAACACATACTCAAGTTGAGATGTTTTGTTGAACACATACTCAAGTTGAGATGTTTTGTTGAGTGCTTACTCAAGTTGAAATGTTTTGTGAATACAGATCCAGCACAAGTATCAGGAGAAAGCTACTAGCATGAATAATTGAATGTTTATTTTGTACTGAATTTAACATAATGGAAATGCAAAACAGTCGCCTTGCCTCATTCAACAGTTTTGTTTATGTATTATTTAGAACTATTAATTACCTATGCTTCTGATATTTGATCCCAAACATTTAATGTTTAAGAAAATTTGTCATGGACTTTTACTCATATTCATATTAAAATACATCTGAGGTTTTCTCCCACAAATTAAAACTAGAAGACTACAAGCTATAATATGTTGAAAACCACAACAGCGCCCAGTCATATATTCTGATTGAAGTTCAGACCGTTTTAAACATTAATATGCATTACCTTTTTACTATTTTAAATTCTAAATTCTAAATTCATATACTTGAATCAAAGACATACGATTATACTAGCATTACCTGAGAAAAGCCACTTGCATGCATTATTGAAGCTTGCATGTGCAGGGAGACTCTGTCTGTCAGAGGTTTTGGCCCGGTTACACACCCAAGTCGCATCCTGTGGCAGAAAAAAAACAACAGTTATAGCAGAAAACATTATATCAACATACAGTTGTCTACCTATAAGGATATATATAGACTAAAAAAGGCTCATTTATGCAAATTAAAGGGAGTATATCAGGAAAAAAATACTATAAATGTCTTAAAAATAAAACAAATATTAAAATGGATAAAAATATACTTATTATCATTAATAATTAAAATCCGAATGGTTTGGTTGGTCAAGTCCACCAAAAGGTAACAAAATCAATCTTTATATTGGAGTGGTAAAGTTGAAACGAAATCCCCATTCTAAAAATAGAAAGCACTTAAATTCTGCTTGACATCTTTAGTTTATAATAATTTATTTTAGCTTGATTGCGATGACAGCTCAGATCTTATATGAACTGCTATCGCATCCACTTCCTGGGTAGATCCAGTATTGAGTGTTGTTTTATGAGAGGCATAGGGTCGACCGGGGGAACAAACCTGCAACCTCTGATATGAGCAGCCAACACTCTATCCATTAGATTGCTCGACACCTTTACATGGTCATTCAGAATCTTTCTAAGATGATATTTTTTTACTACGTGTAAACCAGTATAATGGATCTAACTGGAATCAAGAGAAATCAACTGACTCATTTAATACGTCACAAAATATGTTACCAGTTTAAGTGTAAAATCTATTTTAGTCTAACCTAAGTGCGTAGCCCCAGTTAGAAAATCCCTTTTTAGTATATAATTTTAGCATGTTTAAATAAATATCCTTTAGGCAGTAGGGCATCAGTGAGTATATATAAGCATGATATATTGAAAAAAAAAGTTTTTCGCCAATTTTAAAAGTTTGAAAAGTCCTGATAAATTCCTTTAAGCATTTTAGTAAAATGGTGAAAGCCAGATTTATTATCCAAACACCATGGCAAACATACCTAGAACTAGAGCCGTATAATGCAAATACATTTAAAATGTACCCTTTAATCACAGTTTTACCTACCAGTATTAATAATTGTTTTCCATTATCAATAAAAATAAATATACAAACCCTGATGATATGAGCTTTGAGAACGAGTCAAATCTGACCACTCTTCCATCTGTATCCATGTGCATCAGACTATCAACATACTACAATAACAACACCACACACTCAATTTATAAAACAAAACACCTTTCAGGAGCACCAGATCCACGAAGGATACATAAATGACAAAACTAGTAAATACAGTAGAGAGAATTACCATTTCACATTGCTAAAACTTATAACAGAATATCCTTAGCTAGCTTTTGGCTTTCACCTTC
The DNA here is from genome assembly GCA_029582155.1 of Panopea generosa. NCBI lineage: Eukaryota > Metazoa > Mollusca > Bivalvia > Adapedonta > Hiatellidae > Panopea > Panopea generosa. The sequence goes on along the minus strand of CM055901.1, from coordinate 71,000,104 downwards.
ATCAGAGAATGAAAAAAAACACCAACAAAACAACAACACAAGAACAAGTATCACCATAAATCTGTTGTTTCAAAAAAAGTAGAATCAACCTACAATTTTAACTACTTGTTGCTTATATTTACTTATACCTTTTTTGAAATTATAGTAAATTCAATCAATTTATTGATACCATAAAATTGAATTAATGAGACATAAAAACAAGTAATTAACTCTTTATTCCATATGCATTTTAACTAGACTCTTCCAAACTCAAAAGCCACACAAAGTCAATTTCCATGAATAGATACAATTTACCTATTTATTCTGATAGAGAAAAAAACAGTTCAGAACTTGTTCTGATAGCTCGTGAAAGCCTTCTGTATTAGAGGTATTCAAAGGTGTCGATATGAAGTAAAGGGTTAAATCACTAACGGTATCCATGAATTCTTGATATTAATAAGTAATAGATAAAATGTAAACTATTGAATGACTATAAATCTGTCTGTCAAATGCCCACGCTATTGATAGAGAATCAAGTTGAAAAGGGGCCATAACTCCTGTAAAAGTTAATTGATAAATGCCAAATTTGTCCTTTATAAGTATGCAAGTACTTTATCTGAAACCAATTTTTTATTGGCTGAACGGACGGGTAATACTTACTGCCCTATCACCATTTTTCAATGGTAGGGGCATAAAAAAATCAATAAATTTGGCAGTATAATGTTACTGGATACTTTTACCGATTTGAATTGCAGGAAAAAGTATGGATCATCCTCCAGTATAAGGAGGTTGTATTTCTGCGCTATTTTGTAGATGGCTGCTTTCCTTTCCTCAGTCAAACCATGACCTGTTGGGTTGCCACCATTAGGAATTAAGTAGAGTAGCTTTGGAATGCCACTGTTCTCATCAGCAACATCAGAGATATTCCAATTAGACATCACCTGTTGGAGGTCATTAGGGTCAAGGCCACTTTTATCTGACTTTACTGGAATTAATTTGCAATCCATTGGTTTAAGCTGAAAAAGAAACAATTTGTAATCTTTATGAGAATAAATACATTTTTTAAAACAAAATCATGTTTTTTCTTATGACAACTCAAAGGCATGCATGTAGCTCATACGATATATGTCTAGCTAAATCAAGAACATGGTCAATATTTTTTTTACTTATTTATCGACTCACAGAAATGATTTTGATCAGATATTTAATAATGAGCTCAAAGAAAATGTATTAAGCAAAAGAGCATACACAAGGTGAAAGTTAAAGACAATCGCCTGACACAGCAAGATCAGGAAAGCTCACTTTCTGCCTTCCGTCTCTGGCTAACTAATAAAAGAGCCTAAACAATTTTTAAAATGATGAATATAAATGTATAACAAAAGAAGTAAATGTAATAAATGACAAACTTACAGCTGCCAGTGTACCAGAGTATAAGGGCGTTTCTACAAGAACCTTATCTCCGGGAGATACTAGAGCTTCAAAAGTCTGAAAGTAAATTTAAAGCCACTATATTAAAACAGCTTATACCATACACATAGTATCTATTGATATCTATTCATGAAGACATATTGGATTAGTTTATTTTGCATTAAAGATGCATCACCTATAACTTTCTGTTCAGTTAATGATGGCAAGTTTATTGAATCACAAAGAGGAAGGTCCCATTTGTAGATAATGTTTGATTCCATCCTTGTAGTTTATCTTGTTTATGAGAAATTAGTTAATACACAGGTTGGCATTTTCCATTTTATTCGTCATTGCTTGATATGATATTGACTAATGAGTGACTTCATCACATACCACGATTTAATATTTGGCCAACAAAATTAAAGAATTTTACCTTACAGAGACAAAATGCAATATAAATTATTGAACATAATATCCATAACATAAAAAATTATGATGTTTGATATAAATTTGCAAAAGCAAATCAAAAAAAAATATTGGTGAAATAGTTGAAGCCTCTTTTAAGTTGGGTAGTCATATTATCAAAGTAAGTATTCTATATAATTATCTAGAATTTTGAAATGATTCTCGTTAGATAATAAAAATAAAAACACTTATTTGACACTGAAAACATTGTTTCATTTTCACCAAACTAAGAAGGTGGACAAGATTTTGAAGTAATCCCAAGTAAGATATCATAAAACCTAAAGCCAGACATTGGTTTACACAACATTGTAAGAATGGCTCCAATAGATTATATACCAAGTAAGATATAAAACCTGAACAGAGACATTGGTTTACCCAACATTGTAAGAATGGCTCCAATAGATTATATACCAAGTAAGATATAAAACCTGAACAGAGACATTGGTTTACCCAAAATTGTAAGAATGGCTCCAATAGATTATATACCAAGGAAGATATAAAACCTGAACAGAGACATTGGTTTACCCAACATTGTAAGAATGGCTCCAATAGATTATATACCAAGTAAGATATAAAACCTGAACAGAGACATTGGTTTTAACCAACATTGTAAGAATGGCTCCAATAGATTATATACCAAGTAAGATATCATAAAACCTGAAGCCAGACATTGGTTTACCCAACATTGTAAAAATGGCTCCAATAGATTATATACCAATTAAGATATAAAACCTGAAGCCAGACATTGGTTTAACCAACATTGTAAGAATGGCTCCAATACAATCAGATGCATGATTATATAACACTAATTATACCGACTGGGTGTCAGATCAAGATTCAATGCCAGAGAAACTGAAGACAAATCATAACATATAATCATTACTGTAACTGTAGAAAGAGTCCTATCTCGCCCTACTGTGGACTGTTCAGAAACAGCAATTAAGAGCATGTTGGTTGTTCAATTATTTAACAAACTGCGAAACATCTTAACAATATGGTAAATGCAATAGTGCCTTATGAATTGTTGGACAGGTTTGGAATTTTCTGCTTTTATAAGTGGGTATAACAGACCTGGACCGAGAGATATAAGGGATCTAGATAGAATATACCGACTGGTTGACTAAGCTTATTACTTTACAAATGCCATCCTGACTGCCATTCGTTATCAGCAAATCACGAATACATGTGAGATCTGGAGGTCTGTGTACACGTTTTTGTAATTCTTTCATCCAATTTACTAGCTCTGGTACACTGAAATAGGCAATTAATACAGTAAGCAGCTAAAATAAATCTGACAGTAACTCATTTTTGAATGGAAATTATGTTCTTGCATACCGGATAAAGATATCTACAGTTTTATTGCTTTCAATATTTCTATCTCACCCTAAAGCAGAGATAAAGTTCTAGTGCTGTGAAGTTGGAACAATCTATGATGCGACATATAAAAAATATATGACGTAAATTATATACTGAAAATATAATGATGAATTGAAATAAATATATTCAATGCATTTGGTATGCAAGAAAAAGATTTTTTTCTGCTTTTCCGGTTCCGATAGAAAATTCCATCCCTTTGGATAACTGTTTTTGGAGTAGCTTGGCAGAGCCTCATTCCTGACAAAACAATTGTCCCTCGGGACAGAATTTTCTATCTGCACCTCAAGCCCATGTAAGAGTTATATTATTTTTGTTATTAAAGTAATTGTTTTTTAAATATCATTTTTTATATATTATTTTTTTAGGCTCAAACATGAAACATATATATAATTATGTACTATCAGTACTACCCAACTATGTTTATTTTATCATTTGCAGTTATGTAGTGTAATAAGTTCTGTTGATTTCTGTTAATAAAGATACTCTAAGTTGCATACGAGCATAGTTATTACATACACCTTATTAAATAATCATGGTGATTGCATAAGATACAGTTTAAAAATCAGTAGCGTGATGCGCATTGCATCATGACTTAAATATTGCAATACACAACAACTTTTATTTTCACAGACAATATTATCGTGATACGTATCGTTCTCAAAAGGAAGTATCGCGATACGCATCACAGATGAAAAAATGCAATGCACAGCCCTAACTGCTAACAGACGGTCTTTAAAGAATCAATACACATGCTTGAAATATTGTGATATTTACCCAGGGGTGGGACTGTACTGTAGTGCCTTTTGCATTGCAGTTGATTCTAAAGCCAATTCTGACCCATCACTGTAAAAAAACAAAACAATTTTATTACAAAAATAAATTACAAGATGGCATTGGTGTCATTTTAATGAAAACAATGTATGAAACAGACACTTGAAATGTTGTAAATTTTGTTACAGTGTGGCTGCTGCTGCTAGTGATCTTTTCTTATAAATGTATTCATTTTACATTGATTGTGAAACAAATTCTTAGACAAATCACTATAAACATCAATAAAAAGTGACAGTAAATTGTGGGCAACTTAAAAAAAGTCAAGCTAGCTTGTGAAACACAAATATGTTTCTGTGTAAACATAGAGTGACTTGTACGTCAGAATGTATTTAATGAGACAAATTCAAAATTATTAACAAAACATGAATGAAAACAAAGGATGGCTTGTAAAATGTCTGGTGAAATAGTGAGTTTCCATTATGTAATTATAAAACAAAAAACAAATTTTAAACTTATTGAATAGAATTTGATGCAGTTTTTCACACACTTCTTGTTATATATGGCACCCAGTTTTATTGGACGATAAAAAACCCGAAGATATTTGAATCTGAATAGAACCACCATCCTTTCAATGCTACTAGAAAGTTTTCTTACATATATATATATGTGTATGATTATGTGATATTGAGATGGCACAGAGGACCATTTAGTGAAACAGGGAATGTTTCTGTATATATTAAACAACAAAGTGAAATAGGGAATGTTTCTGTATATTAAACAACAAAGTAAAATAGGGAATGTTTCTCTATTTATTAAACAACAAAGTGAAATAGGGAATGTCTCTGTATATATTAAACAACAAAGTTAAATAGGAAATGTTTCTGTATATATTAAACAACAAAGTGAAATAGGGAACGTTTCTGTATACATTTAAACAAAATGAAATAGGGAACGTTTCTGTATACATTAAACAATAAAGTGCAATAGGGAATGTCTCTGTATATATTTAACAACAAAATGAAATAGGGAACGTTTCTGTATACATAAAACAATAAAGTGCAATAGGGAATGTCTCTGTATATATTAAACAACAAAGTAAAATAGGGAATGTTTCTGTATACATTAAACAACAAAGTGAACTCGGGAACATTTCTGTATACATTAAACAACAAAGTGAAATAGGGAATGTCTCTGTATATATAAAACAGCAAAGCGAATAGGGAATGTTTCTGTATTTATTAAAAAACAAAGTGAAAAAGGGAAATGTTGCTGTACACATTAAACAACAATAAAACACCAGTAACAGTGATTTACTTACGTAAGTTTGAATGTAGCTGATGAGATGGGAAACGTTTCTAAATTAGGCATACCACCTGCCATTGATATCATTGTGGGAGGACTCTGTTGCACTATAGCAGCTGAAACAATATAATGGAAACTGATATAGCTTGCTTACAATCAAATCAATACAACACATAGAAAAAAATCCCAATATTGGAAATAAACACTATTTTCAACACATGACAGGTTTAATATAATCATAAATTTGTAAATGGCATGCAGTTTTGCTAGTTGAGAAAGACCTAAGAATAAAACCTAGTAGAATCATCATATTTCTGGAAATAACTGACAAACTTTTTCAAATTGAGTTGATGGACCAAGCTTGGCTTGAGTCCACAACCTCAGTTGTGAAAGATAAACACATTTAGACAGCACCTTAGGTCACTAGGCCACAGTGGACCCTCTTAATAAGATACTGAACCCAATGTTGTAATGTTCCATATTAAAAGAAAAAATAATAATGACATTTCACTCAACCTTCAAACGAGGAGTCCCACCTGTTACATAATGCCACACATAAATCATGCACGCATATGCCATGTTCCAGTCATATAACTGCAAGCAATGCACACTTATGAACAAATTGCACTAAAACTTTAATGTAATTGACAAAATATTACCTTTTCACACTACAATATGACCTTGACTTTGAATTTAGGAGCCTGATACATTACATACTCTCTAAGAGTATAAGCATGCACATGTATGCCAAGTTCCATGTATATAACTGCAAGCTATGCACTCTTATGAACAGCTTGCACCAAAATATTAACACAGGTGGGGCGCTGATGCCGATGCCAAGGCAAGTACAAAAACTCCCCTATTCATAGAACAATTGAGTTAAAAATAAAATAAACTTGATGTCAAAATAATAGATGTGAAAAGAAAAACTTACTTAGCACCCTGATTGGTGACGGTTGCCTTGCCAGGCTAAGTCTGTTGAGGAACCTGGTATAGTTCATTCTGTCTGAAACAAAATGGGTCATTATCAGTTCTGATGTTTTTTTGTTCACCCCAATCAGAAAGAAGTGGTCCCTTCCAAAGTTACAACAGATGGCAGCACTATCCAAAATTAGTAAAGTGTATTGATCGTAACAAAAAAAAACCACCTTTTTTTTTTTGTTCCAGTTTTTATCTACAACTATAGTTCAATATTAGTAAACTGTTGTATAATATTACATTTATAACAATAGAAGGGTGAGTCTTTATGTTACAAAATAGCTATCAATTAGGAATGTCCTGGGATGATCAGTACCCATACATGGAACTAGTCAGGCATTGCCCATATATGGATAATGTCTTTGCATGAAAAATAAGTGAAAACTAGAGAAAATCTAACACAAGTGAAAACTTTACTTTCAGTCTACGAATGCTGTCTTCTTATTCAGATACTCATCGACTCATTGACAATAACAAAGTATCGGCCATTTTAAAATGTTGATTTACATGGAAAACTTAATACTAATGTAACTAAGCATTATTTATAAAGTTGTGTTTTTGTAATTTAAAACAACATTGAAATTTTAATCGGTAATCTTTACTCACTGCTTATACACGAGTAAAGATTACAGATTAAAATTCAAATACATGCAAAACCACTCTTGAATAATGGGAACAATTACAACAAGAGGGCCATGATTGAATTAAATAGGTCAACTGTATCATAGTTGATTGATTGATTGAATATGCAGCGTCATTCTTATACCACCGAGGGCTAACAGACCATCAGTTAACCTAATCACTGTTTCCAGGGATCCTGTAAAGTTAACCAGTACTCGAGCACACCCCATCTAAGCAAGTAACTGATAGCTTTCCCACATGAATCAGTGGTGAAAGATAAATGATAATGAGATGCAATGTCATATATCAACCATCCGGGAGATTGTGGCCGGGCAGGGATGCGAACACACAACCTCTGGATTGATAGTCAGGTGTGCTTACAACTGAGCTTATCGGGCCCAGCTGTGGCATAGGAGATATTCATTATTTATTATCAAACCAGTTTGTGTTCAAAACCATATCAGCAATCTTATGGTATTAGGTATAAACTGTGTTAGATCCAGTCAAAAATGTGCATACTAGAGAGTAAAATTAGGGTAATTATTTATAGACCAAGGAGAATCATGTATGCACAACTGATACCGGAAACAGGTCAATTACAATAGTTTTCCTTGAGCTTTGCAACCAAGTTCCATCCATTGTTCTTAATTCAAGCTAAACAAATTAACGATTTGAGGGTCGAATGTACTTGGGTCGACATCACTGGTACGGCAGTTTTTAAGAGGCATTTTAAGTTGCAAAAATATGATGCATTAGGAAAAACGTCGTTTCTAACCATTCTGTTAGATAACTACACAATGTAATTCAGTGTCAACTCAAATAACAATTTAAATCAACCACAGACCCTCGTTGAATCCGTTTCCGCAATGATCCAAGTCGGTCAAAACAAATCTGGTAAATGGCGTCCAACTTATCAAGGGACATAACTTAAATAGATATGTAGGAAGTAATATATATATATATTGTTATCAATATTTTAGAAGGTAAGAAATTGTTTGAGTGATTGTTTAATATATGTTTTGGATAATGTTGGCGGTAGTTGAGTCGATTATGCTAGAGACAATGGTGGTTTGATATTTGTTTTATATTTGTTAATAAAAATAAGCATTTAATAAGTGATTTATTTATGATAAACACATATTGAATATATAACGAAAACAACTGCAACATTATCCTAAACATGTATTTTTAAGTATTTTAAAGTTTATTAAGTATATTTTTACCATACTTATGAAATTGAAGTTCGACCCGCCCCTACGTTTAAGCGGCATCTATTCTTAAAGCAACTCTGAATGATTTCCATGATTCTAATTATAACACATGCAAGACAAAATTCCATCTGACAATGGGCATTAAAAACGGTATGTTCTCACTTTCCCAACTTCTATTGTTTAAACAAGAAAAAAGTAGTTTCGATGGTGGAAATGTCGGTAATTTAGATGCTACCACCTATGTTTCTTCGTCCCATTCTGGAGTACGAAGGGAAGATATCATTTCATCGTAGATTGCTGGAATTGGAAAAAATTTACAAACTCATTAACAAACATAATTATCTTTAATTATCAATGTATCTGCATATTCAATGAATCTGTTTAAAACAAGCAATATTTAATACAATTATCAGTATATTTAAAGCAAACTTTATTAATTTATGATTATCAGTGTGTATATGTGTAAATATATGTATAAGCATTCATTTGTAGCTTCTGTTAGTCCAGTTCCAGTAACTATTGTCACGTTTCCTTGTTTTGAGACTGAACATGAATTCAATGAGAGTCTGTCCATCACGACTGTCTTCTATGAATCTTATGCTGACATGCTCATTTGCCATATTGACATGAATGATGATAAAATACTAAATTTAACTCAATATATAAGGCATTAAAATGATAATTAGCCATATGTTTCTATTACAGTTAACAACTTTAACTTTGTTTTAATAATTGTGAATTATAATCCCATCTAAGTGAGTTCTAGTAATTCAATTTGTAAAGGTATTTAAGTATTTAATCATCATTAACCTAATCACCCTAATTATTCTTTTAATTATCCAATCATAAATTGTTTAATTTTCATTCCACTTATTATTTATATAAAAACAACCACATTTTTATAAACACATATCAGTCATCGTGAATATTCATTTATCATAGTAAAATATTGTTTGCATAAAACATAGTTCTTTTCAATTTTTATGAACACGGTTATCTGGTTTTCTTTCCATACTTATTTATTTCTTGTAATCTTTGTTTCTTTTTTTAATTAATACTTCATTCTTGTTAACTTATTTTCTTTCCATACTTCATTTTTGTTATCTTTATTATTTCCTTACCTACTTAATTATCGTTATCTTAACTTCAACCTTGTTATCTTGTATGTCGGGTTATTTAAAGAGTAGAAAACGGTATCGAAACCTATAGCAACCCCTTCGTACATGTATATCCCAAAGTAGTGTTGAAACGATTTTTTTTCGTGATATCTAGGCTGTAGTGAGTGTGGATACTGGATTCTATGCTTAGTCTACACATAATGTCATGTATCTAAAATGTATTTGTCAGCTTGGAGATAATCGATCGGAGCCTTTTCATGGAAAAAATATATATAGATCACCTTGGGATGATTGAATATTTATCTTTGAAATATATAAACTTATTTTCTTACCTTTTTCAAATTTATGCTTTTAGACGATTTTTTCCAATAGGTAATTGAACTTGAAGGCTTTATTTAAAAAAAACCACTATGATAATGTAATTTAAAAGACTGGACTTTTTCTTAAGATCGTCTTGGACAGTTAAATTACAGATACATCTATGTAGATCATCTTGGAGATTGAACTATCTTTGAAATACAGCATTTAACCTTTTTGAAATGTATACAGATATTTATCACCTTGGAGACTGAACTGTGAAATATCTTTTAACATCATTCTCAATAAGAGTTACTGTACTTAAAACAGAATATTATCCTGTCTTATGTGTTTTGTTGTATGGTTTGTAAATTGTAACATTTACTAAGTATGGTAATATATTTTCCAAGCTACATCTGACACAAACTTTATTATTTCATTTCTTTAATATTTAAAGTCATTTCTGAGCAACTACAACAGTATAAACTGTAACGATCATAACTAACAATTCTAAAACATTTTATGGCGCCAGCATAGTCTTCATTTACGAAGGAGTGTTGTATATTGAAGAAGAAGAAGAAAAGGAAAAACCCACCCGGTTAAAGACTATAGCATTACGAATAATAACAAGGAATTTTATATCCCTACGCAAAAATGCAGTTATTAACTAATTAATCAACACAGATCCTAATTCTTGTCACTATTCAAGTAGAGTTTTGAAGTTTCATAGTTAGGTGGACCTCCGTGGTTGAGTGTTTAAGGTGCCATCTCAAGATCATCCGCAATCTGCTACAGTCACAGGTCTCCAAAAACATTTTGTGAGAGTGTCTGCCAGTTACTTGCAGAAGGACAGTGGTTCTATTCAGATTTGTTCTGAAGTCTTCCTCCATCAATAAAACTGGATATGCCATACATAACCTGAAATGTGCTGAAAATGGTGTTAACCATTTTTTTTGCAGGAGCTTGCCATAGACACATCTCTTTAGCGTCAATTGCACCACTAAAATCAGCTGACCATGATCCTTTAGCTATCTGCATGCATTCTTGATATATACTTAAATTAACCAGTCAAAATAAAGTTAAGTTTTTAAGTATTTAAAAAATGTTGGTGAAACAAAAGCATGAAAGTAGAGATTATTTAATTCTCCATCAGCTCCACAATGAAACTGAATATTTCATTCATTTCTATAACTAATCAATTGAAAGAGTAAATTCGGTTTTATATCTCATTTAACTCCCATTAAATTTAAAATATAAAACCACACAATCTAATGCACAAGGAAGATATAGTAAATGAATGAATGAATGAATGGGGGTTTAACCAGCACATTGTACAATGCCAATAGGTGGGAAAATTCCAGGTTCTACTTGTGCAAAAACAACAAATTAAAATATATCAACAAATGAATATGCAGAATGAACCTAGAACCTTGAATCCTGCAGAACTGCAGAGTTTCAGCAAATTCTGTTGTATTATTTAAATTGTTTCTTCTTATAACATGCAGGAGTAACAGTGATCCTATTCTTGCCATCACTCATATGGCTCCCCGGAACCACACAGGAGTTGGTAATTTAACCACAATAATTAACAAGACAAAAATTGATTAAATGAACATGACACCTATTTGTAGGATTCCTACCCCTCTGCAGAGATTGGCAGTGATTCTATTTGACTTTGAATTCTCTGTAGGGAAGATTATATAAATAACAATGTCTATGCTTACACGAAACCACATGGGTAAGGATGATAATAATTATAAACAACAACTATTTTTCAAACAAAAACAATTATATTTCATAAATAACATAAATACGTTTGGCAATTCAAATAAGCTCAATATCTATATATGCATTTCATAATGTGAATACACTTCAAAATATCTAAAACAATCAGACATGTCACAAAGATTAGGTAACCTAACCACTGTTTTCTGGAATCAGTTAACCTTACCACTGTTTTCTGGAATCAGTTAACCTTACCACTGTAACCTTACCACTGTTTTCTGGAATCAGTTAACCTTACCACTGTTTTCTGGAATCCTGGAAGGTTAACAAGTGCTCAAGCACACCCATCTTGGCAAGTAACTGATAACTTTCCCACTTGAATCAGGAGTGAGAGACAAATGACAGTGAGATACAATGCTATATATCAATCATCACGGAGACTATTGTTGGCCAGAGATTCAAACTCACGACGCCTGGGTTGATAGTCAACCACTATGACTGAGCCAACAGGGCCCAGCATGTTACATGGAATCAATATTTTAAATTTACTCAAGTTCAATTTAATAACATTCTTTTCTATCAACCTTTATTGCACAATAAACAAATGCCACATTTCAAACTGGATGTATACATATGACTAAGTTGGTCTAGTTATGTAAATAAACACAAAAATCAAAAATACTGACATAGGGTTTTTCCTGCTCTACTTGGATACATTAAAAAACAACAAAAATACCCCAACATTAGTCATACAAACTAGTGTTAGCAAGGATGATAAAGTATCAATCTAAATCTTAAAAAAATGCATCATGGGATATTTCCCGATATTCTATAAATAACATAAATTTTAAAGGTTATCTTGATAATAGCAAATGTGAAATTATTTGCACATGATACATTTTGGAAGTTCAAAATAACTTCATATATATTTCATTGCAAACAAAACTAGTTATAATAAAAGCACCGTTATAATAAATTCATGGGAATGCAAAATACACAAAAGAACTGCGGACACCATATTGGTATTATGAAAATATTTTGTACATTTGTTTACTTATATCAACAGGTAGAAAGGCCCAAAATGAGGATTCTTGTGTGCTCATCTGGAATTTTATCTGTGTTTTTTTTTTCAACTGGGTTTAACACCATTTACATTAAAGGTATTGTCTTTTCTTAACTATGTTTATATAGTGAATAGCTGATATGAGTATGATATAAGTTGTTTTTTTAAATGGAGTTACACCCCATATTCAACATGCTTCAGGTCATATTTAGTCCAGCCCAGAATCTCATATATCCCGAATCAAGCTATTTACTCCCAATCAAAATTGCAGGGAATTCCATCCCTGTCCCACCTTTTTATAGCTATTGAATGCTTACTAAACTGATGTCCTTTAAACTTTACCTGAAGCAACTGACCAATCAACATGCTTAATCTCACTGCTATGTAACGGACCCAATCAGAGAGCTGGGTACATTCTATAGACTAGGTTACATTCAGTTCTATTGGAAGAGGAAGACCCTAAAAGTAAGTTGTGTTAGGAATGAGTTGAGTTTGAGAGGTAAGTGGTCTTTAGACAGCATCTTATACTTTTCAGCCATTGAAGACCCGAATACAAAATATGCTTACACATGTAAATTGCGATACATAAATCAACAAATGACTATAACCTTAATTTTCTATTGATGCAAAATAATGCAAGCCTTATTCTAACTCCCCCACTCTGTTCTAACTTAAGAAATACATAAAAGTGACATATTAAACCAATGTTTAGAGAAATCAGTTTAAACTTACCACGAGCTATGATTTATTTTGATGACCACTTTACAACAGTTTGACAGAACAAACATCTTATTTTTGACTTAAACATACACAGATCATCATGATGTAAAATACCTAAAATGTTACTACCGGTAACAAATAAACATTACAGATGTATGTCATTTCAGTTGAAGAGTTTATAAATTTTTGCTCTTAAATTCGGTTTAATGCCATTTTTACCATATTAAAGGTAATTCAGGCATCTAGTTTTATTATTGGAGAAAGACCACAGAATAAATCTCAGTAGAACCACCATATTTCCCAAAGGAACTAGCAATATTTCTCAGTTTTCAGACTGAATCTGACTCAAGCCTATGACCACAGCTGTGAGAGATAACTGATCTTGAGACAGTGCCTTGAACCACTCAACCATGAAGGACACCCCCCAATCTTGAAGAGTAGTTTTGTTTTGTTTGAATATTTAGCATCATTTTTATGCCATTGAGGGCTAACTTTATCACTCTTTACTGGGATTCTGGAAGGTTAACCAGTATTCAAGCATAGCCATCTTCGCAAGTAACTGATAAATATCCCACTTGAATCAGGGATGAGGGACTAATGACAACAGGACACACTGTAACATATCAATCATCACAGAGACTGTAGCCAGGGCAAGGATTTGAACTCACGACCCATGGATTGATAGTCAGATGCACAACCGACTGAGCTAACTGGGCCGTAAAATGAATAGTTAGAAATGGGTAAATGTCATTTGGTGGTGGATGAATAAATCTCTATTATCCATTGTTTATGAGCATTTTTCCAGTACAATAAAATTTTATAATCACAGCAATTGTTTTTTTCATTCTTGACTAGATAACCACAGCTGCACCCTCGCATCTACTTGTAATCATGCTCTCTGCCTCTGTCCATGTGTCTGTAGTGGGATCATAAGTTTCCATGGAATCAAGTGTAGAAGGTGCGATCAACTCGTCCTGATAGTTCCGTCCTCCCATCACATATAGCATGTTGTTGACAACAACAACACTGGCAGCAGCCCTGCCCACAGACATAGGAGAAACCTCCACCCAGTGGCCCTGAATTAGTGACAATCCAATAGTTTAAATTGTGCATAAATGTCTGGTAATTTTAAAATGTTTTATGCATACTTGTTGTAAGAATACTTACTTAATTTTTTCTGTAGCAATAATCTATCTTTAACAGGAGTAAATTTTTACTATTACACATAGGTTTAAATCACACACTTTTAAAGAATTCACATTTCTGAAGTTGTTTAATTGATTACTACTTCAACTGGGTTAATTAATATTTCAAACTGTCCAGTACAATGAAACACACAAGTGAAAAAACCTGGATTTAGTTTCACCAACATGTTTACTTAAATACTTAAAAATTTAATTTGACTTGCAACTAAATCATTCTTTAATCAATGCCATTTAAGTAATGTGCAGTTGTACTGCAACTAGTCTAAAATCATGATCACCTGGATGCTTCTATTTTATTAAAATTTTTATGAATTTAAGTGTATACTTAGCCAGGCTCCTGTTTCACAAACATATACTTAAATATCTAAAAACTTTAATCTAAAAAGCAGCCAGGTGATCATGATATTAGACAGATTCCAGTAAAACTACATATGGTTTTATTGATATTTATTATATAATAGATAGATAACCAGTCAAAACCTTTTAAGTACATAAGTATTTAAGTAAGATGTTGGTGAAACAGAAGCCAGGTCAGTAACTTTAACCTCAATAATATATAATCAACCCAGTCACAAGTTCTGTCTTGGTAATATACTTCTTTTGCTCTATAGCGCTTGGACAACACTTGCATAACAAGAGTCTCTGCTTTATGTTACATTAAACAATATTAATATCAAAAAGAAATGTGTTCATGCTGGATGTAACTGATGACAGTAGAACAGTTTGCTTTTATCTATTATTCAAAGCAATTAGTCAATTTAGATTAGCTGAAATAATGCTAACAATTAAAATAACTGATCAACAGCTAAAACTTTCAAAACCAGTTAATTGACTGATGGGCTGGTTTCCATTAGCTAATCATTACCAATGTTGTCTCGAAGTGGGACTTTGTACTATATGATTTATCAAAACAAAAATGTTAGAACATTGTAAGAAAGACATTGTATTTCTTTGACACTGGCTTTTTAATGAAAAACCTCTACTGTTAAACAATCCAACTTGATATGTATAGCATATAATGATAGACTTCTGACTTATAATGGGAGAAATCTCACTCAAATCTCTTGATATATTAACATAAAACATACTTTTCCAAATGGCAACTTTTCGACGGATTTCAAGGCACCATCTTGTTCATTCCAACCCCCAACTGCATACAAGCAATCACCAAGAACTGCAACTCCTACATATGATCTCCTGGTACTCATATCAGCAAGAGTTGTCCACTCCTTGGTTACTGGATTAAAACTTTCAACACTCATAAGCTCTTCACTGAGGTCATTACTTCCACCCACAATATACATTAAACCTATAATAAAGACAGAACAAGAAAATATCAGTGGAACCAATGGATGCTCCCCAAATGAGTGTTTGACTCTGTACTGGCTACTTGGTTGAAAAATACCAGACTGCATAGCAGGGACAATATGTGGCTCTGCATTTGACAGAACTCATTTGCAAATCATTGAACTGGAACAAAATGACAATATGCGCAGATCCTAGCTAGTTTTACAAAATTAAAACTAGAGGTTGTAGCAAAATAGCGTCATGATGACAATATGCACATCTCCACTTAGTAATGATGCATCCTAGCAAGTTTCATAAAATTTCAACCAGAGGTTGTAGAGAAATAGAGCATAGAGCAATTTGGTCACAGACAGAATGAAAGGGCCATAACTCCATGAAAAATCATCGAACACAAACATAGCAAGTTTCATAAAATTCCAACCTGAGGTTGTACAGAAATAGGCGGACAATAATTTGGTCACAGACTCAAAGAAAGGGCCATTACTTCTTGAAAATTCATCGAACCGACACACATAGACAATATGGGCATCTGCACTTGGTAATGATGCATCCTAGCATGTTTCATAAAAATCCAACATGGGGTTGTAAAAAAATAGCGCGGATAAGAATTTGGTCACAGACAGAATCAAAGGGCCATAACTCCGTGAAAAATCATTGAACCGGAACACATAGACAATATGCACACCTGCACTTGGTATTGATGCATCCTAGTAATAGCCCGGACAAGAACTTGGGGACGCACGAACGGATGGAAGCACAGACGCACGCATGGATGGACAAAGTGACGACTATATGCTTCCCCCCTTTGGGGGAGCATACTAAAATTCAGTATTGAGTAAAAATTCCAAATACACTCAGGTCCCGTTATAAAGTGGATCCACAAAATGAAACCACACTATACGCATACCACGTTATAGAGATAATTACCTTGAAAAAGTTGATGTTGGTTATTTACGCCTATCGTGCTGTCTGACTCTAAGTGAATGGTATTGTTTGCATTGTAATGGGATTCAACACGTATTTAGTTACAACAGAAACATGTAGATATGTATATAATTACTAAAAAAAAATAAAATAAGGAAAAACATAAAACTCAAATTGGCAGCCATTTCCGGAAGGAAAAGTAATGTGTTAACATCATTCAATATGAAATAGATTTTTTTAATCAACAAAAGTAGTAAATAAAATTGAAACAATAATTTTTATATACAATATGGGGTAGTCCCAATAACTTTTCTCATTTGTATAAAGTTGGTATGAATAACATTTATCTACAATTTAGGAATATTACTGTAATCTACCTTTGTCAGAGGTGACTCCCATCCAACATTTGAGTTTCCTACAGTGTGCTATGGTGGTCCATTCTTGTGTCTCGGGGTCATATTTCTCCACTGTACTGCCCATCTCGGACCCCACCCAGCCACCAATGGCATACAAACAATTGTCTATTGTACAGACACCAAGGCCACACCTGAAACAGTTGTAATTAAACAGTTATAAACAGTTCAGTCATATATAGTGGATGGGGTGTTGACTGCTCACAGATTTGATCTCAGACCCAACCTGATGGCCTCTCAAAACCAACACTCAGTACTGGTTTTACCCAGAAAATTGACCTGAAAGTAATTCAGAAATGGTCTGAGTTTACTTCACAATCTTGTAAAACAAAGATGCCCCCATTATATGTTGATGAAAGTAAAAAAAACTTGAGCTGTACTTTACAATTATACACGACACAACATTAATTAATACTAATTGCACACTGAGACCCATTTTATAAGTAATTGATCAAGTTCCATCATTTCACCAAAATTAAGTTAAAAAAAGGCCACAACTTACGTTAAATTGAATTGACATAAAAAGTCAAAGAATCCCATGAATTGAAAATCAATTTAAACAAAAAGGCAAATATAATAATGATCAGGAAACAAAAAAAACACAAAGTACTTCTGTAACAAAGGTATATATAGGTACTGGTAATCAGAATTCACTGTCATGATGATCAATCTAGAGATCTAAGATACATTAGCCAATCACTATCTTTTTAATTAGAAATGGCTTTATTTTGCATTAAGTGGAGAGTGGTTGAAAAGTTTGAATAAATATACTATAAACACCTTGCCATATTTGGTACCAGTATTACCAAACATAGTTCATGTATGTATTTTCCATAAGCATCTTACCATATAAAATATTGATATATTAAGCATATTTGGTATTACCGGTACTGAATATAGATACATTTTCTATAAGAACTTTTAACACTCTATCTAATAATACTGAAGCTACATATATTTTCTATAAACATCTAACCATATTTGGTATGAATATATATGTGTGTATGTTCTATTAAAGCAATTTACCATATTTGGTATGAATAAATATAATATACGTGTATGTTCTGTAACTATCTTGAGGGATGGACCATAACTAATGTTGGCAGAACTTGTAGCCCAACCCTCTTGCTTATATGTGTTTGTAAATATTTATAGCTATACTAATATTGTATTGTAATAGTATGATTATAAGCAATAAATATGTTTAAACTAACTATCTAACCATATTTGGTATAAATAAATATATTATATGTGTACATTCTATAACTATCTTACCGTATTTGGTATGAATAAATATATGTGTATGTTCTATATGCATTTTACACTATTTGGTATGAATAAATATATGTGTATGCTCTATAAGCATATTACACTATTTGGTATGAATAAATATATGTGTATGCTCTATAAGCATATTACACTATTTGGTATGAATAAATATATGTGTATGCTCTATAAGCATATTACACTATTTGGTATGAATAAATATATGTGTATGCTCTATAAGCATATTACCATATTTGGTATGAATAAATATAATACATATGAATGTTCTGTCAGCATCTATTGGTTATCCATATTTGGTATGCAAACATGGATCACCATAAATTCATATAAAAACTCTCCACTTACCTTGGTGTAGTCATGCCTGGCAAACTACTCCATTCATATGTAACTGGGTCATACGTCTCTGTTGAATCAAGAATCAACATATCATTTTCCCCACCCATTACACACACCTGTCCATTCACCACGCCAGCACCCAAGGCACTTCTCTGATATTGAAGGCTCGGACAATCATGCCATATTCTATAGAATGTATCATATCTCTCTACAGTATTCAATGTCTGTGCATCGCTCCATCTGCCGCCAACGGCACGTGTAAAGCCCCCACATATGTAAATGTTTTTTCTAGCACACTGTCGCGGAACAGTCAAGAAATGTTTACCACTGATATTAGCCTTCTTAAATTTCTTATCTAACACATTAAGGGTCTTTTTCTCATTTCTCATGTCATTGAGTATTTTCTGGAGAACCACTTGTATACTTATGTCAATATCTGCCAACGTGGCAATGTATTTGTCTATCTGTTTGTCTGGAATGATTGGAAATCTGATGGAGGCCATTACATCAAAAACATGCTTCTTTCTTGCAGCAACATTATGCAGTATCCAGTCCATTGCAGCTATAAACAAATACAAAGATGCATTAATGAATTTATAAGAATGAATCAGGGAACAAACAAATGAATGAACATGATAAACCTCTAAAAACAAGTTTCAGTTGTTCATGGTTCATACTTCACTTAAACAACTGTCTAGATTAAGTACATGTACAAACGAATTCTGCAGAATCAAATGTCTCCTCAATATTTTTTATGTTAGACAGTAACATGGAAAATAAACAACAATAAAATTAAGTTTAACAAGAGACCCATGGGCCTTAATGTTCACCTGACTATCCTTGATGACATAAAGCTATATGAATCTATTTTCCGACTTTTGTCCTCTGGGAAGCAGCAAAAATCCAAACATGGATTTTGAATGTCACATCTTCATCAACAATTCATATCATTTTCTGTTATATAAATCTAGTAAAGTAGTCTACCCACCCCAAGAATCAAACCATGAGACCCAGGGGCATGAAATTCACAATGTTTATGACGGATTAATAGGCCTCATTAATTATGCTTACAATTTGTTTTCCAGTGCTTCATATAATTATAAGAATTTTTTAAAAGATTACTTTAAATTTGACTGTTTTGGTCCAGGTCCAAGGTTACAGAGGGAGTTGGGGACATTCAATAAAACATAAGCATTAACCATCAGCAACAACAAATCACACCAAAAAAACATTTAAATTAGTTAATTCAGTCATCAGAAATGACGTTTTTTGTCATTTTCTTGTATATAGATTTAGTAAAGGTGGCCACACCCCCAGGGGCCAAACCATGAGACATAGGGACATACAATTCACAATTTTTATGAAAGCCCATATGGGTCCATAATCATGCTTACCTTTTGTTGCCCAGTGCTTCTGATAGTTTTCAAAGTTTACCTTGACTATTTTGGCCCCTCCAGGGGGGTGGGGACTATACAACTCACAATTTTGATTCCCTTATGCACCAAAGCTGCATACATTTCATTACGATTGAGCTTATGGTTTTTGACAACAAGTTGAAAATGTCAATTGTTTACGGATGGACGATGCACGACGACTGACAAAAGGCGATCGCAAAAGGTCCCTTGAGACAAAGTCTCAGGTGATTTAAATAAAAGTATCCTGATTCAAGGTCATGTAAACAGAAATAAAGGTGAGTAAACTATTTATTATATAAATATTTGTTTGTTTGAAAATTAAATGTTATATTAATGACAGAGGCTAACAGATGATCAGCTAACCTAACCATTGCTTCCAAGGATTGTGGACAAGCACACCCATCTCCGCAAGTCACTGATAACTTTTTCACTTGAATCAGCAGTGAGAGACAAATGACAATGTTGTATATCAATCATCGGGAATTCAACTTATGACCCCTGAATTATAAGTCCAACTCACTATTGACTGAGCTTACTTAGTCCAGCTATATATAAATGCTGACTAAGCAGGGTTTGGTTTACATGCATTTACAAAGTTCTTACTTTGGTTTTACGTGTATTTAAATGTTAACATAGATATCTTACTTCAGGTTTACGTGCATTTACATGTTTACATAGAATTATTACTTCAGGTTTACATGCATTAAAATGTTTACTTAAGAGTTATTACTTCAGGTTTACATGTATTTACATGTTTATATGGAGTTATTACAGGGGGGGGGGGGGGTACATGTATTTACATGTTTACATAGAGTTATTACTTCAGGTTTACATGCATAAACATGTTTACTTAGAGATATTACTTTGGTTTTACATGCATCTTAATGTTTATGCAGATATCTTACTTCAGGTTTTCATGCATAAACATGTTTACAAAGAGTTATTTCTTAACGTTTACATGCATTAACATGTTTACATGAAGTTCTTACTTTAGGTCTACATGCATCTACATGTTTATATAGATATATTACTTCAGGTTTACATGCATTTACATGTTTACAAAGAGTTATTGATTAAGGTTTACATGCATTTACATGAAGTTCTTACTTTGGATTTACATGTATTTACATGTTTACCTAGAGTTATTGATTAAGGTTTACATGCATTTACATGAAGTTCTTACTTTGGATTTACATGTATTTACATGTTTAACTAGAGTTATGACTTCAGTTTTACATGTATTTACATGTTTACATAGATTTCTAACTTTGGGTTTACATTCATATACACAGAGTTCTTACTTTGGGGTTACATGAATTTACATGTTTACATAGAGTTATTGTTTTGGGTTTACATGCATCTACATGTTTACCTAGAGTGATTACTTCAGTTTTACATGTATTTACATGTTTACATAGAGTTCTAACTTTGGGTTTACATGCATTTACACAGAGTTATTACTTTGGGTTTACATGTATTTACATGTTTACATGGAGTTCTTACTTTAGGTTTACATGCATTTACATGTTAACTCAGAGTTCTTACTTTGGGTTTACATGTTTGTACATATACAGATTGCTTAAGGCCTTGTACTTTCAGGAAAAGAGCTAAGTGCAAAACTTAAAATTTGTCAGCTAAGTTAATTATGCGTAGTGATTAAGGTCAATATTACCTGGAATAAAGGTGCATGATTTTGAGTAACACAAGATTGGTTGCACAGAAACTTATATTTGGCAAAGAAAATTATCCTAGAGTTTAAGATCACTGTAAAGTACACTGCATGGTTTTGATTTATACAAGTCAATACAAAACTATGGACCAAATAATTTAGTGACTCTGGGTCAAGTTCCTGCTGAGATGCAGAAATAAATGCCAACACTAAATTGTGAATTGTTGTCATCAATGCAGTTACCAGAAAAGTATGGTAACTTTTTTATTGTTAAAAAAAAACTTTATACACTCGGTACTCATATTCCAAATGTGTATTTTGATATTGCACAGTAAACAGAAACGGTACCTTTAAACACCTGGTATTCATGCTCCACGTGTAAATTTTCACTGTACAAAAAGTGAATGAGCGGGGCCTTATCCAGTGCATAAAATTCTTCTTCTTGTACCATCTTGACAAAGTGTTTGTGAATGTACCTCTCCGCAGCCTTCAGAAGAATGTTGCAGGAGATGGCCTCCGCAAACAGGTATATCCCTACAGTGAATGTAATTTGTTGAAACACAATCAAGTCCTTTCACATTTGCTTTTTACTATTTCTACGTGTGAAATATAAGAAATAGTATAATTAAACAAGACATTGTGGAAAAAAATCCTTTGGGTCAGTAACAAAGTAGAAATGGGGGCACGGTATTTAATTTAAAACAAAACAAAATTTAAAAAAAAAAATGGGCAGGGATTGGGGTTGGGTAGGGGTGAGGGTCTTGGGGTCGGTAACAAAGTAAAAATGGGGCAGAGTATTTGATATAACACAAAACAAAATTTGAAAAAAAAAAAAAAAATGGACAGGGATGTGGGGGAGGGTAGGTAGCCAAGTAGATATGGGACAATGGACCTGGCAAATTCAAACAATGATACAAAGTTTTTTCAATCTGTGATCTATTTATCAATCTGTACATTTACATGTACAACAATTCATATAAATACAGTTTTGGGCACATCAAACTTTTAACCAGATAATGACAGTATTAAACAAGTCCATTAAATAGGTCTAGGTCAGTGATGTAAACTATTTTTTAGTTGATGGTAATCAGCTTACAAAATTAATTGTATAAGTGAAAAATAAAACTGATTTAAAAAAAAATAATTCAAACCCAAGCTAAACAAAAAATTTTAAGCCCAAAGTATGGAAATTTATGTAAGTTAACTACATGTATATACATTGTTTCTACAGCATAATATAAATGTGTTAATGAAAGTTAGTCACCAAAACATGAGTAGTTTGTTCAGAAACATTGAAAATGCCGAGCTAAACATAAAACTTCAACCAAACCCAAGCTAAACAAAAAACTTAAAGCTAAGGTTTTAGAGACCAAAGTATGTAAATCTAGGTAAGTCAGCTTTATACATTGTTTGTGCATAAACATGTTTATGAAGTTTAGTCACCATAACATGAGTTGTTTGTTCATAAACAGAGAAAAAGCTGAGCTAAACATAAAATTTTAACCAGTGGATGCCGCCGACAATGACGCCGACAATAATGACGCCAGGGTCATGACAATAGATCTTCGTTTTTTTAAAAAGACGAGCTAAAAAGTATCATGTGCGAAGGTCATGTAAACAGAAATAATGGTAAGTAAACTATTTATTATACATTGTATAAATATTTGTTTGTTTGAATATAGACAGCACAAACCAATGCAGTTTCCTGGTTGCAGCCTATCAATAAGAAATGTGCAGCAGGCGCTGATGACTTCTGCTATAGAAAACATGTCCGCTGCTGTCAACAAGTCCTCACAGGTGTCCTCTGTCACCTCAACCTCCCCTGTGAAAAGATGATAATCAATGATTTCTACTTGATGACTTTAACATATATAATTTATAAATGATAATATCAATAATACTGAGAGAAATTCTATATTAGGCCATTCCCTCATCATTTGGCATGAACTCAAACAATGTATATCCTGTACAGACTATACTTTCATGAGTTTGAGGTGTAGATGGAAAATTCTAAATCCTGTTGCAAGGAATACCGTAACTGTTTTGTAAGATGTCCCATTGGGGCTAACTGTTTTTGGCAGTAATGAGGCTTGGGTGAATGTGTCTCTGTAACACTTTTATAAATAAGAAATGTTCATGTACCACTCTCCTGGAGAAGGAAAGGTCCACATACCCATCTCCTGGTGAAGGAAAGGTCCATGTACCTATCTCCTGGTGAATGAAAGGTCTATGTATCCCTCTCCTGGTGAAGGAAACGTCCATGTACCATCTCCTGGTGAAAGAAAGGTCCATGTACCAGTCTCCTAGTGAAGGAAAGGTCCATGTACCCCTCTTCTCTTAAAGGAAAGATCCATGTACCCATCTCCTGGTGAAGGAAAGGTCCATGTTACCTTCTCCTGGTGAAGGAAAAGGTCCATGTACCCCTCTGCTGGTGAAGGAAAGGTCAATATACCCCTCTCCTAGTGAATAAAAATTCCATGTACCCCTCTCCTGGTGAATGAAAGGTCAATGTACCTCTCTCCTGGTGAATGAAAGGTCCATGTACCCCTCTCCTGGTGAATGAAAGGTCCATGTACCTCTCTCCTGGTGAATGAAAGGTCCATGTACCCCTCTTCTGGTGAATGGTAAGTTCATGTATCTGTCTCCTGTGAACGAAAAGGTCCATGTACCTGTCTCCTGGTGAATGAAAGGTTCATGTACCACATTCCTGGAGAAGGAAAGGTCCACATACCTGTCTCTCGGGAAGGAAAGGTCTATGTACCCATCTCCTGGTGAAGGAAAGGACCATGTTACCTTCTCCTGGTGAAGGAAAGGTCCATGTACCCATCTCCTGGTGAAGGAAAGGTCCATGTACCTCTCTCCTGGTGAACGAAAAGGTCCATGTACCCATCTCCTGGTGGAGGAAAGGTCCATGTATCCATCTCCTGGTGAAGGATAGGTCAATGAATCCCTCTCCTGGTGAAGGAAACGTCTATGTACCCTCTCCTGGTGAAAGAAAGGTCCATGTACCAATTTCCTGATGAACGAAAAGGTCCATGTACCACTCTCCTGGTGAAGGAAAAGTCCATGTTCACGTCTCCTGATGAGCTAAAAGTCCATGTATCCCTCTCCTGGTGAAGGAAAGGTCCATGTACCTGTCTCCTGGTAAAGGAAAGGTAAATGTACCCCTCTCCTGGGTGAAGAAAAGGTCCATGTACCTGTTTCTCAGTGAAGGAAAGGTGCATGTCCCCATCTCCTGGTGAAGGAAAGGTCCATTTACCCCATCTCCTGGTGAACGAAATGTCCATGTACCCCTCTCCTGGTGAAGGAAAGGTCCTTGTACCCCTCACCTTGTGATGGAAAGGTCCATGTACCTGTCTCCTGGTAAAGGAAAGGTTAATGTACCCCTCTCCTGGTGAAGAAAAGGTCCATGTACCTGTTTCCCAGTAAAGGAAAGGTACATGTCCCCATCTCCTGGTGTAGGAAAGGTCCATGTACCCGTCTCCTGGTGAAGGAACGGTCCATGTACCCTTCTCCTGGTGAAGGAATGGTTCATGTTCCCATCTCCTAGTAAAGGAAAGGTCCATGCACCCTTTTCCTGGTGCAGGAAAGGTCCATGTACCCGGCTCCTTGTGAAGGAAAGGTCCATGTAAATCATCACCCATCTCCTGGTCAAGGAAAGGTCCATGAACCCACCTCCTTGTGAAGGTAAGGTCCATGTACCTTTCTCCTGGAGAAAGGGAAGGTTCCTTACCATCTGATACTTGCGCGATGATCTATGTCTCATTTATTAAAACAATACTGATCAAATTGAGATTAAATTGGATAAAGTGCCTAGCTCAAAGGAATGTTCTGCTGAGGATCGCAACTATGACATAATCATTCTGGAACTGAAATTTTACATAGCAATGCATCCTCACCATCAAATGTAATTTAATTGCCTATGTAACCTGTCTTAATATCAACCCGACAGTAATCATTATTATATTATATATAAAGAGGATCTTATATTTGGCAAATGCTCCTTTATTATTGAATTTACTAGTTGGCAAAACATTTATATATATGCCAAGCTCTGTTCTGGCGAGCATTATAATAAATTATCATTTTATTTAAGGAGTTCACTAAATTTAATAATAAATGAGCACAATCATATTTGTTACATAACATTTACTATTTTTATTTTTTCAGGTCAAAAAGACAAACGAGAAGAAAGTTTTTACCCCCAAATAACTTGGCATTTAATGTATGAGAGTCAAGTAATACAGGCACTAGAGGATTATTACAAATGTGCATTGTAAATTATGTGAAAAATTCATCTTCTATAAATGTTACCTGTATACAGGAACTGTAACAATGAGGCGAATATCTGTGGAGACACCCCCCCTATGTTGACAGTATCTTTGTTATGTTCAGTCATTCCACTAATAAACATGGCATGGAAATATGGGCTACCTGCCATCAAGATAACCTGTAAATATATATATAATGTGTAGGATTGAGTTAGCAGTTCTACTATGCAATATTTTGTGTAGATACATATTATACACAAACTTTAATCCAATATTAATGTATCATAAATACACTAATGCATATTATTGAAATGATATTTAATATTATTATATGAAAAGCTGCAAGTCAGTGATATTACATAAAAAGCTGATAATCATTCAAATAAAAAAGGAAGGACAAACTCAGATAAATAATGGATTTGATACAATGAGCCTGTTGATAAAAGAACACCTGAAAATAAACTTGAATAGAACTACAGTTTCTGTCCTGACAAACTTTTCACATATTTGTAAAGATTTAAGAGGTAAATGATACACAAATGCTAAATGGAAATAGCATTTATTTAAAATTGGGTATAAACATTTTTCCCTTTATATTATGCCTATATCTGATACTCACTGACCCCCATATTGCCAAAAGGATATCTAATCAATATGCCAAAATAATATATTGAACAGGGATTTGGGCTATGCACCTACATTAGACTAAAATAGATTTCCCGCTTAAAGTTGCGACATATTCTGTGACGAATTAAACGAGTCACGTGATTTCATTTTGATTTCAATTGATCCTTTATACTGGTTTTACACATAGTAAAAAATTATTTAATCTTAGAAAGAGTTCAAATGAAAATGTGAAATTCGACAATCAGTATTTAAGAGCTGTCTATTTTGAGAATAGGGATTTCGTTAAAATCATCACTCCAATTTATATATAGTGATTTAGTCACATTTTGGTGGATTTGACATACCAAACCATTCAGATTTTATTTATAAATGATAATGCTATTTATCCATTTTAATAATAAGTTTATTTTTGGGACATTTTCCTGATATATTCCCTTTAAATAACCTAAACACACATACTGGTAAACCTTAATATACCTTGTGACATGAAAACACTTTATTTTCTATATGAAGCTGGACATCACAGAATATGCTGTCAAGACGAAGTTGATGAATTGTTTTGAAGAAAGATACTGAATACTCACTGGACGCATATCTGTAAACAAAAGAAAACATTACAATCATCATTTTCATGTACAACTTACAGTTTAACTAAATTAAAATTGGTATCTTCAGTTTATTTTTGATGTCATACTTAGTTAAAAATCCAAACATTATCTAATATATATTATATGCGTATATACAATTTGCAAAGGAATTTATATTCAAACTTATTATTTTAATAAAACGCATGAATCATTCATTGACTGATTGATTGATTGACTGTTCAATGACATTTTGATGCCATCGAGGATTAACAGATGATCAGTTAACCAACCACTCTCTCCTGGGATCCTGGAAGTTTAATCAGTACTAAAGTACTCAGTAAGTGATTTATAACTTTTCCACTTGAATCAGCAGTTAGAGAAGAATGACAATGAGATGCAATGTTTTATATCAATCATCACAAAGACTGTGGCCAGGTGGAAAATTTGAACTCACTACCACTGGATTGGTAGTCAGACTTGCTGCTGACTGAGCTTACCAGGCCAAGCTAAATACATATATCAGTTTTAAGATTTATTTCCTACCTGAATATGTTTTCCAGTTCTCTAGATGATTCTTTAAGACCACCTTCAGCCATAGTTTACGGTAGATTTCAAGTGTTTATTCTTTAGACTGTTACGAAATTTATAATTTTCATTGAATAAAAAACAAAAACATAATGTTGTTAATAAATACATTTTAAATAAATTTGATTAACTGTAAAAAAGTCTATTACAACAGCAGTGGAATACAATTAATTCAGTACATTGTATTACTTTATTTTAGCAGAGATTGGTTGATGTGCAATTAATGTTATACAACTCTATATAAAAAATTATACATACATATACACAAGTTCAGTTGAAATAAAGACTGGAGTAACCAGGTATCAGAATGGGCAAAGATTATACCGACTACAGAATTATTTTTTATCCGTTAGCTGATGTTAATAAAATGAATTGGTGACTGTGCTGTCTTCTTTGATTTATATCAATGAGCTTGTGTTAAACAAATTAAACAGTCTTCAGATTTGTCGTTTGAATAAATAGGCCTAGATTTAACAGCTGCCACTAGTGAGATATTAACATTGTAGATAAATGATAAAACAGATAGCTTTCTTAAAAGACTGGTATATGATGATGTGTTGTTCTTTCAATATCTATTCACAGACATATATTATCAGAAAATAATTAGACCTATATTAAACAAATTGCCCATTAACTGCTACCTCCATGAAAACTGCCATAAATCGACAAACTTGCTGTTAAACAAAGCCACTATGATTATTTGCAATGATAACCATTGTGGAATAAAGGAATTTCATTGCCGTCAACTGCATAAAATATTTCTTAATATGTGAGAACTCTGGTACAAAATTTAAGATTTAAGTTGTTAAACACATAGGACTAGGTATCCAATTATATTCTTTTCCATCAATGCCCAGATCATTCTATGTTATTAATTAGCTGTGTTGTTCATATTTGAATGAGGCAAATATCTTAGAGTAAGGATGGAGGAATGGGGTAGGTCTTAGTTTGTTACTTAAATATAATTTTACTTAATGCATGCAGATAGGCATATATGCACATTATTTGTGTTTAACTAGGTAGCTTTTGTTGTGACATAGGTAGAGTGTTTGCTTAACACACAGGTGTGGGTTAAGAATTTCTACTAAGGTCACTGGTGTTTGTTTGATCAACCCAAACTAGATGAAAAACATGTCTCCCAGACTTAATACTTTTCAAGACTGCTGTACAACTCAATATATATATATATATATATATATATATATATATATATATATATATATATATATATATATATATATATATATATATATATATATATATATATAACTTTTCAGAATTATAAATGTGATCTTGACCTAGCTTTAAACTATATACTTTGGCATAAAATGTTGTGATTATATAGTGACCAACAGTGCCAAGTTCTATTAAATTTGAGATAGGCATGTTAATTCGAAGACTGTGCTTGGTTTTAATTCTTCACTGGATAGGAACACTGGATACAGAAGATATTGTATTTTGGACATTTATTTACTTTATATAAAACTTTACTGTGAACCATCACACATTCTTGTAGGAAATGTAAACCATTATCTACTTAAACCTTAATTATACACCGGAAATCAAATAAATTGGATAATACAAAGATTGAAGACCAGTCACGAGACAATTCTATGAATACCAGTACCAGAAATATAACTAAAATCAGCCATCATGGAAGTTTTGTTTAGTATTATTTATAGTCTAGGTTTTCACTTAAAAAAATTATGTTTACAAACGAAAACATTTGGTCATTCAAAACTTATGATTTTAATTAATTAGTCTTAATATTATACATGAGAATATTGATGTGATGAGCTAATGTAAAATGTATGCCACATTACCTGTTGACGTTGACAACAAGGAACTGTATAAAAATGCACATGGACTGTAAATCAGATACAATGCGTTTTATTTATTCAGAATAACGCCTTTAGTGGTCGAAATATTGTACATAGTTGAATATGATCTGAAAGGAACAAATTAACTGTTAATAAACAGAGGGGATTTCAAAATCATTGAAATTTACCACAAAATTGCAAATTTTCTTGTAATTTTTTTCATTCGGACAACCTTTGTTACATTCATTACAACGGAAAACACCAAAGCTTTCAAATGAAATTAGATCTTCAATTTTAGAGATAAGAGAAAATTCCAAAACAATGTCAACAATAAGCTACCGAAAACTCTCGCTTTTAAACGTTAAGTTTAGACATTTAGTGAAGTTGTCATGGCGTAAATTAAGTGGGTACGCCCCCAAAGACAGATGGGACGCCGTCCCGAAAGAAGAAGTGAAACGATTCATTGTTGATTCCATGACCAGCGTGAATACAAAAACAGAACATGCCAAAAGTTTAGCCAGTAACCTCGTATGTGCGGACTACAGGGGTCATTATAGTCATGGACTTAACAGACTTGGTATTTTCACATATTTATAATGAATTAATTTTGTACTTGAAATTACCTATAACTTGCAGTAATTGTTTATTAAGTTTTGTAGCTGTTAAAAAAAGATTTATTATTATAGAAGAACAGTAGTTGGTCTTTGGATGGAATTGTGTAGAGTGAAATATTGAATATAATAGAACCCATGAAATGAGTGAAATAGCAGTTCAGGATATGTTAGGATATTTTCTATTATCTTAAACTTTGCTTTCGTGATAAAAGATGAAGTGAAACTTAGCTATAAATAAGTGCTTATAAATGAAGTCACCATTGCGGCTCAAGGAAGTTATATTTCAATTTTTTTTTCCTGAATTGATTTATAAGTATCAGGCAACTGTAACTATTAACTTCCAATTAAGGTAGTTTTTACCCAAGAGGATACTTATTATAGTAATAATAATAATGTCTTTTATATATATTTAAGGAGGAAACAAACTTCCATGTGGTCCTCTATTTTCATGTAGACTAACAGTAAATATTTACAAGTATACAATCAACAGAAGCATTATGAAATGAAGTCTTTGTAACATTTTTAATAGAGATTGAATTTGTAAAATATTTATGATAAATGTATATTTTAAGTAACAAGTATATAACAAGTTTAGTTAAAGATGATGGATTTACTATAAAAGTATTAAATTTAGAGTTAGTCCTAATAATATGTTGAATGTAATTTCATATACTTAGAAATCACTTAAGGGTAAAAAAATCACAAAAAGACTCAACAAACTAGAGATATGGGAAGCAGAATGGTTAATGGCATGTAATCCTTCAAAGTGCCAAGCTACTCGTGTTAAAAAAGCGACAATATCTGATACATGTAGCAACTTGTCATATTAAAAAGAATAAGTTAACATTTACAAAATATTTTTTTTTATCTCTCAGCAAATAAACAGAATCCCAAAATAACACAAAATCTGAACAGAAATGCCAAAGTTTACTCAAGAAACACTGAAGTCTAAGAAATATGCACTATATTAGCCTATAATGTGAGATGAAACAGATGATATCCATTTTTAGCTCTACTGGCCAAAGGCCAGAAGTGCTTATGCGATGGCGCGTTGTCTGTCGTCTGTCGTCTGTTAGCAGCACTTTCTCTGAAATCACAAGGCCAATTAAACTGAAACTTCACATGCATGTTTCTGTTGCATAGGAGACTATACAGAAGACTTTTTTTTTCCGATCTGTAATTCAAGATGGCCGCCATTACTAAAAATAGTCCAAAACTTAAAAAATCTTCTTCTTATGAACGGCCCAACAGATTTTCAAAATGATTATGTAGTAATGATGACCAACTATAGTATTTTTAGATTTGTTCAAATGGTGTCCCTTGGGTTAAAAATGACCCCGCCCCGAGGGTTCAATTAGGGGACACATGTCATTATAATTTTTTTTTTTTTTTTTTTTTAAATGGAAATGATTTTGCCTTTATCTTCACAGAAGCATTGTTTGGTGAAGGAGGTTCAGATTTGTAAAAATGAATGGGTTCCACTGTCTTAAGGGGTCAGGAGGGGCCTCAAAAGGGTAAAATGGAGAATTACTAAAATCGTTTTCTTGAGAACCGGTATGTCAGATTTGTTCATATCTGGCATTAATTATCCCTATGTGTAGGGGTTTGATTGCAGATAAGAATTTAGGGGCTAAAATTTATAGGGGCCCTGTAAGGGGACTTAAAATTTTATATAGGGATACTATTGGAAAACAGAAAGTTCTCTTTTTCTTTCATCCTTTCTGAAACCACTAGGCCAATTAAACTGAAACTTCACATGCATGTTTCTGTTGCATAGAAGACAATACAGAAGATTTTTTTTTCGATCTGAAATTCAAGATGGCCTCCGTTACTAAAAATAGTCCAAAACTTAAAATCTTCTTCTCATGAACGGCCCAATATATTTTCAAAATGTTTATGTAGTTATGATGACCAACTATAGTATTGTTAGATTTGTTCAAATGGTGTCCCTAGTGTTAAAAATGACCCCACTCCGAGGGTTCATGAGTCAGTAGAGCGTCTTCAGGCCCTCTTTGGCCTCTTGTTGGTAATCAGTACAGCATCAGATCCAGGGATCAAGGGTTTGATCCTCTGCCATTGCTATGTGTAGTGTCCAAGACACTTTATCTGAATATGCTAAAGTACTGGTTCTACACAGGGTGACTAGGAGTGTGATTTGTCTGAGTTGTAAGAATTTGTTTCACAATCAATGTAAATTGAATAAGTTTAAAACAATGAAAACGGTCATGTGGTTTGGCCTTTGATATTTGTATGAACACATCACCATATACTTGTATAACCGTGACCTGCTGATATTACTATTTTCTATGTTTCCTTTTTACCAGATATGTATGTACATGATATTGAGTCGGGTATCACTGCAAGTGAAGGGGAACCAACAATCTTGAAGGAGAGCTCAGCTACTGCCTATGTAGATGGAAAAAATGTCCTTGGTCCAGTTGTTGGTAACTTCTGTATGGAGCTTGCTATTCAGAAAGCAAAAGAAGCAGGTGTTGGTTGGGTTGTAGCCACAGGTTAGTATCTTCTAGTTTTTCTTTTGGTATAGAAATAGAATTGTGGGTTCGCCATAACCGAGTAATTTAAGATGCTTTTGTAATGGTAGTGGTGTGACACCTTGTTGTGTTGCATCCCTTGATGTAACTCTCCTATTTAGAAGGTGATATAATAAAAATTGTATGTTTTATGTTCGCCGCACATGGTTGTTAGTTTTGTGTTACTCTACCGAAAAATCAAATAAAAACAATACAGCTTTCTTAAAATCACTTAGCCCTGAAGTTATGGGTTTGAATCCATCTCAGTCCAAAAAAAATTATGAGTTACATGTAGATTGTCAGCTGGTGAGAAAGATTGCCAGTAACTTGTGTAAAGATGATGGTTTTACTTAGCTTCATATTATGTCTTTCTCTAACGATAAAAATTGTTGTCATAACATAACCTGTGATGTGTTGAAATTGGGTTATTATGATAATGGAAAATCAGTTCTAATAGAATGCACTGTATGCTTGTCAGATCTATATGTGCACAGTCAACTACTATTATTAATTATTGTATATGTAGAGGAAGCTTTGTTGTTTTGAATATGTAGCATCCTTTTTATGCCATCTAGGGCTTGCAGATAATCAGTTAGCATGACTACTCTTTCCTGGGATTTTGAAAGTTGAACTGTTGCTCAATCACACCCATCTCTGCAAGTAACTGATGACTTTCCCAATTTATCTAGTGATGAGAAATGAAATAAAATGAAATGTCATCAATAATCACAGAGACTATGGCCAGGCAGGGGATTCAAACTTGAACCACATACTCGCATAAAACTAAATAGGAAGCAGAGTCATTTCTTTAGGATGGTCTTTACAGGGATTTGCTTGCATTAAGTTTTAGGTAAATGTATAAATTTGACAGCTTCTTCTGATTGACATTGAGTTTTAAATTTTTAAATGAAAGGGAATAGAAATTATTCAATGTTTTTTTTTTACATTATTATCAATGACTCAAAATGGCCATAATTACAAACAACTTTCTCGAAAATTAAATATAAATCATGCTTTGAAAGTTATTATTGTTTTATACAGATAAAATGTATATATCATGATCATCTTGGCCCTCTTGGTTATCTTCTATGGAGTTAAACTTTTGGTTTGTCTTCCATTTTTGTAAGACTGAAGTCAATATCTGTTTTAGTATTAGTGGTGTTCCTGTAATTGATTATAATCAATAGTTGATTGGCTGGTGATGTTCTGTAATTGATTATAATCAATAGTTGATTGCCTGGCGATGTTTTATAATTTATTTTAATCAATAGTTGATTTGCTAGTTACCGGTATGTTCCTGTTATTGATTATAATCAAATTAGACAATAGTTGATTGGCTGTTGATGTTCTGTAATTGATTATAATCAAAAGTTGATATGCTTGTTATGTTCCTGCAATTAATCATAATTGATAGTTGATTGGCTAGTGATGTTTACTCTTCATGTAGCTTTCATAGAGGACCTGTAGCCTGAGCTACAATTTTCAAAGTGGGTAAAACATGTTACAAAAGCTTCTTCCCAATATCCAAACAACAAGTTTGGGCATTATATGGAGATGAGTTACCTGACAGGGTGATCGATAGATGACATTTTTAAAATATCATTGATTTATGTTTTTAATGTGGCCCTAGGAAGGACTGTTTTGTTTTACAACAAATAGCAGTTCATCAACCAGCTACAGTGTTATGGTGGTCAAGTAGTTGGCGGTGAATTACCTACATAAACTTCTACAAGACATTCAAGAATCAATGAATTTACATTGTATTAATCTACTACATGTTCTTCAAGAATGAACAACATCCACAAAGTGACATTTACTAATCTAATCTTCAAGAATCAATGACATTAATGAACATAGACATCATAATTTTCTGTTCCAGAAAAACTTAAATACTACGACTGGTGATGCTCCTGTTATTGATAATAGTCAATAGTTGATTGGTTTGGCAATCATTTAATGTATTTTCTGTAATGGTTTGATTAATTTTTTTTTGTCTTATAAATTATTGGGAAAAAACATTTTTTAAATTAAAATCTCACAATATCAAACTGATTGAATTATAGATAATCAGTTACTTAGGTCTATAATTATGATTATCAGTAGTTAATTTATATCCAATACCCATTTGCTAATTAGTACATTTAAAATGTCCCTTTCAGCATCAAATCACTATGGTATAGCAGGCTGGTATGCAATGCAAGCCTCAGAACAAGGACTTTTGGTATTATTATTCTGTATTGTTTTTTATTGTTATATTTTTGTCACTTCCAATTATGACTGTATGTACACACACAAGTCATGTGTTTACTTTTTTATGGTGTCATATTTCCTAGGATGGGTTTTATATTGTTTAATGTATGTCTCTTTCAAATTCTGTTTCTAACATACATGTATATATTTTAATACCTGCATGTTTTGTATAATTACATGTGTATAAGCATTTGTACAACTTTAAATTTAAAGTTATCTAAGTTCAAGATTTAACTTTCATTCTAATTTTCATTTGTTTTATATTATGGAATAAAAAGACAAAAACATGACTTACCATAAAAAAGTCTGAGTAGATTAAAAATATACTTTTTCAAGATATGCTTTATTTTCATGTTTATTTGATATCGTTTCTCAAATACCAGGTAATATTCATGTCATGTTTTCATGTTTTCAGGGCATGTCATTTACCAATACATCTCCATTACAAGTCCCTACAAGAGCAAAAACGGTATGATGATCTATTTAAGAATAATATCACTGCAATATCACTGCAACGTGTTGTAAATTGTCATTTAATTGGTTTAACAGAAGTGTATCAGGATTTTTCAAATTTTCAAATTGGCAAAAAATCACACACAATTATTTCCTATATATGCCTATATATACCCACAATAAGGATATCTGTTTATATGTGTATCTATATATACCCACAATAAGGGTATCTGTTTATATGTGTACCTATATATACCCACAATAAGGGTATCTGTTTATATGTGTACCTATATATACCCACAATAAGGGTATCTGTTTATATGTGTACCTATATATACCCACAATAAGGATATCTGTTTATATATGTACCTACATGTATATATACCCACAATAAGGATA
This sequence comes from Panopea generosa, assembly GCA_029582155.1. Taxonomy (NCBI): domain Eukaryota; kingdom Metazoa; phylum Mollusca; class Bivalvia; order Adapedonta; family Hiatellidae; genus Panopea; species Panopea generosa. The sequence goes on along the minus strand of CM055901.1, from coordinate 70,964,376 downwards.
TCTGTTTAAATATGTACCTATATATACCCACAATAAGGATATCTGTTTAAATATGTACCTATATATACCCACAATAAGGATATCTGTTTATATGTGTACCTATATATACCCACAATAAGGGTATCTGTTTATATGTGTACCTATATATACCCACAATAAGGGTATCTGTTTATATGTGTACCTTTATATACCCACAATAAGGGTATCTGTTTATATGTGTACCCACAATAAGGATATCTGTTTAAATATGTACCTATATATACCCACAATAAGGATATCTGTTTAAATATGTACCTATATATACCCACAATAAGGATATCTGTTTAAATATGTACCTATATATACCCACAATAAGGATATCTGTTTATATATGTACCTATATATACCCACAATAAGGATATCTGTTTATATGTATGCCTATATATACCCACAATAAGGGTATCTGTTTATATATGTACCTATATATACCCACAATAAGGATATCTGTTTATATATGTACCTATATATACCCACAATAAGGATGTCTGTTTATATATGTACCTATATATACCCACAATAAGGATATCTGTTTTAATATGTACCTATATATATCCACAATAAGGATATCTGTTTATATATGTACCTATATATACCCACAATAAGGATATCTGTTTATATGTATGCCTATATATACCCACAATATGGATATCTGTTTATATATGTACCTATATATACCCACAATATGGATATCTGTTTATATGTGTACCTATATATACCCACAATATGGATATCTGTTTATATATGTACCTATATATATACCCACAATAAGGATATCTGTTTATATATGTACCTATATATACCCACAATAAGGATATCTGTTTATATATGTACCTATATATACCCACAATAAGGATATCTGTTTATATGTATGCCTATATATACCCACAATATGGATATCTGTTTATATATGTACCTATATATACCCACAATATGGATATCTGTTTATATGTGTACCTATATATACCCACAATATGGATATCTGTTCATATATGTACCTATATATACCCACAATAAGGATATCTGTTTATATATGTACCTATATATACCCACAATAAGGATATCTGTTTATATATGTACCTATATATACCCACAACAAGGATATCTGTTTATATATGTACCTATATATACCCACAACAAGGATATCTGTTTATATATGTACCTTTATATACCCACAACAAGGATATCTGTTTATATATGTACCTATATATACCCACAATAAGGATATCTGTTTATATATGTACCTATATATACCCACAATAAGGATATCTGTTTATATATGTACATGCCAAAATATTAAATTGAATATTCCAGCATTACCTTTATGTCCAGGTTAGACTTACTGGTAAATAGATTGCAATGTCTTTTGTGACATATCATAGATGTTGAGTGCTTTTTATTTTGATATCAGTTTGATTTGTCATACTTTTCATAATTGAAGGTCGTCCAGTAGTGTGTGCATTACATTTAATTTAGAATAGGGATTTCGTTTCATCTTTCATAACTCCAATGAAAATATTGTTTTTTTGTCATGTTTTGGTGGACTTTATATACAAAAATCATTAATATTTTATTTATAAATGATAATGAGATGCTTTATAATGATTTTAAAACTACCTAGTAATTTTATCAATATAGACTTCTATAGTAATTTTTTCTTTTCTCCATAGATTCCCTCACCAATGATAGAAAGCCTTTGAGTGCAGGAAGAGTTCAGATTGCTCGTTATGAGCATTGCTCGTTATGAGCAATCTGAACACTTCCTGCACTGTTTTCCACTCTGTCAGTTAATATAAACATAATTCACCTATTGCTGATACGTGGTGAATTAATGCTTTCAGTTTGGAAGAATCCAAGAAAATGCTTATGGAGCAAAGGGTTAACACACTATCTGTAACACTTACACTGCTGCATTTATATTGTAGATTTTGATGATTTTAGTTTTTCTTTGATTATGGAACATAATGGATGATTTTCACTGGAATCTCTAAGAGAAAAGAATTTATTCAGACTACATTTTAAAAGGTCATTGTTAACAGCAGGGTAAAGGTAAAAAGGTCAATCAATATAAAGGATGGATTCAAAGTGTTGTGATATTTCAATGACAACAGCTGAAGCTGTGGTCAAATATGTTCATTTTCTTTCTAATGTTGAAAAAAAAAAGTTCCACTTTTGAAAATTGTTTTATACACAGTAAAACCTGTGTAAGCAGTCACCTCTATTATGCAGCCACTTGTCTTAAGCAGCCACATTAGCTATTTCACATGACTATGCTTTCAGAACAAATTTACCTGTTTTAAACAACAACCTGTCTTAAAAGGCCATTTTTACTTAAGACAGGTTTAACTGTTTATACCGAAAACTGATTTTAATTGAGGATTTTGTGCTGCATTTTAACTTTTGTGCTGCATTTTAACTTTTGTGATGCATTGTTCAGAGTTATGCTCCATATACTAAATCAAACTCAAATATAAAGTTCTTAGTTGTTTTTCAGCTTAGTATTTACACAACTTACTTCACAAAGTAAAATGAATAAGTTCATAAACTAATATATGTCTTCATTAAATAATATATATATATATGACAGGCTGTGCTGGGAACCAATCCATTAAGTCTGGCAGCACCTGGTAAAAATAGTGACAGTTTTGTGTTGGATATGGCCACATCAACATGTGCCCTTGGCAAGGTTTGTTTAACTAAGATAATCTAACTTTCTGTACATCATTTATAATGTTCCTGACTTTATTACGGGCATATATTGACTGCTTTGCACTCCTGTTTATGGATAATAAAATGTTATGAACTCAAAACTGACTTTTGTTTTCAAGCAAAACAGAAGTGGGGGCATCTGTGGCCAAAGGACACATGTCTAGTTTCTTTTTAACTTTATCATCTTACTGAGGATCACTTTATCACAGCCGTGAAGTTGAAATTAATTGCATTATGCTAATTTACATCAGTATTAAATAGCAAGTTAAAGGAAAGAAAAGCTTTACCTTATTCTCAAGTGACAAGTTAATAATGTTGTTTATGCATCATGTCTATGGTTTATGAGACATCACCTCTTAATAAAGCAAATATTCTTTTAGATTGAGCTACATGATCGAAAAAACCACAGGATACCAGATGGATGGGGAGTGGATAAAGATGGCATGGTAAGTTATGTGTATATAGGTTACAAACTAGACAAATAAACGAGGTTACAATAACTTAATTTCAATGTAGAGAGACTGCTTACTGCAAAACAATTCCTGTTGAGTCTAACTGTAGTCCATGATGCATGTATGTGTACGTTAAATTGTATATTTTACACAATGTCCTATGCTGGATACATTTCTTTATATCCATGATGCATGTATGTGTACGTTAAATTGTACCGTATGTTTTACTCAATGTCCTGTGCTGGATAATTTTTTTTTAGTTTAAACTTATTTATTCTTACAACTTAGACAAATCACAAACCATGTCTCCCTGGGTAGAACCAGTACAAAGCATATGCAGAAAAAATGTCTTGCTCAAGGAGACCACAAATAGCGGAGGATCGAACCCATGACTCTCCGATCATGGGTTCGGTGCTCTACCACTGAACCATGTGCTCCAATACATTTTCTTTTATAGTAACAGCCTTAATGCATGTATGATGTGAACAGAGATTGTATGAACTGAATTGGGCAATTTGAAAAAAAACACAAGGCCATAAAACAAATTAAATGATCTGAAAGATACTAAACATAATTAGAAGAAATTAAAAAAGGTTTCATTTATCAGTGATTTCATATTGGCAAAGCTATTTGTCCAAGGATTGTCATATTGGCCATAGTCCAATATAAATTCCTTAATAACATATAATTATTAATTAACCCATTGTATTCGTCTTTAAAATGAATAAAATTGCTAAACTTGTATGATCAAACTGGGCTAATACGAAAAAAGACCAATACAGTCTTGAACTGACCCAATTTTACTAATAATGGTGGTTTCATATTAGCCCAGATATTGGTCCTCAGACAGTCATATTTGCCCCTGATCTGCAACCAATATGTTTAGCCTTGGACCGATAACTGGTACTTAATTAATATCATTATAAATATTTATTATTGTAACATTTCAGTGAAATAATATCAGTTAGTGAGTACAAAAGAGTTATGGTCAAGAGTGGTGAATTCACCAACATGCCAATTTCAATGTTAACAAGTGAAATTTAAATGACATTTTAATTTTTCTCTGAAACCAGCAATTTTTGTTCTGAAGACATAAAATTTAAACGGTGAAAGTACCAAAAATAATTCTTTGAGAAATCTCTATACTTCATAAAAAAACATAAAATAAAACATAATATATTTTGTATTTATTCCTCTCTTCATAACAATCCAGATGTCCAATGAACCCAAACCTGTCCTGCACGGTGGTGGTCTCATGCCTCTGGGTGGCTCCGAACTGACTGGTGGATACAAAGGTTATGGTCTCGCCATGCTCGTGGAAATTTTCTGTGGTATTCTGGGTAATTCTGCATATGGTCCAAATGTGAGACGATGGAAAAATACAGACACTGTGGCAAATTTGGTATTAACTTGATATTCATTGAAATTAAAAAAGTCCATAATAGGAAAGCATCATCTTAAAAATTTATACGACTTTGTGCTCTTTTGAGTCAAGATTATTTGGCGATTACTAATACAATAGTTCTGATATATGTCAGTATTTAAATCAGGTATCAGAAAGATCAAAATATCTTATGGTGCTAAATGAAATTAGCTATTCAGTGGTAGCAGGCTTGATTCCATACCTAACACAGTGGCCTCTCCATATTTACTGAGTACTTGGTTCTCCATAGAAAACCACTTCTCTTTCAAGAGTGATTCACTTTTAGCTTACTTTGCAATGAAGTTGGAAAAAATGTTGATTTAGATCAGTGCAAATTCAGCATTTTAAAGATATCAAATTCAGTTTTGGCATAAATTTCGGAACCATTTTTTTCATTAAATAATGGCAGATTTATGACAAGTCGGCTTTTTAAATCCCCCCAAAAATATCAAAACAACACTGTAGACAACATGTGTGACACTCTCAGAACTGAATATTCCTACATTGGTTATTGTGTACACCATGAACATGTGTATGTTCATACGTACCAGTATACAAATACTTGTAGCTTAAAATTGCACTATATGTTTATTTTATGCTTTGCCATTATCTTATCTATCATTACTATAATATTTTATCCAAACATAGTATGTTAAACATGTTGTGAATCATTGTTACTGCTGGCAAATAGCTTTTTAGCTAGCGTTATTTATATGTAAATCCGACACAAAATAAAGTTTCTTGTATCTTGTATAATACTAGACTTGTTCATAGAAATATTCTTTTTTTGTTCAAATCATAAGTGATAGAATGATCCCATTTTTTTATTGTTTATTGTATAGATCATGAATGATAGACTGTTTCTAAGATTTATTGTATATTGTGCAGATTATGAATGATAGACTGGTTGCAAGAATGATTACTGTGATATTGCTGATTGATTCTAGAATATATTTCCTTCATGTTTACAGGGCCAGTGTTTTATTGCCGTAGACCCTGATGCTTTTGCTCCAGACTTCAAGGATAGAATGGCCGACTTAATGGAAACATGCAGGAATTTGGAAGCAGTATAAAGATTTTTTAATAGAAATTATATATTAAATTTGACTGGGATCACAGAATATTGTGAAATCATTAATTTTCGTGTGGTATTAATTTTGTTGATTTTGTTGTACCTAAAATGTAGAATTCTCTTTCTAAGCTAGGTCTATATGTTATCCAATAGTTTCTATTTAGTGAGCGCATTTAGTTATCAGATCAATAGTTAGTTAAATTTAATTTTGAAATCTTCAATTTAGTGCACTGATCAAGTTAAAATAAAGCAACTGTATTAATATTCCATTTGTTCAGTTACATAAAATATGCGTGTTAATATTGAGGGTTGTGTGTTTACTCGCATGTATTTTATTTTCATCACTATGTGAAGTGCTAAAAATAGACTGTTTCCTAGAAGAATATGTCATTACAATAGTACAACCGATTTTATGTCAGCGTGACATATTTTTCCAGCATTGTTTTAAGTACCTATTTGAGAAAACATGCGTGCGAGAAATACGATACAGATTTCTTGTATTTAATTTAAAAGTAGCCTATTTGGCTATTGTGTTTTTTATTTTTTTTTGGTTGACGAGGAATAAATATTTCAAACAAGTGAATTTGGGTTGGTATTGACCGACTGACACCTTCAACTTGTGACATGTCCACACCAATTGTTGTTTAACCAATAACCGTTTGATCAAACACCAAAGTGCCAAATAATTGACACTTCTCTCCACAATTACCCCATGTTGCAAGAGTATATTATTTGCTTGTGTAGATGCAAACAGGGACTTAATATTATGACAGGTCAGTAATTAAAACGCGTCATATAATAGAAATACTCGAGTCCAAAGATTGCACTAAAACATCTTTTTTTCTAAAATTTGTTTTCGGCAAAATTTAAGTCCCCACATCTATGTCCTTGAACCACAAATTAGGGAAATTAATACCAACGAAAATTATTGGTTTCACAGTATATGCCAGAGTTCCTCAATATTTTGAGTTTCATATGTTTTTAGGTCGCTAGGACGAAGTCCAAGGAGAGCTATTGTCATGACCCCGGCATCGTCATCGGCGTCATCAGTGTCGTCGTTCGTAGACACCCAGATTAAACTTTTGCGTTTAAGTTTCAGATATCTATGCAACCTCTCATTGGATGTGACTGAAACTTTGCATGTGTTTTCACCATCATCAGTGGAACACACAGAGACAAGAACCATAACTCTGGGTTGCATTTTGGCACAGTTATGGTCCTTTTTCAACTTAATTTTTCGGGTTAAAGTTTTTTATCAGATAAAATATCTATGCAACCACTCATTGGATATGATAGAAACGTAGCATGTGTGTTCACCATCATCAATGGAACACACAGAGACAAGAACCATAACTCTGGGTTGAATTTTGGCACATTTATGGCCCTTATTCGACTTAATTTTTCAGGTTAAATTTTTTTTTCAGGTAAGATATCTATGCAACCACTCATTAGATATGAATGAAACTTCCCATTTGTGTTAACCATCATCCATGGAGCACACAGAGACAAGAACCGTAACTCAGGGTTGCATTTTGGCAGAGTTATGGCCCTTTTGGACTACATCTGTAGGTTAAACTACATGTAGTTGCGTTTAAGTTTTGGTGATTCCAATCTCAATCCTTGCATGGGTGATGAGTTTTATCCCATCTGCAAGCTTTGTTGTCTTCTGACAACTATTGTTAAATTAGTGTAATGAAAATGAAATCCAATGTCGTATTTTAATCATTAAGGAGACTTTTGTCAGACAGGGATTCAATTTCATGACCCCAGGATTGATAATTAGACATGCTCCCAACTGTCTTAAACAGGCCCAGTGTTGTTTTTATATTTAATTTATTCATTTGATTGAAAAATTAGATTTAAATAATAGGCAAATAGAGTTAACTTTTCATTACCACAGATAGAGAACGAGCCAGAGGTGTTGGTGGCTGGGGATCCGGAGAGACAACACATGGCCTTGTGTGACATTCGAGGGGGGATACCATATCATCCTAGTCAAATACAGTATGGGGTAAGTGAGAAAATAAAATACATGTACAGGTTTGTGGATTATATAGTTATTGAATCCATACATATTTGTAAGAATCAAAACAATTTCAGGTCTATGGTTTGATGATGTCCATCTCCCAATCTGTCAGCAAGGTGAACTTAAGTTATTCTTCTAATATATGTTGATGGGAGTATGGAATAAATTTCACTCTAGTTTTCTAAGATGACAAGATATGAACTGCATTATGTTCCATAGCAGACTCTATCCTGATTCTGGAGATAGTTATACCCTTTGCTGGACTAAAACCTGTGTTTAAGTAACTGTTTATTGGAGTGGAATGGTACTTCACACAATTGACCTGACGCAAGAAAACTATTGACTGAGACTCAGTCAAGTTTGATAGTTCACTGCTTTGGGTCAATAGTCATTTTCCGAAGATAAATAATTTTAACCATTGATCGCTAAAAAAGTAGATTGTTGTTTTATTATATTGAATAACAGCAAAAAAAGTAAGTCAAGAAGTAAAAGTTTTTCACCTCACTTCATTCATACTTTCACTGCATTTTTAACAGAGGTGTGAAAAGCATTTTTTTGTAGCCTTTGTATGTCTGTTCTCCACTAACAAATTCATCTATTAGTGTTACATTCCTAACCTTCATAATTTTATTATCTGACTTTAAATATTTCAAACTATTCAACGTACAATGTCACCAGTATTTAGCTACATGCTGGATCCGCTCTTGATCATAATAACGTCATCAACGCCAATACGTACACAACATGACGTCATTATATAAACATATCAGTTGTGGAAAATGGGGGAATTGTATTTTAGCGTTAAAAAAGTGGTACTACAGTGTCAGTTTTAATTTAAGGAAGATAATAAACAGATCAGTTTAACTGTTGTTTTATCGAGTAGAGCAAATGGAGTTTGAATGGACTATCAGCAATAGAATGGAAGTACGTTTCGTTTGGACTATTGACTCGGTAACCGGGTGAAACCGGTTTCGACAGAATAAGTGGTCAATAGTTCATTTTTTAAAGAATAAGTGGTCAATAGTTCATTTTATTTGACCTGATTAGTTCGGGTTTCAACCAATCAGATTGAAGCATTTATGATGATATATAATAACAACCAATATCGATCGCCGATTTGATTATCGCCTTGTTTGATTGACAACTCGCATCAGGTCAGTTGTTCACTGGACAGGTTCTATAGCTGTTTTTTTAACAGTTAAAACTAATGTCTCATGTTGGAATTGTGTTAAAGTCTGTTTCCCAGTAACTGTTGATGAAAATGGAGTAAAACTTGACACAATTATACATCAAGATGTTCTGATGCGAATTGCATAGGATTCATAAATATATCTTGTTATGGAAAGTGTTATGCTCATTGTTTGACTTGCTGTTATTCTGGTATTTGTACTCATTGGTAATTTTGTACCCATACTTAAGTTTCTGCTTTGAAAAAGTGGTACTAAGAGAAACCAGAACTGTTGCACAGCTGGACTGTTTCAAGGAACAACAATAATATGTGCCAGAAAAAGGATTTTCCTCATGTTAGTCATCTATCTCCACTTTCAGTATATGATACCAGCAACTTTCATCTTTGAGTAACTTCTCCGAGAGCAGATGTTCCTATTTTGAGGGCTTGTCCCACTGTTAAAGGTGCAGAGGTTATTTTTCTTACAAGCCAAAATTTAATAGATCCATCAATTTGCAACATTATACCTAAGTCACCTTGACCTTTGAGACAATTTCCCCCCAGAGTACGACTGTAATTATTGTTTTACGAGAGTCTGTCTCCATGTCAAAATTCATGATGAAAGTTTTTGCTCCCAACACCCCCTCCAATTGGTTGTTTTAAAAGTTTTTGAGATACATGTACAAGTAAGATGTCTTGGAGATGGAATATGTACAAATAATGATGAAAAAACATGATAATACAGTCAAACTTGTGTAAGTGCTCTCCTGTATTAAGCAGTCACTTGTCGGAAGCAACCACATTTGCTACTACCTATTTCTATGATTTTAGAGCAAATTGACCTGTATCAATTAAAGGCCACTTTTGCTCCTTCCCAGTTTTGTACATGCAAACAGTGTGTGAGATGTTTGATTTCCGGAAAACATTCAATTTACATACTACCTTTGTTCATTGTTAGCTAGCATTCAGTTTTCACAATATTGCAGCAAAGTCATTTCACTTTAGTTACTAATTGCTGAGATGAATAGGACTTTTATTAATTCATCATATTGCACCTTTATTCCAATATTAATGAAATAGATCTGTTTATTGCACCTTTATTCCAATATTAATGAAATAGATCTGTTTATTGCACCTTTATTCTTAAAATGAAATGGATCTGTTTATTGTACATTTATTCTTAAAATGAAATAGATGTTTATTGCACCTTTATTCTAAAAATGAAATGGATCTGTTTATTGCACCTTTATTCTTAAAATGAAATGGATTTGTTTATTGCACCTTTATTCTTAAAATGAAATGGATCTATTTATTGCAAATTTATTATGCCCCAGCAATTTTTTAATGGGGGTGCATATAGTATCACCGCTGTCCGTATGTACGTCCCATACGAAAATGGTTTCAGACTGATATCTTAAGTTTTAATGAATAGAATTAATCCAAATTTGGTGTGTTACTTCACTTACAGATAATACAGGTCAATTTCTTATTTTGCTCCGGTCTGATGATTTTTGATTGAGTTAAGCCCCTTTTTGGACCAAGATTATTGACAAGCGTCAAGAAATTGGTTTCGGCTTGATATCTCTTGAAGGATTGGATGGATTTGATTCATATTTTATATTTATATTTTATCAGTTTCTTTCTATGGCGTCTCGTCTAATATGGTTTCAACCACAATACATTCTCATACAATATATTCCAATATTGTACAAGACACTGTAAAATAACCTTATATTATTGTACATTTATTCTAAAAATGAAATAGATATGTTTATTGCACCTTTATTTTAAAAATTAAATAGATCTATTGTACATTTATTCTAAAATGAAATAGATGTGTATATTGAATATTGAATGAATCTGTTTATTGCATATTTAATGGATCTGTTTATTGCTTATTGAATGGATCTGTTTATTGTTTATATAATAGATCTGTTTATTGCATATTTAATATATCTGTTTATTGCATATTTAATGGATCTGTTTATTGCATATTTAATGGATCTGTTTGTTGCGTATTGAATGGATCTGTTTATTGCATATTTAATATATCTGTTTATTGCATATTCAATGGATCTGTTTATTGCATATTAAATATATCTGTTTGTTGCGTATTTAATGGATCTGTTTATTGTATATTTAATAGATCTGTTTATTGCATATTTAATATATCTGTTTGTTGCGTATTTAATGGATCTGTTTATTGAATATTTAATATATGTGTTTATTGCATATTTAATGGATCTGTTTATTGTATATTTAATGGAACTGTTTATTGCATATTTAATATATCTGTTTGTTGCATATTTAATGGATCTGTTTATTGCATATTTGATATATATGTTTGTTGCATATTAAATGGATCTGTTTATTGCATATTTAATGAATCTGTTTATTGTATATTTAATGGATCTGTTTATTGCATATTTAATGGATCTGTTTATTGCATATTTAATATATCTGTTTATTGCATATTTAATGGATCTTTTTATTGCATATTTAATATATCTGTTTATTGCATATTTAATGGATCTGTTTATTTCATATTTAATATATCTGTTTGTTGCATATTTAATGGATCTGTTTATTGCATATTTAATATATCTGTTTATTGTGTATTTAATGGATCTGTTTATTGCATATTTAATATATCTGTTTGTTGCATATTTAATGGATCTGTTTATTGCATATTCAATATATCTGTTTATTGCATATTTAATGGATCTGTTTATTGCATATTTAATATATCTGTTTGTTGCATATTTAATGGATCTGTTTGTTGCATAATTAATATATCTGTTTATTGCATATTAAATGGATCTGTTTATTGCATATTTAATGGATCTGTTTATTGTACATTTATTCTAAAGATAAAATGAGCCTGTTTATTGCACATTTTAAAATGTACATGTACTTGAAAAATGGAATGGATATATTTGTTGTGCATTTATCAAAAAAAAGAAATGGATCTGTTTATTGCATATTTATTTCGAAGATAAAAATTGATCTGTTTCAGATGGATTTGGCAGAGAAACTGTCAATAACCCCAATGAAGACGTGCTGATATCTGCCTAGCTACAGACCACCATGTTGCCCAGTATATAATAAACTTAATATTGTATTGTATTTCTATCTATATAATACTTCACACTCCTTGCTATTCATTTTTGTATTATAATGTAATCAATTAAGTGATTTCATACTGGTCAAGTTATTGGGTCAATATGGATGTCCGAGGACCATTAACCAGACCAGTATAAAATCAATTAATGACAATTTTTATTAATTAACAGTTTCTAATAACCTGGTCAGTTTTCAATTATTTTATTTACGTAACAACCAGAAATAGTATTAACCCATTTCAGTTCATATTGGCCAGGTTGAGTTTGTATTGGCCAACATGGAGAGTCTATTGAAGATGTACATGACTTTTTTATTGTGTTTATCTATATTACACAAATGCATGATTTATATATTATGAATCTATATAAGAGAAAGGTGTATTACACATGTATGAATCTTTAAAACATAGTGATGTGAACCTACAAACCACAGCAATACATATTGTATATCTATAAAACAGATATGTGTATTGTTTTAAATAAACATAAATAATTTAATATGCATGTTGTATGGTGTTAAGCGTCACTTTCAACAATATAGTCATATCGCGACATAATATGCATGTACAACATATAATACATAATATATACGAGGCATATTTGTATATTGTTTGCACCTATATTACACAGGGGTATGAATTGTATGTGTCTTTAAAACAGATATGTGTATTATGTTAATCTATATGCAATTTACTGCATATGCGGGTTGTTCAGAAAGTTTTGAGACACTGCCTGTTTTTTCCACAAAATCCCTAACAATCTTTGTTCAAATTTGGTAGAAGCATACAGATACCTCTGATTATTCATAACAACAAAGAAATAATAATAATGGTTAATCAGTTGTATTGTAGTTATTGTTACGTAGTTGCGGGTATGGGTACCCAGAGCACGCCGTAAATATTGTCTGTTACAAATATAACCTCTATCAATGGTAGTCATGAAACATTGAAACAGTGGGAAAATGTCAATATAATTAATGTCGTCTGGACTGTTCTGACTCTGACATTGATTTGTGAAAGTTTGATGCTGTTTGTTACGAAAAATTAATGAGTATCTTGCGTTTAACACAAGTCAGTGGAAAGTAAATAGCGGTGTGATTACGAGCTCAGAAGTAAAGACTGAGCAATTGTCATTCATTGAATTTTGTGTTCATTTGGGAAATACACTAATGGAAATGAAGACAATTTTAGAAAAAACACAGAGTGGTAGTGGTGTGTCTAGGGCACAGAGCGGTAGTAGTGGTGTGTCTAGGGCACAGAGTGGTAGTGGTGTGTCTAGGGCACAGTGGTAATGGTGTGTCTAGGGCACAGTGGTAGTGGTGTGTCTAGGGCAAAGTGGTAGTGGTGTGTTTAGGGCACAGAGTGGTAGTGGTGTGTCTAAGGCACAGAGTGGTAGTGGTGTGTCTAGGGCACAGAGTGGTAGTGGTGTGTCTAGGGCACAGAGTGGTTGTGGTGGTTTTAGGGCACAGAGTGGTAGTGGTGTGTCTAGGGCACAGAGTGGTAGTGGTGTGTCTAGGGCACAGAGTTGTAGTAGTGGTGTGTCTAGGGCACAGGATGGTAGTGGTGTGTCTAGGGTACAGAATGGTAGTGTTGTGTCTAGGGCTCTAGTATATCATTGGCACTGATTGTTTTCTGAAAAACTGTAAAGGAGCGGGAAGATTGATAATCATCATTGAAATTTTTATGTCAGATGTGTTAAATATAATAAGACAAGATGCGTGCTAGATTGCGCATGACTTTGTACTACAAAACAGCATAGGGATCGCAAGAGTACATTGACTGAAAACTTAAATATGAAAGGTTATGTGCACGCTGGGTTCAAAGGATGCTCACATTCAGTAGAAGAGAGTTTCAACATCACAGACTTTCATTGACACTTGCATACTGTTGCATTCACAATGTCAGAAAGCTCCATGTTCGACTGTGTGGTACATTTCCAATAGACCCTGACATTGATCCTGTGGTGCCAACACATTGATATTTTGCAACTAGAGAGCAATAAAATGCAAATATTCTATAATGTGAAATGAAGTCTGTATCTCTTTCTCGCCCTTGTAATATACAATGTCTCAAAACTTTTCAAACAGACCTTGTACATATGTATTATATGAATCTACATGTATATGCAACTGAATATGCATGTATGTTACATGTATGTGAATCTATATACAATGTACTATATACATGTACATATATATTATGAAATCTATATACTGTTTACATTTGTATTAATATATGAATCTGTATACAAATGTACAATATAGAGCAATGTGGGGGAATATTGGACACCTAGAGTTTTCCAAACGATTTGAAAACACATCACGGACAATTTACGAGTACTGTGACGATATATGACAATTTGAATTGAAGAGAGCGGTTTGTGTTAACAAATTTCCCCTAATATGTTCGCTCATATATTGCAGGCGCAATTTTTTATATCACATTTTCAACACGAAATATTTACATTCCCACTGCAATTGGCCTAAATGAACTATATATATTTACTGCATTTCCCAATGAAAAATACTTGCAGCTGGGCGGAGCTAAAAAAGACCAGTTTGCATTTCATTGGTTGCACGATTTTGTTTTGCTGGTGAGACGTCACGTTGCCGTTGGTTTCACGCGACGTTTGCAGGAAGTTGTCCTTCAAAGCATGCACTTGTTCAGTATGTTGACAACGTCGCCGTTACATTAATGACATTGGCTTTGTGGTTTAATGCATATAATTTGCTTATAAATATCAAAATTACAAAAATAAAAAAAATAACGTAATAGTTTTATCTTAATTAGCTAGAGAATGTAATGTATTAAATACAAGGATTAAAAGCCGAATTTTTAGTTTTCATCGTTGATGAAAAATAAAAGGCTTATTTAAATATGCCTAGAAGCCCTTTGGGCTTCACGAACATTAAACTGGCCTAGTGTTTTTCATCACCTGATGAAAACTCAAAATTCAGCTTTTAATCCTTAAACAGAAAGGTTAAACTGGTTTTCCAGTTATTGATTTTGCGTTTATTTGACGAAATAAATTGTGTTGAATAAGAAATTGAAACAAATGTATGCTTAATTTTGTTATAAACAATAATTTAAATGAAAATAAAAGTGTCCTATAAACCCCTGATGAATAATTCAATAAGCTGTCTGGTGAACCGCTCATGAGATTTCAATGTCCAGTAAACCCCATTTTGTTGTCCGATAAACCTCACTAACGTCAGATACTTCTCATGTAGTGTAGTACTTAGAAAAACAGTTGACTGGTACGTGTTGTTCTAATTTCACACCATTTGACCACAACTTCTCAAGACATGAACATATCTGAAACATTTGGCGAAGCAAGATATTCCCCCATATTACTCTACATTTGTATTATGTGAATCTATATGCAACATACTGTTTACAATAAACATGTGTATAAATATGTTAATCTATATATGATGTACTTATACATGTGTATTATGTGAATGCATATGTATACAATGTACTGCATAAATCTGTATTATGTGAATATGTCTGAGAGAAGTTTTTACAACCCATTTAAACAGAAGTGTGAAATAATGTTTACCAAATGTGTTTTTGATGAACACGGACATGTGTATCGAGTGAAGCTGTGATATTCTTTTTGTATGACTCCATTTAAACAGAGATCTAAATTGTGCGAACCTGTATAACACCAACATGTTTATTGTACGAATCTATAAAACACAGATTATGTTAATTGTTTGAATCTACTGAACACAGATATATATTGTATATATGCTTGGTCCACTTACTAACATCAACAACGTTGAATGAAAAACTGAATACATAATAATGAAAATAAGTCATTTACTGTTCATTTCTTCTCAAAATATTCGCCATTTTGTTGTATACATTTGTGATTACGTTATACCCATCTTTCATACAAGTCTGGGTACCAGTCTTGACTATTGAGAATAATGATACGTGGTAATGCGTAGTTCAGTTGTATTTCGTAGAACTGAATGTGATAAGACCATTCCTCATCTGTCCACGATTTGCCGACTCATGCCTTTTCTGGAGGTTGTAATATTAAGTGTTTCCAGACTGAAAACCGACTCATGTTCATAGAAATACAACATTTCTTTTGTAGGGATTATTCTATCCAATAGTTTGTTGCCTTTTGTACCATATCGCTCAACACATGCTCTGGATAACTTCACTCATCTTTCTTTCTCGTTATCCTTCAGCATAACCCGCCTGTCATGCATTTAAAATCATCATTTTCAAGGTTTGTTTTAAAGTTTTGTAAAAGTTGTCAGTTCCAGCAATCACTTCAAGCTTGCCAGAAAGCAACTACAATGTCTATCTACGATCTTTTTGAATTGCTTCACAAACTGACATCATGACGGTGTTTCTAATTTCAACTTTCTCCCAAGTCCTTCATCATCAAGAGATTTCCGTTCATCTGCTAACTGTTTGTACCATTTGAAAACCAGTGTTTTGCTTACAGATCTTTCTCTCCATGTAGTCTGCATCATAATAATGTTTATGTTGATGTTTTTTCCTGATTTATTTAAATTGCTGGGCGTTTATGATAATATTTTCAACATCTTCACAAACAATATTTAGAAAAAATTGGACTGCTCGGAGTACATGTTACTGTGGTAAGGAAACGTTCCCTGTACCTTAGATATAAAAACAATAATGACATTATTTTTGCAGGTTATTAAGAATAGGAAAAAATTTTAATGACACAAATCATTCTTATATCTTGAAAAATAAACATTTGAGAAAATCTACGTAATTCTTGAACAACCCTCATATATGTATTGTATGTACATGTATATAACGCAGATGTGTATTATATGAATCTATAGAACACTGACATGTTAATTCTATGAACCTATGTGTTACAGTTATTTGTATTCTGTACAATGCAAATGCCTATTCAATACAACACGGATGTAAATTTTAGTAACACAGATATGTGTATTGTACGATTCCATATATTAAACACAGACAGGTGTATTTTTAAATAACACAGATATGTGTATTTTATGAATTTATGCCATGCAGATGTTTATTGTATAAATCTGTTTAAGTTATTCATGTGTATATTATGAATTTATAAATGTGACTCTATACAACAGATTTGTATTGGCTGAATCTATATATTACAAATAAAACTTCCGTTTGTTATGTTTTTACTATTCAGGTGTTTTTAATTTGTGACATTTTGTTCTACATGTCAAATTACAGGGAAAATGTTATCTTCACAATTTGTTGTAAATCTCTTTGAAGTGATTTTCTGGAAGGAAATGTTGATGCGATTTGCTTTTGACAAAATGATCAAGTCTGTTTGTATTTGTACCATTGTATACCAGTAAGGGAGTTTTCATAAATAAATGTTTGTCCTCCAGTCGTTAAGCTTTTATGGCTTCTTGTCTAAACAAGAATGTTTTGGCTTTTCCTATCAACAATGGGTATGCTATTTTGCAATTTACTGTCGTCATATGTCCACATTACCATGTGTGTTCCTTTTGATCACTAATAAATTGTTTATACCTTACTGTTATTGCATTTTATAATATGAAGTTTTTTTAATACATATTCTTTTTTTGATAAATTGTATGAAACTGTATTATTGAACCATAATATTATATACAGTGTATATTTTTGCTTATTATTTTTAGTGCAAAGCACACAATTCATTCATTATTGCATTACAACATTTTCATTTAATGATGATGTACTGCATTTGTTATAAATATCTAGATGGTGGCTGGACACTTGCTTTCTTTGTTTAACAATGATGTAAGCCACATGCTATTAAAATTTGGGAAAAAGCTAGACACCTTCCATATTTTCTTGGTTTTTAGCTCTACTGGCCAAAGGCCAGAAGTGCTTATGCGATGGCGCGTTGTCCGTCGTCCGTCGTCTAACGTCTGTGGTCTGTTAGCAGCACTTTCTCTGAAACCACTTGGCCAATTAAACTGAAACTTCACATGGTTGTTTCTATTGCATAGGAGACTATACAGAAGATTTATTTTTTTCGATCTGAAATTCAAGATGGCCACTGTTACTAAAAATAGTCCAAAACTTAAAAAATCTTCTTCTCATGAACAGCCCAACAGATTTTCAAAATGTTTATGTAGTAATGATGACCAACTATAGTTTTATTAGATTTGTTCAAATGGTGTCCCTAGGGTTAAATATGACCCCGCCCCGAGAGTTCAATAAGGGGACACATGTCATTATATTTTTTTTTATTTTTTTTTAAATGGAAATGATTTTGCCTATATCTTCACAGAAGAATTGTTTGGTGAAGGAGGTTCAGATTTGTAAAAATGACTGGATTCCACTGTCTTAAGGGGTCAGGAGGGGCCCCAAAAGGGTAAAAATTGGGAATTACTAAATTCATTTTCTTAAGAACCTGTATGTCAGATTTGTTCATATTTTGCATAAATTATTATTTGATTGCAGATAAGAATTAAGGGGCTAAAATTTATAGGGGCCCTGTAAGGGGACTTAGAAATTTACATAGGGATACTATTGGAAAACAGAAAATTCTCTTTTTCTTTCATCTGTTCTTAAACCACTAGGCCAATTAAACTGAAACTTGACATGGGTTTTTCTATTGCATAGGAGACTATACAGAAGATTTTTTTTTTTCAATCTGAAATTCAAGATGGCCACCAATACTAAGAATAGTCAAAAACTTAAAAAAATCTTCTCATAAACGCCCCAACAGATTTTCAAAATGTTTATGTAGTAATGATGACCAACTATAGTTCTGTTAGATTTGTTCAAATGGTGTCCCTAGGGTTAAAAATGACCTTGCCCCGAGAGTTCAATTAGGGGACATATGTAAATATACTATTTTTTTTTTTTTTTTTTTAAATGGAAATAATTTTGCATATATCTTCACTAAAGCATTGTTAGGTAAAGGAGGTAAAGATTTGTAAAAATGACTGGGTTCCTATGTCTTAAGGGGTCAGGAGGGGCCCCAAAATGGTACAAATTGGGAATTAGTAAAATTGTTTTCTTAACAACCGGTATGACAGATTTGTACATATTTGATATAAATTATCCCTAAGTGTAGGGGTTTGATTGCAGATAAGAATTTAGGGACTAAAATATATAGGGGCCCTGTAAGGGGACTTAGAATTTTACATAGGGATACTGTGGGAAAACAGAAAATTCTCTTTTTTTTTCATTTATTCTGAAACCACTAGGCCAATTAAACTGAAACTTCACATGGATGTTTCTATTGCATAGGAGACTATACAAAAGATTAATTTTTTCTATTTAAAATTCAAGATGGCCACCATTACTAAAAATAGTCCAAAACTTAAAAAATCTTCTCATGAACGGTCCAACAGATTTTCAAAATGTTTATGTAGTAATGATGACCAACTATAGTTTTGTTAGATTTGTTTAAATGATGTCCCTTGAGTTAATTATGACCCCGCCCTTATGTTTCTATTGCATAGTAGAATTTTAAAAAGTGCTATGGCCACTATAAGTCAGTAGAGCGTCCTCAGGCCCTCTTGGGCCTCTTGTTTCTTCTAAAGAATATAGCTTTGTTGCTCTATACTGTGACTAAGTATTGTCCAATTCAGGAAGATCATTTGCAATTCAATCTCCAGTTCACATTTTTTTTGGCAATTGAACGGATGAACGATCAGATTAATATCCCCACTTTAGTGGTGGGAGTCTATTATTGAGGGGATAAAAGAGATAACGGATCCTTGATTTATATACTGCCATACTGCAAAACAAATGAAAGATAGCGAAACACAATGCTTTTTTTAATATATTTACATGTGTTAATTAACTGGATATAATAAATAATTTCTACACACATATAGTCAACTTGTATGTATTTATTTCCCAAAAGCATTTTTAAATTATTTTTTGACTGCATTAAGTAGAAACAGTTGTAATCTTTACCAAATATAATGCATTCTATAAATATTCATTTGCAAATTTAATGTTCACATTTTTAATCCATTAAAAGTTCATATGGAAACAGTAAATAAAACTTCATATTGTAGTTTATGAACTAGCTATCAAACAAAATTTTTTTTTTTTTTGTAAACAGATGTTTACATACATTTTATCTGATGTTTCAACATAAGTCACATTAGATTTGTTTGAATATTAAGCTTAATTTCTATGCCATCCAGGGCTAACTGATGTTCAGTTGTCCTATTGACTCTCATTGAAGGTTAACCAGTACTGGAACAACCTTTTCAGCAAGTAACTGATTCCTTCCCCACTTGAATCAGCAGTGAGAGAAGAATGACAATGAGCCAGGCCTCAAAAAACAAATTGCATCTCCCGATATATCTGCTGTTTTTTTTGTCTATTGTATAAAGTTAACATAAATAGTTTTTACTTAAAGAACTGTGCTGTTCACAATATAGACATGTATGGGAGCTCATATGTGCGCGAACTATAATAACATGTATTGAGAAAAATATACCTGTATGTTGCAAGTGATTTGCTTTAGTCATTAATATGTGTAGAACGGCTTGCAACAACTCATTAATAAGACTTAACATTATTGTCAATACAGCAACGGCATTTCCTCTGACATACATGAACATACATATCTATAAACACAATGAATGACATCTTGTACACAATCGTAACAAAGTTAAGTCAAACTTCCTTGATAAAAACAACTTTATTGTTGAACCATCTACTTTGATAGAACTCAACAGCATTCCAATTTCTGATATAATATACATGTATGAAAATCCTTTGTAAGAAACAAAAAATCTTTATACCAGTATGTTTTTTTCTGATCCTCTGATCCAAAGCAGACATTATTTCTTTTACATGTTTAATTACAACTCTGAACTTGCTCAATTTTCAAGCAAAAAATCTTCAATGCATCAAAACCAGTCTACAATAATTACTCATAATTATTAAATCAACCATTCCATAATGGAAGTCTCTAATCGCTCATATCCATGTCTATTTCCTGCAAGTTGGCATCGTCCACCGTCGCCATGCGTGAAGTGGCTGGCTCTGAGCTCCTGCTTCTTTCACTCATGTCACTTCTGTCGCTTCTCTCGCTTCTGTCTCTGTTCTTCTCTTCATCATCATACAAGTTTTGTTCTTCTTCATCATAATTGCGAATAACTTTATTTTCCTTCTTTTCTTCCTTTTCTTTTTCTCTCTCCTTGTCCTTGTGCTTCTTTTTCTTTTCTCGTTCCTTGCTACGGTCCCTTTCTTTCTTTTTGTCTTTTCTTGACCTTCAATAACAATGGCATAATGTTAACAAGACAGAGTACAGGGTCAAAATGTTTTCTTCCATACCAGATAAGGGAGAGATTTCTATCATGCCATAGGGTCAAAATGTTTTCTTCCATACCAGATAAGGGAGAGATTTCAATCATGCCATAGGGTCAAAATGTTTTCTTCCATACCAGATAAGGGAGAGATTTCAATCATGCCATAGGGTCAAAATGTTTTCTTCCATACCAGATAAGGGAGAGTTTTCAATCATGCCATAGGGTCAAAATGTTTTCTTCCATACCAGATAAGGGAGAGATTTCAATCATGCCATAGGGTCAAAATGTTTTCTTCCATACCAGATAAGGGAGAGATTTCAATCATGCCATAGGGTCAAAATGTTTTCTTCCATACCAGATAAGGGAGAGATTTCAATCATGCCATAGGGTCAAAATGTTTTCTTCCATACCAGATAAGGGAGAGTTTTCAATCATGCCATAGGGTCAAAATGTTTTCTTCCATGCCAGATAAGGGAGAGATTTCAATCATGCCATAGGGTCAAAATGTTTTCTTCCATACCAGATAAGGGAGAGATTTCAATCATGCCATAGGGTCAAAATAAACTTAATATGATGTTACTCTTTCTGAAGAAGGTGGTAAATCAACATATTTGTACAGATAAATTTACTAGAACTAGAAATGTGTCTGTTGACATGAATGCCCCTGCTATTGATAGGAAACCATTTTTTCTTACTGAAAATTAGGTAAAAAAGAGGCCACAACTCCTGCAAAATTTGACCGACATTGTCAAATAATAAACTTTCATGTAATTTATAATTATACAGCAACACACTAAATATTAATTAAATATGTAGACCCTTTCAGAAGTGACTGATCAGAAACCAATGTATTTCCTCTGATGAATGGATAAATGAATATTAAAAAACCAGACTGACAGTGGTAACGCTTTATGGCCCTTTACCATTTTTTCAAATGGCTGGAGCATAAAAATTTTGGTGGTATACAAGAACCATCCTGAGCATATGACTAAGATAATTACACAGTAGTGTACCCTCACTGTTTTATCAGAAGCCAAGTAAAGCTTTGGTTCAGGTAAAAACAGTTAACCCTTTATTTCATATAGATGCCATTGGACACCTCTAATACTGAAAGCATTAATTCACCAGATTGCTTGTTACGAGCAATCTGAACTCTTCCTGCACTGTTTTCAAAGGCCTTTTGTAATTGGTGCGGTAAAACGCGTATCTATGGAGTGAAGGGTTAAGTCTTGGGTTGGAATATCCTTACCTCAGTCCAATAGTCATGAACTATTTTGTAATACTTACTTGGTTTTCCAGGATTTGAGATATGATATAAAACCATAATTTTATTTCTTTACAATGCTTTTGACCTTTGTGAATTGATTTTTATCTAGAGGCAGGATTTCCCATATCCAACACCATTGTAATGATCTGTCATTTTTATTTACAACCTTTACTTCATTTGTAATAAGTGAAATTAATTATATTCTATTATATGATAATTAAAAATCACTTACAAGCTCTGATTCAATTCTTTACGCATACCAAACTTTGGAAGATTTGTACCAATGCTTCAATGCAACTGAACTTATGCTTATATGTAAAGTTATTCATTACGTAAGATCTCATGTTTTGGAATACATGTATATCAATTAATTCTGCCATATTGATTTACTGTTCAAGAATGTACTTTACCTATGTCTGGATCCACTCCTTGACCTCGACCTCTTACGTAGTGACCTTGATCTTCGTCTCCTTGATGTACTTCTGCTGCGGTGACGACTCTTACCGCTTTTTCGTCTGAAACATAAATATTTTCAAATTTAATTCAGAAGAGAAAATATACATATTTTATTCATCAATATAGTGACATAGATATGCACCAAATAATCAATCTCATCTTCAATAAATGAGAAATTCACTTATAGAATTTCGATAGCCTAGTAGACTCCGATAAAAAAAAGTTTTATTAATACGGAGTGATGGACAAGCAACAGCCCACTTAACAAATTTCAATATGTGGAGTTATGAACATACGAATATGAACATGAGTAAATAATTGACAGTCCCTTTTGATTTGCAACCCATGTACCGTCTACATCCAAATAAAGACTCCACAACCAATTTTATGGAAAACAAAATGACTCTATACCACTCAAGTTGAGCTTTATTTTACACCATTTGTCATACACCATTTGGCCATGGTGGACACTTTGTCTGACACCATTTCGCCATGGAGGACACTTTGCCTGACACCATTTGGCCATGGAGAAAACTTTTCCTGACACCATTTGTCCATAGAGGACACTTTGCCTGACACCATTAGGCCATGGAAGACACTTCCTAACACTATTTGGCCACGGAGGACACTTTGCCTGACACCATTTGGCCATGGAGAAAACTTTTCCTGACACCATTTGTCCATAGAGGACACTTTGCCTGACACCATTTGGCCATGGAGAACACCCTGAAATACACACCCTCTACTTCTGCTTCTGGATCTGCGACTCTTCTTTACTGGGGATCGACTTCTGCTACGACCTCTACTGGATGACCTGAAACAATTTGGAAATGTGAGTTAGTATCTATGTGATGACTTGTTATCTATGTGAACATCTTTTTATTGTAAAGCAAAATTTCATAGAAATGGACATGTAAAATTGAAACTGATGTACTACTGATACACAAAATATGCCATATAGCATTTATAACTATTAACTGTTTATGTTTTTTCTGAGAATGAAATCACCATTTTACACATAACTTATATATATTTATTTTTATCAATGTCTATAATAAAGAGTTTATTATAGTCATTGATATTATATTTTCTTCCCTTCGGAAGATTGATAGTAAATTTTATTAATTTTTATACATTAATATAATTTATACGATAAGTACCGGAAGAAAAGAAAGTATGCACAAGTACAATGTATATACCAATTAACTGATACATCAAAACAAATAAAATTGCAATTAAAATATTAAATAAGATTTCAAATTATAAATAATTTGATACAGAATAACAACAAAAATAGATTGAATTTATATTAAGATACAAGCTGAAAAAAAAAATCAAACATTTATTTCCAACAATTAAATTATGCCAAATGCAATACATTATTTATCAAAGACATCAAAGGGACACACAGCACTTTTGATAAATCTTTCACTTGACACTATTTTTGACAAATACATTATAGGAATTATTTACTTGATGTAAAATATTTGTGTATGTAAACATACTTTAATTTGGTTTTTATTTTAAAAAAGGACACAATTCAAGTATATGACTGAAAAAGATCCTTTTCCATGCATTTTATGCTCATCTATGAAAAAGGGCATATAATTTTTATTTCATCATTTTGTATAAATTTTTCTACAGATTTTCCAATTTCATATTTTCAAAATTACCTTATTATAATTTTTTTTATAAAAAATGTTTAATAATGATTCTTTCAATGTGAATTTTCAGATACTAATACATAGAGATTTGCATCCTCATATGTACGTTAATAGGAAAATTGTTTAAACATTGCCATGTGTCACTTTATTGAAGTGTGGAATCTATATTGAATTCTGATGTAAAAGATAAATGCTAAACTCTACTACACACTGTACTCATCAACAGAAAAGTAAACTTATTGTCTACTTTTTGTTTTCTAAAAATCAAAATTATTCACTATAACTAAATATAAAACAAAACATGAAATAACAATATAATATATTTTTGTTTGTCTGTATTTATGTCAGTTTTTCTTTGCCTTATTTCAACAGTATTTCAAGTGTTTTAACTGGGGTCAGTGTATGGTGCACCTAATCTACATTCCTGGAATCCACTAGGTGGTTAACCAGTACTGTACTTGACACACTTTATCTGTGCAAGTCACCTACTACTTCCCTACATTGTTCAGGTGGGAGATTCATGGTTATAGAACAATGTTCATGACCAATCGTCACAGAGACTGTGGTCGGTAGGGGACTGAGCTCACGACCCATGGTTGGGTCTGATGCATTGTCATCTGTGATAGCTTGGTCCGCATATCTATTTCTGTTTAAAGCAACAGTGACTAATGAAGCTCAACTTCAATTTGCACAAAAATGCAAATGAGCAGTACTCCTGACAAAAGATGCTTTTTGAGAAGAAGTTAGTTCAGTTTTACTCATTTATCAACGTTATTGGATTGATACTTAGTTCTAGTGTGTTTCCTGGGCAGACCCAGTACTGGCTGATGTCTATGAGAGACCTTTCGGTCAAACCTGGGATCAAACCAACCACTGGCATATGTGGCCAACACAATATCCACTTCATCTCTGTGTTGTTTGAACTCGACTGTAACAAAATGTAATATATGAAATAAACATTGATTTTTCTGTATAATAAAGGGACATAACACTTATATAAAATTATAGATTTCAGACAACTTGTTTGGCTATTTGTTTTGTTACCTCTGTTTTTTATGATCGGATGACTTGTCTTTTGGAGCCGGAGAACTATGGAAGCAAACAAGGGAACAATAGATTACAATTCCAATCTTTACAATATAAGCAATTATACTTCAGCAAATGGTTTTGTTCAATATAGACCTAAAGAAACCTAACATGATTTGAAAGCATTTTTTTAAACGAAAAAAGACAACTGACTATTATCAATCTAACTTTGTTCAAGTATCACTAAACAAAATATTTAGGTGTGTATATGTCAAGTTACAGACGGCTAAATACATCTATAAACATTCACAAGATGCATTATTAAGGTCCCCATGTTTGGTTACATATTGCCAAATCCATAAACTTGTATTCTGACCAAGGGCTCATATTCATGTAGCTTCATGAAATATGATGTCTTGAGCTGATTTTTAGTTTCAGACCTTTCTTTTAAGCTTTCAAATCATTTAAACAATCGTGGATTTATTCAAAGAATAAAACCAAATTTGCATTAATTTGTTCAGTTTCGAGTTCAGTATAAAGACAGTTTGAAATATAAATTTTCAATATGTCTAAATTTCTAAAAAAATATCACGAGAGGCTTTACGAATACCAGCTGAGTGCACCAAAGTCCATGGTGTGTATGTTCATAATACTGTATACAAAATGAAAAAAAAAAAAAAAGAAAATAAGAAAATGTCTTTTAGGTAACATGTTTTCATAATTTGTAGTTTTACCTTTGCTTTTTATGATCAGAGGACTTCTCTTTTGGTGCCGAAGAACTATAGAAGTAAACAAGGGAACAAATGGTTGGATGTTTTAAGCATACATGAATTATAGCATACACCTTTATTCAGCTTATTCTTATATCAAAGTGAAACTGACATTGTGTTGTCTGACTGAAACGCTATACTATTATCATTTTTAAGCCATCATCGTTTTCTTTTTTTTTCTTCTAAGTTTTAACATAAAAAATTATGTTAATCTACCCAAGTAATTTAAAGTGAAATGATGCATAAAAGGATAAACCTTTGGATTTATAGTTATAAATACATAACAAATCTGAGTCCTTTCAAACCTATATTCTATCTGCTGTGTTCATCTTCACAAAACCTTACTCTATCTGCTGTGTCCATCCTCTCAAAACCTTACTTTATCTGCTGTGTTCATCATCACAGAACCGTTTTCGTCCTCTCAAAACCTTACAATATCTGCTGTACCCATCCTCACAAATCCTTACTCTATCTGCTGTGTCCATCCTCTCAAAACATTACTATATCTGATGTGTCTATCTCAAAACCTTACTCTCTACTGTGTATATCCTCATAAAACCTTACTATATCTGCTGTATCCATCCTCACAAATCCTTACTATATCTGCTGTGTTCATCCTCTCAAAACCTTACTATATCTGTTGTATCCATCCTCACAGACCCTTACTATATCTGCTGTGTCCATCCTCTCAAAACTTAACTATATCTTCTATGTCCATCTCAAAACCTTACTCCCTGCTGTGTCAATCCTCACAAAACCTAACTTTATCTACTGTGTTCATCCTCACAAAACTTTACTCTATCTGATGTATCCATCCTCACAAAACCTTACTCCATCTGCTGTATCCATCCTCACAAAACTTTACTCTATCTGATGTATCCATCCTCACAAAACCTTACTATATCTGCTGTATCTATCCTCACAAAACCTTACTCCATCTGCTGTATCCATCCTCACAAAAATTTACTCTATCTGCTGTATCCATCCTCACAAAACCTTACTCTATCTGCTGTATCCATCCTCTCAAAACCTTACTCTATCTGCTGTATCCATCTTCACAAAACCCTACTCTATCTGCTGTATCCATCCTCACAAAACACTCTTATTATCTTTGTTTGAACAAAAGAAAGTTTACTACTTTTAAATATTGTTTGTAGATGGACATTAGACTTTTAAAACTGCCCTAAATATTTTGCATTCTTATATTATATAAGTTTTATAACTGAACCAGGACCAAAATAAGTTCAACATGACCAATACTAGCTGAACTGTAAGTTCAACATGGCCAACACTAGCTGAACTGTACCTGGGCCAAAATAAGTGCATGACCAATACTAGCTGAATTGTAAGTTCAACATGGCCAATACTAGCTGAACTGTAAGTTCAACATGGCCAATACTAGCTGAACTGTAAGTTCAACATGGCCAATACTAGCTGAACTGTAAGTTCAACATGGCCAACACTAGCTGAATTGTACCTGGGCCAAAATAAGTTCAACATGACCAATACTAGCTGAACTGTAAGTTCAACATGGCCAATACTAGCTGAACTGTACCTGGGCCAAAATAAGTTCAACAAGGCCAATACCATCTAAACATGGCCAATACCAGCTGAACTGTACCTGGGCCAAAATAAGTTCAACATGGCCAATACCAGATAAATATGGTCAATACCAGCTGAACTGTACCTGGGCCAAAATAAGTTCAACATAGCTAATACCAGATGAACTGTATCAGGGCCAAAATAAGTTCAACATGGCCAATACCATCTAAACACGGCTAATACCAGCTGAACTGTACCTGGGCCAAAATAAGTTCAACATGGCCAATACCATCTAAACATGGCCATTACCACCTGAACCGTACATGGGCTAAAATAAGTTCAAAATGGTCAATACCAGATAAACATGGCCAATACCAGCTGAACTGTACATGGGCCAAAATAAGTTCAACATGGCAAATACCAGCTGCACCGTACATGGGCCAAAATAAGTTCAACATGGCCAATACCAGCTGAA
The DNA here is from genome assembly GCA_029582155.1 of Panopea generosa. Lineage (NCBI taxonomy): Eukaryota > Metazoa > Mollusca > Bivalvia > Adapedonta > Hiatellidae > Panopea > Panopea generosa. The sequence continues at coordinate 70,935,906 of CM055901.1, read as the reverse complement.
TTGTACTGAGCCAAAATAAGTTAATATGACCAACACCAGCTGAAATTAGCAATATTGGCTTCACACACACTTTACATGTACCAAAATCTGTTTAACAAGGCAAATATCAGTTGAATTTCACATGGACAAGACCAGCTGAAATTTACTATGTTTACTATGTTTAACATGACCAATATTAGTTAAATCAACAATATCAGTTGAACAGAGAAGTGGACAAAGACCAAATTAAGCAAAACCGGATCAATATGTGGGAAGATAATTGATAATATGATTTCTTCCAGGGTAAACGTTTTTCCCCATAACATAAAATCATAGAATCATTACATTATGGAAAGGCCAATTGAATGTTTCCAAGGAGATAGATATATATGTGATTATTCTTCATCAATGTGTTACCTTTTCTTTACTACTGCTTCTGCAGTCATGTTACCAACACTAAATAGACAAAAAATAAATATGTCTAATTAATACAGATAGTCTATATAACATCTATAAAAATCATATAGTTCTAGACAATAATACATACCAGTATTTGTTTTTATTTTTCTTAATTGTTTTAATCAAAATAAAACCTAATTTTGTGCTACTAAAAATGCACAACTCCTTTTTTTCTACAACCTGAACACCTTTAAATTTGCATAACAAATTCATTTATAGCATTCAGATCACCTGAAAGTATGCCATTTGCACACAAATAGATACCTGTCCATTTCAATATGTGTTAAATTAATACAATAAAGAAAAAGTCTAGATAAAGGAAAGTGAAGCATGAATATACTGTATTGTTCCTAAATGCAATCCCAAGGGGTGGGATTTTTTCCAAAATGGTTGAGGCAATTAAAGTTCTTATTATGTTATTTCGCCTATCTGAAAATATATTAAACTCATTACAGAAGTGAAATTTGCCGCTATCCTGGTCAAATACGGTCTGCGGGAATCAAAGAGTACCATGATATAAACACTATGTTGATCTGGTTGAAGTGTAAACACACACTAAATATATTCCTGCGAGAACATAATAATTTGAGTTTATGTGTAACACAGAGCAAAGCATATATTTTTATTGCATAAACCAGTTAAAGGCAATGGCAGGTTACAGGTTTTCTGTATTTCCCCCACCTTTTTTTCTTTTGTGAGAATGTAGGTTGCTGCAATAAGAGCGGAGACAGCCTTTAAGAACAACACAGTACTTGCAAGTTTGAATGTATTGCTGACTTTAACATACTGTATAATGAGTAATTTATAACAGTTCAGGTCTGTTTAGACAGTATTAAACTAGATATGTGCCTGTTGTACCTGGATGCCCCCACTATTAATTGGAAACAAATTCTTTAACAAAAATCAAGTAAAAAAGGGGTAATAACTTGTGAACACACACTGTATATAAATTGAATATACAGACCCCTTAAGAAACCAACTTTTTTACCTTGGACAACAAATGAACAGATGGATGTATAAGGGTCACGCTTAATGCCCCATCTCCATATACATAGACAGAGCACCATACCTGGCAATTCTGTCCAATTTCTGTTTGATATAGTTAAAGCATTTGTTACTTGAAATGTTAATTAGAAATGTGTCGAAGGGAAATGGATGCCCCTGCTATATGTTAGCTTTACAAAAAAGGACCACAATCCCTGTAAAATACGAGCGACATTGACAAATACTGAATTTGACCTGTAATTATACAGTTGCACACCAAGAATCAAATAAATTTTCAGAATTCATTTATCGGATGCCAGTTTTATGGACATATGTACGAATGGATGCATGCAACAGCATTTAATACCCAGGATATAAAAATCTCCACATCAGAAAATGTACCAATGTTAGAGACAATAAAAAGAAATGGTTAAGCAGTTCTTAAAGCCAGTTTCACATGTATAAGATCAGTGTTGCATAACTTTGATATCAATCATATATATTTGAAATTAAATTTATGAAACTATTAAAACCTGTAACATAATTATACCCCAAGTTGTTTAGAATATCTGGACAGATTTAGTGAGTTCATCTGTTTACAACCAGGTGTTATGTTCTGTGAGTAAGCTAGTTTACTAAATCTTTCAACACATTCCAGGTTATATTTGATACAGGTGAAGGAAGACCTCAGAATGAATCTGAGTAGAACCATTGTCCCTTCACAAGCAACTGGCAACTAAGTGGAACTTTAACCTTTAACCTCCTAAGTGATCTTTAGACCAATCAGCCACAGAGGACCCTTCTGGAAACATTTCAAATTTCTGTTAATTTTTGGTCTTAATTTTAAGTCCACATCTGCACAGATTATATATAAAAAAAATCAACAAAAATCAAGTAATGATAAAATCTTGTTACATTGAGAAAAGTTTTTGGTTTTGACTCATTAATTCACTCAAAAATCACCAAAATCCATCAACAAACAGAAAATAAAATGTCTGTAAATCACAAACACAGTTTAGTAACAGGATCTGCAATACCTTAGAATTTTAGTTGAAGTTGTAGAACAAACAAGAGGCCAAAGAGAATCTGAGGATGCTCTAATGACTTGTAGCGGCATTAACATTATGCAATTTCACAATATAAAGCCCTTTTTGGGGCCATTTGAACCCTTTATGCAAATTTATCTCCACTCAATTCTTACTTGATGAAAAAGAAATGCTTTTAATTGTAACTAGTCCCCTTACAGGACTCCTACACATCCCAGTCACCTAAATTTGTCCACACTTCGATACCCTACTTGTATGTATTTGATATGATCTGACAATGCTTTCAATCTCAAATTGAAGTGTTTTTTATATACCAATGCGAAAAAGGAAAATAAAAACTTTTTCCCATTTCCTATGTAAAAGTTATTTTCATAGTATTCCTACGTAAAACTTAGTCCCCATACAGAGCCTCATATAAACACTAGTCCCCTGATATGTACCCACTTCAAACCCCTACCCATAATAATTGATATCAAATATGAGCCAAATTGGCAGACTTATTGTTGAAAAGATTTTAACCCCTGTGTTGCCTATCCAGACCCCTTCAGTCAGTGGACCTCAGTCCTCTTTAAACTAAATTTCCTTGACCCAAGAATGCGTTGCAAAAAATATGGCAAAATCAGGTTGATTTTTTTCTTCTTCATTAATCTCTATTATAATCACTTGTGTCTTTTAATTGGGCCCTTAGGGTGGGGTCACTTTTAGCCCCAGTGACAACATTTGTACAAATCTCAAGGAACTATATTTGATAATCATTTTTTATTAACTATTTTCAAAATCTGTTTGATGGTTCATTAGAAAATAAACTTTCTTTTAATATTTTTAGTAACAGAGGGCATCTTGATTTTTAGCTCTGCTGGCCAAAGGCCAGAAGTGCTTATGCGATGGCGCGTTGTCTGTCGTCCGTCGTCTGTCATCTGTTAGCAGCACTTTCTCTGAAACCATTAGGCCAATTAAACTGAAACTTCACATGGGTGTTTCTATTGCATAGGATACTATACAGAAGATTTTTTTTTTCGATCTGAAATTCAAGATGGCCGCCATTACTAAAAATAGTCCAAAACTTAAAAAATCTTCTTCTCATGAACGGTCCAACAGATTTTCAAAATGTTTATGTAATAATGATGACCAATTACATTTGTTACATTTGTTCAAATGGTGTCCCCAGAGTTCAAAATGACCCCGCCCCAATGTTTCTATTGCATAGTAGAATTTCAAAAAGTGCTATGGCTACTATGAGTCAGTAGAGCGGCCTCTTGTTGAATTGAAAAAATCTCCAATACATTAGAAGACATCTATTTGAAGTTTGAGTATAATTGGTCTAGCTGTTTCAGAATGGATGACGACGGATGACAGACAATGCATCACTGCTGTTGTCCTTTAATCTGTAGAGCTAAATATTAATATAGAAACTCTGCCCTTAAAGAAGAAACAGCAAAATATCTAGGATAATATGTTGATCATGATTATACCACCTGCCCTTAACAGCAAGCATTGACATAGCAGTATTATGTCGATATTGAAATATAGCATGCATACTGTCATATGCAGTTTTTCTTGTCAATCTCAATACACTGTCAACATCCCTCAATTTCAAAGTCAGGTCAACATGAAGTTTTTCAATACACAAATTGTCCATAAGGTTTGACTTGGCACTCATTAATCTTCATCAATATGTTCCGGCATTTAAACCACATCTCCGTACAGCTTTTCGTGAGTGCGATATAATGACCATTCCATATTGTATTGGTACCGGTTCATTAATAGTAATATCACTATTGACATTCGGACACCGATATTTAATTTATGGATATATACAGGAAAAATACATTGAGTATGGATTTGTTTCTTAAATTTTTTAATCGAGTTGGGACTCAAAACGAAACCTCCGTGGTCAAAGGTAAGCTTTCTTGAGATTGCACCTCAGACCACTTCTGCATGTCGGACCCCTCTTGATATGCAATTGCTAGAATGCGACGGCACAATGGAAAACTTTCCAGGGAAAAAAGTAATTCTATTTAATGATTTTAATGTTTTAGTTATTGAGCTGGTATGTGAAATTGACAAAATACCTTGTTTAAAATACATGTGCATGTGCGACAGAGATTAATTATGTCATTAGTATTTCAAGAAAAGTTCTTTTGAAATGAGGGAACTATATTTGTAAGAAACAGGGCGACTATCAAAATGTACCGCCTGGTTTCTTTCTTGGGAAGTCAAAAGTAACTATAGTATTTATTTTTCTTTTTTTTTTCAAATTTATTTGTAAGTTTCAATATTTTTCACAGTCCTGCATTTTAATATGTTATGAAATGTTAAATAAAAAAATTGTGATTTCAATATAATTTTTAATAGACGAATTCACAACGTGAGATTTTACTAGTTGTTTTTCCACCTCTTTTAGAGTGTAATATACATGTATGTGTCAGAAGACAATCTGTAAAACCTTCCCCTAACATAACAAAATTAATTATATAAAACACCTATTCAACCAACTCACGTGAAACCAGACTGTATATTAACAAGATTAATAATAAACCTATGCCTAAATTCATCAATTTTTTGAGTAAGAAAACTGAACTAAGACTCAAGCAAATTGGTAGAACAATGGAAAGAGTGTTGATGGCTCACTCCAGAGGTCGCCTAGTCAATCCAACGTTCACCCTTTGCACTTTCTTTGCAATCAGGCTAAAGTAAAGACTGCCATTTTTGCAAACTCTGTCAACATAGAGTTATTATTAACATAAATATTATCTTCAAATATTTTTTTATTGAATAATCGTTGAAATTACTTGTTTCTGCAAGCAAATAGTTGAGTTGCTTGTTTGAATGATATTATTTGGATTTCAATTTTTTTTGTTTTGAGTTGAAGCCAGATTATCAACATCAAAATATTGATGAATTCATGCCAAGAATTAATAGCTTCACACAAGCTAGTCCCTCACACAAACACATCTGAAATACGCGCTTCAAATATCAAATATACCTTGATCCTTCTCGCTTCAATTTTGGTGGGGAGTACGAGCGAGAACGCGACTTCCTTCTAGATCTCGACCTTGACTTTCGACGTGAACGACTTCTCCTACGGCTCCTGAAGTTGATAATATAATTATATATTTACATTTTTACCGCAATCGGTCTAAATAAACTATATAGACTAACTGCCATTTAAAGGTTTATTTCCTAATGAAAAAACATTTGCAGCAGGGCAGATCCATTAAGATCAGTTTGAATGACACTGTCGCATGATCTTGTTGGTTCAACATCCCATTGTCATGAGTTTCAAAGGACATTTGCATAAGTTACCATAAAAATGTGTGCATTCATTCAGTGTATTGACAAAGCCAAAGACAAAATCATGACATTGGCTTTGCAGTTTAATATAATCTGCCTTTTTAATATTAAAATGGCAACAAATCGTAGTTGTTTTATGTAAAACTGTTAGAAAATATAATGTAAATATAAGTTTTAAAAGCACAATTTTTAGTTTTCATCAGGTGATGAAAAACATTAATCTAGTTAAAGATGCCGAGAAGCCCTGTTATACTTTTTAAGTTCTGAGGAAGGTCATCATCATTTAAATAGATACATGTAGCTGGTATGCTAGTATTTCTTTTGACTCTGTTGTTAATTATGTGAAATTGTATTGAAACATAACAAGAACCTTGTCCAAGGAACACAACAGAGCAACAATGGCTCCAATAACCAGCTTTTCAATTACTTTGAGGGTGTTTTTACCATTGCAGATTACGTATTTGTGGCATATCCAGTTTTATTGGTGAATGAAAATCTCGAAATGAATCTAAGTAGAACCACTGTCCTTCTGTAAGCAATTGGCAAACTGTCTCACAAAGTTTTTTGAGCTAGCGGGACTCAAATCTATGACCTTAGCTGTGAGAGGACAGTTATCGTGAATCACCACCTTAGACCACTTGGCGACAAAGAACCCCACTTAAAGGGTGTCCTCTTAACTTGATATCAGTATATTTATATTTGTCTGCCTGCCCTAAATTGAACTTAAGTGATTATCAAATCTCTTTTTGTGGACAATATCAATACATTCATATCAGTGTTTATGAAAATGTCTTAAGTAAAAAATTAGGTAAAGGATATAAACCTCGATCTGCGGTTTCTGCTGCGGGATCGAGACCTCCTCCTGCAAAACAAAGTGTTGTGGTTTTTAAAAACTTGATGGTGATTAGTTTAAAAAATCAATACTATTACTGAAAAAATAAAACAGATTAAAAAAAAAATCACCAAAACAAATGGAGATGTCGAAGAACAACGTTAACTCGACTATTCTAGCCTTGTCGATCACAGAACAGTATATTATAATGTTCCATCAGAATAACAGATAAATCTGTATGAATGAAACTATCTTTCATATTAGCAAAATAGTAGATACATGTATGTGCAAGTAGGACTATCAGGGCAGAATATACACTATATCTGTCTGGCTAAGGCTAGATAGCCAGTACTAAAGCTGTAATGTATTTAATTTAATTTTAAAATCTGGGTGTTGATGTGCCAAAGATGAGGGTCTTTGGATTGGTAATAAAGTTGAAATGGGGCAGAGTATTTGATCTGATACAAATTTTTTTTTTTTTTAAAAAAATGGGTGGAAATGGGGTGTGGGGGTGGGATAGGGATGAAGGTCTATGGATCGGTAATAAAGTTGAAATGGGGCAGAGTATTTTATCTAATGCAAAACAAATTTAAAAAAAATAAAAAAAAAAATATGGGCAACAGAGTGGGGGTCTTGGTTGGGCTCAGGCAGTAAAGTCCATTAAATAGGTCAAGGTCAGTGATGTAAATTTTTTTTAGTTGATGGTGATCAGGTTACAGAATTAATAGTAATACTGAAAAGTAAAATTGATTTAAAAAAAAACAAAAAAACAAAAAACTTTAACCTAAGGTTTTAAACCCAAAGTATAGAAATTTATGTTAGTTAACTATATACATTGTTTCTACAACATATTATAAATAAGTTTATGAACATTAATCACCAAAACATGAGTAGTTTGTTCAGAAACAGAGAAAATGCTGTGCTAAACATAAAACTTTAACCGAACCCGAGCTAAACAAAAAACTTTAACCGAAGGTTTTAGAGCCCAAAGTATGTAAATTTAGGTAAGTTAGCTATATACATTGTTTGTATAACATGATATGAATGTGTTTATGAAGTTTAGTCACCGTAACATGAGTTATTTGTTCAGAAACAGAGAAAAAGCTGAGCTAAACATAAAACTTTAACCAGGGGATGACGATGACGACGTTGCCAGGGTCATCATGACAATAGCTCTTCGTTTTTTTCAAAAAGTGAATTTATTATGTTATTGATTATGATCTGCATAAAACAAAGATATTTTTCTTTAATTAATTTCTTTTGTCTATTTGTTTGGAATATTTAGCTTCATTGTTATGTCATCGAGGGCTAACAGATGATCAGTTAACCTAACCACTCGTTCCTGGGATCCTGAAAGGTTAACCAATACTTGAGCACTCCTATCTCTGCACATAACTTTCTCCCTTGAATCAGTTGTGAGAGACAAATGACAATTTTATTGATCTGTATTCCTCCTATATGTTGTTTTGATCTTAGTAAGCTCTAGTTTTCATCAAATCAACTCCTTTGCACCTTGTGGGACCTTGATTGGTAACAAACATATATGATTTTTCATTTATCTTATTTTCATTTGCATATATCTCAATAGAAAGTAAATTAATAAAAATGGGGTTTAATGCCATTTTCAACACATAACAAATAGTATTTAGTGTGTGGGTGGAGGGGGAGAAAGAATCATTCACCTTCTTCCACAAGTAGCTTGCAAACTTTCTCACATTAAAAGTGTTTTGGAGAAAGCTGGGCTTAAACCCGTGTCAAAAACAAAAAGAAGCAACTGTTATTTCAACTATGCACAGCAAGATACTTTGATTCTTTAATTATTTTAACGAATTTGTTTAATTGTGCCTTTTAAAAGATGAATTATCACCTTGACCTTGATCTTGATCTTCTCTTTCTTGATCTTGACCTAGATCTTCTCTTTCTGGACCTTGACCTTGACCTTTTCCTTCTGGATGGTGACATGGAACGTTTCCTTCTAAAATAATAAAAAAATTAAAAGAAAATAAAAATATTATCTCTTTCAATGTTCAGTAGGGTATTAATAAAATTTCTAGGTTATGAACAATTTAAGTCATTTTTTAATGGGGTTTAATGCCATTTTTAACATATTACAGATTATATTCATATATAGCAACCAGTTTTAGAGTTGCTTGAGGAAGACCTGAAAAAAAATTTGAGTAGAAAGTCATTCAGCAAACATTTTTTCACAGAAGAAAGTTCTTGGACCATGATGGGTTCTGCACCCCAATCTTATATAGGTCAAGAGAGTAAAACATTAAATGAACTTTTGACAGAGCAGTTTACTTTATTAATATTGATTAAGGACAAAATATCGCTTAACACATATTGTAAAAAATAATTGTATATAAGATTATAACATTACATCTACATAAACAAAGTCATAAATATCTATGTTATTTATGGCATATCCAGTTTTGGTAGTGGAGGAAAACCTGACTGTACTTGAGCAGAAACACTGTAAACAAATTACTTGCAAATTTTCTCACGTAAAGCTTTTGGACCGAGATGGGCTCAAACCTCAGTTGTTTGTTGTATAGTGAATAGTGTAACTTTCAACAATTATTCAGTCATATTGCAATGATGTCTACTTGAGACAGTATACCCCACTCAGTCACACTACACTGACACCGGGCGGACCAGATCTAGTATTAGTCTCTTAATGCTTAGCCCCAAGCGAGGAAGCTTATAGTACCAATTTTCAAGTCTTTGGTAGGACCTAGCTGGAGATTGAACCCACACTCTATAACGCTGCAGTCTATGTGGCGAGAAGCAAGTTAGTCTAAGTGTTCATTAAAAGACAGTGCTGTTGGCAATTTAACCAACGTTGATCCCTCTTAATTAATTATGCACTGTGATACCTTTATCATGGGATAAACAGTCAGATTACTACAAGTGTTACCTGTATATAATTCAAACCTTTATTTTTTTTTTACTTCAAATTAAGTTATTATTTAAAACCTATACATACCCTGATGGTCCTCCTGGCATTCTGAAATAAGAAAATTATAGTAATATAAATTCCTAATTTATACAAAACACAAATGTATAATTAGTTGGCATGATATATAACACAATAAACATATTTATTATACTGCTCCATGACTATCCATTTCCTTCAAAGTACAAAAAGTTTGCCAGTGTCTCTAACATTAAACTTAAAATAGCTCCTACGCAGCACGATGACGAATATTTATGTATTTCACTTTGACTCTTCAAATTTCCTTATGTTTTTAAATCATCGGGTAAGAGCTGCAATACTGATGAACTGGTTTAATAATGAAGTCGGTAATTGAATGGTTAAAGAGGTTACATTATATATCCTGTTTTACTGATACAGAAAGACCTTAGATACATATATACATGTATGTGCATCTGTTAAGAACCCAAGAACCACCATTCTTAGGCAAGTTTTTCCCACAAGCTGTTTGGAACAATCTAGGTTCAATGGAGAAACTTGTTTTTTACAACGAGTCTTAAATGACAATACTGACCAATATCAAGAACTTGGAATAGAGGGCCTGCCTTCAGTACCATTAAACAGCAAACACTTTGTCTGGTTCCATATATTTATCATGTAATTATTACTATTTTGAGGCTGAGAAAGTGTCTGGCAATAGAAATCAGATATAGGTAGAAACTGTTTATGGGTAATGAAGGAGCCTAGGTAGAATGGTGTTGTCAATAAATTCAAGAACATACCCCGGTCCTGGTTTACTGAGTCCACTGGATCTGTATAAGAAAGTCAAGACTGGTTATTATCATTGTACAGTTTATACTTGTTTATAATTCCTTGTTTATAATAAATGCATTGCAAAACTGGTAAGCCTCCAATGTTTATGAATAACTAAAATATGACATCATTTTAAGTTTCATATTTGACACGCTGGTTTATATTTATATAAAAGGTGCCAAACAGTTTGTTAACATATTTCTGTTGAAGACAAACTCCTCCAACATAATACTTTGGCAAGGGTCACATGATGTGTTAAAGCAATGAAAGTAATTCTCTGCTCAATTAATGTAGCAACAGTTGCCATGATATATTTACAAATATATGCTTTAAAGTGTTGTGTAATCATTGACTCGGAAAAGCTTTGGAAGTATAAGCTTAATAAATCTATAATATCATGTAATATATAGATGTAGACCTAAGCTGCATTTCACAAAAATATTACAATAAAAATAGATTGTAAATGTAAACATTATTCATAATACTCCAAATATCAACCTTGGGTTGAATAATTCAGAAAAATGGTAGGAATGCACACAAAGACGATTGCTGCATAAACCTCAAATTGTAAAAATCATTAATAAAAGTAGACAGGTCAATTTGACCTCTTGTGATATCAATAGAATCTCATCAGGTTTCCCATGCATTGTATTAAGTTTTTAACTAGAATTTTAAAGGCATTATCTTGTAAACATATATCACTAAATAATAAAGATTTTTTTCAGCAAAACATCGAAAGCTCAACCATTAAAAAAGCATGTGTATAAGCATAGGTATATACATTACAAAAGATCAAATGACACACAATGTTACATTCATCATATTTTGTTCATTTTTTTTGTTTATTTTCTCCTTGAATAATTGTACATGTATCTTCATGATTTTTATAATTCATATTGTTTTTACTTTTTTTTATTTATTTGTTTAACAGGCTAGCATGTTTGCTTATTTGATAATGTCAGGCAGATTTAACAAAAATATCCATTTTTCAAAGCCCGCATTCTTTCAATTTTATACTTTCTTTGGGGAATAATTGAGTACAACAAAAAGAACATATGGTACAGTATTTAAAGTATTACAAAAATCATATATTTATATATAGATATTGTTAAAAAAAGAAATCCTAGAATTTTTTCGACTTAATTTCTTTTTTTTTTGAATGGGAATTCAACGCTATTGTCTACACATTATACATTTTTTTATAAAAGAAAGAACACCCCAGAATTAATCGAAGCAGATCCACTCTCCTTACACAAGTTATATTAACACATTTTTTTTCATTTATACATTTTTTTAATCAAACTTGTCATGCAGTTGGAATAAGATCTTGACTTATGTGGTACTTTTTCTTTAAAATTTGGTTTATTCCATTCATGGTTGCTAGTGTCAGGAGTTAAGAAATAGTAACTACCATCAATCATGTTGAATGTTCAGGTGTAAATTAACTCATACTAATTTGTTTAAGGTCAACTGCGAGTTGTTGGGAATCACTTTCCAGTCTGTTTCCTGGGTAAAGCCAGTACTAGTTGCTTGTGAGAGGCCATCAGGTTGAGTCTAGGGTCCAACCATGAGTGGCCAACACCTACCTATCCATTACACCATTGCTCTTATAAGATTGTATGGCCATTGGTTATTATTTAAGTTATTGTATCCATTGATAAGAAATCGGCTACAGTTGAGGTCTTCTGCTCTGTAACAAATTTATTAGGACCACGCTTATTGGAAATTTCTAGTTTTATAGATCATGATTGGTCTATTTCTAAACTGATATAACTGAAATGTAAAGATTGTCTCAAAACAAAGGTGTACAATATCGAGCTAAAATACATACCCTATCCCAGGCTTGTTACTATTCTCCGCAGATCTATACCAGGAAATAAACAGGAGATTCTTTACAGATGTCATTCAAATTTCTTTATACTTAACTGTTTACATGATATAATCAATGTTTAAAGTTCACCTTAGAATTTCTCTATGAATTGTTTAATATACCACTGACATAAAATGATCTGCCAATAGTCAATTATAACCATTTCCCATTCTTGCGGATATAGCATATGGCAAGTTACTTACTGTGCAGCAGTTTTGTGATATGACAATAACAGTTTGTTTATGTCTAATAATATACAATTCCCTGCTTTAAAATTGTGATGTAACAAGCAAAATGGAAAACTGAAACATTAATCTTCAAAACTAGCGAAAGCCAATGCGGTAAAACTTGAACAAGGAAATATTGAAGTCAAATCATGACTATGTGAGACTTTGTAACTGATTTACAAAATAGTTTTAAAGACATACAGCAATTTTGATAAATTTACACTGAATTCTGTTTCTGAAAACAGTATACTGTATCGACATTGTATGTATGTAAATATGAAATTTAGAACATCACGATATGTGTGGAGGCCCTTAATTTTATTTTAATTTAGGGAAAGGACTTGTAATAATATCTTTTAAACAGTTGAAATGCATTGTATTTTGCAATTTTCTTTGTCATATATACTTAAAAATGTAGAAAATTTTCACTGTCATTAAGGTATTAGATCTGTTATGCTCTCGGTAGAAATCAACTAACACTGTAATCAAACATTACTTTCCGGAATGAATTTCAGCCAGCTGGAAAAACATTCGTGGTGGCTAAATTTAGTAAAATTGCCACATGACAAGGTGTTTTCTCGCTTGTAGTGACGTCACATTTGATTTTCCATCATGGAAGAAGAAGCTAAAGCAAATTTTGATCGTCGAGGTTGTAGTTCAAAATAAATGGAAAACAGATCAGAATAACGACTATGATATCAAAAAAGATCACATCTATCATGTGGGTAAAAAATTAAATTCACGCACCATCATGTGGTTAAAATATCGATTAATCCCCACAACAACACGAAATGTCACATTTGTTTTTGTCATTTTAATATTGATCGAACCAAAACCGTAATGTTAGTGTAAGCGTCACAATTTCTTACTTTTCTAAATTAATTGTAACTGTATGGACATCGTGGTCTCGTTAGTAAAGAGGTTAGAGCGTTGGATTAGCAGAATAGAGTTCATGGGTTCGGTCCCAACTGGCGCTCATTTTTTTTCTTTTAAAGTTTTTTTTTATTTACAGAGATGGTTTGCTCAGCACATTCAAATGTAAAGGACATACACGTGTTGCAAACACAACCAATTTTTTAGATAGAAATTCCAACACCTGACCCCCACCCACTCCAAATATATCTTATTGTTGTAGCTACCAGTTCTAGTTTTGTATATCATTTGCCAAGTCAAACCAATAAATACACAAATATTACTAAAGATAAAAGACAAAGTTTATATGAAATATTTCTGTTAGCAATATTTACACCTTACATTTAAAATTTTTAATAGAAAGTATCCAGTGTTTGATGAAAATGTAGGTTCCTAATTTTTTATAAAATATTTCACCCTTTGGCAAAGGTTTGTTTTATTTTCGTGCATTTATTACTTTTAACAATGTAGTATAGTTTGATATACAATATAAAAAGGGTTTTATGATAGTGGTGGGGCTAAAACATTAGAAAATAATTATTTTTTGTCACAATTTTTGGAGAAAAACAACAAAATTATTTTTGGGTGGGTGGGGTAATCTTTTAAATTTATTAAACATTCCAGTCAAGCTATAAGAGTATGAACATAGTTTCTTATGTGTCATTACATCAGCAATATTGTTTTAATAAAAACAGTTGCCTAAATACAATATTTAACAAGTACACATTATCTGTTTGCTGTTAGCAGATGTTGAAAAAAACACTATGTCGCTAAAGTGGCTGCCTTTTATTTTGATACTTATCCTATAAAATACCATATTATGAGAAAACAAGATAGTAAAAATTGTTTATCTTTTCGCATTTCTCACTTCTAACAATGTGGAAAATATTGGCATACAACATTAGTGGTTAATTATAATAGAAATGATGCTAGAACATTTTAAATATGAAGTTTTAGAATATAATGTGAAAAAAGTAACAATTCTAAAGTGGGAGTAGGGTAAGAATTTTTAAGATTTATAAAAAATTAATTAAGATCTGTAAGTTTCCTTAGGGTTAATATATTCAGCGGTGTTGATGTGATGTAAAAATGCTTTTTATGTATCATTTATGGTATATATATGAAAATTGTAGCTATTTCATTGTGTTTTGTAGTTGTTCATTTTTTGCTGCTTTGAGGTTATAGGCAATTGACACTTAAAATTTAAATAATTTTCATTTTAGACGGTAAAATCTTCTTAAATTTCAGAACTACATCCGTCATAGGATGGTGATAACTAAGACACCAAGTTTAGGCATGGTTGCGATATTGACCATTACAGATCTAATACTTTAAATTTTATTGGTATGAAAGAAAAAAATATCCAAGGACATAACAATTTGTATTTTTTTACTCATACTTTTTAAGCTAACGTGTAGCCACTAGTTCATACAAAATTAATTTTTAAATCATTTTTTTAGATACCCTGCTGTCTTGGCATACCGCAATATGATATAATATGAAATTTTATATAAGCTGTTTTCTATTGCACCCAAATTTAAAATTGCAAACTGCTATTTGTAACCAAATTTGTATAAACTTGCATTATACAACTGATTTAAAAATCTCAACTGAACTGCGACGTTTATCAACATGATGTCTATTTATTGTTATAACTAGCATCACTTTTTACAGATTTACGCCGACAAACAACCCCCTGACCTGTTTATCACACATACATTTACCTCAACTTATCATGTTTTTGCACTTAACTATTGCAAACAGGGGATAAATAATATAGATCTCTAAATACAGAGGAGACAATGCCAAACAAGGCAATTTATAACCTGGTCCGGCCATTCCACTCCCAGGGACCATTCTATATCAGGACTTCAGTGTATGATATTTCAGAAAGTTACACTTGGAGACAATAATCTTTATATTACGGTTATATAATGTAATGGGAATTTGCTGCATGAACCTGAGCAAAATTGGATTTCAACATTGTCATGTGTTCTGTTAATATGGAAATTATTATAGTCATTTATTCACTTAATAGAAATGCAGTTGTTATACAAAACATATATAAACAGCATTTTTACTTTGAAGGTGATCTCTTTTTTCTTGATCCAGACCGTCTTCCTCGTGACCTTGACCTTTTACGAGAATGTGACCTTTTACGAGATCGTGATCTTCGATGCTTTGACCTCGACCTACTACGTTTTCTAGACCTAGAGCTAGATCGTTTCCTATGAGAGTGGGACCTGGATCTAGATCGACTTCTTCCAAAACCTGTAAAATTTATAAACAATTTAATAACAATTAAAAAACGGACTAAGTTTTCTTTACCTCGACTGTAAATTAGTAAATATTTATCACATAATTTCTATTTCAAAACTACATTATATGCATAAATAAATTGTGTAATTATATTAACTTTATTTATCAATTCCAGATATAATTGTATCCACAATGATTGTAATTATGTAAATACATGTGCTGGTTGTTCAATACTGCTGGCTGCAGATATTATGTAAATACATATGCTGTTGTTCAATACTGCTGGCTGCAGATATTGTGTAAATACATGTGCTGGTTGTTCAATACTGCTGGCTGCAGATATTGTGTAAATACATGTGCTGGTTGTTCAATACTGCTGGCTGCAGATATTGTTTGTTTGTATGAATATTTAGCTTCACTTTTATACAATCGAGGGCTTACAGATGATCAGTTAACCCAACAACCTTTTGCTGGGATTATGGAAGGTAAACTTAAATCAGTGGTAAGAAATGAATGACAATGAGATACAATGTCATATATCTATCATCACCGAGAATGCGGCCGGGCGGGGTATTTGAACTCTCTACCACAGGATCGATAGACGTGCAACTCTTGCGTGATGTTCAGACAATATAATGATAATATTCATATCTTAGGCGACAATTAAATAATAAAATTCCTTGATTCACAGCATATTTAACTTTACTGCCAATTTTTTCATGTGTTTTATCCAGTTTTACTCCACATGACTGTCGGATGTTCCTAAACACGATTACTTACTGGACGCCAACTTTGAAACAGTTTTCTCAATATTCAGGTCACCTGTGATAAAAAAATACACAAACCATAACTTATACTATATTCACAATGGGAATGACGGGAATAAATATCTATAATATCTTGATCAGGTTAAGGACGTCTATTATACCTGTGTGAGCTATCTCAACCAAAGAAAAATTATTGACCTCATAAAATACATGTGCTAGTATGATGTTACACTATTATCAGAAGACTGCAATTAATGGTTAATCAATGGTAAATCAATTGAAAATCAATGGTAAATCAATGGCAAATCAATGGAAAATCAATGGAAAATCAATGGAAATTCAAAAAGTGTAAATATCTAAGTGACGTTTCAAAAGCAAAAAATCCCTCAGGAATACTATGAAGGCTAAATGAAGGCTATGGTAATCTACCCAAGTTCTTCGTTTAAACAATTACATGTACTTCATATTGGACTATAACATCCTTTTATTTAATAACACAAGTTTGTTGTTGTTAATGTGCTAACCATCAATGATTCTCTGACATATTTGATTTGATGAAGTGGTTTATATAATAGTTTTTATAAATATTTAATCATTATGATTACATGTATATAAAACTTGCATAAAAGTCAATGAGGTTTTCCCCTTTACATACCCGAATCTGCAGCTGCTGTGATTAACGACTGAGCCTCTTTGACTTTCTTCATGGCCTCCTCAATTTCTCTTTGTGCAGCTTCCTGCATCTTACTTTTGGGTTTCTCTATCACAGATGTTGAGTGGGCGACACTGAAATATTTATATGAATGTAATTATGAACTAGACATTGTAAAGTTGTTGTTGATAGAGTTTTAAATACAGAGTATATATAACGAATAAAATACATACCCAAACATAATACTTACTTGAAATTGATTTTCAGCAAGTAATATTAAAACACATTGGAAACAACTGAAGTTAGTGTATGCAATACATGCGTACAATGAATGCTTATTTACTTATTTTTGTTAACATATGGTCTAACTTGTCTATGCAGCCACCTCTTATAAGCAGTCACCTGTGTTAAATGACCACTTCAAAATGTATTTAACTGTAACCTCTTTAACGTGGCCAGTCCATTTTACCCCAAACAGTCCCCGTAAGCAGTCAGGCGCATGCAGTCAGATGTGGCTGCTGGCCGCTGACTATTAATCAGATGGTCGCTTTTCCGATCATATTGTATAAGGCAGTCCTTAAAAAATAAATTGTTTGCCTCGTTCCTACCTACTTGCTCAAAATTGCAGCTACATGAAATTTTTTGTTGACTTTCAATCGTTTGATTTTTTTCCCTGATTTCTGTCCATTTTTGTTTAAAATGTATTAGCTACCTACCTACCCACATATACCGGGTCGGAGCACAGCAAAAATATTTTTTTAAAGATAGCCTAATCCCATGATCAATTAATGCTTCTGCTTCGTTTACAAAACCACATCACTTTACCCAGAGCGAGCGCACGTACATATTGTCTAATAAGCGGAGAGAATAGCAAGATTAAAGACTATAATTTGTTTGTAGGCTGGTCATATGACTGTTTAAGCGCGTGTATTTACGGTAGTTTTATTTAGGTTAATGTCGCGTGTATCACACTCAAACCAATTTTCACTGAGATGTTTATGCACAGTTATCAAACTGGATAAAATCAAAAGATAATTGGAACTGGTCAATTTGTTTATATTATAATTGAATTAAATCTTATCGGCTATGGAAGTTGATGCGAATATGATGGAACAAAAATTTTTCGTATCATAATGCGATTGACTTCCAACGTATATATTCAATGTCTTCTGCGAAAAGAAAGTGTTTGACTTTGGATGAACATGTAAGGGTGGATTAACTTCTGAATTCTGGGAAAAGGTGTTGATAAAAAAAAAATCAGAATGTGTCAAAATGTAACCACAAGATAATGGAAGAATATGAGCTACAAATTCTTTCTGGATTGTCCAGCGTCTGCTTTATGAAAAATTCATGAAATGACACTGGATTAATTTAATGCTAAATGGAAACATAATGATTTTTTAATCAGATAACATAAATAATTTATTTATTTATAATGTACTTCTACATAAAATACTGTCAGTTCAAATGTGTTTTACTCATACACCTCTGTACATAATTCAAAACAACTGACATGTGTGATCACTTTTTGTCTGTCCCAATAAACATCATGACTTAAACTTTCCCGGTAAAAATATAGACACTCTATTAAGCAGTCACCTGTGTTAAGCAGCCAGTTTGGCCATTTTCCTTGGGTTGCTGCTTAATATAGGTTAGACTGTATTATTTTACATAGATTCCCAAAAAACTTGAAATTTAATTTTCATTAAATAAGATGTCAGAAATAGATAATAAGACTCTTAGAGGCTAAGTACGATTTTATTTTAGGTCATAGTAAATGCTAATTTTACTCACACAAGGGATCTACTCTGGAACATCACCCCATTGTAGGTGAGGGCTGTAGCGATGGACCTCTGATCTGTAAACTCCACATATGCACATCTGCCACCTTCAACCTCCTCCCCTCCCATGCGTACATACTTTATTTCACCAACTTGTCCAAATAATGACATTATCTGCTCTCCCGATGTCTGTGAAATTAAACAAAAACAATACATAATTATAATAAATACAGATGAGCAAATATGCTCGATTCAGGTCCTTTGTCGAAATGGCCGAATCTGAAAGATAACTCTTTGAAAATTGATGTTGTTGATTATTCTCCAAGTTACAAATGAATTGCATTAAAACTGTAGGAGTTAGCCTGAAAAGGTTTAATATGCACTATGTATAGTGAGTAGTAAATATGTCAAGGGACATAACTCCAGGAAAAAAACATCTGATCGCATTGCCATCAGAATATATATCCAGGAAAACTGGGCTTATTGACATAGTTATGACGTGGAGGAAATCCCAGCCAAAGTAACGATGTCATAAAACACGTAGCATTTCGCATAAACTTTGAATGTGTCTTTTTAAATTTTATATCATTTTTTATCAAGAATAACTTGGATTTTCTAGATGAACAGTGATATAGAGGTAAGCAACTAAGTTAACATTTGTATTTTTTAAGTAAATATTTCATTTTACATAAGGACTTAAATGTTAACAGTGTTTTAAACTTTGCGATACTGGCCAGTAAATTGTTGATTCATTTACACATGTATGGTAAATTTGTTGGTTATAAAATAAAAATCTGCGATGTTATCTGATAAATTATAAACTAAGGAATGAATTCAATTTGAAATCGTGTAGATATAAACTGTCTTTAAAATGACACTAAAATGTTTCAAAAAGGCACTGAAATGATAATGAATCCTAGCACTCCCCACCCATCAACCATGCCGTATGTAAAATGTACAAAAACGTGTTAATTAGACCTAGTAGAAAGTTAAATAGTGCCATTGTTACGATTTTAAATAAAAAAAATTTAATTATAAATGTAATGCCTATATATTAAAAACAAGAAATGTCACTGGTAAGTGTCGCATGCCCCACAAATGGTCATTGAAAAATAACAATATAATGTTATAATAGGTAGCGATCCATGAATATAAAGAGTAATGGACTGATGTTTCAGACTAAATATGCAATTTCACTTTTTTTTACATTAAAGCATGACCTTGACTATTGTGTAACCTTGACCTTGACATCTGATGTAATGGTCTGGGTATTTCAACAGTTAAATGCTGCTGAAACACCATCATGACATGCTGATCACTTGTGTCAAGCTATTTTAAAATCCCTAAATGTAAGACAAAGTTACAGATCAATCGATAAATTGAGCCAAGTGTTTTTTTGAAATCCAACCATGTATGATAAAGTTAAAGGATGGACTGGAAATCTCAAACAGATTCAAAGTATTGTCATACTCACTAAAAGTGTGACCTTGACCTTTGAGGTATGGGTCTAGGTCTTACTTATGACACGTTGTCATGTCATTTTGATAAATTGAGCAAAGTTAAAGGCAAAATCACAGACCAGACACACAATATCAAACAAATTGAAAGTGTGACCTTGATCTTTGAGGAAAGGTTCTGGATCTTACATGCGACACTTAATTATGTCATGCTGATCAAATGAGCCAAGTGTTTTTAAAATTTATCTATAGATGACAGACCGAACAAGAAATGTCAAAATGACTGAAAGTGGTATGGGTCTTACTCACAACTCGTCATGTTATGTAGATCAATTGTAGCAAGTATAATTAAAATCCATCTGTGCATGACAAAGTTACAGGCCGAACACAAAATCTAAGAGACTCAAAGTGTCGTTAAACAAAATCAAATTGTGACCTTGACCTTTGAGGTACAGGTGTGGGTCTTACTCACAACATGTCGTCATGTTATGTTGATCATTTGTAGCAAGTATTATTAAAATCCATCTATGCATGACAAAGTTACAGGCCAGACACGAAATCTCACACAGACTCGAAGTGTATTCAAACAAGCTCAAATTGTGATCTTGACCTTTGAGGTACGGGTGTGGGTTTTACTCATGACACGTCGTCATGTTATCTTGATCATTTGTAACAAGTATCAACAAAATCAATCTATGCATGACAAAGATACAGGCCGGAAACAAAATACCGGACGGACGGACGCTGCGATTACTATATGCCAACCCATAAAAACAAACTAAATTGTCAAAAAATGTCATTAAACACGGTTTTCCTGGAGAACGGCCCATACATGTATATATTCTATGCATATTGATTTGTTTGTAATATCGATGATTCTTGAGTTAAGGTTCAATTGAAGTGCATAACAACTGTAGGAGCCTGAAAAGGTAATTTATAATGGACAGATGAATGGACAAACAGACAAGAACCCTTTTTGAGTCCCTTTGTTTTCATCAAACTTTTTGAATATTTGCTGGTATACAAGACAACTTAAAAAACACTGTTGTGAGTTCAAATCTCCGACAGGCCAGTCTCTGTGGTGATTTGTTATCAACTTTTTTCTTGTGGCCATGAGTCTACCACCTCTGAATATGAGGGATGTAGTCAGTGGCTTGCATAGATGTGTGTCTAGTACTGGTCTCACCACCTAGCGATGCTGAAGAGCAACAATTTGATGAGCTGACGGGCATTATAATGGAACAAAACAGAAAACATGCCAAAAGCAATATATAATGAAGTAATGTTGTATTTTACTATGATATGGGAAACAGATTAAGAAGTCTTACGGCTGGGTCCAGGTTGCTGATGTAGACAGTTCTCCTCACTTCTTCTATCTTGGAAGGATCTGTGTTACTAGGTAATGGTGGGTACTGTGGTAAACCTAGAGCTGTCAGTCTTGGATCGTTAGTTGTGATGACTTGACTGCCTCCCACACTTTGTAACTGCAATGTAAGTTGACATTTATATACACAATATGCTATAGGAAATTGACAATGGGCTGTAGCTTTGTAACTGCAATGTAAGTCGACATTTATATACACAATATGCTATAAGAAATTGACAATGGGCTGTGGCTTTGTAACTGCAATGTAAGTCAACATTTATATACACAATATGCTATAAGGAATTGACAATGGGCTGTGGCTTTGTAACTGCAATGTAAGTCGACATTTATATACACAATATGCTATAGGAAATTGACAATGGGCTGTGGCTTTGTAACTGCAATGTAAGTCAACATTTATATACACAATATGCTAAAGGAAATTGACAATGGGCTGTGGCTTTGTAACTGCAATGTAAGTCGACATTTATGTACACAAAAGTCAATATGCTATTGGAAATTGACAATGGGCTGTGGCTTTCCATTATTTTTTAATTAGGGAGAGTTGATTTCCAATCAACAAAGAACCTGAGGCCCATTTCACTTACCTGCATAAAGACTTTCATAAAAAGGCAAAGTTTGTGCAAATTTTCTTAAGAATATACTTCTCTTAGGCTTTTGAACATTCATATGAGAATGTTAGCAAAAAGGTAAATGAGTGTTGTAACATTGTCATAACTTAAATGCTGAAGAATCTCACAAATTCATGATTGTTTGTGAAATGTGCCCCAGATCTGACCAATGGATACCAAAAACATTTAGCTATGACTAATACAATGTACCTTAATCTCATTATTATTAAAGTCACCATCATTAAGTAAGTTAATGACATTCTGTGATACATTTATGACAAATTTCAATTGCATTAGTTACTGCCTTTTTTTAAAATCAAGGAATGTCAAACACAGCAACTAAAAGAGCAAGAAGAGGAAAGAACTAAAATCGAAAAAGCGAGAAATGTTTAGCATTATCAAAAAAACAAGGAATGTAGAACATTACAAGAGCTATGAAAAGAATTAATATAAAAACACAACCATCAAATGAGTGAAGAATACAAAACACAATAATCTAAATGAATTAGGAACATAAAACAACAATTCAAACCAATTCATCCCTTGTAGACTGTTGTGTTTGTAGACTGCTGTGTTTGTAGACTGTTGTGTTTGTAGACTGTTGTGTTTGTAGACTGCTGTGTTTGTAGACTGCTGTGTTAGCAGATTGTTGTGTTAGCAGACTGCTGTGTTTGTAGACTGTTGTGTTTGTAGACTGTTGTGTTTGTAGACTGCTGTGTTAGCAGACTGCTGTGTTTGTAAACTGTTGTGTTAGCAGACTGTTGTGTTAGTAGACTGCTGTGTTTGTAGACTGCTGTGTTTGTAGACTGCTTTGTTAGCAGACTGCTGTGTTTGTAGACTGTTGTGTTTGTAGACTGCTGTGTTTGTAGACTGTTGTGTTTGTAGACTGCTGTGTTTGGACTGTTGTGTTTGTAGACTGTTGTTTGTATACTGTTGTGTTTGTAGACTGCTGTGTTAGCAGACTGCTGTGTTTGGACTGTTGTGTTTGTAGACTGTTGTGTTTGTATACTGTTGTGTTTTTAGACTGCTGTGTTAGCAGACTGCTGTGTTTGTAGACTGTTGTGTTTGTAGACTGCTGTGCTTGTAGACTGTTGTGCTTGTAGACTGCTTTGTTTGTATACTGTTGTGTTTGTAGACTGTTGTGTTTGTAGACTGCTGTGTTTGTAAACTGTTGTGTTTGTAGACTGCTGTGTTAGTAGACTGCTGTGTTTGTAGACTGCTGTGTTAGTAGACTGCTGTGTTTGTAGACTGTTGTGTTTGTAGACTGTTGTGTTTACAATTAACATATCGACTTTTATTGCATGCAAGATCAAAACAATTTACTCACACCTTCAGTGTGAATGTTCTAAGTTGTATGAACTTGACTCACAATCGAATTAAATATTAAACAAGTTTAAACTAAGTTTCATTTAAAGAATATTACCTGGCTAATGACATTGCTTGGCCAAGTAGGTTGTCCTGGTAACATGCCAGCTACTGCTGATGGTGCCCTCTGTAGAGCTGTCTGCTCATCTGGTATCCGACCTGCAACAAACATACCACACATCAGTTATGTCAAAAGAGAATTTTACTCCTTAAATTTGAATGCAATGCTTTTTTTCAATGTTAATGACAAAGGATAAACTGTTTTCTTTTTAAATCTTCTTAATTTCTTATTTTTATGTGAATTGTCACCATTTTCTACACATGAAAGGTAATATATGCATATCCAGTTTGGAGGAAAACCTCAGAATGAAAATCCTTTCACAAGTAATTGGCAAACTTTCTGGCAATTTTGTTATGGACCAAGCTTGGTGCAAACACACAACCTCAGCAATAAGGTCATTAGATGACAGGGTATTAGTTCTCTCTATAGTAGTAAAGACGAATGTAAAGTTTCATTGATGTATGGTTAGTTATTACTGACATATGAATTTCTTTGAAAAAATTCATCCAAACATAAAACAGACCTTATTTTATTCATCAAAACAACACTTATCCCACTTGTCCCCTTGATTATTCTTGATAGTATACAACACACATGAGGTTTTCTTGGTGAGTGTATGGTTTGTGGTTACTGAGATACGGGCATGTTAAACTTTTTATAGACTAGTAAAATAACTCCCTTTTTTCTTAAAAAATCAATTTAAAACAATTGATACACATTCATTTGATTGTCTGAATATCTTATGCCATCCAGGGCTAACATATGATCACTTTAACTAACCACTCTTTCCTGGGATCCTGTAAGGTTTTAAAAGACAGTAGTTCAAGCACACTCATCACAGTAAGTAACTGATAATTTTCCCTTTGAATTCAGCAGTAAGAGACAAATAACAATGAGATGCATTGTCGTATCATCATAGAGATACTGACACATGACTGACTAAATTGGGGGGGGGGGGGGAAGTAACATTTAAATGCCTCTCCATTTCTAATTTAAATTTTCACATTGCTATCTTAAATAACTTGCATGGGAAGTCAGTTGCTAACGACTTTCTAATTCAGCTGGTACCCCAACAATGGCATGCAGGAATAGAATTTGCGCTACAAAGTACTTACCATCCACGACAGGTGTGACAATAAGGGCCCGGTCGATGAAGACGGTGTTTGTAAGATGTAATGCCACTCCTACACTTGTGAAATCATCATATTTGACATAGCAAACTTTTGCCGTAACCTGAAGCTCTGACTGACTGAAATGAAAACTATCAAAATCATATACGGAATTAATCAATTAATTAAAATAAATACATTTAGATAAATTTAGTTATGTAATACAAACAACTTTGTAAATAATTTGGCATCATTTTCCTTTGTACGATTCCTCATGTTTGGCTTTCTATTTGAAAATGTGATATCACAAACTCAGTTTTATATGATAGGTGGGAACAGAAAGTAAGAGGAAGCCTAAATTCTGTGTTAAAATGACTACTGTAAATAACCAATTATAAACCCCAGTTTTTTTCCAGTTTTTTAATGTCTGAAACAGGGGTGGAGTTTATATTATGTAATAGAAAAAATAATTTTATTTTTCAGGTTTAATCCGAGTTTTCCGCTAACTTTGCGATCGTCAACAAAGGCCAGTCGAGAACAGTATTTCTGATGCCTATCATCCTGAACGTAGTGCAAAAATCACACAAAGTTTTAAACATGTCTAACATGCTTTATATTTTATTATTTATATTAAATAAACGTAGTTTACAAACCCTTTGATGTATTATTGTATATTCTGTAACTTCCAAATGGGAAAACAACAAAACTTTTCGCTAAACCTGAAGTCATCGATTTATTAACTAGACTGGTACAAATATAATTCAACATCTGTTCAATTCACTATTTTTATGGGATAATTGTATGGGGTTTAATGTAATAAAGAAATATATATGAAAATATTGATATTACTATGAATTTCATTTTTTAACACTTATAAATAATTATTATCAGATGATTGATTAAGAATATTACCAAACTAATTAAAAAATTTGGAACAAAAAAATTGTGCAGGTGTTCGACGGCGCCAATTTGACTCCGCCCACTTGTACTTTCCTTGTCCTTTACTGCTGTCGGATTATCACTCTGTTAATTGAAACCAATTGACATCTCTTTGATCTTGAATTAAAAAGCGTGAATACCGTTTGACAAGTGTCAATAGTGACACGTGTATGTAGGTGTTCAGAACCTCGTTGGTGAGAAGGGGCTTAGAACGTGTTATCGTTGCTTTGAAGGAGATGATTTTGAGGGTTTTGATAGTGGGTCTGACGGTAGTATAATTAAAATGTTATGACTGGTTGGTGTTTTCATAAAGAAAGTGCAATGATGCATACTACCATAAACAAAATATAGCATTTGAAATTAAAATAAAATTTCCATACCGGTTTATCATTGTTGACATAATTAACTTTAATCCATTTTTTTATATATATTTTTTCCACATTTACGAATACCCTAGAAATCTGACAACAGTGTTTAAATTGAAATGACATAAACATGTCTGACACGTTCAAGGACTTTAATGTTCATTACATCAATGAAGTCCTTTGTCGTTATCCTTCATCAAAAATTTCCAAGATGCCCACTTTGTGCAATAATGTTTGTTTCACTGTCTGAGTGACGTCATCGGACATTGACACAAGGTGTTGGTGAAAGGGACAGCATGTTCATTTTGTACATAAATTAAGTCATGTGTAGTTATAAATATAACTCTATTTACGGATTGTATAGTAATTTATAGTAATTCTATTTTTTACAAATAAACATTTTAGAAGACAACCAGTTACAAACAAACACTGACCTTTTATAACTTTTTATTTTTTGTTTGTTTGTTATTCTATAATGCCCCTTTATTTAGTTCTCGACCTTTGGAAAACTGTGACGTAATCACTTGCTCATCAGCATTACATCAAAAGTGTTATGTCGGCGTACTTCAAAGAAAGTAGGCAAACACCCTGGCTAGTAATTCTGCAAAGTGTTACAATAAGAGAAAAGAAGAAAGGGGATTTAAACTATTTTTTTTTATTTAGTGCATGGTGGTAATTTATCAATTAAAATTTTGTGCATGGTGGTATTTGATTAATTAAAATTTAACCCAAATACACAAACATAAAAATAATTTCAGTAACACCATTTGGTACTCGCAAATTTTATTGTCTCCAACACACTATACATCACATCAAAACGTTTTACCTACGTTACAAAGTAATGCAGTACACCAGTCTAGATTTCGTTACTCCATAATAAGCCAATCAAAATTCATCTTTCACTTTGGTCTGGATTTCAAAATGGCAGATGTAGTAAACAGCTGGTTCATCTGAATCATGCCTACGGATTATAGACGGATACTAGCTTTTTTCGACCAGTTTCGGCTTCAAAATCACCTTCACGGATTATACTTGGGTGCGGTTTATAATTGGCGATTTACGGTATATCTATTTCAGTTGATATTTCAGTCTGCTGTAAAACATATCATATGTATTTGTTATTATATTATAGCAAAATATGTAAATAATGTGTTCCTGAATGTGCACTTTATTGATATAAGGTTAAAAATTGCAGTTCAACCCAGATGAACACTATCTAAATTGCCAATCTTACTGAATAAGAACCAGCTATCAAGTATTTTGTTGCCCTCTGTTGGAGCAATAAGCCACCGTAGAATACCCCAAACACGTCAAATGTAAAATACCTCCAAAGTGTGTCAGACGTCAGGCCACATATAACATACTTGTCAGAATTTATTAACGTTTAATTTGAAAATGCTAAAAATAACCATGACATCCCTTTTCTGAATTTTAGCTGCATTGATTTTTTTTTTGTTTTTAAATTTTTTTATTATTTCATAATACATACATTTTACAAATATATTTGATATAATACATACAGTTAAACATGAATGTATTCTATGAAATAATGCATTACTAAGAAGAGATGGAGAAATAAAAAGGAAAAGGGAAAAAAGAAGTAGATAGAAGAAGGAAAAGAGACAATTGCAGACATGAAAAGAGATTAAGGTGCTTTACACTGTCAATTTGAATTAAAGTTCAGTTGTGAGATTTTTATCAAAATAATTTGAGTTTATTCCATTTATTTTCATGTTGCGTCACTTTATCTTTTTTACTCGTTATTATTTTTTCTAAATTTTCATGATATTTTAAGTATTTTATAAAATTGTTGAACTTTGGAATTGTCTGTTCATACTTCTTTTTGAAAAGAAAATATTTTCCATAAACCAATATACAGTTTAATAAACATGCATTGATTTTACTATTCACTTGCACCATGCAATAATCAAAGAGTAATTTATAACCAATCAAGAGTGATCTAAAGAATACCCCTCTGTTATGATTTTTTTTTCAGTGAAATAACTTCTTCTCTTTGACCAATGTACACAACACAGCATTGTCGATACTATTAATTAAATAACTTTGTGAGAATATGACTTTAAAAAACAAGAGTGTTAAAAGGCGCTGAGCCTTTTTTGTGGAAATTGGGAAGAGGCCCAAGCCTTCAAGAATGGGGAAAAAAATAGCGCAACTGAGGGGAAATTAGGAATTTTTACAGCCAGGAAAATGGCTGGATCAGTCGAAACCTGGACGGGTTTCTGTACCACACTCCATTGTTAATTGAAGCCATCTTGAATTATGAGCAGGCACTCACAAGTATTCAACTAACCATTAATATTCCCGGCAGGCGATTGACCAAGTGCTCGATTTGTTGAACGGGCCTCAGGGTGCAACTGGAAATCGAGTTATGCCACCATACGAAACATTGCTGCACGTTATATATGCGAGTCCGAAATATATTTTGTATTATAAAATAATTCCATAACTTACTCTCCTGGATACATTTTTATCTCATCAATTCTTCCAAGATGATTGAACAGCGTTTTCATTTGGTCTTTGGACGCTCCCGGAGCGATATTCGACACCTGGACGACCTTAGTATCAATTTTGTCCCCCATGTTTCCTGATTTGCCAGATCTTCTGGCGTCAGTTTATGAAAACGACAATAAGAATAAATGATTAAAGCATTATCTATGACGAAAAATTGCTATATGCGGGAAACGTTTTTCATTATTTCATTTCACGCTTTTGTAACTATTTATGGCATGTCGCAAAAGTAAAGTGTTGTCGAAAAATATCGTCCAATAGCCTAACCAAAGACATACAATTAAGTTCATGGGGCCATACAATTACTAAGGTAACATACACCTTTTTTATTTTCAAACTTCAGCAGCTAAATGCAAATATAGATCAACTATACAGTACAAGTTGTTTGGTTTATAAGAATCGATATTTGTGTACAAAATGAATAAAAACAAAAGCTTTCGGAGGGACAGCACGCTCACCTTATCGATGCTGTTCTAAACAACATCGTTTTCAGGAAATAAGAACCAAATGGAAGACAATTACTATAAAAAAACTCAGGATTGGTAAAATCAAGCTATAATTATTGCTTTCCTGTTAAAAATAAATTGGCAAAATAATACAATAACTAAATTTATTTTCATAATCAAGAGTTTTTTGTTTTTTTTAAATAACAAAGTGAACGGATGGCTCATTTTGCCGTAATATTATTTAATTTAGCATTTAGTTACCTTTGTCTTTCAAACTTTAGAATTGCTTTATAACTGCATTAGCCATTGCTGACAAATAACACAATAATCCAGAATAATACAAGCTGGCCAAGCATATCAAACTTGTATATACACATATGGTTATTGACGGTAATTTTATGTCGGATCAAAGGAAAGATTTTTATGACAGAATACTTCATATTCTTGATTAAGAGGCATTATCGAAATTAATGCATGGATGTAGCGAAATTAAACTCCAGAATTAATAGGAAAGCGAATATTGTCTCTTATGAGCAAAAGTGCACATAAGCACTTCTTAAGAATAGCAATACAATTCGTTTCGAAATGCATAAAAGCTGCTCAACAGCTAGCTATGTAAAATACACTGTAATATGTCAAGCTCATGTCATGTAAGGCTTCCAGCATCATAACATAACATGTCAGAGTTAAATAATCAATTACTTTATACCTTTATGTTTCATGTTCAACTCGTGGTATATGTCATACGATTATGTCGTATTTCATATTCATAACAATACATACTTCCTGACACTCTTGTTGATATTTATTTCATGCTTATTTTGTATGTCATGCTTAATGTTTTTTGTTGTTTTTCTTTCTTTTTCTTCTCTCATTGTATAACATTATACAAATCCTTGTAACAAAGGGAAATAAAGGGTATAACGTGCACCACCTTCAAATCATACCAGTTCTTGTAAATGGATCTATAGTCTTGTACCAACACATACAATTTATTTATGCTTGATATCCTTCCACGTTCTAAGTTGTTCAATTTTTTACATATACAATATATGCACAAACTTCCCATCATAGGACAATATATCTGTACCAGCTCATGAAAATGGATCTGAAGTTGAAATAATCTTTTACTAGCATGCACAGTTTATCACAGCTGGATACCATTTCACATTCTACATTGTTTCAATGTTTTACATAAACAATATATGCACTAATTTCACATCATGGGGCAATATACCAGTACCATTTCATTAAAATGGATCTTTAGTTGAAATACCAGCATGCAAGTTTATCCCAGCTGGATACCCTTTTATGAAAATGGATTTCTTAAAAGAAATCAAGCTTTTGTTTAAAAAAGAAGTGAATATTATATCTCCAGCCCTTTAATTTTTTTTAGATTATTTTTTTAAAAGTTTTCCCTATATAACTTAATGTAATTTTTTTTACACTTTAGGGAGGTCCAATTTTGCCCCAAGAGTTATGGTTTTGAACAAATATGAGTGAGGACCACAAACTGACCATATTTGTAAAACATCTAAGCTCAAAGCCTTATAATTTAACCTGCTAAAAAACTCTCACCCGTGACAATGTTTGAGTCTAAAAGGGCAATAATTCGGCCAAAATGTAATCAAAAGGTATGGTTCTTGTATTATAAGTTTCCTTGATGATGCTGAACACACATGTGAAGTTTCACTCATATCCAATGATAGGTTGATGAAATATGTACCTGGTCAAAACTTTTAACCTGCTCTAAAACTTTAACCAAATTTTTTAAGTCCAAAAGAGTCATAATTCTGCCAAAATACAACCCAGAGTTATGGTTTTGTCTCTGTGCGTTCCGTTGATGATGCTGAACACGCATGTGAAGTTTCATTTATCCAATGAGTGTTTGTATAGATATCTTATCTGGTGAAAAAACACTTTCACCTGAAAAACTAACACCGACGCCGGGGCAAGTACAATTATAATACATACACTTGATACATTACTCCGAACTCCACGAACTTGTTCACTCTACTTCCGGTTCGGAGAAAATGAACACTCCTGCCAATCGTACATACTCGGCAAATTCCGTCATCTTCGGAATAATTGTAGAAATACACCAATTGGTAATTTGCCCCGGCAAGTTACTTCCCGTTATTATCGTAAACAAAAATGGCTGACTTTTCGACTTGCATTCAGTATTCTTTGGACATAATGGAAATTAAACATTCTTTGAAAAAAGAGCAGCTTGAAACGTTGCAGAATATCTTCATTTTCATGTGTTAGTTTGGTACTCGGCAGAAAGGCCGGGTCACAGCAATATGGCGGCCCTCGTATTATTTCCGAGGTTATTACGTAGTAATAGACAAGGTGTTCCGAGTGCACTCCTGCCAAACTCCACAGACTGGTTCACTCTACTTCCGGTTCGGAGAAAGTGAACACTCCTGCATCTGACTACCATTTTGTTACGAATTAAATGAATTCCTGGTTCTCGATCCTGTGTCAATCTTACATTGAATGCCGGGTATAGTACGCAGCCCCCCAAATGCAGTTCAAATCTGCGAACACTATAGAGGAATTCCGATTATCAACAAGAAGCGAAAACACTCACGCTCAGGCCCATTCTGGCAGGTATTTCCTGCATCAAAAGTTAATATTGTTTACATATCTTAATGGTATCATAATGTGTGTTTAGCTTCAATGTTTATTTACGAATGAAAGGTGTTTTTGCAAGGCTGCTCTAACCTCTATCTTGAACGCCCGGTTGTAACCAATGTAAATTATACTGGCTATATTTGACATTCTTAAATAAACTTAATTTGTTTACTTACATGTTTTTTAAAAAAAATTAGACGAACATTATTTTTTTTTTAAAAAACGTGCTAAAAGATTAATACCTGCATAAACTATTATAATGTGCTCCAACGGAAATGGACGCCAGTTGCAGCAGGGTACGTATACTGGCTACTGTATGCAGGTAACACTCCTGCATTTGACTACTATTTTGTTTTTTTTCTTACGGAGTAAATGAATTCCTGATTTCCAGCTTCTTGCCAATCTTACATCGAATGCCGGATATAGTACGCAGCCCAAAATGCAATGTTGCTTATCAACAAGAGGAGAAGACTTTTGCGCTTAGTCCCATTCTGGCAGTATTTCCTGCATCAGAATTTAACATTCATATCAAAATGTCTGTTTATCTACGCATGGACAGTGTTTACGCAAGACTGCGTTAACCTCTATCTTGAACGCCCGGATGTAACCAATGAAATTCATACGGCCCAAATATTGACATTCTTAAATAAATTATATTTTTTTATTAAAGTATTTTTATAAATAAGACAAACATTAAAACTTTTTAAAAACGTGCTAAAAGATTAATACGTGCATCAAATATTACAATGTGTCCCAACGGAAATGGACACCAATTGCAGCAGGAGTCACAGTCAGGGTACGTAGACGGGCTACTGTATGCAGGTTAACCTTACCCACCACGTTGCAATTTAAGCGGGAAACCCATTTTAGTCTCACCATGACCTGACATCAAATTAAGGATGCGTATTAGTAATTATTACTCTCCCGAAACATCGATCGGTTCAAATTCCTTTCATTTCAAGATTTAAACGTACAGGAAACTGTAATCAGAACAGATGTTTTACGCAGATTTTGTATCGATGGTTTCGTTTTTAATTTAATGTTAATGAAACAGCTTAGTTAGATCACAGGTCAAATTAGATTTCTAGTGTAATCCCCTTTAAGCCCTTTTTAGTAGCACTTATAAAAATGTATCATTAAAATGTGTATACTTTATTCGTATATACAAACACATACACTTTTCTCTCAAATACCTATAATTAATATTTTATTGTTTGATAATAACCTTTTTTTTCCAGAAATTATTACGACTGCTGAAAAGTGTGAAAGATTTGGATATATTCGGCTGTCATCCATTTCAGGTACATGCACATTTTGTACACGTATTTATTCATTTTTCTTTGTTAAAAGGTTAATAATAAGTGTTATTTTATTTAAATTTTACATATTTTAACATATTATAGTGTAAACCGAAG
The DNA here is from genome assembly GCA_029582155.1 of Panopea generosa. Lineage (NCBI taxonomy): Eukaryota > Metazoa > Mollusca > Bivalvia > Adapedonta > Hiatellidae > Panopea > Panopea generosa. Next base: position 70,902,772 of record CM055901.1, on the reverse strand, counting down.
TTATGACTTCATAGTATCATAGATTGTGGCCAGAAACATTTCTTTTATGACTGAACCCCACCCCCTCATGTAAAGGAGGCTAATTTTATCATATAATGCGGTTCAAAATGTGAACCTCTGCACCAGTAAGTCTATTCGTACTCCGTTATGTGCAAAGGTGTACATTTTGGGTCATATGTAAATTTAAAACTATGTTATGTCAACCTGTTCTAATTGACAATGCACTTATCCCTTGTACAGCTGCTGTTGTATGATTTTTTATTTATTTATTTGTGATAATATATATGTCATAAATACAAAGATACATCAAACACATTAACATACAATAATACAGAAGCAATAACATGTATTTTAAATAATATATTAAATTAGTTGACTATCTGATATAATATATATACAGATTAATATTTTATCTTGTTACACAATAATAATTTTGAGGGGTGCCAGACGATTCGGTATAAAGCCAGTTCGGTAAATTGGATTTATATAGTAAACGGATTGAACGTTTCGGTAAAAAAGTAATTATATAGTAATTATATGGACCGGTAAAGTATATCACACCTCTCAAGAATACAATAAATGATAAAAATTACTTTGTTTGTCTTTATCACTCGCTCCGCTGTGCATTATATTGGGTATGGTCTAAACTGGTAGGGGATGGGGATAAATTACGAGTAAAATTTACGTCGAACAAACGAACATCGGGTCACCCTAAACAAATAAAGGACATTAAGAGAGGATATGGAGTTGAAGAAAACATACACAGTTTAAGTCCATATGGTATCAATCAATTACAAACCGAAACAGGATATATATATTATGCTAAGAAGTACATGTATATAGCACATACAATACATCATTGAAAATATAAAAAATTAGAATATGAATGAATGAACTATAAATGAATGTGTATGAGGAAATAATTTTTCCGAACATTTTTCACCTTCGACGCTTGCTCATTAATTAATGGCACGTGTACACGATTACTCGCTCTTGCACCTACAATATAATTCATCCGAACATTTTTCCCGTCTCGACGCTTGCTCATTAATTACAGGCACGTGTCCCCAATTACTCATCCTTGCACCTAACAATATAATAAGTTCAGAAAAGGCAAAGCAGTTTATTTTTGTGTTTTTGGAAATGTGTGTAATGCGTGACCTTTTACAGGAGTAATAAATCTTATGTTTACATGCGAGCTGACTTTCAGCACACTTTTGAAGTTGTTGTGTTTTTACAGCTGACACAAATTCATGGGTATATCACGGTGTCATACTGACCCAACAGGGGGCAATAAATAAATTTTGCAAAAACATGCAAATTTGATATTTATTTCATTTAAAAAATCAAACAAACATGTAGGTATAGATCTAGTTTTGATTGCTGTACATGTTTCTTTTTTTAGCCCACAGGTGAGCTTTTGTGATCGCCTGGTGTCCGTCGTCTGTCGTCCTTTGTTAACTTTTAGCTTCTGACAACTTCTCCTCTGAAACCACTGGGCCAATTTTGATATAACTTTACAAAAATGTTCCTTGGGTGACCCTCTACCAAGTTTGTTCAAGCCATCTTGATTCGTCAAAAAACACGGCTGCCAGGGGCGGAACAAGTTAAATTAGTAAAAACTTAAAAAATCTTTTTGTCAGAAACTACTGGCTCGATTTTTAAATAATTTCACAGAAATGTTCCTTGGGTGGCCCTCTACCAAGTATGTTCAAGCCATATTGATTCGTTAAAAAACATGGCAGCCAGCGGGGTGGGGTTAGTTTACTATATAAGCTATAGTAAAAACTTAAAAAATCTTCTTGTCAGAAACAACTGGCTCAATTTTAAAATAATTTCACAGAAATGTTCCTTGGGTGACCTTCTACCAAGTTTGTTCAAGCCATCTTGATTCGTCAAAAAACATGGCGGACAGGGAGTGGGGTTAGTATACTATATAAGCTATTGTAAAAACTTAAAAAATCTTCTTGTCAGAAACTACTGGCTTGATTTTAAAATAATTTCACAGAAATGTTCCCTGGGTGACCCTCTCCCAAATTTGTTCAAGCCATTTTGATTCGTCAAAAAACATGACGGCCAGGGGTGGGGTTAGTTTACTATATAAGCGATAGTAAAAACTTAAAAAACCTTCTTGTCAGAAACTACTGGCTCGATTTTAAAATAATTTCACAGAAATGGTCCTTGGGTGACCCTCTACCAAGTTTGTTCAAGCCATCTTGATTCGTCAAAAAACATGGCGGCCAGGGGGTGGGGTTAGTTTACAATATAAGTTATAGAAAAAACTTAAAAAATCTTCTTGTCAGAAACTACTGGCTCGATTTTAAAATAATTTCACAGAAATGGTCCTTGGGTGACCCTGTACCAAGTTTGTTCAAGCCATCTTGATTTGTCAAAAAACATGGTCGCCAGGGGGTGGGGCAAGTTTAATTAGTAAATACATAAAAAATCTTCTTGTTAGAAACTACTGGCTCGATTTTAAAATAATTTCACAGAAATATTCCTTGGAGGAACCCCTACCAAGTTTGTTCAAACCATAGTGATTCGTCAAAAAACATGGCGGTCAGGGGATGGGGTTAGTTTACTATATAAGCTATAGTAAAAACTTGAAAAATCTTCTTGTCAGAAACCACTGGATCAATTTTAAAACAATTTTGCAGAAATGTTCCTTGGGTGACCCTTTACCAATTTTGTTCAAGCCATTGTGATTTGTTAAAAAACATAACCGCCACAGCGAGGTGCTAGTTTACTATATAGGCAGCTATAATAAAAACTTCAAAAGCCTTCTTATCAGAATCTACTGACCTGATTTCAATGTAATTTCACTGACATTTACCATGGGTGAACCTCTTCCAAATTTGAACTCTTCTACGCATCTTGTTACATCTTCAAAACAAATAAAAATTCTTGCCTATCTCGTTTTTCTGGAATTTTAAGTGTACATGTATTATATAATCTACTTAAGTTGGGTGACTCAAGGTCAGTCAGGTGAGCGATATAGGCCATCTTGGCCCTTTTGTTTATTTCTGGAAATGAAATACACAAAAAAAAAATAATTTTTCCTTCCTCTTACTTTCTGTTCCTATATTTCATTTAATATTTGCCTTACAATTTTAAACTTTACACTGTGACAAAGAGGATTAATTTCTCTACAAAGTTTCCATCATACACAAAAAGCATGAAATGAAGTCTTTAATGTTGGAAATATGTGTCAAAGTAGCAAGGTGTCAAATTATCAGCATGTTCCTACAGTGCTCCAGATAAGGTGCGTATTTGCGTAAATAAGCATTGAAATTGACAAAAAAAGCATTGAAAATAATAAATGTGCGTACCGGTACGCATAAACAATTGAATTTAAGCATTTCATTGGCGATCTTGTGGGTATCGTATTTCCAAAAACAGGGGTTTTCACAAAGGAAGTAGACACCGTCAAATAAACTAACGCAACAGTGAACTGTTACAGCTATGTAAAACATAGTCTGGTTCCCTGACCTATACCGATAAAATCGACTGTTTATTGGTAGATCGGGGAACCACACTAACTTTATACAATAATAGTTATTTCCCGTAGATCATTGTCACTGAGACGCACATGGGAACATGTTGAGTATTTCCAAGTGTTTTAAAGAGGCCTGCTATAAACGAACCTGCATTACTTTAGCCGATTACTTTATCGTATTTATTATAAATGGCATCGTCTGCTTCTGGCGTCGGAAGACGGAAAAAAACAACAGAAACCCAATCATTATCTGCTAACTTAATCCAGTTCTTTAAGAAAAACAATTCTCTCAAAAGTGAGTTATTGATTCATATATTACGAAGTCACAAAAAATGAACAAAAAACACACGGGAGGCAAGGTCAATAGAAATACCATTGAATCATGGAAAGTAAAATTCCCATGGCTGATAATAAATGGAATTGAAGGCAACCTCAAATCTGTATTAAAGCAAACATTAACAGTGTCTGGTCAGAAGTAAAGGTAAATTTTGAAAATACTCTTTCAATTTCCATTTTAAGCATTGCGTTTTAATTTAGGGAGTAAAATAAGCATTTGGCCAAAAGTTGATCTTAAAATACTCTTTCAATTTTCATTTTAAGCATTGAATTTTAATTTAGGGTGTAAAATAAGCATTTAGCCAAAAGCTTATCTGGAGCACTGTTCCTAATACCTGCATGGGGACAGTGTAATCTGGCTATCATTACCTGTGCGTGACAGATACTGAGATAAGGAGTATGCAGTATTGGTTAGCATGGTTTATATGATAATACCTATATGAGGCAAAGGGTTAATAGTGCGTATGTCTGTCATTGGCATTTGCCAACACAGCGCATCGCCATGGACTTGATGAGCTTCCTCAGGTATTGAGGAGACAGTGTCACCCATTCACATTGGAGGAATGCCCGAAGTGGGCGCTGCTTTGCACAGTTACAAACAACAACCGTTGTTTAAGTTCTGCCCATACATGCTTGATGGGATTTACACTGGGCATTGTCACGGGCCATGGAATCACCTGCACATTGTTGTTCTGGAGAAAGTTGTTGGTTAACTGGGTTCGCAAATATGTCAATACAAATGGGACAACTAGAGGTTGATGCATGTCATTGATGTAGCATTTGGCTGTGATACCACATGCAACGTTTCTTCTAGGTGCCTTGCCAAGGAACTGTGTTCAGTGACCATAGCAGAATCCTGCCCATACCATGGTACTGGCATCAACCCAACGATTACACTCTTTAACACATGCATCTGAGAAACTTTCCCATGGTTGACAGTAGATAAACTGATGTCTGTCATTGAAATTGGCGTTAAATTTGCATTAGTCTGTAAACAACATGCTTCTCTTCTTTCCAAGAGCTCATCTTAAGTGGATAAGGGCCCAGTTGTTTTGATTACATCTGTGAATGTTCAAAGCCTCGACGCCATAAGTTGACATTTTGGTGCTGGTAAGGTGTCATGTACGACCAGGTGTGGTCATTGCAGTCCTCTGTGGCAAGAGGAAAGGATCCCGTTGATACACAATTTATCATAGCCGATGTTTCAGGTGGACGTTCCTGGCGTGAGCAATAACAAACTTGGCCTGTTTGAGCATAGACCATTGTGCAATTACATTTGCCAATGTAAGGTGCATCTTGATGTCAATAACTGCATAAATCCAAATTTCACTGTAATTGGCGATCACTCATACATACAGTGACACATGAATTAAAATTGTTGACAAACTGAGAATGTACAGGAAATTTGCAATTCCAGTGTGATCTTTCAGCTTTGATATATTCACAAAAAAATATCGAAGGGACATACTCTTTATGACATTGCAATAAAAGCATAATAACAAAAAAGATTTTAAAACTTTTTACCAGTTGGCCTGAAGTCTGTTACTCCTCGCAGAAACAGGTGCTTCTCGTAGTAACATGTAAACACCTATTGTTATAAATCACGTGACCATGATCTCCATGAGAGTGGTGTTGTGTGAACAGTGTAAACAATAATATAGGTTTACATGGCAATAATTACGTTGTTATGTCAGAATACATTGATGAACAGGGATGATATAGTTTTCTGTAATTATGGTTTTCCTCCTCTATTGTTTAAAGTTATAATCAAATCACTGATTTAATTACTGATGTTGTGTATACCATAATACAGAGACAGGCAGGACCTTCTTCCAGTATATCAGCTATTAATAAACACAAACCTGACCTCCTAGAGTCATGTGATCTAATTCTAGTGCCATTGTCGGCCATTTTTAAAAAAAAAAAAAAATTGACAATGAATGTATAATTTCAACTTTTATGATTGTTTTTGAGAATCAGTATTCAAAAGTACTTAAAATAGATCTGGTGTGATAAAAAATAGAAACATTTAAAACAATTTTATGTGAAATATGCCCTGAACGACTTCATTTGTCATGATATATTCAGATTTTTTTTCAAAATGTCCAAATTGTCAAAGTGTATGTTTATTAATATCTACTATAGAGGAAGAAAGACCTCTTGTGTCTCTGTTATTACGTTGCCGCCCAAACTTCTGAGAAAAATCTCATTTTACCTCTCTACTCTGAATTTTAGGGGTAAATATGCCTTGGTGAAAATAATCATCTGTTATCTGTGACTGTTAATTCAAATTGCATTAAATATTAAATACATGTATCACATGTATAATTCTTAAACTTGTTATGTAAGGCCTGTCAAATGAGACTTGGGTAAAAAATATAGTTGGTCGGGTTTCCAGAAACACCGGTATTGTTTTTTTAACCTAACTGTTAATGATATCCCTGCCCCTCTCCCTGATGTGAGTTATTAATATATTACAGAAGTTCAAGGCAGAAGCATGGCGGATGTAAAGAAGTTGGTGTTTTCTATTATTCGGTTCCTTCAGGATCAGAAAACCAGCAGTGACTTTGAAGAAGAGCAGGAAGAAAGTTTGGAAGGTTCGTTCATTTTCACTTATTTAAGAGAATGAGATATGAAAATAAGATATTTAAAGGTGATGTATACCTTAAAAACTAAGTATTCATCAAAATGAATATCACCATCATGTAAATTGCATGTTTTTATTTTGCAGTTGCTATACAATGTCTGGAAGCATCATATGGTATAGATATGACAGATGAACAAACCGTTGCCAGGCATCAAGTACAGAGGAACCTCCTGGATATCTTTAATTCACAACTTAATATAGAGGTAAAAACATCAACTCCAAAATCTAATTGTTAACTTGACTATTCTATGAATAAGGGATTTTTAACCAGGATTTTCAAAGTTGAAAACCTGGTTATTAGATTGGCGAAGACGCCAGGTGGATGGACGGCGTCAAGTTTTTGTTTCCATTCAATAACAAGAGTAATAAAATCTAGGGCAAGTTCAATAACCAGCCAATACGGACCATTATCTTCAGAGTTATGGCCCTTTAATTAGACAAAAATGCTAAAATTTCCTGTTTCTGCTCAATAACTAGATTATTCTTTATCAGAACTGAAGCAAACTTACATGTGTAAAGTGTGCATCTCTATAAAATCTAGACCAAGTTCGATAACTAGCCAATACAGACCATTATCTTTAGATTGATGGTCCTTTAATTAGTCAAAAATGCTAAAATTGCCCATTTCTGCTCAAAAACAAGAGTATTCTTTATCAGAACTGAAGCAAACTTACACAAAGTGTGAATCTCTATAAAATCTAGGCCCAGTTCAATAACCAGCCAATTCAGACTATTATCTTTAGAATTATGGCCCTTTAATTTGTCAAAAATGCTAAAATTTACCATTTCCGCTCAATAACTAGAGTATTCTTTATCAGAACTGAAACCAACTTACACAAAGTGTGCATCTCTATAAAATCTGAGTCAAGTTCGATAACCAGCACTTCTGACCATTATCTTCAGAGTTGTGGCCCTTCAATAAGTAAAAAATTGATTGTTTCCGCAACCTAACTTATACAATTTTTCAAGCGGTAAAGTAAAAATAATCCTTTTCTTTTGTTATTTTGATGAAGATACACAAAAAGTTTGGATTAATGTATTGATATATATTAAAATGAAACTCCATTGACATGCACATTTTTATCCTGAAAATGGTTTGCGGTGCCCATGCTCATTTGATAGCCATGAGGCAAAAAATATTATAAAAAATACAAATGATTTATTAGAGAAATGTACAGGTCCGTTTAAAATTTTTACAACACAGCTGAATTTCTCATAATGTTTGATGCATTTTGTAATATTTTTGTAGAATCAAACATCGTGTTTAAGAAATTGTTGCTATCAGTTGAGCATGTGTGACTTACCTCCTATCATTAGGCACTGGAAACAATACTACCACTTAAGCCTCAATGCAAAATGTGAAAATATTGATGTATTTTTTTATGAATATGCTTGTTTGTTCCCGAGTATAATCACATTACACCTTTCATAATGTGAATTACAGAAGTAATAATTTTGCCAAACAACCAGTGAATATCACAGAAACAAGAGAAAAACTTTATTTTATGCTTTTTTAACAAAACTATAAAAAATACAAATAAAAAAACAAATTTGAATTGTATGCATTTTATTTTCTGCTTCAATGTACATAAAATTCTGGCATGAAATAGAGCAGTAGTTTGAAAAACATGGTTTACGGAGAATTTCCACGTCTCTTATTTATACTTGCACCGGTGTTGGCGTCCCATTTCGTGCAAGTTGTTCAGAAGTATACATTGCTTGCAGTTATATGGCTGGAATTTGGCATCAATGTGTATGCTGATACTCAGAGGCATTTTGTAACTAATATGTTTGTATTACAGCATGTATAGTAAAAATGTTTCTGTCTATGGGCAATTATTTCTTAACCCTTTACTCCATAGATACCAATCACAGAAGGCCTTTGAAAACAGTGCAGGAAGAGTTCAGCGAGCAATCTGAACACTTTCTGCACTGTTTTCCACTCTGTCAGTTAATATAAACATTATTCACCAAATAATTCAAAAGCCTTCTATATTAGGTGTCCAAAGGCGTCTATATGAAGTAAAGGGTTAAATGAAAATTTTGTAAATTGATATAACCCATGTTTAAGTATCAAAAAATCTTTTCACCCATGCAAGTAAAATCATACGGATATACAAATAACCAAGTATTACATTTTAACTTCTTCATTTAAATTTAAGACATTTTTAATCAGTTTTATAAAACTAGTGGTGTCCTGCTAGAAAATATAAATAAAAAAATCTTTTAAAAATACAAATCGATAAATCTTTGGAAAGTTCTCTGTCATGCCAATAAAAACTGATAGAAATAAAATATACTTTTTACTTTTGTCACAAATGTGCATAACAGGAACCTTTGAATCATATGTCAGAGGTATGTCCATTTCCGAAATTGATATTAAGGATCTGCAAATACAAGTAAATATACTGGAGTTTCGGTACCAGGTATTTCAATTTCATAGACATCATATAGTGATAGATAAACACTTTTCAGAATTACAGTGAAAATTTATGAAAATTGCCATGATTTCCTTAAATTAATTATGTGATATCTATTATTTCAGTCAGACTCTGATTTCTCTGATCTGTCATTACACGAGCCAACTCCAGAAGAGAAAGAACAAGCCGAAGTTCTGAAAAATCAAGGTATGCTATAAATATTTAAAAAAAATAGAAATTTTTATAAAGGTGATTACATTATTCTGACTAAATGGCATTAAAGGGTCTTCCATGGTCAAGTGGACTAAGGCACTACCTCAAGATCCCTTGTCTGTTACCGCTGAGGACACTGGTTCGAAACCAACGTCTTCCAAAAACTTTATATAAGAAAGTTTGCCAGTTATTTGCGAAATGACAGTGGTTCTTCACAGATTCATTCTTCCTCCACCAATAAAACTGGATTCTCCATATATATCTTGTAACAATCTCATTAAAATCATATCAACTTTAAGCTTCCATACTCTACGCACAGTAGATCTGACGGTGTCATATAGAAAGGTCACCTCAGCTTGACCTTTCATGTAATTAATATTCAAACACAACTTATTCAGTCAGATTAACCGTTACATTCATAGTTTCTTGAGATTTATAACATGATGTTGATCGATACATTCTTCCTGGGCATTGATTCAGCCACAGTAGTCTTCCTATGTTGGTGTATAAATAAAAAGCCTGGTATCGTCTCTGATTTAATTTTCTGAATTCATTTACATTTATCATGGGTGCAGCCATAATGTTTTTGTCGTAACAATTATAAAAGCGTGATAATCGCACATGGTATTGGGATCCCAGCTAAATATAGATTTTTCTTCACTAAAATAGACTTCTACTTTCGCTTTCAAAATCTTGAAAGCAATGCTGATTGACTAGCGGAAAGGTCAATCTGAGATGACCTTCTATGCGACACCGCCATATCTACTTTGTATAGAATATGGAAGCAAAGTTGATCTGATTTTAATGTCAGAGATTGAGCCTGTAATGTGCTAAAATGTTGTTAAACCACATTCAGATTTTGTTAGCCAATGTCAGATAGATATACAGTACAATGTAAAATTGTGTGTTTTTCTTGTGAAGAATGAACTTTTACTTACAGCGATTTTTTATTTTTACAGGAAATGACTTTATGAAGTCAGAAAAGTTTTCGGATGCATTGGAATGTTATTCACAAGCCTTAAAACTTGACAACAAAAATGCTGTATATTTCTGTAACAGGTAGGTGAGTTGTGCCTTGAGCCGTGTGAAGGATTAAATGTATTCAGATGAGTTTGTTTGTTTATAAATAGTTTTATTATAATTTACAAAATCATCATTGTTATCATAATTTACCAGGAGATGGCTGCAATTACTAAAAAGCCTTAAAGGGATTATATTGGCAAGTAACAGTAACACACTGTTAATCTAGACTTTTCCTGTATGCAATGTGCACAAAATAATGCTTATGTAATGATGTATAACCATTATTTACTTAAAAGTTATCAAATTAACAGTAATTGAATATTGGCCAAAACTTTAATATGTCCCGTAATAAAGTATTGCGCAATGTTTACATTTGAACTCCATAAACTTCCCGAAAAAAGCCTCGAAAAGGATATCGGGAACGAGTCTTCATGATTTTATCCGATGATTGATCGGAAACCCGAAAGCGGTTCATTGAGAATGGTAAAGGTAAACAAAAACAAAAACTTGGAGAAAACTTCAGAAACCCTATGTTTGTAATAAAGAAGTTATGCAATTAGACACTTTGGACACGTTTATCTCTAAGTTATAAGTGTATCTCATGCTGGGCGTGTGTATTTATGACAGGGAACTGACAGTAATATGCCAATATAATTTCTTTAAAAATAGCTACATTTATTATAGTAATTGTTCTCATGATAAGGCAGCCGAACTGGTAACACATCCAACCAAACTACTTTTATGCCACTGAGGGCTGAAACAAAATCAGTTTATTTAGCCAGTGTTTCCTGGGATTTTGGTTTAACCAGTACTCGAACACAACCATCACAGCAAGTTTCTGACATCTTGAATCAATGGTGGTAGACAAATGACAATGAGATGCAATGTCGTCTTGTTCGCTTTACGCATTTTATCCACATGTTATTGATGTGGAATCAAAGCCAGATTATTTCTGTCAGATCACCTGCTCTTCTTCCATAGAAGTGATTTGAGTATTTAAAACATCATCCTAGATGTTATATGCTGCTAGAATACATCCTAGATGTTATATGCTGCAAATATACATCCTAGATGTTATATGCTGCTAGAATACATCCTAGATGTTATATATGCTTCAAGTATACATCCTAGATGTTATATGCTGCTAGTATACATCCTAGATGTTATATGCTGCAAGTATACATCCTAGATGTTATATGCTGCTAGAATACATCCTAGATGTTATATGCTGCAAGTATACATCCCAGATGTTATATGCTGCTAGAATACATCCTAGATGTTATATGCTGCAAGTATACATCCTAGATGTTATATGCTGCTAGAATACATCCTAGATGTTATATGCTGCTAGAATACATCCTGGATGTTATATGCTGCAAATATACATCCTAGATGTTATATGCTGCAAGTATACATCCTAGATGTTATATGTTGCTAGAATACATCCTAGATGTTATATGCTGCAAGTATACATCCTAGATGTTATATGCTGCAAGTATACATCCTAGATGTTATATGCTGCAAGTATACATCCTAGATGTTATATGCTGCTAGAATACATCCTAGATGTTATATGCTGCAAGTATACATCCTAGATGTTATATGCTGCTAGAATACACCCTAGATGTTATATGCTGCAAGTATACATCCTACATGTAGATGTTATATGCTGCAAGTATACATCCTAGATGTTATATGCTGCTAGAATACATCCTAGATGTTATATGCTGCAAGTATACATCCTAGATGTTATATGCTGCAAGTATACATCCTAGATGTTATATGCTGCTAGAATACATCCTAGATGTTATATGCTGCTAGTATACATCCTAGATGTTATATGCTGCAAGTATACATCCTAGATGTTATATGCTGCTAGAATACATCCTAAATGTTATATGCTGCAAGTACATCCTAGATGTTTATACTGCAAGTATACATCCTAGATGTTATATGCTGCAAGTATACATCCTAGTTGTTATATGCTGCTAGAATACATCCTAAAGGTTATATGCTATTAGAATACATCCTAGATGTTATATGCTGCTAGAATAAACAGAAACAGGTGCCGATATAATTATAAACTTTACAATAAATCATTATTATTGCTATTATCATAACGGATGGTTTGAATTTCATAAATTGATTTTAAGAAAAATAAATTGAAAATAGTTTTCCCCTGAATAATATTTGCATTTATATGGAAAGTTACAGGGACACATTGCAATGATAAAATTTATTGATGTCAAAACATCAGATTAAGCTGATTGCCAATGAAATACAGCTACTCAATATATGGAAATATAATTTGCTATAGTCTGAAATTTTATATTTAGAGACATTATCAATATTTGTTTTTATGAAATAATTTGGAAACTCATGTATGTGCAAAACAAATCAATTAAAATACATATTTATATTTTTGTGAAATTGTTTCTGTAATACCAATAAAACTGATTCAGTTTGATTATATTTAGCATCTTAATGACATGCATGTAAGACCACAAGTCTGGGAAAGAAAATGTCTTTCAAGCATTAAAAGTTATGCCCCTTTCCAAAATAGGAAAGAAATTAAGTGCCTGAAATATATGTACGTAATGGGGTATTTTAATTTCATGTAGATATAATAGTTTTCAAAAATATTGGTAAGTGAAAATTTATGTCTTATAAAATGTATCATTCGTTGTAATTCATTGATGACTTGATAAGTTCTAGTAATCCAAGCCTTTTCTGATTTTTGTGAACCTTCAGAGACTTTTGGTTCATTTAAACTACTCTCTGACAGTAATACAAAGGTCAATCTACTATGACCATCAAAAAAGGCTTGGATTAAATATTCTAGTGAGAAAAAATATAGTTGATTTACATACATTTTTTCAGGGCTGCGTCATACAGTAAACTAAGTAAACATACACAAGCTATAGAAGACTGCAAGAAAGCATTGACTATAGATCCCCTGTACAGCAAAGCGTATGGTAGAATGGGGTAAGTTGTGTGGCACTGGTGTCTAAAACCTCTTCTATTATAGAAAGTTTTCAAACATCGTAATTAAATATTATGCATATGAGGAATCTTTCTTTTAAAATGTTCTGACATGACGTCATTTATGCTCTAGAAATAAAGTTGCAATCTTCACACTATGTGTTATCCACACCATATAATTATTGAAACAAATATATGTTTACTAAAATTAGCAGGACCTGTGTACTGAGTTATTATTCACTTAAATTGCTTAACCATTATTGTACTACAATGACTGCAGATAAATGAAAACACGTTGACATGTCCCCTGTGTTTAATTTTAATCCACTGATTGACATATGTCAAGTTAAGTTATACAAGTGGCAACTAGCAATGGGAATTGCTTCCAGGGGGTATCTGACGATGGCAGCAATATAAATTGCATGTTTTGTATAATTAAATACTAGGAGACAGGTAACGGTTATGGTCAGAACCAAAGTCAGTGCAATATACATGTAGATGTTTCAGGGATTTAGTTTTATTTTTCCAAAATTTGAAAATGGTAGAATGGTCATGCGTGCCAATAATTTTATAAATATGTAAACTTTATAAGGCGGCAATTGTAAAACACTGTACTGTAGTTCATGAGTTTAAGTAAAACTGCTGTTCTTCTGTTAGTAACTGATGCACTTAATCATTTACAATTTTTGGACAGAGCTGAACAAGGATTCTTTACCTCTGCAGTGTTCTTAAGATAACACCTTACACCACTTGGTAATGGCAGACCTACACATATCAGTTTGTTTAATAGTATTGAAAACATTTGCACTTTTTGTTGTTAAAACATATTTTTGTATCCCCCCCCCCCCATTTGAAGAGTGGTGAAGTGTTACTGGAGTTATAGCCCTTTTCAATAATTTTTGGTAAACAATGACGTGCTGATCAATAGCAGGGGCATTTGTGTTATTTGTAACTAATATAAGGTTATTTACAGTGTTTTGTTCAATATGAGTCTGAGTAAATGCCGAATCCAATATTGTTTTTACCACAATACGTACGAGTACAATATATTCCCATATTGTACAAAATACTGTAAAGTGATCTTTTTATTCTATACCTCAATCTGAAAGAAATTGATCAAAAGAGTAAAGAAAAATCAAGATCCTTTTAAATAAATAAACCATATGTTCAAAGCAGCAGACGAATAGCGGAGATATTTGTGGGGTTTTTTAACGTCATCGTCATGCGGAACATTTTGTCGGTTGTTTGTATTTATTGTTGAAATTTCTACAAAATTACTTTCTTTTTAGTTGCCATCTTGAATTTTTAACTGTACAATGTAAAAGTTATTGGATTCAATAAACTTTTACATATTGTATGGTCATGTGATAACATCTGGAGTAGATGATTGGCTATACACTTACAGGTATAGAATAATAACTTACAAATCACTTCTCTTGTATACAGAATTGCATACACAGCCTTAGAAGACCATGAGAGTGCTATAGAGTGTTACAGGAAGGCTTTAGAGCTGGATCCTGGAAATCAAAGTTATCAAAATAATCTAGAAATAGCAGAACAAAAACTCCAGGAAATTGCTGCAAGGGTAAGAGAGACACAATGATGTTGATACATTCTTTAATTTATTTGCAATATTTCATACACTCAATTTCTCAAATTACTTTCATTTTTTCAATTGACTGAGACAATACAACACTGTTTTAGCTTGAGTGTGTTATGTTTTGTAAATATTGGACCTTGTCTGTATTACAAAGTCTGTTACTCTGTATTGAAAATTTACTTACAGTATGCTCCTTTTCTCCAATTTTATGTAGGACTTATGTAATGTGATGTAATGTAATTTCTACTTGCAGAGTGGGTTCAACATGGGTATGGGTGGTATGCCAGGAATGCCAGGAATGCCAGGAATGCCAGACATGTCAGCAATGCTGAATAACCCAACTATGATGAATATGGTAGGCTGCTTACACTGACGTGCTGTAAAATCACTATTTAAAATCCTTGTTGCGCTGCATTTTTCCAAAAAGAGAAAACCTCTACCATCCAAGGAATGAAGGGGTGGGGGGAAGCATATACCAATGGTGTTGCCCTGAGTTTCCATTCTTTGGTTCGTCTAAAATGGTTTCTTCATAATAACTTCATTTCCTGTATTTAAAGATATTCTAAAGAGTTTTAGGAATGGAACACTAAATGTGAAAATGAAGATTGGTATGGCTTTTAAACTAAATCAGGTCATAGCAAGGTGGCTGTGACTATAAATAGAAAAATGATTTCTGCTTAATAACTTCAGTTGGTTCTTAATGTAAATAAAAAGGAAGCTTAGCGTTTCTCTTGAGCTAAATTGGGTGATGGCCAAGGTCAAGGTCACTGTTTATACTAAAAAAAAAATATATATTTATTGACTCAATAAAATTCCTTGTCTTAAACATAATTTGATGAAATGTTGTGGATTGGTTCCTAATGTGAAAAGGAATCTTTGTAATGCTTTTGAGGTAAGTTTGTTTATGGCCAAGGTCACTGTTTCTGAAAATAGAAAATTAGTTTCTTCTCGATAACATTACTTTTCTTTAACCCTTTACTTCATATAGCTGCCTTTGGACACCTCTAATATTGAAAGCATTAATTCACCACGTATCAGCAATTGGTGAATTATGTTTATATTAAGTGACAGAGTGGAAAACAGTGCAGGAAGTGTTTTCAAAAGCCTTCTGTGATTGGTGCGGGAAATAGCGTATCTACGGAGTAAAGGGTTAACACAGTTGGGTTTTATTTTGTGGATTGGTTGCTTATGTGAAAAGGGAGCTTTTTCTTGGTTCTGAGCTAATGTTGCCGTTATTTTAAATAGAGAAATGATTTATAAGTCTGAAAATGGTTTCCGCTCAATAGCTAGTTCCTTTTAAGGGATTAAGATACATGTTTGTTATTGATAAGCCATGAATAGTTATTAAGGTTTCATTTTGAATTTGATTAATCACATGACTAATGGACTGATAGTGAATAATATCAATTCAATATTTTTATTAGTGAGTTTTGTAAAATAACGTTCATATTTTTGTACAATGTAATATAATACAGCTCTCATAAATAAAATGTAAAAACTACTTTCCAACTTGACCATATAGTCATTGAAAATAATTGTCTTGAGATGTCAACATCTTGTAATGACAAACGAAAGCTATTATAGACAGTGTTAGTAATAACATATTGAAAATTTAATTTTTTCTCGTACCTCATAATTTCATCATAAGATGATCTGAAAAGTCTAGTAGTGATGTCATAAATAGAATATCCCATTCATGCAGACCGTGGCGTGGTCTAGTGGTAGAGCGTCCGCCTCGCATGCGGAAAGTCACGGGTTCAATCCCTGGCTGGGTCATTCCAAAAAAAATGGTACTAGAAGCTTTTTCGCTTGATGCTCAGCATTTGGAGGAGAGTTCTAGGTCTGGTCGGCCCGGTGTTAGTATAATGTGACTGGATGGGGTATCATACCACGTGTCTGCGGCATGATACTCCAGTGTGACAGCGCTTGGAATACTGTCTGAAGTAGACACCGTCGCGATATGACTGAAAAATTGTTGAAAGCGCCGGCCCGCTAAACTCCATACAACTACAACCCATTCATGTAACCGGTAATTTATTCTTAAATGAACTTTTTGGAAAAAAATGATAAAATGCTCAGTAGCACCTCCTTGTATGTTGGATATATTTTGACAACTCCTTTAATGAATTCTATAATAACTGAGCACTTACATAAAATCAAATATTTACTGTTTATTTTGGTAATAAATGGGCACTCATGTAAGATCAACTCTTTATGTTTATTTCAGGCACAAACCATGATGAGTAATCCACAAATGCAGCAAATGTAAGTACACGAGATATGTGCACACAGGCTTCATTTATTGCTCGTAGTCACCTTTTAATTTTAAAATCAAATATTGATGTTATTTTGCTGATGTGATATCTCGCCTCTATTCAATTTAACAGTGTTTTTAAAACAAATTCAAGATTGGTTATATTTTAGTAGACTCGAAAATAAATCTGTAATTGGTATAAGAAGTTCTAATCCTCAGGCTGAAATGGGAGCAATGAACATGGCAGAGCCTGGTTATAGATTGACATTGTAAGTTTTACACTGTTGTATTCCAGGATGTCCAATATGATATCTGGTATGGGCGGCCAAGGAGGGGGAGGAGATATATCCGGTTTGTTAGAAGCGTAAGTATTGTGACATCACGACTGTCCAAATGTCCAGTTTTGTTGTCTTGTTTTTTTGAAGATATAAAAAGGACACGGCATTAGGTATAGGCAGTAGCATGAACAATTCATTGTTTAATTCTATGCTCTTGTCTCTTTTTCTCAGACACTGTTTGGCCCAGAGTCACCAAATTTGGTACATAATATGTATTAATGAGTAGTACTCCAAACTTTGTATTTAGCTCCATTTCTTTGAAATTATTTTTTTTGTTTGTTTTTTAGCATGACTATTTTATGAATAGGTGAGGTTTTGCAATTATCTGTTTGTTGGCATTCAGCATTCCACATACAACATCAAACAAATATAACCCTTTTCATTTTAAATTGATACACTATGTTCCTTATCACAAGAACTCTGCAATCTCAAATTGCACATGATTTATCTTCCTTTTTACTGGGGTGGGGGTTAGATCTCCGGCCAGGTCATACCAAATACCTGAAAAATGCTACTAGAAGCTTCTAGGTCTGGTTGGCGTGGTGTTGGTATAATGTGACTGGATGGGGCATTGTGCCATGTGTCTGTTACTCCTGTGTGGAAGTACTTAGAATACTCTCTCGTGTAGACACCGTTACTATATAACTGAAAAATTGTTGAAAGCTTTGTTAAAACCAAACAATATTTGCTTAGGATTGTTCAAATTTTTTTATAAATCAACTTATTTATACATTAGTTATATAGCCATAATATTTTTGACAAGTTTGTGAACTAGCCAAACTGGATAAATATTGTCAGAGTTGAGGCCCTTGAATCATCAAAAATTGCGTTATTTAATATAGTGTGCTATCCAGTACTCGTAGTTTTCATTTTATCTTCATCTGACTTCCACAGTAGTTTTATAACCAAAATACCTCGAATGATTTTTTTAACTGACCAAATTAGTTAGTTTATACTAATTTACTTTATATATATCCAAAACATCTAGGGCATGTTCTTGAACTGGCCAAATCAGATAATGTCAGATAAATGCATTACTTATTGCCTTTAATCTAATATCGGCAGTTTTTATTTGATCTTCATTAAGCTTTATACAGTTGTTATATAACCATTTTTTTAGCTCACCTTAGCCGAAGTCTCACAGGTGAGCTTTTGTGATCGCCTGGTGCCTCGTCTGTCAATCGTCGTTAACTTTTAGCTTTTAACAACTTTTCTTCTGAAACCACTGGGCCAATTTTGATATAATTTTGAGCGTACATGTATTTTATAATCTACTTATGTTGGGTGACTCAAGGTCAGTCAGGTGAGCGATAAAGGGCCATCTTGGCCCTCTGGTTTGAATTGCAGTCAGTTAATTTCGAAATTATGGCCCTTTAATTAACAAAATTGATTCAATATTGTGTTCGTTCTGGCACCCACATTTTTCATTTGAACCTTGACAAGCATATACAGTAGTTATATAACCATAATATCTTGAACAAATATTTGAACTGGTCAAATAGTATAAATAGTGTCGG
Organism: Panopea generosa; assembly: GCA_029582155.1. Classification (NCBI taxonomy): domain Eukaryota; kingdom Metazoa; phylum Mollusca; class Bivalvia; order Adapedonta; family Hiatellidae; genus Panopea; species Panopea generosa. Next base: position 70,883,946 of record CM055901.1, on the reverse strand, counting down.
AGTTGTGGCCCTTGACTTGTCAAAAATTGCATTATATGGTGTTATTTGCACCACAGCACCAGCAGTTTTCATTTGGAATTTACTACACATACACAGTTGTTATATATATCTATAATACACTGAGGGACTTTAAAAACATATATATACACAAGATTGGTTATCACAAGACCTTATATGTGATTGCATTTTAACATATTAAATATTATACGAGTTATGTGCCTTATATTAGTTGTGCCCCTTTTAAGATAAATATTCATTACCATGTTCACCTAATAACTCAAACAAATGATCTTTTCAAATATTGATTTGTTTTTTTGTCTCGCCGCGACGAAGGAGAGATAAGATTAAGGTGACGGGGTCAAACATTTATATTTAGCTCCAACGTTAAGTTTTCATTTTACAAGTGTTAGGACACTCATACTTGGATCATAGTTACAACTAACACCCTGCATCACATTATATACTGCATATGCCGAGTGTGACCTACATTTCATGGTCCATTGGTTGTTTGATGCTGAATTTTGCATTTAGCTCCAACTTTAAGTTTTCATTTTATACTATTTCTCAACAAGTACAAGTGCTAGGACACACATAATTGGATCATAGTTACAACTAACACCCTGCATCACATTGTATATTGCAGATGCAGAGTGTGACCTACATTTCATGGTCCATTGACATTGTTTGATGCTGAATTTTGCATTTAGCTCCAACGTTAAGTTTTCGTTTTTACACGTTTTCTCAACAAGTACAAGTGCTAGGACACTCATACTTGGATCATAGTTACAACTAACACCATGCATGATAAAATGCAGATGCTGAGTACTTTTCTTGTTTTTTAATTAATTTAAAAATTTTTTTGCTCTTTTCTTATTTTTATTTTTATTTTTTTAAATGTTTTTTTTTTTTTAATTTTTATATGTTCAACTTAGAAATACTGGTTAAAGTTGTTTTTTAATATTTTTTAAATATGTTGGGACTTAGAAATACTTGTTAAAGTTTTGTGTGCAACTACCATCAAGTTCATATCTCAAAATCACTTAATGCATTGATCGAAACTTCAATACCTCTTACAATATTTCTTAGTCATTAAACCTACTACATTAACCAAGTTAGAAAACTCTTGCATGAATATAATTTTTTTTTTCTTTCCCATGTGTGTATTAACGGTCAGAGTGGACACAGCGAGACATATCATTCCGTGGAATTCTTTAGAATAGTTTTAGAATAGTCAAGTGGGCTGTTTTTCTGCAAGCTCTTGGTACTTTTTAAAAAGAAAATCATGTACATGTACAATAATTATAGAACTTTACCTATTTTGTTTTAACTTGAACAGTATGTTTAACATTGCTTTTTTTTAGAGGACAGCAACTTGCTCAACAAATGCAGGCACAAAATCCTGAGCTAGTCGAACAACTTCGCACACAGTTAGGTAGTAAACCACCAACCAGTGAAAATCCTAGTCAACAACCTCCAAAACCAGGTCTGTACACCATGTGTAACTCTGAACATCTTGTCTAACCACATATTTAACATTATAAATCATGTAGTATATATTGTGCAACACTATGAATCTGTGTAGCTTTATAAGTATTGTGCTACATCATGTGTAGCTTTAAAAGTATTGTGCTACATCATGTGTAGCTTTAAAAGTATTGTGCTACATCATGTGTAGCTTTAAAAGTATTGTGCTACATCAAGTGTAGCTTTATGAGTATTGTGCTACATCATGTGTAGCTATAAAAGTATTGTGCTACATGTGCTACATCATGTGTAGCATTGAAAGTATTGTGCTACATGTGCTACATCAAGTGTAGCTTTATAAGTATTGTGCTACATCATGTGTAGCTATAAAAGTATTGTGCTACATGTGCTACATCATGTGTAGCTATAAAAGTATTGTGCTACATGTGCTACATCATGTGTAGCTTTATAAGTATTGTGCTACATCATGTGTAGCTTTATAAGTATTGTGCTACATCATGTGTAGCTTTAAAAGTATTGTGCTACATCATGTGTAGCTTTATAAGTATTGTGCTACATCATGTGTAGCTTTAAAAGTATTGTGCTACATGTGCTACATCATGTGTAGCTTTATAAGTATTGTGCTACATCAAGTTTAGCTATATAAGTATTGTGCTACATCATGTGTAGCTTTATAAGTATTGTGCTACATCAAGTGTAGCTTTATAAGTATTGTGCTACATCATGTGTAGCTTTATAAGTATTGTGCTACATCATGTGTAGCTTTTTAAGTATTGTGCTACATCAAGTTTAGCTTTATAAGTATTGTGTAACATCATGTGTAACTTTATAAGTATCGTGTTACATTATGTGTTACTTTATTATAAGTTCCGTGTTACTGTATAAATATTGTGTGATATAATTTTTAACTTTGTTGTTTTTTTCCATAATGTGTGACTTTATAAGACTATTGTTACATAATATAATTATGTACATTTATTGGTCTTGAGTTAATAGGCATAATATGCAACTGTACAAGTCTCGTATAACAAGATTCTGAACATCATGTGTAATTCAAGTATTTATCTGTTACATTGCGTAATGAACTCTATAGATTTAGTGTATTGTGTTTGTGTCTTGTGTACCTCAACAATTCTTGTGTCTTTACTACTCTTCAAGCATTGTGTCTTGTGTTACTCTACAGTTCTTGTTTCTTTTACTACTCTGCAAGCATTGTGTCTTGTGTTACTCTACAATTCTTGATTCTTTTACTACTCTGCAAGCATTGTGTCTTGCTTACATGTAACTAAAATAATTGTGTCTTGTACATTTCTGTAAGCCTTGTGTCTTGTGTAACTTTACAATCGTTGTGTCTTGTAGTACATTTCTTTAAGCACTGTGTCTTGTGTAACTTTACAATCCTTGTGTCTTGTACATTTCTGTAAGCACTGTGTCTTGTGTAACTTTACAATCCTTGTGTCTTGTAGTACATTTTTGTAAGCACCGTCTTGTGTCTTGTGTAACTTTACAATCCTTGTGTCTTGTAGTACATTTCTGTAAGCACTGTGTCTTGTGTAACTTTACAATCATTGTGTCTTGTAGTACATTTTCGTAAGCACTGTGTCTTGTGTAACTTTACAATCCTTGTGTCTTGTAGTACATTTCTGTAAGCACTGTGTCTTGTGTAACTTTACAATCCTTGTGTCTTGTGTAACTTCACAATTTTTGTGTCTTGTACATTTCTGTACGGCTTGTGTCTTGTGTAATTTTACAATTCTGGTGTCTTGTAGTACATTTCTGTACGGCTTGTGTCTTGTGTAACTTTACAGTCCTTGTGTCTTGTAGTACATTTCTGTATGGCTTGTGTCTTGTGTAACTTTACAATCCTTGTGTCTTGTAGTACATTTCTGTATGGCTTGTGTCTGATGTAATTCTATAGATTGTGCCTAGTGTTCTGTTTAACAAGTACATTTTGTGTATAAATTTTTGACTCCATATAGTTCAATCACAGTGATTAACTCCAGCTTAACTACTTTCAAATGAAATGTTGCTCTTTATATCTTTGAACAAATTATTTTTTCTGTAAAATGTGACAGGCCTTTCTGATCACATTAAATATGAGTCGGGTGGTAGTGGTTAGAGTGTTGGCCGTCATGCAAGAGGCTGCAGGTTCAATCCCCAGCTCAACCCAATGCTTCTCACAAAACAAATCCCAGTATTAGTCCTACCCAAGCCCGCGTGGTTCCGGCTAAGAATAGAATCACTGCCGATCTCTGCAGAAGGGTAGGAATCCTCCGAATGGGTGTTGTGCTCATTTTATCATTTTTTGTGGTTAAATTATCAACCCCTGTGTGGTTCAAGGGAGCCAATGTGAGTGATGGCAAGAATAGGACTACTGTGGCTCATGCATGTCGTAAGAAGCGACAATTTGAGTAATACGATAGAATTTGCTGAAACTCTGCAGTTCTGCAGGTATCAAGGTTCTAGGTTCATTCTGCATATTCATTTGTTGATGTATTTTTTTAATCTGTATGTTAATTTGTTGTTTTTGTACATGTAGAGTGAACCTGGAATCTTCCTTCCTGTTTGCGTCGAATAACCTATAATGTGTTGGTACGCCATAAAACCATATTCATTCATTAGTCCTACCCAGAACCCGGACTCGAAAGCGTTCAAGCTATAATGAATTATATATAATGTTAAGAATTATAAATTCAATATATGGTAATTATGTTAACATTGCTTCTTTTATACATTGCAGATGACGGGAGCCAGATCTGATCCAATTGCAAATGTGCTGTGCTTGTTGCTGTTGACATTTTTAACTTCAGAGATTCTATTGGACCAATTATTATGTGACGATTTATTAAACTACTCGACAAAAAGTATGTTCAGCTACGCGCTCAAGTGATGATGTAAAATATTGACTTGATGAGCGATACGTCGGGATCATCACAAATGACATGAAGTTGGAACAACTCGTGAGACTGGAAGAATGTCGTATTCTTTTATCACTCAGTGAAAAAAGTCAAAACAAGTGCTTTTTAAGATTTTTTTAAGTGAAATTAATTATATTTTTTTCGGGAAAAGTTGCATTTAAAAGGAAGTGTTCATTAGCATGACACATGTATAAAATGGAATTAGACATTAAAAGAATAATAACAAAAATAATGATAACAATAATAATAATAGTAATACAGCATGTTTGAAGATATTAATGGACATGTTTATTTAAATGCAGAAAATAGTATTACAATTTATGGTAATTATTAATAATTAGTGTGGCCTAGAAATTAGAAAGATTGTACATTTCGTTAAACCAGAACATAAAACATATTGTGTATATTTTTTGTCAAGACTAGAGTCTGTATAATCCAATGTTCCCGTTGTCCTTATGTTATTGTATTACTGTCTACTTCATAATCAGTTTTTTACAAAAATCCCCTGCTGAAGGTCTTGTTCAAGTGGATGACAGATTAACGTATCATTATGTTAAAGAGACCTCATCTATATCTCGAGTAATACAACTTTTAAATTTTTCTTTGTGAGCAATAGAACTGCATATAAGTGAGCAATAGAATTGCATATTTGTATTAAAACATATTTCAAGGGTCCTTCATGGTCTAGGGCACCATCTCAAGATCATTTATCTCTCACTGCTAAAGTTACAGGTTCAAATCGTGTTCACTTCAAAACCTTTATATGAGAAAGTTGGCCAGTTACTTGTGGAAGGATAGGCAGTGGTTCTACTCAGATTCACTATGAGGTTTTCATCCACCAATAAAACTGCACATGCCATATATAACCTGAAATTTGTTGAAAAATGTGTTAAACCCATTCTAAAATAGGATTAAAAATACCGGTAAATCATATTCCATTCTATTACCTGTTATAGTATGCCTGTGATGTAAAACTCCTGACCAAATAATAAGTCGCGACCCATCACTCGTACTGTATGATATAATTAACAAAATAAAAAGATTAAAAAAGAGAAAAAAAGAAAATGTTGACCTGTTCAATTACGATTTTCTCATACATAAGATTTAGTCATTTTCTTCCAATTTTCATGTTTCAATAAACTGAAAGTCATTTACTAACACAAAAGATTTATGTGCGTCTTCTTCAAATGGTGTGTTTACACAAAAAAACATACCCCCCAAAAAATTACATGCTGTACCCATATATCGTAAAAAAATAAAAATAAGATTTTGTAAAATAGCAGATGGGACTCGTATAATTTGCTTACAAACTTTTGATGTTGACTAATTTGAATGAACCATTAATTATTATATATATATGTAGATGTACAACAGATCTGTTAAGATATGGTCTGTTAGAACACATAACTTAAAATGTGGATTTTCTGTACAGCTCTCCATATCAATATTACCATTTACATTTAACACGACGTGTTGCGAGTAAGACCCACACCTGTACCTCAAAGGTCAAGGTCACAATTTCAGTTTGTTTGACAACACTTTGAGTTTGTGAGATTTCGTTTCTGGCCTGTAACTTTGTCATGCATAGATGAATTTTAATGATACTTGCTACAAATGATCAACATAACACCATGACATGTTCGGAGGCATGTGACACTTAAGTGACATTTCTTGTTTTAATAGGTTATGAAATTTTTTCGTTTACTTGGCCAAAAAATTCAACATTTCAAGACAATGTACAGAGTGTGAATCCATCCACCTGTTTGTTACATTTTGTCTGATCTATAACATTTGAATTATCTGTCACATCTTATCCATCACAAATTATGTCCGCTCCATAACTTCTGCATGTATGAAGAGATTTTTAAACAACATGGTATAAATGTTTGCCAGTTAATAAGTTATGGTGCAGATAATAGATGTGACTGTGAATTTGACCTTAGATTAGGAGTGGGGTGGGGCTGGCATTCATACAACCACCTAATTTTTGTGGTTAATACTGAGAGACATTTTTAAGTTATATGACTGTAATGTATATACATATGTTTTTGTGAGAATGTTTGTCTTGTTTCAATAAAAGTGTTCCAAACATGTCTGTTTTGAAATCCTCATTTAATTAACTACTTGTAACTTCTTAAATTACTGCCGCCGGGCCCGATTAGCTCAGTCGGTTGCGCATCTGATTATCAATCCAGGGGTCGTGAGTTCGATTCCCCCGCCCGGCAACAGTCTCTGTGATGATTGATATACGACATTGTGTCTCATTATCATTCGTCTCTCACCACTGATCCAAGTGGGAAAGTTATCAGTTACTTGCGGAGACGGGATGTGCTCGATTACTGGTTAATCCCAGGAAACAGTGGTTAGGTTAACTGATCGTCTGTTAGCCCTCGATGGCATAAAAATGACGCTAAATATTCAATCAATCAATCAATTAAATTACTGCCACAATTGTAATAAAGTCCTTTGTAAAAGTATTGATAGTAATGTGAATTTGTTTGGAAGATTGCCGTTTCTTCTGTAAAAACTTTTAAACAGATAGCCATGGGTACTTCATATGTTCTAAACTAGCTTTAATTCATTAGTTTTATTAAAAATATACATAATTTCTAAATATGAAGGTATAGATATATTTAAACTTGACGTTTTCAACATTGCTATGGGTTCTTTTGGGAGTATTTTATCATACTGAAATACAGAAACTACAAGTATTAGGAATGACACTAATACATGTTTTTCAGTTTCTTCCAAGTTGCCTGAAATCATGTTAAGTTTGAGTGATTATAAATTACATATGTGTTGTGCTGATTGATATTAACGAGTCCATTGCCTGCGTGTTGTACAGTTGTTTACTTCAACCAGTTGCATAGCTGCCTTTATGCCACAATGCCCAGGCTTACACATTTTTTAATATCTTTTTGCATCATTATATCTCCTGGAAATACCTCCATAAAAATGTTTTTTTCTGTGGAAGCATGCCCAGACCTCAATGAAACCTGGTGGGCTTGCACATCATTTTTTTGGTCAGCTACACTACTGTCTATATGATATACTGAAAGAAAATTGAATGCATAATTCTTTAACTTGCTGTACTTCTATAACTGGTCTTTCCCATCCTAATTTTCATTACCATCTTCAAGGGGTATTTATAAGAATATACTGGCAGAACAATGTAGACCCTGATCACACTGAGAATTATGTCTTTGGTCTACTGGTACATTATATGTAAATGATATCATTGTACTGATCAGCAAGCTAAAAATTGATTTGTGAACTTGATTACAAAAATATTACAGATCTACAAATCCATTTTGAATTTTTGATAATATAAGTATATTAGATTAAGTTTATTTAAGAAATGAATTACATGTACCACATCCAACCATATTTTGATAAATATTTCTATACATAGCATGCCTGGAGATAAAAAGTTTTCAGTACGAGCATGAGTATATGCCCGATCCCTCATTCATTAAGAAATCACAAGATATTCATATATATATATATATATATATATATCTATCTATCAGGATACCCATCATTTTATCGGTGTGAGTTATTTCTGTCTTGCCAAAGTATCAAGATAAAATTCATGAGCTTCTGAAGTTAACATGCTAGTCTGATCATTATCGGAAGAAGGTAAATGATTCTGGTCACACTATAATTTGAAGAAAGTCACGATATTATCAGAAGGTCATTTGTGCTAGTCACACTGTTATAGGAAGAAAGTCATTATTATCAGAAGGTAAATAATTCTAGGCACACTATTATCAGAAGAAAGTCACACTATTATCGGAAGAAGGTAAATTGTGCTAGTCGCACTATTATTGGAAGAAAGTCACACTATTATGGGAAGAAGGTAAATTGTGCTAGTCGCACTATTATCGGAAGAAAGTTGCACTATTATTGGAAGAAAGTCACACTATTATTGGAAGAATGTGAATTGTGCTAGTCGCACTATTATCGGAAGAAAGTCACACTATTATCGGAAGAATGTAAATTGTGCTAGTCGCACTATTATCGGAAGTCGCACTATTATGGAAGAAAGTTGCACTATTATCAGAAAGTCACACTATTATTGGAAGAAAGTCACACTATTATCGGAAGAATGTAATTGTGCTAATCGCACTATTATCGAAAGAAAGTCACACTATTATCGGAAGAAAGTCGCACTATTATCTGAAGAAAGTCACACTATTATTGGAAGAAAGTCACACTGTTATTGAAGAAGGTAAATCATTCAAGCACACTATTATTATTGGAAGAGTCGCATTATCAGAAGAAGGTAAATCATTCTAGCACACTATTGTTGGAAGAAAGGTACTTTATTATTGGAAGAAGGTAATGTAAATCATTTTAGTCTAGCTATTATAGAAAGAAAGTTGCACTAATATCGGAAGAAAGTCACACTATTATCGGAAGAAGGTAAATCATTCTAGTCGCACTGTTATCGGAAGAAAGTTGCATCAGTTGAAATCATAACAAATCTTTACTCAATGGTAAATGATAACTTAATGATCATGTTAAATGAAGTTATATCATTTCAAATGTTTGAGTTTAGGAAAATCTTCTGTCGAGATGTTTAGTGAAACTGGGACCAGGGTCTTATGGAAATATAAAATGACTGCAAATCTACTGTTAAGTCCATTTGAATGTTTGAGGTTGGATTTTCAATGTACAATCCAAAAAGATAACAATGTGTTAAACCAAAAATCAAAACCATAAATTGCTTGTTTTGGGAATGTATGCTCATCCAAAGTTTTGGGGTTGAGTTGAAAAACATATAGATATTCATATAGATTTTATAACAGTTTGTTTTGGATATTGTTTCATAATACCATCATTTAAAGCTAATAATTTCATAATACTAGACGCAAAATATATTTTTTTCTTTCTAAATGCAGGAAGTCTAATCCTAGCCTAAGGCACTTCAAAAACTTCCTAAAAAATCAAATTGAAATAGAAAAGCTAATAGCATTCACCCATGACAAATTACAACAGGATTTTAAATGGGGACATTTCTTAAACTAAAATTTATTTTTTCTATTAAAACCAAAATCAAGAGCAAATTAAAAAATAAAAATATACAAAAACTGCTCCAGAAATCATCAACGATTTTGGAAAAACAATATGTACCTATAAATCTATTTTTTATTCTATTTTATTGTAATGTCTTTAGAAAAGTATAGATTATATATGGTTTGTTTTGGAAAAAACACCTGCTGGTTAGATATGTGAGTTCGTAATGTGTGTGTAATAAGGATAAAACTTATTTCATCAAACATTATATAGAAATAACTAAGTTAAGAAAAGTGGTATGGAAATCATGTTTTATTGCAGTTGTTACAGAATTAACACAGTATTATGTTTTGACTAACTGTATGTTGAAGTTTGTTGTACTATGTAATAATTTGATAAAATAAAGTATATTGAATTGCAAAAAAAACTATAGTAAAAGGCACTAAGTTGTAGTCGTTTCTGAGAACAAATATTCAAATATGATAAAATATTATCACTAGAGTAACTGCTTACATGGTGTTCATCTTCCTTCAGTGTTGTGATTTCACATCAGCTAATACAATTACTTTTTATGTTTGCTGTCATTAATTTTGTAATAAGTAAACCCTTAACCATAAATTTTTACACAAAATGTTGTTTTGTTTGTAGTTATTCCCATCCCACAGTCAGTAGGGAGAATTAAGTTCATGTTTGTTTTCATGTACAAGTTATGAATCCAACAAATGAATGGGCGCATCTAAAGCAAAATGAACCTGTTGCGCGTATTGACAAGCTTGATAAAAGTTGTGTTATAGACAATTTAAAAGAGGGTCAGGAAGATGAGAGAAGCAATATACAGTCAAACCTGTCTTAAGCAGCCAGTCAAGGGAAGGAGCAAAAGTGCCTTTTAATACAGGTTGTTGCTTAATACAGGTAAATTTGCTCTGAAAACAGAAATGGGAAATACGAATGTGGCTGCTTAATAGAGGTGACCATTAATACAGGTTTGACTGTATATATTTTCTACTCAACTATCACATTTGCCATGTTTTTATTATGTTACATAGCATAATAATATCAGTTGCCGGCATTCTTGTTTATTCATTTCAGCTGTGTTAGTAGTGGCATTTCTCACACTCTAATACAACATCGGTACTGTGCTGCCTGCATGCTTGTAACTGGGGGTCCGGGGGGAAACCCTGGCTGGTGATATTAAAACTGATCTGAAACTATACAAATTGATGAAAGTTAGAAACATAATGAAATGAAAGGCCATCCCCCAAATACCTTATTTGAGAAATTAAAGGGAATATATGTATTTTTTTATGGGTTTAAAGCAAATGAATACATATTCATGTACGTGTAATGTTCAGTCAAGAGCACAAGTCAGTTATAAAAGTGATAAATGTGTATCTCCATCGAGGTCATTCATTTGCTGAATAGTTACGTTGTTTTCACATATTTTCACAAGATCCCCCACCCCCACCCAAAAGAGGTCAAAGTAACGGAACATGGTGTTTATGTTGCATTTTAAACTGTATATACAGTTAAATGAGGTTGATATTGTGGTTATCAAGTAATTATATTCAAAATTTGTTATACACTTTCTGTCAGATGTTGAACATTTTTGAAAAGGTTGTAATTAGTTTGAGTTTGTATAGCATGCGAATAAACCCTCCATGATATCAGCTGTTGCAGATTCTCTTATTATGACAGGATGTTTGGCAGATTGCTTTGTGCATCTTTACTGTATTTATTTTCGTTTGAGCAAAATTATTAAAAACATTTTTTTCCAATATATCATGCCTATATATATACTCATTGACCCTGTATTGCCAAAAACGTTAGCTATTAAACATGCCAAAATGATACGTTGGAAAGCAATTTCTTACTTGAGCTACACACCTCAGTTAGACTTAAATAGATTTCCCACTAAAAATTGCAACGTTTTGTGACGTAATAAATGAGTCACATGATTTCATTTTGATTTCAATTTGATCAGTTATACACACATAGTAAAAATCGTTTCATCTTAGAATATCCGTATAATGATGTGAAGGTCATCAAGCAGTATTTGAGTGATTTCCATTATTAGAATGGTGGTTTCATTTCAAGTTTACCACTTCAACTTAAATCTTGATTATGTCACGCGTGATTTGACATACCAAACTTGGATTTTATTTATTTATGATAATGTGATGCTTACTAGAAATTTGGAGGGACAATTTAATTGTATTCAGATACTTTGCCAATAATAGTTTAATCTGAAAATTAACAGCATGTACATGTCCAATTAATAATAATTATCAAAAAAAATCTGAACAGAACTTATTTTATTTAATTAATTTACAACATCAAAAAGATGTTGGACTTTACTTTAGATTTACAGACCTGTTGTTGACTTCTTCACGTCGTATTTTGTGTGGTGAATACAAACAAGATGGTCATATTGTTATTATGTCTATATAAACTCAATGTAAAATTCACAGCTTGAATATTTTACAAAATCAATGGTCGGGTTGAAATGTTTAGATTTTCCAAGATGGCTGCCCTTGATAACCAGGAAATGTAAGTGTCTTAATTTTCATTGAATAAATCGTTAATATAAGACCCAATGTAATACAATTTTAGTATTTGATAAAACAATACAAGTCTTATTCTAGTTACACATGTACTGGTCCAAATAGGCTTCATTTGCTTGTGAAGGTGTTTTGAGCATGGACATAGTTACGGCTGTCAAAAGTAGCAGAGAACTGTTGCATTTTTCTATATTTTGATCTAAACTAAACTGACCATTAATCCTGGAAAATTAAATTCTCTAAACCGTACACTCGCCAAACAGGCATGGACTCTAAACCTTACACTCGCCAAACAGGCATGGACTCTAAACCGTACACTTTTTTTTACAAATGCAATTTTTCCATTGTTTCAACTTACAATGAATAAGCTTGTGTATTTTTTATTGAAGAGTGTCCTTTAATATTGTAAATCAATTTAAATGAACTTAATATCATAACAAATAATGAATTATGAAGCCAAAAATGCATTGGTTCTCAACTACTTTTGACAGCCGTAACTATGTTACCTTCGCAAGCAAATAAAGCAGATTGGGACCAGCACATGTGTAACTTAAATAAGACATGGCATTGTTTTATCAAATACTACAATCATATTAAATTAGGTCTTATATAAAAGTTGTATTGAATGAAAATTAAGACATATACCATTCCTGGTAATCACGGGCCGTCATCTTGGAAAATCTAAACATTTTGACCCGACCAGCTTACACCACAGTGAAAGTACTAATGGCAAAAATTTCTGCAATTTCTCAAGCAGTTTGACCACAGTGCCTTGATGATGTTAGACAGTCACTGGATTATCAAGTCATCGATTTTGTGACATTTCCTTTTCAAGATAACTTTTCTCAGGGTATTTCCCCCTCAGGCCTTCTAAAATTCTAAAATGCAAATCAGTCCAGGTTTTTTACTACTGTAAAAATACAACCGATAGAAAATATCTGGACCGATTTTTTATTAAACTTTGAAAATATCTGGACCGATTTTTTATTTAACTTTGAAATGAAAACCGGTTTTTAACTTCAGAAATCGGTCTAAAAACCGGAAAACCAGCAATTTTAGAAGGCCTGTTCCCCCTTCGCACACAATATTTTATCCAAGTTATTTTGAATACACTGTAATAGTCGATGCTTTTTGATTTGTCATAATTATGTTACACTTAGTAATGTTAGAAACTTGAAAGGTCTTACACATACTCGCAAATTACTGCCATTACAGACAATTAAATGTGTTTAATAATGTACAGCATCCAACTGAAAAAACCACAACAATAAAATGGATTAACATACCAAGTAACAATTAAATACATCAAAATATTCGAGATGTCTGGTAGGTGCAAAGTTTCAATACTGTATGTGTTACACATTAGTATTTTGGGACAGTCCTCATACATGTACACATAAAATTTAATCTGCAGTCATTTTTTTAGAAATGGTGGCCATTTCAAATTTCACAGGGCATGAAAATCACTTATTGGAATCTCCTCCATCTAACACTGTGATGACATTTTATTATATATTCTCAAAAGCACATGTCAAAAAGTGCAATTTTTTTATGATTCAAGGACCATAATTCTAACATGTATTGCCTAATTTAACCAAATTAACATCTTATGATTATGTAACTGCTGTGCAAGTTTGGTAACAATAACATTATCAGTGATTAAGTAGGTATGTAGTTTTTTTGGAGGCGGCTCTGTTTTTGCAATCAGTCATAATGTACCATGCTGTAAGGATGTGGGCGAGGTCGACAAAGGTCAAGCAATGACCCTGGAAGATTTTGAATGAAAAAAGTCTTAACAGAGAGTGTCTTAAAAGTTTCTGATTGACGGGATTGTTACGGCTGGAAGTGGCAAACAATGTTTTAATTTAGGCCACCGATTAATGTGGGTCATGAATACATCCAAACTCCAAAGTCATATTTTTAATATATTTTTTTATGAATCAAGGGAAACAACTGCAACATTGATTATCCATTTTGACCATAGGGATAACTGGCCTTGAGCGTTTCATTCAGATAGTCATAATGTTAATATGAAAACAATATCTAGATAAAAGTGAAACAAAACTACAATATCAAAATATGTTTTAAGCTGTAATAAATCTGTGATAAAATGAGCAAGATAGACATTATAAGTTGTGTGTTCCTTTTGAAGAGACACAAGATATATATCTTACTCTGTGGTGGTGGTGGAGGCATCTTCAGCATTGATGTAGCATATGTCATATCTTGTGGCTGAGAGCAAGCTACGCCATTTGGAACCATAGATATTGGAACCTCTAAAGGTTTCCCTGTAAACAGCTCAGCACCTAGCAGAAAATATAGCAGAAAGTAGCAAACAGCAAGCTAGCGGTTAATTGCTACGAGAACAAGAGGCCTGAGGACCCTATACTGGCTCTTAAGGGCCATAGCACTTAATTAAATTTCACACTTTTAATCCTCTTTGGGCATCGTCTTAACCGCATAGGATAAATACCCCCAAAAAGTTAATTGCTATGAAATGGAAATACTTTGAATTCCCATACCATCCATTTGTGAAGAAATACAATATAGACCCGTACAGGAACCTTATACATCGTAACTCCTTGATTTGTCAAAAATTCAATCACCCACTCATAGGAATTTGTTATTAGCAGGAACGCTTTGGATTTTGAATAGAATTTTTTTTGTACACATCGATGCGAAAATAAAAAAATAAATTTTCCTCATAATATTCTTAAGTAAAAATCACCTTGCAGGGTCCCTATATATCCTAGCCCCTTGATTTGCAGAATCATCCCTTGCTGATGTGAGGATAATTTATATTATAATATATATATATATATATATATATATTTAAATGAACAAACATGACAGAAAGGTTATCGAGAGGAAGATTTATGAAAATTCCCAATTTTAACCATGTTGCCCCCTCCCTCCCAGTGTCACATGATTGGTACAAACTTAAAACTCTTAATCATATAGACAATTTATATCAAATATGAACAAATTTGACTGATTAGTTGTTATCACGGAGACTTGCTGGGCGGGGATTCGAACTCACGACCCCTGGATTGATAGTCAGACGCCAAAACAGTGACCAAGAACAATCACAAAAATTGGGATCAAAAATCCTGTTAGAAATGATAGGGATCAGTGAACTGATATGACAGATTGATAAACATTAACACTGGAAATCCAGAATATTATTGAATGAGAATCAGAACAATAGATACATGCATTTAAACATTTTAAATTTTAAACCTTGATCCTAGGAAAGAGTGGTTAGGTTAATTGATCAGCTGTAAGTACTGGCATAAATATGACAATAAATACTCAAACACATTTTTAAACAAATTAATTTTCTTTAAGTTGCATATATAGAATTAACTGGGATTTCTATATAAGAAACAGATTAAAGGTTTATATATGTGGTTTATTGTTTTTTTGCAATCCATTATCACGATATTTTTAAAGTGAAATTGAAAAATATTATGAATGAGGTTAAACCATCATTCCTCATGCAACTTGCAAACTTTCTACAACAGCTTGAACCAACAACTTCAGCAGTGAGAAAGGTAAGTGATCTTGAGACGACTCAGTCTAGGCGGTTGGACACTGGAGGACAAAATAAATAAATACTGAAGTATAAGAACAAATAATATCAGTTAATTAAACATTACCCCCTTCATGTGATAAAATGTTCTCATAAAAAATTATAAGCATATCAAAAACATATTTGTTGAATAATCGGCAAATCTCTGGATCACTCCTCAAAACTTTTCACACAATGTCCTGTTTAAATATATATTCTGTCTTGTACATGTTTCCAATGGAACAGCTCACACTACATGTGTAAACACACAGTGTTCCCCAGTCCAGACTTGCGCCCAGCTCATCTACCTTCATATGGGATAGCAACTGGGGCAACACCTGAAAAACAGAATTATATGCAAGTTTACATTTTTTCATAGCCAAGGAACATGTTTATCTTTTCAGGAGTTTATTTTACATGTTAACTTTGCTTAATCATGCATACATAAAGTATTAATAATTTCCAAAATTTAGATAAAGATATGAGTTAAATCATGATTTGACCTGAATTACTACTGGTGTTCAAAAAATGTGAACCTAGTCACATGTGATTTTATCGATTGATTGATTGAATATAAAGTATCATTTTATGTCTTCAAGGGCTAACAGTTAATCAGTTAACTTAACCACTGTTTTCTGGGATCCTGAAAGGTTAACCAGAAATCGAGCACACCCCATTTCCACAAGTAACTGATAACTTTCTCACTTGAATCAGCAGTGAGAGACGAATGATAATGACACACAATGTTGTATATCAATCAACATGGAAATTATTGAAGCGGCGGATTCGAACTCACAACCCCTTGATTTATAGTCAGACATGTTATTGACTGAACTAATCAGGCCTGGCAGATTAAATCAAATCAATGTAATTTTGGGTCCCATAAACAAGTGGAACATCACACCTCTATTCTATACACAAATATATATTTATATATAATATATTCATAATTTTTTTCAAAATACACAAATACATAATGTGGTAACAAAACATTGATGTACAATTACAGAAAAGGGATAAGAACAAAAGCATAATGCTTAAGGAATTTTTCTCCTAGCCATTTATAAATTACACGTTTATGGCAAATAGGTTACTCTAGTAAATAGTTTGATTGGGATAGAAGTGTGTGTTAATTCATTAATTTTGGATAAATACTATAATAAAATCTTGTAAAAATGCAAGAAATGAGGAAAAATGCTTGTATATAAGATGCTGTTTATCCAAGTACACACTTTGTGTTAATATCAAAAATTAACTACATAAATTGGTGAAGAGTGCCTTCCTCATTATGTGCACTTCACAGATTTATAATTGGTCAGTAAGTAATGAAATGTCAAACAAATTGCAGATCTCTGCAGAGGGGTAGGAATCCTCCGAATGGGTGTCATGTTCATTTTATCTTTTTTTATCATGTTTACTATTGTGGTTAAATTATCAACCCCTGTGTGGTTTCAGGGAGCCATATGAGTGATGGCAAGAATAGGACCACTGTGGCTCATACATGTCTAAAAAAGCGACAATTTGAATAATACGATAGATTTGCTGAAACTCTGCAGTTCTGCAGGTATCAAGGTTCTAGGTTCATTCTGCATATTCATTTGTTGGTGTTGTTTTTCTAAATCTGTATGTTAATTTGTTGTTTTTGTACATGTAGAGTGAACCTGGAATCTTCCTTCCTGTTGGCGTCGATTAACCTATAATGTGTTGGTTACGCCGTAAAACCCTATTCATTCATTCATTCATTCATTCATTTAAGTTTGTATTTTGTATGTATAATTTCTTTAAAATGATACCCTTTGAGGTAAATACAGTGCATGTTTATTGATTTTTCATCATAATACAACTTTTATAACAAAAGTCAAATAGTTTACCCATGTGTACGTACAGTACTTGTGTATTTTTTTAACATCAATATACAAATATTCTGTTTTACTATGTTTAAATGTATAATGTATTGGACCATCTGATAAATGTAATCCTTATATAAAAAGATACCTGGAACTCAAATTGTCTGTTGGCACCACAGCTGCAGCTTGGTATATCGTTCGGGACAGGATCATGTGCGATCCAGAGAGGACTTCCTCCTTTCTCATAGCGTAAAACCTGAAGAATAGTAAACATTCTGTATAAACCAGGATCCTTATAAACCATGATATCAAACCTTTTATTTGAAATTCAACAAACAATAAAATCGGTAACAGATTATTTAAAAAAATGTCAGAAAAGATTTACATTGCTATCTATTCTATATTAATTCTATCAACGATGAGTTGATGACTGAACTATACCTAACGATGACAGGCTTGCTAAAGATAACTTGTGGCAATATATTCCTGAGCTTTGAAAATATTACTTCAAACGATAATCAATTAATTATTATCAATGAAATGCAAAAAGGAAATGAACATCAGTCACACTATAATAATAATTTATATCAATTTTTTTTTTACAACAACAAAGTTTCAATTTATGCATTAATTCGGTATATGGTACATCATATGTTACTTATATATTTATTCATTACTCAAAAAATATATGCAGCATAATATTATTCATAAAACATATGAAGTATTATACTGAAACAAGCGTGATGGACGTCCGTGATTTTCATAGTTGTCAATGTGTCGATAGTCCTCATTTTTTGGAAGCTACTTAATTTTGACTTCCTTCCCTAAATAATTCTTAGTATTGCTTTTTATAATATGACTAAATGTGTAAAAAGATCTGTTTTGTGATTGAGTCTTACTTTTTAAACACTTCACATACTTAAAATCTTAAAAAATAAGATAGTGATTAATTTGGAAGACATTAATCTGTAAAATTTCAAAGTACAAAACTGTTTGGCTAATTCTGGGAGCATTGTGTCTTACATGCTTGTAGTTTTCCAACAACCCATGACTGGATATGCAAGCTACTCAAAATGTCCTGATATTCTACTGTCTGTTTTAATTCATGTTATACCCGGCAAGTACATTAGAGGAATAAGTGTGTCAGTTGCTCTTACAAACATAATTTTTTTTTTCAAGAAATGACAAAATGTAATGAATGTTAAATTAGTTGATGTGCAGAATTACCTAACACAACGGTACAAAATTTATATACATGTATATGCATGCTAGTATACAAAATAAACAAATATTTGTTCATATGCTAGGATACAAAATAAACAAGTTATGATTAATAGTAAAAATATTCATGACTCTTACTCCGTGACAGACATGTATTGATATGGGGAGTATTCTGCAAATCAACATCACTCAAAAATGATACATTACACGTAATGGTGGAACTTTAACAATTACCTGTTCTGGTTCATGAGCCAACCTTTTCTTAAACCTCCTCAACTGTTTGTCATTTTCTGTTTCCTTACTTGCCATTTTATCCAACTCTGATTCTGGCAATTGTTCAGCGGATTCCAAACCTTTCTCAGACTTCAGAAACGTGGAATATTCTTTCATTTTTTCATCATCATTTTTCTCATCTTTATTCTCCTTGTAATCCTCAGTTTCCGTCACCAGCTCCAGCTCAGGAAACAAACAATTGTGATTTATATTCCCGGTAGCAACTAGAAAAAACAATGCAAAATATTGGGGTATTATAATCATCTGTCAGTCATTTTCATTCATTTAGTGACTAAGCCATAAACATACCTGTAAATGTGACATTTTGATATATAAAATTTATGCACAATAATACATCTCAAATATGTTTAATATGATATATAGATTTGAAAAACTGTTCAAAGTATAAACTGTGGTACCTAATTTAGAAACAAAATAAATATATACCGAAATATGTTGCAGCTTTCCTCAATTGAATATTTTATTGTGATTTCTTTTATAAAACATTAATTCATGCATATCAAGGTATAAAATAAAGTATAACTTGGACAGCCATAGTTCTAATTTACATGAAATGATGAAAGATGTCTTTTTTTTAAATACTGTGCAGATAGCTCTTTAGTTTAAAACAATATTTTATTCACAGTTATACGTGACCGTCAATATTCAATATACACATTAATAAGAAAAATATTTTCATCTACATCATATGTTGACTTGTCATGCTTGATTTTAACATATTTTATTTTTAGTGTTTTTTTCTTCAGATAAACAAGTGCAATATACAAAATGAAAAAGGATTAGAACAGAAGAATACAATTCTTACAGAGTTCTTCTTGACACATAACACAAAGGAAACAAACTTATATTATCACTAGAGGTAAAATATATACATGTAAAGAGATTATAGGAATATATAGGTAGATGATTAGGAATACCATAAGCATAAAGGATAATAAAATCTGACAGTAGTAATATTTTCGCTCTTGACATGTTCATTAATTTGACTTCCTTCTTTAAATTAATCTAAAAATTGTTCCAATAATAATTACTTAGTTTATCTTAAAGTATAAACTTTGTTAGTCATTATCTTTTACTTTTTGAAAAGTTCACATATATCAAAAATCTCAAAGTACAGACATATAATTATATTTACACCGAAAGACTTTAGAAATGCAACACTCAGATAAACAGCAATAAAACATTGAATTCTTTATTGATTTCTTTGAAAATCATTTTATTTGATAATTGGACACCTTTCCTTGAACGTTTCATCAAAATATATCGAGATTATTATTTCATTTTATTGATTTGAAGCACAAACACCCCATAACCTAAATTCTCAAAAAATGCAACACTTTCATTGTTTGTACAATTTCCTTTAGAATATGTTTATCTATATTTTGATATTCAGATTTTGTTTCAAAGGTATTTTCTTTCAATTTCGCATTAAAATTATTGAAATCACAGAACCATAAAAGTGGATGTCTTATCCAAGAGTGGAACAACATACCACAAGCCCTGATTTCAAATATTATCCATTCAATGAGAAGTTGCTGTCATGAGTGCATCAATGCACAAGGTAATGATTTTGTGAATTTAGGTAACGGGACTGTATGTTTCAAATCAATAAAGAGTAGTGATACTCGGGATAGGTTTTAATGAAAATTTCCATGAAAGTTAGAAAGATGTTATATTATTAATTAAAATAAATTTCAAAAGAATCAATAAAGAACTAAATGTTTTATTGCTGTTTACCTGAGTGTTGCGTTTCTAAAGTCTTTCGGTGTATTATTGAAATAATATTGGAATCTTATATAAATATAAATGAAATATAGATAGGTGAATGTCTCATGAGCCAGCATTTGTAGCAGCTATGGTAGAGAATCATTTAGCACATGGGAGTGGTGGGTAACTGTTTCAAATCCCTGGGAGGCTTTCGATTTTTCTTTGAAAAACTGTTGTTACACCTAAAGGAGTTTCAGTGGTCTAGTGGTTAGCATGCTTGCTTTAAGACCCATATGTTCCCAGATAGATTCCCAATAGGGTTTCATCCAGAGTATTTTAAATGCACTCCCACGATGCCTTATTCAGGCAAGGTACTGTGAAATCATGCAATCCTTCCGAGGATATTTAAAACAGTTTGCCCATGTACAGGGAAAGTAATACTCAGTGGCTGTGCACGGAAAATGTTTATGTTAATCAGTGATGCAAAAAATGTGCATAAACCTCCCTTGGAAATGAGGCTTCCTATAATAATAATAATAATAATCAGAAATTTATTGCTGGAAGTAATGGAAGATAAAAAAAATAAATGTATTACCATCAGAACCTTCAGCTGAGCAGTATTTTTTATGCCCAGCTTTCCAATCAACTGTCTGGTGCTCCTTGCTGCAATAATTTGTTTTATGACATTTCCCACATATTTTCTGTCCCTGACACCCGCACACAGCACATAAACTGCAGTACAATGAAGCATCAATCTCTTTCCCAATCGGCGATTCTACCGGAGGATCGGAACTGTAGAAGTCATTTATTTTAGGCAACTGGGACCTGAAAACATGAAAATTGTCAGCGGTGTTTGACCTGCAGCACTCAGGATTTCTGCAAGCGAACATGAAAATTGTCCTATGAAAAGCTTCTTCTTTTTCTATATCCGGGCTATAAATCTGACATAAAAAAGTCGTTGGACGCGCGCAAAGACGGCACGACAGTTCCTCAGCTTTTGGTATTGGATTCAGAGACAACCAGGCTGGTTTTCCACCAAATTTACTTGGGAAAAATCTACTTTTCAAAAGGAAAGCCTCCGAATTTTCAACGAATGCAAGTTCCACTCCGTTTTTCATGGGCGCCGCCATATTGAATCGGTGTACTAAAATAAACACTTTAAGCGTGTGATTCACCATATCGTTCAAAACTCAGACTTCACCATTTATGTTCTACTAAGGTTTAAATCATGTATTTTTTTCAGACCCTCTATAATGTGGAATCATATCAAGCATGTATGTAGTTAACCGTGATTTGAATATATCCAATGTTTTTTGCTGTAACAGTGGCAGCAGGCAAGATATTCCAAAGTTATATGATACAGTAAAACAAATATTTGTAGGAATCATTCTTAGATATAGCAAGGACGTATATAAGTCCTTAACTATAGCCAGAACGTGTATAAATCCTTGGATATAGCGAGGACGTATAAGTCTTTAGATATAGCAAGGACGTATATAAGTCCTTAGATATAGCAAGGACGGATATAAGTCATAAGATATAGCACGAACGTATATAAGTCATTAAATATAGCAAGAACATAAAGAAGTCTTTGGATATAGCAAGTGAGTATATAAGGTCTTTAAATATAGCAAGAACGTATATAAGTCCTTAGATATATTAAGATGTATATAAGTCCTTAAATATAGCAAGAACGTATATAACTCCTTAACTATAGCCAGAACGTATATAAGTCATTAGAATAAGCAAGTACGTATATAAGTCATTAGAATAAGCAAGGATGTATATAAGTCATTAGATATAGCAAGAAAGTATATAAAACTTAAGATATATTAAGGATGTATATAAGTCCTTAAATATAGCAAGGACGTATATAAGTCATTAGAATAAGCAAGGATGTATATAAGTCATTAGATATAGCAAGGGTGTATATAAGTCATTAGAATAAGCAAGGATGTATATTAGTCATTAGAATAAGCAAGGATGTATATAAGTCATTAGATATAGCAAGGGTGTATATAAGTCATTAGATTAAGCAAGGATGTATATCAGTCATTATAATAAGCAAGGATGTATATAAGTCATAAGAATAAGCAAGGATGTATATAAGTCATTAGATATAGCAAGGGTGTATATAAGTCATTAGAATAAGCAAGTGTGTATATAAGTCATTAGAATAAGCAAGGGTGTATATAAGTCATTAGAATAAGCAAGGATGTATATAAGTCATTAGATATAGCAAGGATGTATATAAGTCATTAGAATAAGCAAGTATGTATATAAGTCATTAGAATAAGCAAGGATGTATATAAGTCATTAGATATAGCAAGGGCGTATATAAGTCCTTGGATATAGTAAAAAGTATTTATGTGTTGTGTGAAATAATAGATTACTTCAGATTCGTGACCACAAGTAAGATTGTTTGCGTCACATCTTGTGAGAACGTTCCAGATAGCCAAAATGTGACCTTGCTGTCAATGTCATAGTAATTCATAACTTTTGTGTAGGACTTTCTCAGAGGGCCTTCAAAGAATAATACTGATGATATCCGTTTTGAAATCGTTGCTGTAATTGTATGATAGGTCTTGGACTGAGGTCAATAGATTGTGTTAATTAATGACCTTTAAATTCGACTTAAAGTGTTTCTTATTTGAAACGAAAACCATGTTGGTGTTTATGCAGGATGTTACCTATATCCAAGGGTTCATTATATTACTTGTAATGGTGTGTTCTGTAAGTTTTCATGTTACACAGGTCAAGGATATCAAGGAATTATATAGAGAACGCCGCCTATATAAGTCCTTGAGGACAAAGGGCGATAGTTTCATGATGGCATCTTATTTATTACCTATTTGAATACATGATTAGCTATTCCGATTCAATACCAGATTCTAATAAATTATCAAAGATAAAAGATAAGATTAGTGCAATGTGTGTCCGCTTAGTTATTTTAATACCGTTTTGCGCAATTGGTCAGGGTCCATGTCTTTGTTTGGTTTTGTGTTTCTTAGCAATTTCCGGACGTCTTTTATGTGTGTTGATATTTCCAACATAAGCGGAGTGGGCGTTGTCCTTTATTGGACATAATATAGTGTTGTCCTTTGGGGGAATGCCCTTTGATCTCATCGTTTTTTTATATAAAAAAAACAACAAAATTTCAGTTGATAAATTATTAAAGTCCAATAAGCTCCAATCATAAGTCAAATTGCTTTTTAATAACAAATATTTAGTTGATACATTTTTAAGCAACATTGTAAATGATAAATTGTAAAATATGTGCATATACACTTTTACAATCATGAAATTTTATCAGCGATATTTTCAGTCAGTGTATCATCTTCATTCAGAATTTGTTCCAAAATGTACGTAAATTCACTTTACAACATGTACATTCTCACTGTGAGAAACATTACTGCCGGTCAAGACCATCTCTAGCTTTTTGTTAATGCTTTAGAGACTAAATCTGACATTATCCAGTGTTATATACTTATAAGTTAGCAACAACTAGATCGTGTATGTCAGATGGCATATTTTTCTATTCTATCTGGAAGATATCCATTATATCCTCCATGTGTCTGTTATATCCATGTGTCAGTTTTATGCACGTGTCTGTTATATCGATGTGTCAATTATATGCATGTGTTGCTGATATACATGTGTCCGTCATTCCAAAGTGTCCGTTATATCCATGTGTCCTTTTTATGCACATGTCTGTATATCGATGTGTCAATTATATCCATGTGTTTGTTATATCCGCAAATATTCGTAACACTCAATGTATATAAAGCATGCTCTCGGCGTTGGGAAATGCTGTTATTGATGTTGCTCTGCATTTTTTGACCCAAATGAACAATATTCCCTTTAAAAAAATGCTCACCTGTCTGTGTGAGTTTGTCTCACCGTCATTTATTGTAAATTGGTCTATCGAAACTCTGTAATGTCTTTGACATTTTTTTCACGAATTATATGGTGAATTTTAAAGACACTTCTGCAAATGAACGTAGTAGGAAATATCTTTGTTTCAAAAGAGTCGGACCGGGTTAGTTCAGTCTGTAGCGCGTCTATCAATTCATGGGTCATGAGTTCGAATCCCCTCCTGGCCACAATCTCCGTGATGATTGATATACAACATTTCGTCTCGCTGTCGTTCAGCTCCCATCGCTGATTCAGGTGGGAAAGTTATCAGTTACATTGGGAGATGGGTATTATAAAGTACATGTCAACCTTCCAGGATCATTGTTTTAAAAGAACACGAGCTTTAGCTACCATGTATGTGTAAACTATGATAAATGCCATATTGACGTTAGTGTATATTTATAACATGAATAAAGGTAATATTTGGCTGACTGGTCTAAGGCGCCGTCTCAAGATTATTTACCTCTCATCGCTATGATCGTAGGTTCGAATCCCGCTCACCCCAAAATTCTTATTGAAGTCAAATTTGCCAGTTACTTGCAGAAGTACGATGGTTCTATTCAGATTCATTCGGAGGTCGTCCTCCACCAATAAAACTGGATATGCCACGTATATAATTTGAAATGTGTTGAGAATGGCGATAAAGAG
Source organism: Panopea generosa (assembly GCA_029582155.1). Taxonomy (NCBI): domain Eukaryota; kingdom Metazoa; phylum Mollusca; class Bivalvia; order Adapedonta; family Hiatellidae; genus Panopea; species Panopea generosa. Next base: position 70,858,763 of record CM055901.1, on the reverse strand, counting down.
AGCGGTATATCAGGATTTTTCAAAATTTTAAACTTTGGCTAAAAACATTTTCCCCCAATATACTAACCTATTTATATTCACCGACTCGTATGCTAAATTAATATCTATTTAAACATGTTAAAATAATATACTGAAAAGGGCTTTCCTAACTTGGGCTACTAGAATACATCAATCGTGAAACATCGGGTATTTCCGTATTTCCGTATTAATACGATGCGAAGGTCGTTAACAGTAATAAAGTGTCGTTTTTTTTTAGAATGTAAATTTTGTTTACCACTCCGGTTAACTCCGCTGGATTTTGTCACGTTTTGATGGATTTGACATACTAAACTATTCTGTTTATATTTGTTAATGAAAATGAGATGCGTCTATTTTGATCATTATTTTGTTTTTAAATATTCATGGCGTTTTATCCGATTACATATCATTTAAGATGAATGTTTTGTCACAGCCATAATAGAATTCAGATTTTTTAAAATTATCATATCTTCATTTGTTTGTGATAGAAAATGATCAAAATTGGCCATGTGTGATAAATAGTGCATTTAAGTTGATATTTTATAAAAAAAAAGAAAAAAAAAAGATAAGCTTCGTCAGGCAGTAATCATCATGCAAAGGGCACTTTCATCCGATTCAGAAATCATTTTACATCTATATTTGCTAGGCCCGATTAGCTCAGTCGGTTGCGCGTCTGACTATCAATCCAGTGGTCGTGAGTTCGAATCCCCCGCCCAGCAACATTCTCCGTGATGGTTGATATACGACATTGTGTTATCAGTTACTTGCGGAGACGGGATGTGCTCGAGTACTGGTTAATCCAGGCCAGGAAACAGTGGTTAGATAACTGATCGTCTGTTAGCCCTCGATGACATAAAAATAACGCTAAATATTCAATCAATCAATCAAAACATCTATATTTATAATGATAGCATTTGTTTTGTCTTTCAAAGCACACATTTTACGAAATATAATTGCTTGTGATTTCTTCTACAATTGAACAGCATCAATATATCAAGTTTGATCATCATCGATGTCTACTTGAAACAGTATTCTAAGCGCTGCCACACTGGAATATTATGCCGCAGACACAATGAATGACACATCACACAGTCACATTATACTGAAACAATGCCGACTAGACCTAGAACAATCCTCTAAATGCTGAGCGCAAAGCGAGGAAGCTTTTATTACCACAATTCAAGGCTTTGGTATGGCCCGGTCGGGTATAGAACCCCTAGACCGCCGATGCGGTAATATTACTTAAATACTTCATCAAATTTATCAGACCATTGCAAAAACCGTTAGGGTTTACGTCAGATTTTGCTACATGCTTACAAACTAGTACTTGGTCAGAAGGGTTAGCTCAGTCGGTAGCGTGTCTGACTAACAATGAGTTCGGAATCCCAACTGGCCTAGTCTCCAAGATGATTACATACGACATTGCGTCTCATTATCATTGTCTCTCACAGCTGATTCAAGTGGGAAACGTATCTTTAACTTGCGGATATTGGTGGGCTCGAGTACTGTTTAACCTCCCAAAAACCCAGGAAAGAGTGATTAAGTTTAACTGATCGTCTGTTAGTCATCAATGATATAAAATGACGTTAAATATTGAAACAGACAAACAAACACTTGTTCACGCATAACTGGCTATATAAATCAAAACTTCAGCTGGTATCATACATAAAGTTACATATATTTTAATTATATTATTCTTATAAAGTAAATCATCCAACCGATGGCCCAGATACTTGTGATGCTGCGCACTCAGACGGTGTATTATAATCTCCGACGCAGGAAGCATATCCCATAACGTGTGCAATGTCGCTTTGCTCGTGCACACCGCTTAGTAAATGCGACATTGGCCCGCTTGCAAAAATGGCCACATCTTCTCCAGCATGTGTCTCTACTGACTTGTAAACCGCTGACTGGGATTTATAGCCCGACCAATCTGTAACGATAGTCTACAGATACAGGTATACGATTGAACATGTTATATTATCATATATACTAAACAAGAAAGAAGCTTCCGATTTTCATATATATACGTGCGCTTGCACGGGTCAGTACGTTTCGTGTTTATCAAATCAAAACTTTCTGTCTGATTTTATAGACTTTATTTGTCAATAAGATAAAGACATTTGTTTAGTTTTTCAAGTTTTTGATATGCCTACTATTCCAAAATATTTACGCGAACCTGTCATTACTGAACAAAAAGAAAAAAGAAATTTCCGCCATGCTTAAGTACAGCTGTAATTTTTGTTTTCGATCCCTAACATATTTAATCAATCCTTTTCCTGTAATAGTAACGGTCTTAATATTTTCCATACAAATGCACCTTAGAATACTCTATTGCGATACATATAAAACTATTTTAATTACACTTTCGTCTCATGTTTCTTTTTTTATTCAGTATACTGTAAATTCCGTTTTTGTGAATTTAATTATCTCCCTTTATGAAACTAAATATATATGAATTCACTGTATCTATATGATCCAATGGGTTTATAAATCTGTCCTTTATATAGCATGTGAGTAGTCATCAATCCTTAACTGGATCCTACTCATATAAAGCTATCACTTCATGCATGTAAATTTATCCACCCTGTCCAGATGTGTTGCATGTAATTCCATAGTATATAAGTCATGGTCGACACCAATTCTATTGGTTTGGCAGAGGCCTTGATATTGTAACTATGGTTTGCATTGTAGCTAGGCGCACTCGCCATAGTCTGGTCTGTACACTGTACATTTATGTCTTGGTTATTCACAAATAATTACCTATCTATATTATCTGCGGAACTGTATTGTTTTCTGTATCATCTATTGCTGGTTGATGGGTGTATTTTTAAAAATGCACTAAAACTTTAAACTTTTGCAACATCCAGAGGGATGCTAACTCGACGAGCAGCTTATCATTGCTTTAAATTAGATACGTTATTCATAGCTACTAAAGAGGCACTCCCAGGGGTTTTGGAAATCTGGGGAACATGGCCAATTATTTTAGAGAGCTGGGGGAACATTAGCCATTACTTTCAGAGATACAGGGATCAAAGGCCTAATTTTAGAGATCTAGGGAAAAAAACGTTTTGGGAACTATAGCAAATACTTTTTGGGATCTGGGGAACAGGGGTTCCCTGGGAGAGCCGCACTAAAACTTCTTCACACTCTATTGTAAACGTCGTTGTTTCGTAGTTGAATTTTCTATATTGCAATCTTGCCGACTATGGTAATCGTTTTTAAAGAGAATATGTTAGGATTTTTTCAAACTTTTAAGATTGGCTTAACTTTTTTATTCCAATATATCATGCCTATTATATACTTACTGGCCCCGTATTGTGAACAGATTATCTATTTAAACGTGCCAAAATTATATTTCCTAACTTGGGCTATGCGCCAACTTTAGAATAAAATAGAATTCCCGTTTGAAATTCAATTAATCACATTCAAGCAGTATATCAGTGCTGTCTATCTATAGAATGAAGATTTCGTTCCAAGTTTACCACTCTAATTAAAATATCGATTTTGTCACGTTTTGTTGGATTTGACATACCAAACCATTCGGATTTTAATTATCAATAGTAATGAGATGATAAATATCCTTTTTAAATTTTTTAAAGATATTTAAAGCGTTTTGTTATATAGATCTATTCCCTTTAAAAGAAAGACCCTATCTATGATGAAGCTTATTATGATGAATTGTATGAAGAAGAATAAAACGAAAAAAAAACTTATTTATTTTTTATTTCGATTGTGAAACAAGTTCTCACATTCGAAATCTTCATGGTGGAACCGGTACTGGAATGCGGATAAGGTGTCTTGCTCAAGGACACCACACATAGCCGTAGGGTGGGGGTGGTGGTGGTGTGTGTGTGGGTGTGTGTGTGGGTGTGTGTGTGTTGTGTGTGTGTGTGTGTGGGGGGGGGGTCGATTCCACGAACAGACATTGTTTGAGATGCAGAAATGAATTCCAAATATACTGTTTTACTTACTTGTTTCCACATGCGTAATATCCGGTCTATGGCCATTAGTCACGTGATAGCCCGGGCCAGTTCCGTAAAGAAGACTGGTGTATGGGAGACCGTCTGATGCGTGGGCAAGACCTCCTTGGCCGTCGTCCACCTTACCTATACACGGTGTGAGTAAAAAAGAGAATACAATGTTATTGGAATTATTAACAAAAGACATCCACAGAATCAAGTGTTTCGCCTATATTAGCGCTCTATCACAAGTCAGGCAATGGGCAATCTAGACAACGAAGTAAGACAAAGGCTTGGTAAGTAACATCAAATAGAGATTCAATACCATATCATGATATTTGTCCGTTTACTTTTTATGAAGGATATTTTTAATGCATTTCAGCGATTCAATCAGGTGTGATACACATATGCAAGTTTTAGGGGCCAAAGCTTATTAATTATCCGTATATAACCATGTCTAGGTCATACAAAATACTGCTGTATTATGTCTCGTAATTTGTTGCTATTTTAGCCGTAGTATACACATTTTGTAATCACTTTAACAAGTTGTTCAAAAATTGTTGGGAATGGTATTGTTTTGGTGAGAATGTCATTCTACAATGTAAGAATTTAAATTTGTGTTCCTGAGATGAATGGAAGTTGATTGAAAACGAGATATTGCGAGATTTTGCGTGAATTCGCGATCTCATCCAGTCACCTTTCTTTCTCTATTTTGGAGGTCTATGTCATCCGAAATATGCTGCATCGGTTTGAATCAAAGTTTGTGTCTTTCTGAGACTTTTTTTCTTAACCCCCCCCCCCCCCCCCCCCCCCCCCCACACACACACACACACACACACACACACACAACAAATTAGAGCTTAATACGAAACATAGGTAAAGGTAAAGATCAAGGTCATCCAAAATTGCTGCATGGTTTTGAGTAGTTGTACCAATTACATAATTATTAACACAATTCCGGAAAATGGGATAAACAGTTGAAATGCAGTGGAGCTAAATAAAAAATGTAATATTTTATGAACAAAGTTCATTACCTGCAGAGGCCAAGGTCAATACCATTAAAAAAGCTAAATAATTTTGATAGTGATACCCATTACACAACAATGACCAAAACTTGTCTCTTGGGAAGATGTAAATAGTCCAGGAGAATAATAGAGAAAATCGACTGAACCGTGCAATAGGGTAGATACAATGTTTTATTGCTGTTTCCTGTTATTTAGGGTGTATTGAATAAGAATCCGCTGTATGTCACCTTGGCATCATTGGGGAAAACATTTTATCAGCCATTATATTACCCCAGCGTACAATCAGTATTTGTAATTTTTTAATAGACTAGGTGCATTTATATAAGTTTATTTATCTATCTAATGAGACATGTTCATACACATGCATGCATGTAATACTGCCTACAGTGTATGCTTTCAAACTGGTGGTTTCTAACAACACATTAGATAATGTATAAGTATATGTAATTAGAAACGGAGTTTTATGTAAACATTGTACATATTATGCTATTCATTCGTAGAGGCCAAGGTCACCCGAAACACTAGGCGCATTATTCTGAGTATACTACCCATAACGCAGAGCTCTACGCACCGAATTATAGTGTTGGCAAAAACAAACAATAACAAAAAAATTAAATAGTAGCATATCGAAATAAGGTGACGTCGCACACCAATCTCCCTCGCAGAGTTATCGTTCATTACACTCATTCACGTAATGTAATGAGTGGAATGTGTTAGAGGTCGCGCACTTGCCTAAGATAGGGTTTCCTCTTGACGCATATCCGGCCATCGTCAACGTATGTGAATGATCAGCCGTCACAACGATCAGTGTTTCTGATTCTTTCGTAAGTTCAACACCCTTCTCAACGGCATCTTGGAACGCAATCGTATCGTACAAGGCGAGTTTTGGTGTACTGGCGTGGTGACCATGATCGATGTTACCACCTTAACATATAATTTTATCGAAATGTTATGTTATTTTGGAAGAATACGAGGGGTGCGATATATGAATTATATACACATCAATGGAAATGGAATTTACTTTAATGCTGAGTCAACATTTTGCTTCAAGAAAATTATCAATTATTAAAAGAGCATTTTTCTTGTAACTTTTTCAACACCCCTCGTATGCAAATAGAAATTTGTCATTCAGAATAAAATGTCTATTAATACATCTTTATGAAGTCTGGAATCAAAGAACATGACGTCAATTGGTTTGTTTGCTGACAAAGATTAAGTATAACGAGATTTAAATTACTGTTTTTGACATTATGTAGAGTTCTATCTAAGCTATATACCACCTTGTCCAACGTATACGTTACATAAACGGCTACTACGCCGCATTTACGGTGATAACTACACACGGTAAACCGGTACTTCCTGTTATTTTTGTGCACGCGGTCGAACACTGAGGTAAGAAAACCCCTTTATTTATTTTCATATTATTATATCGTTTTAAAATCAAAGATATAGCCGATACGAGCGGCATTATATTTATGTTTCAAGCAGACATGTGTTTTTGAATGATAACATGACCGTTTCCTCAAACATTCGAGAAAAGTGACGGATTGAAACTTAGATATAATTCCGCTCGTATCGGCTATATCTTTGATTTAAAAACGAAATAATAATTCGAAAATAAAGGGGTTTCCCACCTCGCTGCCCAACCGCATGCACAAAAATACAGGAAGTAACGGTTTATAGTGTGTAGTTATCACCGAAACTGCGACGTAATAGCCGCTTATGTAACGTATACTTTGGACGGTGTGTATACGGTGTGCAGTTTTACAGTAGAGGAGTGTCTGAAGCATACACTAGAAGTCTAAAACATGCACTAGAAGTATCCAAAGTTTTTTTTATAAGAAAACATGGAATTAACTAACCTTCAACTAACAAGAAAAATCCTTTTGGGTTTTTGCTCAGAATTTTAATGGCCTTGTCTGTCATCTCCTGCAGGGATGGTTCGCCAGCCTTCTCGTAGGTTGGGTCGGTCCTCCGGTAGTCATAGTTCATATGACTATACTCAAATAGTCCTATACATAATAACGAGGGGAAGCAGATCATTGACTGAATAATATGTAAGTGAACAATAGTACCTAGTCTTATAAAAAAACGTTTTATATTATTTGTTAATGATTCAAAACAAATAGTTAAATATTCAACACCTTACTAACCAGAGCACGAATTAGACGACCAATACAATCTTTCAGAGTTTTTGTGAGCCACTCTAAAGCTCATTTTCTTCGTGGAATCAGAAATGAACTTGTGCCTTCTTCAGTGACAAAATACATCCAATAAATCATTCCAAAATATACTACTAAATTGTTCTTTGTCAGAATACCGAAATAGTTAACTAAATTATTTTCAATGCCATAGTATATGACTAAAGAGAATAATCAAATACTTATTTCGGTACAGCACGCATAAAATCAAAATTGCAAAAAAATCTAAGATAGTAATAAATATGTTACCCATTATCGAATCAGTAGTTGCTGGATTCACACTATGGAAATCTGAAGCGTTCCAAACGTAGTGGTACGATCTTCCCATGGAATGCTGACCTTGCTTCCATTCCTGAAATGTTGAATTGTATTCGATAATTAGACATTATTGCCTCATGTGCTGATTAGAAATACACATACAACGTACCATTATGACGTGAGTGTTACTGCCATGTGCACGGTAGCGCAAGTTGCTGTTCACCTGCGTGTAGCTGAATGTAACGAAAACGCAATGGCTTCTGTTTCACCAACAAGTTTCACTTAAATACTTAAGGCTTTGGTCTGTTTACGTAAATATTGTTTCTATGTCAGTGAAACCAAAATGCATTTTTTTCTGAAGCCAGTCTTAAATCATGATCACCCGGCTGCTTTTCTTACATTTAAGTTTTTAAGTATATACGTTTGAACATAAGTTTGTTGGTGAAACAGGAACCAGGTTCAGGCCCTTAAACGTGAAAAAATCGATATGTAATTTGGAGTGGTAAATTTAAAACGAAACCTCCATTCTAAAAATATACATCACTTAAATACTGTTTGACGACCTTCGCATCGATGGAACATTTTTTTACTACGTGTAAACCTGTATAATGGATCAAAATGAAATCAAAATGTAATCACGTCACAAAATATGTTGCTATTTTAAGCGGGAAATCTATTTTAGTCTAACCTATAGGCGCGTAGCCCAAGTTATGAAGGCCCTTTTCAATATGTTATTTTGGCATGTTTAAATAGATATCTTTTTAGCAATACGGGGTCAGTGAGTATATATAGACCTTGGCATGGTATATTGGAAAACATGTTTTAACCAATTTTAAAAAATTGAAAAATCCTGTTATATTCCCTTTAAATGATGGAACATACACATTTGCTTAAAACATAAATTGATATTGCTTGCATTCATAGAAAAAGGCGACCCCCCCCCCCCCCCCCCCCCCCTTGAATATGCACGGAAGTAGCCAGTGACTGGCAGAGCTATGGTGTATTTGGTACTTGTAAATCATCTAGCAGAAAGATATATTTATTTTACAATTTTTCTTTTAATTTATGTTATTCATAATGTATATATATATATATATATATATATATATATATACTGCAAATTCACTACCACAGAGGTGCTTGAAATCAACAACAGCAACAACAAAAACAACGACAACGACAACGACAACGACAGCGACAGCGACAGCGACAGCAGCAGCAGTAGCAGCAGCAGCAGCAGCAACAGCAACAACGACATTAACAACAACAATTATAATAATAACAACGACTAAAACAACAACAACATGATATGACGAGCAGGCGCACTAGTAGCAAAGTAAATAATAGATACCTGGATCAGATCTCTGTTGTCTCTTCTTCCGTAATGAGCATTTGAGCCGTGTTCCGGGTCGGGCTGGTCGTACCTATAGAAGAACCGGCGACCTCCGCCCATGATCACCTGATCATATACAATAATAATGATTTAGGTTAAATATTGATATCTTTATTGTCTGTTCGATAGACGAGATCATTTGAAATTGTATTTTATTATTATGATATGAGAATATGAGAGTTATGAATTCAACTTAAAACTTGACGTACTCTCAATTTTCAAAATTTATAAATGTTTGAGGGCCTTATGGGAGACTGACTGGTTCATACAAGCATTGATACGTTTTACAACAAATAAATAACGTGGCAAAATATATAACAACATGCATGGTACCAATTAGGAATAGAACAATTCTGCTTTTTCAAACCGAGGCCAAAATAAATGTTTCATATGGAGATCAAGTATGCTACAAGAAGTGAGATACAATATTCTAAAAAGAAAGACAATTTTAGTGCTGCCCTTCTTCCTGATTAGCAATCGCAAGTAATGTTACATTAGCAGGTTAAACATAAATATATGTAATAAACAAAAAAATAAGATGAAATTTATTCAGAAATAAACAGGTTTTAACGTAAGATGAATATGCATGAGAAAAGTTCTCTCTTCACTATTGGTGCCAGTAAATATCAAGAATATATCAATATATCAATATTAAAAGTTCAGTAAATTCTACTCATATTCCATTTTATACCTCCATGTTTGGGTAGTCTTCAATGAGCTGTTTCGCTATATCTCGACAGCCGCCGGTTAAATGGCTAGTGGAATGATCTCCCTCCCATCCACGGTCCGCCACGTTTGCGTACAGAGAACCTGGAGTAGCATCTGTAATCCTGGTGACAGTAACGATGCCAACTGACTTTCCTGTTAAAAAAATAAACGACGTAAAACGGACTTCATTTAGTTACATTGCCTGCTCGTTGCATAAGTTATGTGATCTGGCGTCCGTCTGGTGTGCTGGAACAACGCTGACAGTTATAACGCATGTAGATGTTGGTTTGAACATCAAGCGTCAGTTTATGCCATCAAGGGCCAACAGACGACCAGTTGACATAACTTTTTGCTGGGATCATGGAAGGTTAACCAGCAATGAAGCGCACCCATCTCCACAAGTAACTGATAACTCTTCCACTCGAAACAGCGGTGAGAGACGAATAACAATGGGGCGGGAATGTCGTTTATAAATCACCATATATACTGTGACCGAGCGCGAATTCGAACACACGACTCATGCATTGATAGTCAGCCCGGCGACGACTATAGACATAGTTTTAAAGTTTTCTTATATTTGGACCACAGTGAGAGTTATATACGTACTATTATCCTTAAAATCTAAGGTATAATTCATTAAGATGGTTGAAAATATGGAAACATGACTAACCTTCCGCCATAGACCAGTCTAAGATGGATGTAACCTCTGCCCCTTGCTGACTTTGACAATCACCCCTTGTCACCCGGGCGTCAACTCCGAGGACTCCAAGATTGGTCTTCACTCCGCAGTGATAGGCCGTACCGGATGCGGCAGAATCTGTTACCTGAGTGTCCTGACAGTATGTCTGTTAAATAAAGCAAAAACCAATATTAATATCTTAAACTTGTTTTTCTTTTTTGTTTGGAATCTGTTCTAAGGCGTGCACATTTATATATTAGTTTAAATACAATATAATTGTATTTTGTTTGTCCACATATATATCCGTTGCCATAGAACTTTATCTACTTTGTCCATTTATATATATATGTTGCCATAGAACTTTATCTACTTTGTCCATTTATATATATATGTTGCCATAGAACTTTATCTACTTTGTCCATTTATATATATATATATATCCGTTGCCATAGAACTTTATCTACTTTGTCCATTTATATATATATATGTTGCTATAGAACTCAGTCTTCTTGTTACAAATGCAAATGCGCGTACTAAACTGATACAATATCATTTTAAAACATGTTGCATCAAATAAATCAAACTACAATACTATCTCAATTGGAAATAAGTTGTAAAACTTTATGGGTTATCTTGTGAAATATATATGTCTCAAAATTATTTATCAATGTTTTAGCTAAATTGAATATTTGTGTAACAAGATAAAATAGTAAATATGCGATAGCTGATACATATTATATTAAATAGTTAACTAGTTTAATATATTATTTATAAAACATGTTAATGCTTATGTAATATTGTATGTTAATGTGCTTGATGTATCTTTGTATTTATGACATATATATTATCACAAATAAATCGAATCAAATCAAATATCAAGCAAATAAGGAAGGCATGTGAAAAATGAAATCACAAGAAGCTCGGCCAGGAAAATATGGTGGGTGGGGATGCACAACAGCATTTTTCTGTTTTAAAAGGTGCATGGCGATGTTGGCTTTGTGCCACGGAGCGTTGTCATGCAGCAAGCGCACACTGCGAAGACCTGTGATAAAACCATGTTTAATGCAGAATTTGTTCAATATTGTTAGCATATTTCGCTTATGAAAAATACGACTTCCCTCTGGGTATGGTAACTTGAATAGCAGGACCTTTATTTGAACCGAATACGGCATTAATGTCACTTTTAACACCAAGGACTTGTATATAATTCCGCCGAGCCCGATTAGCTCAGTCGGTTACGCGTCTGACTATCAATCCAGGGGTCGTGAGTTCGAATCCCCGCCCGGCAACAGTCTCCGTGATAATTGATATACGACATTGTGTCTCATTATCATTCGTCTCTCACCACTTATTCAAGTGGGAAAGTTATCAGTTACTTGCGGAGATGGGGTGTGCTCGAGTACTGGTTAATCCCAGGAAACAGTGGTTAGGTTAACTGATTGTCTGTTAGCCCTCGATGGCATAAAAATGACGCTAAATATTCAATCAATCAATCAATTGTATATAATTCCGTGTTAAAACTGATGGTTCGTTTTGCAATACACGGTCCTATTGTCCATATCTTGTTGCCTATATATTGTTGTTTACCCTTCGCAGCTCGAAAAAACATTAACCCATCTTTCGCGCAAATATATTCGCGAAATTACGTGAAACTGTTTCTTCAAGATATTTGCTGTTTTGACGCGAAAACGTTTCCAGTCATCAGTAGGCAAATATGGCTTTTCATCTGGCACAGACCATACGCATGTTCAAGCGGCACTTCAGAATGGTACGGGCAGCTCATGTTGACATGTCAACATGCTTAATTATTTGCCTAGTTGTGTATGTGTATCCATTCTTACTATTGAAATTATTAATTTTCTGAAACCAGCGTGTGACCGAGGAATACGAAATATTCTCGTATTTCGTACGTATATTGTGATCGTCTTTTTCCCATTATTACAATACATGTAGTATATACAAACAGATAGTGTGTAACCAGTGATATATATAACTATACTGGACATACAGGCTGTGTGTAACCAGCGACATGTACGGCTACGATGGACAAACAGGCAGGGTTTAACCAGCGACATGTACGGCTATGCTGGACATACAGGCTGTGTGTAACCAGCGACATGTACGGCTATGCTGGACAAACAGGCAGGGTTTAACCAGCGACATGTACGGCTATGCTGGACATACAGGCTGTGTGTAACCAGCGACATGTACGGCTATGCTGGACAAACAGGCAGGGTTTAACCAGCGACATGTACGGCTATGCTGGACATACAGGCTGTGTGTAACCAGTGACATGTACGGCTACGATGGACAACAGGCAGGGTGTAACCAGCGACATGTACGGCTATGCTGGACAAACAGGCAGTGTGTAACCAGCGACATGTACGGCTATGCTGGACAAACATGCAGTGTGTAACTAGTCACATGTATGGCTATGTGTCTAACAAGCTACATGTATGAATATGCTGGACATACAAGCAGTGTGTAACTAGCCACATGTATGACTATCCTGGACAAACAGGTAGTATGTAACCAGCGACATGTATGGCTTTGCCGGACAAACAGGCAGTGTGTAACCAACGACATGTATGGATATGCAGGACAAACAGACAGTGTGTAACCAGCGACGTGTATTCCTATGCAGGACAAACATGCAGGGTGTAACCAGCTACATTTATAATTATATTGGACAAACAGGCAGTGTGTAACCAGTGATTTATATGAATATACTGTAAAAACAGGCAGTGTATAACCAGCTTCATGTATGGCTATGCTGGACAAACAGGCAGGGTTTAAACAGCGACATATATGGCTATGCTGGACAAACATGCAGGGTTTAACCAGCTTCATGTATGGCTATGCTGGACAAACAGGCAGGGTTTAACCAGCGACATATATAACTATGCTGGACAAACATGCAGTGTGTAACCAGCTTCATGTATGGCTATGCTGGAAAAACATGCAGGGTTTAACAAGCGACATGTGTGGCTATACTGGACAAACAGGCAGGGTGTAACCAGCGACATGTATGGCTATGCTGGACAAACATGCAGTGTATAACCATCAACATGTATGGCTATGCTATGCTGGACAAACAGGCAGTATGTAAACAGCCACATGTATGGCTATGCTGGGTAAACAGGCAGGGTGTAACCAGCTATATGTATGGCTATGCTGTACAAATAGCCAGTGTGTAACCAGCGACATGTATGCCTATGCTGTACAATCAGGCAGGGTGTAACCAGCGACATGTATGCCTATGCTGTACAAATAGGCAGAGTGTAACCAGCTAAATGTATGCCTATGCAGGACAAACAGGCAGAGTGTAATCAGCGACATATATGACTTTGCTGTACAAACAGGCAGGTTGTAACCAGCTAAATGTATGTCTGTGCTGTACAAACAGGCAGGTTGTAACCAGCTAAATGTATGACTTTGCTGTACAAACAGGCAGGTTGTAACCAGCTAAATGTATGCCTATGCAGGACAAACAGGCAGAGTGTAATCAGCGACATATATGACTTTGCTGTACAAATAGGCAGGTTGTAACCAGCTAAATGTATGTATGTGCTGTACAAACAGGCAGGTTGTAACCAGCTAAATGTATGCTTATGCAGGACAAACAGGCAGAGTGTAATCAGCGACATATATGACTTTGCTGTACAAACAGGCAGGTTGTAACAAGCTAAATATATGTCTGTGCTGTACAAAAAGGCAGGGTGTAACCAGCTAAATGTATGTCTGTGCTGTACAAACAGGCAGGTTGTAACCAGCTAAATGTATGACTTTGCTGTACAAACAGGCAGGTTGTAACCAGCTAAATGTATGCCTATGCAGGACAAACAGGCAGGTTGTAACCATCAACATGTATGACTTTGTTGTACAAACAGGCAGGTTGTAACCAGTGATATGTATGGCTATGCTGGACAAACAGGCAGGGTGTAACCAGCTAAATGTATGTCTGTGCTGTACAAACAGGCAGGTTGTAACCAGCTAAATGTATGTCTGTGCTGTACAAACAGGCAGGTTGTAACCAGCTAAATGTATGTCTGTGCTGTACAAACAGGCAGGTTGTAACCAGCTAAATGTATGTCTGTGCTGTACAAACAGGCAGGTTGTAACCAGCTAAATGTATGTCTGTGCTGTACAAACAGACAGGTTGTAACCAGCAACATGTATGACTTTGCTGTACAAACAGGCAGGTTGTATCCAGCTAAATGTATGTCTGTGCTGTACAAACAGGCAGGTTGTAACCAGCAACATGTATGACTTCATTGTACAAACAGGCAGGTTGTAACCAGCTAAATGTATGTCTGTGCTGTACAAACAGGCAGGTTGTAACCAGCTAAATGTATGACTTTGCTGTACAAACGGGCAGGTTGTAACCAGTGATATCTATGGCTACGTTTGACAAACAGGCAGGTTGTAACCAGCTATACGTATGGTTATGCTGGACAAACAGGCAGGTTGTAACCAGTGATATGTATGGCTACGTTGGACAAACAGGCAGGTTGTAACCAGTGATATGTATGGCTACGTTGGACAAACAGGCAGGGTGTAACCAGCGACATGTATGACTTTGCTGTACAAACAGGCAGGTTGTAACCAGTGATATGTATGGCTATGCTGGACAAACAGGCAGGGTGTAACGAGTGACATGTATGGCTATGCTGTACAAACAAGCAGGTTGTAACAATCTATATATATGCCTACGCAGGACAAACAGGCAGAGTGTAACCAGCGACATGTATGACTATGCTGTACAAACAGGCAGGTTGTAACAAGCTACATGTATGGTTATGCTGGACAAACAGGCAGGGTGTAACCAGCGACATGTATGACTTTGCTGTACAAACAGGCAGGTTGTAACCAGTGATATGTATGGCTATGCTAGACAAACAGGCAGGGTGTAACCAGCGACATGTATGACTTTGCTGTACAAACAGGCAGGTTGTAACCAGTGATATGTATGGTTATGCTGGACAAACAGGCAGGGTGTAACCAGCGAAATGTATGTCTAGTATGTCTATGCTGTACAAACAGGCAGGTTGTAACCAGTGATATGTATGGTTATGCTGGACAAACAGGCAGGTTGTAACCAGCGACATGTATGACTTTGCTGTACAAACAGGCAGGTTGTAACCAGTGATATGTATGGCTATGCTGGACAAACAGGCAGGATGTAACCAGCGACATGTATGGCTATGCTGGACAATTAGGCAGGTTGTTACCAGCTATTTGTATATCTAAGGATGACAAACAGGCAGGGTGTAACCAGCAACATGACTGACTTTGCTGTACAAACTGGCAGGTTGTAACTAGTGATATGTATGGATATGCTGGACAAACAGGCAGGGTGTAACCAGCGACATGTATGGCTATGCTGGACAAACAGGCAGGTTTTTACCAGCTATTTGTATACCTAAGGGTGACAAACAGGCAGGGTGTTACCAGCGACATGTATGGCTATGCTGGACAAACAGGCAGGTTGTAACCAGCGACATGTATGCCTATGCAGGACAAACATGCAGGTTGTAACCAGCGACATGTATGCCTATGGAGGACAAACAGGCAGGGTGCAACCAGCGACATGTATCCTATGCAGGACAAACAGACAGTGTGTAACCAGCGACATGTATGCCTATGCAGGACAAACATGCAGGTTGTAACCAGCGACATGTATGCCTATGCAGGACAAACAGAAAGTGTGTAACCAGCTACATGTATGCCTATGCAGGACAAACAGGCAGGGTGTAACCAGCGACATGTATGGCTATGCTGTACAAACAGGCAGGTTGTAACCAGCGACACGTATGCCTATGCAGGACAAACAGAAAGTGTGTAACCAGCGACAAGTATGCCTATGGAGGACAAACAGGCAGGTTGTAACCAGCTACATGTATGCCTATGCAGGACAAACAGACAGTGTGTAACCAGCGACATGTATGCCTATGCAGGACAAACAGAAAGTGTGTAACCAGCGACATGTATGCCTATGCAGGACAAACAGAAAGGGTGTAACCAGCGACATGTATGCCTATGCTGTACAAACAGGCAGAGTTTAACCAGCGACATGTATGCCTATGCAGGTCAAACAGGCAAGGTGTTACCAGCAACATGTATGCCTATGCAGGACAAACAGGCAGTGTGTAACCAGCAACATGTATGCCTATGCAGGACAAACAGGCAGTTTGTAACCAGCAACATGTATGCCTATGCAGGACAAACAGGCAAGGTGTTACCAGCGACATGTATGCCTATGCAGAACAAACAGGCAGTGTGTAACCAGCGACATGTATGCCTATGCAGGACAAACAGGCAGTGTGTAACCAGCGATATGTATGCCTATGCAGGACAAACAGGCAAGGTGTTACCAGCGACATGTATGGCTATGCAGGACAAACAGACAGTGTGTAACCAGCAGCATGTATGCCTTTGCAGGACAAACAGGCAGGTTGTAACCAGCGACACGTATGCCTATGCAGGACAAACAGACAGTGTGTAACCAGCGACATGTATGCCTATGCAGGACAAACAGGCAGGTTATTACCAGCGACATGTATGCCTATGGAGGACAAACATAAAGGTTGTAACCAGCGACATGTATGGCTGTGCTGTACAAACAGGCAGAATGTAACCAGCGACATGTATGGCTTTGCTGGACAAAACAGGCAGGGTGTTACCAGCGACACGTGTGACTATGCTGGACAAAACAGGCAGGTTGTAACCAGCGACATGTATGGCTGTGCTGTACAAACAGGCAGAATGTAACCAGCGACATGTATTTCTTTGCTGGACAAAACAGGCAGGTTGTAACCAGCGACATGTGTGGCTTTGCTTGACAAAACAGGCAGGGTGTAACCAGCGACATGTGAGGCTGTGCTGTACAAACAGGCAGTGTGTAACCAGCTACATGTTTGGCTATGCTGGACAAACAGGCAGTGTGTAACCAGCAACATGTGTGGCTGTACTGGACAAATGGACAGTGTGTAACCAGCGACATGTGTGACTGTGCTGAACAAACAGGAAGTGTGTAACCAGCTATGTGTGACTGTGCTGGACAAACAGGCAGTGTGTAACCAGCTACATGTGTGGCTATGCTGGACAAACAGACAGTGTGTAACCAGCGACATGTGTGGCTATACTGTACAAACAAGCATGGTGTAACCATCTACATGTGTGGCTGTGCTGGACAAACAGACAGTGTGTAACGATCTACATGTGTGGCTGTGCTGGACAAGCAGACAGTGTGTAACCAGCGACATGTGTGGCTATGCTGGACAAACAGGCAGTGTGTAACCCACGACATGGGTGGCTGTGCTGGACAAACAGGCAGTGTGTAACCAGCAACGTGTGTGGCTGTGCTGAACAAACATGCAGTGTGTAACCAGCGACATGTGAAGCTATGCTGGACAAACAGACAGTGTGTAACCAGCGACATGTATGGCTATGCTGGACAAACAGGCAGTGTGTAACAAGCTACATGTATGGCTATGCTGGACAAACAGGCAGTGTGTAACCAGCGACATGTGTGGCTGTGCTGAACAAACAGACAGAGTGTAACCAGCTACATATATGGCTATTCTGGACAAACAGACAGTGTGTAACCATCTACATGTATGGCTATGCTGGACAAACAGACAGTGTGTAAACATCTACATGTATGGCTATGCTGGACAAACAGACAGTGTGTAACCATCTATGTGTATGGCTATGCTGGTTAAATGGACAGTGTGTAACCAGCTACATGTGTGGCTATGCTGGACAAACAGACAGTGTGTAACCATCTACATGTATGGCTATGCTGGACAAACAGACGGTGTGTAACCAGTGACATGTATGGCTATGCTGGACAAACAGACAGTGTGTAACCATCTACATGTATGGCTATGCTGGACAAACAGACAGTGTGTAAACATCTACATGTATGGTTATGCTGGACAAACAGACAGTGTGTAACCATCTACGTGTATGGCTATGCTGGTCGAATGGACAGTGTGTAACCAGCGACATGTATGGCTATGCTGGACAAACAGACAGTGTTTAACTAGCTACATGTATGGCTATGCTGGTCAAATTGACAGTGTGTAACCAGCGACATGTGTGGCTATGCTGGACAAACAGGCAGTGTGTAACCAGCGACATGTATGGCTATGCTGGACAAACAGACAATGTGTAACCAGCTACATGTATGGCTATGCTGGACAAACAGACAGTGTATAACCAGCTACATGTGTGGCTGTGCTGGACAAACAGGCAGTGTGTAACCAGCGACATGTATGGCTATGCTGGTCAAATGGACAGTGTGTAACCAGCGACATGTGTGGCTATGCTGGACAAACAGGCAGTGTGTAACCAGCGACATGTATGGCTATGCTGGTCAAATGGACAGTGTGTAACCAGCAACATGTGTGGCTATGCTGGACAAACAGGCAGTGTGTAACAAGCTACATATATGGCTATGCTGGACAAACAGACAGTGTGTAACCAGCGACATGTGTGGCTGTGCTGAACAAACAGACAGAGTGTAACCAGCTACATATATGGCTATTCTGGACAAACAGACAGTGTGTAACCATCTACATGTATGGCTATGCTGGACAAACAGACAGTGTGTAAACATCTACATGTATGGCTATGCTGGACAAACAGACAGTGTGTAACCATCTATGTGTATGGCTATGCTGGTTAAATGGACAGTGTGTAACCAGCGACATGTGTGGCTATGCTGGACAAACAGACAGTGTGTAACCATTTACATGTATTGCTATGCTGGACAAACAGACAGTGTGTAACCAGCGACATGTATGGCTATGCTGGACAAACAGACAGTGTGTAACCATCTACATGTATGGCTATGCTGAACAAACAGACAGTGTGTAAATATCTACATGTATGGCTATGCTGGACAAACAGACAGTGTGTAACCAGCTACGTGTATGGCTATGCTGGTCAAATGGACAGTGTGTAACCTGCGACATGTATGGCTATGCTGGACAAACAGACAGTGTGTAACTAGCTACATGTATGGCTATGCTGGTCAAATGGACAGTGTGTAACCAGCGACATGTGTGGCTATGCTGGACAAACAGGCAGTGTGTAACCAGCGACATGTATGGCTATGCTGGACAAACAGACAGTGTGTAACCAGCTACATGTATGGCTATGCTGGACAAGCAGACAGTGTATAACCAGCTACATGTGTGGCTGTGCTGGACAAACAGGCAGTGTGTAACCAGCGACATGTATGGCTATGCTGGTCAAATGGATAGTGTGTAACCAGCGACATGTGTGGCTATGCTTGACAAACAGGCAGTGTGTAACCAGCGACATGTATGGCTATGCTGGTCAAATGGACAGTGTGTAACCAGCGACATGTGTGGCAATGCTGGACAAACAGGCAGTGTGTAACCAGCTACATGTGTGGCTATGCTGGACAAACAGACAGTGTGTAACCAGCGATATGTGTGGCTGTGCTTGACAACAGACAGTGTATAACAAGCGACATGTATGGCTATGCTGGATAAACAGGCAGTGTGTAACCAGCTACGTGTATGGCTATGCTGGACAAATAGACAGTGTATAACCAGCTACATGTGTGGCTGTGCTGGACAAACAGACAGTGTATAACCAGCGACATATGTGGCTGTGCAGGACAAACAGACAGTATGTAAACAACTACATGTGTGGCTGTGCTGGATAAACAGACAGTGTGTAACCAGCTACATGTATGGCTATGCTGGACAAACTGGCAGTGTGTAACCAGCTACATGTATGGCTATGCTGAACAAACAGACAGTGTGTAACCAGCTACATCTGTGGCTATGCTGGACAAACAGGCAGTGTGTAACCAGCTACATGTGGGGCTGTGCTGGACAAACAGACAGTGTATAACCAGCGACATGTGTGGCTGTGCTGGACAAACAGCCATTGTGTAACCAGCTACATGTGTGGCTGTGCTGGACAAACAGACAGTGTGTAACCAGCTACATGTGTGGCTGTGCTGGACAAAAAGACAGTGTGTAATCATCTATATGTATGGCTATGCTGGACAAACAGACAGTGTGTAACCTGCTGCATATATGGATATGCTGGACAAACAGACAGTGTGTAACCATCTACATGTATGGCTATGCTGGACAAACAGTCAGTGTGTTACCAGCGACATGTATGGCTGTGTTGGATAAACAGACAATGTGTAACCAGCGAAATCTGTGGCTATTCTGGACAAACAGGCAGTGTGTAACCAGCTACATGTATGGCTATGCTGGACAAACAGACAGTGTGTAACCAGCGACATGTGTGGCTATGCTGGACAAACAGACAGTGTGTAACCAGCTGCATATATGGCTATGCTGGACAAATAGACAGTGTATAACCAGCTACATGATCGGCTATGCTGGACTAACAGACAGTGTGTAACCAGCTACATGTGTGGCTATGCTGGACAAACAGGCAGTGTGTAACCAGCTGCATATATGGCTATGCTGGACAAACAGACAGTGTGTAACCAGCGACATGTAAGGCTATGCTGGACAAACAGACAGTGTGTAACCAGCGACATTTGTGGCTATGCTTGACAAACAGGCAGTGTGTAACCAGCTACATGTATGGGTATGCTGGACAAACAGACAGTGTGTTACCAGCGACATGTGTGGCTATGCTTGACAAACGGGCAGTTTGTAACCAGTTGCATATATGGCTTTGCTGGACAAACAGACAGTGTATAACCAGCTACATGTGTGGCTATGCTGGACAAACAGACAGTGTGTAACCAGCTACATGTGTTGTTATGCTGGACAAACAGGCAGTGTGTAACCAGCTGCATATATGGCTATGCTTGACAAACAGACAGTGTGTAACCAGCTGCATGTATGGCTACGCTGGACAAACAGGCAGTGTGTAACCAGCTACATGTGTGGCTATGCTGGACAAACAGGCATTGTGTAACCAGCTACATGTGTGGCTATGCTTGACAAACATACAGTGTATAACCAGCTGCATATATGGCTATGCTGGACAAAGAGACAGTGTGTAACCGGCTGCATATATGGCTATGATGCACAACCAGACAGTGTGTAACCAGCTACATATGTGGCTATGCTTGACAAACAGACAGTGTATAACCAGCTACATGTATGGCTATGCTGGACAAACAGGCAGTGTGAAACCAGCTACATGTGTGGCTATGCTGGACAAACAGACAGTGTGTAACCAGCTTCATGTGTGGCTATGCTGGACTAACAGACAGTGTGTAACCAGCTACATGTGTGGCTGTGCTGGACAAACAGGCAGTGTGTAACCAGCTACATGTGTGGCTGTGCTGGACAAACAGACAGTGTATAACCAGCTACATGTATGGCTATGCTGGACAAACAGGCAGTGGCTTTGCTGGACAAACAGACATTGTGTAACCATCTACATGTGTGGCTATGTTGGACAACAGACAGTGCGTAACCAGCGACATGTATGGCTATACTGGACAAACAGGCAGTGTGTAACCAGCTACATGTGTGGCTATGCTGGACTAACAGGCAGTGTATAACCAGCTACATGCGTGGCTATTATGGACAACAGACAGTGTGTGACCAGCTGTATATATGGCTATGCTGGACAAACAGACAATGTGTAACCAGCTACATGTGTGGCTATGCTGGACAA
Organism: Panopea generosa; assembly: GCA_029582155.1. Classification (NCBI taxonomy): domain Eukaryota; kingdom Metazoa; phylum Mollusca; class Bivalvia; order Adapedonta; family Hiatellidae; genus Panopea; species Panopea generosa. The sequence goes on along the minus strand of CM055901.1, from coordinate 70,836,858 downwards.
ACAGACAGTGTATAACCAGCTACATGTATGGCTATGTTGGACAAACTGGCAGTGTGTAACCAGCTACATGTGTGGCTATGCTGAACAAACAGACATTGTGTAACCAGCTATATGTGTGGCTCTGCTGGACAAACAGACGGTGTGTAACCAGCGACATGTGTGGCTGTGCTGGACAAACAGACAGTGTGTAACCAGCGACATGTGTGGCTGTGCTGAACACACAGGCAGTGTGTAACCAGCTACATGTGTGGCTATGCTGGACAAACAGGCAGGTTGTAACCAGCGACATGTGTGGCTGTGCTGGACAAACATACAGTGTGTAACCAGCTACATGTGTGGCTATGCTGGACAAACAGACAGTGTGTAACTAGCTGCATATATGCCTGTGCTGGACAGATCAGCAGCAACACTTGAACATCTTTTGAACATTATTTTCTGGAATACTAAATGTGTATTTTCAGTGTTAATAGATTATTTAAGCTTGTCTTTGGCTGTATATAGACATGGTGTCAGAAAACTGTGATTGTATACTGTTTAATTCATTTTTTTCTGTTTTCATAAACATTTACAGAATGTGGAATCGTGCACAAATCGAATTCATTCCTAAATTATCTTTTTATACGATTTGTGAATGTTTTCTCTTCACATGCTTGTCACGCAAGAAAAATGAATTTAATCTTGATAACTTCAATGATGACGACAAAAAAATAAATTTTAATTTGAGACAATCATTCAAACACTACTAGCATGTCAATAATCGCAGAAAAAACAGCGCACAGGACTTGATAACAAATGTACTCAACTAATATATTACAAGTGCCGAATATTTTTAGCAGTAACTTCTGATAAATGTAAAATGTGGTGATAACATTTTCAGCATTTATTTAAATATAGATATTTGACACATATGCTGGTGAGGAAGTGGGGTCTGGGAAGTTGAACAAGTATGACTAAAATGAAAGAAAGAAATACAAAGGAACTATTGAATTGACCCTCAAACGTTGATGTACTTATTTTCTTCCATCCTTATCAATACAAGTCTGCCACAAGGTTATTATATGAAAAGATTAGTCTTAAAAGTCTCAACGATAATGAGATTAATAATTATATTGGTATGCGGTTTGTTCCTATGTTATTATATCTGCGTTATTTCACTTAATTGATCTTCAAACCCATTTGCCACAATAGTGTCAGGGTCGAGTTGCACTACATCAAATACTGGTATCATTGCATGGCATGGTTCTGGGCTTGCTTTATTGCGACCACAATTATAAGCGGTTTCGGTGTACTGTCACTGCATTTAAATCGGATTGCATTTTATTAAGAACATGTTCTGCTTTTTTTCCCCTATGAAGTCTGTTAACAATTAATGTTTTATCATCAAAAAATAAATGAAATACATGTGATTTATAATCAAAGAAAAGGAACATTTATGCAAAATTATTTGTAATATAATTATAGTATATACCGGTATTTTTAAATATAGAATTACATAGTTAATTAGGCGTTTACCTTTGATAGACCTGTAATGGGGAATTTTTCGAAGCTCATGACAGTTTCTTCACCTGTTTTGTTGGCTAATTGTCCCTTGAGGATTCTGGCAGCCGTTATAGTGGAAGTACTCATGCCATCGCCAAGAAATATGATCACATTCTTGGCCACTCCTATTTGTCTTTGTTCTGCGTTTTTCTTCAAGATTGTTTGCTTTGCATGGTCTCTCCAGTACTGTGGGGCTGGAATTAATCAAGTTCAGTACCAATGTCTTATACGCATATATATATTCCGTTGTTGTGAATTTAATTATCTCCCTTTATGAAATAAAATATGTATGAATTCACTGTATCTCTATGACCCAACGGGTTTATAAATCTGTCCTTTTTATAGCATGTGAGTAGTCATGAATCCTTAACTGTATCCTGCTCACATGAAGCTATCAGTTCGTGAATGTAAATTGTCCGTCCAGTTGCATGTAAATCCATAGTATATAAGTCATTGTCGACACCAAAATCATTGGTTTGGCAGAGGCCTTGATATTGTGTCTATGGTTTTCATTTTAGCTAGGCGCGCTCGCCGTAGTCTGGTATGTACATTTATGTCTTGGTTATTCACAAATGATGATCTCAATATATATATATATCCACCGCACTCCACAGCGTTGTCTAGTGGTAGATCGTCCGCCTCGCAAGTGGAAGGCCGTGGGTTCGGCGGGTCATGCCACTGATATAAAAAATGGTACTAGAAGCTTCCTCGCTTGGTACTCAGTATTTACAGGAAAAGTAAAGGTCTGTATTGCCCAAAGTCAGTATGATGTGACTTGGTGGGATATCATACCAGGTGTCACTTTCCAAACTCGTATTTACGAAATATTAATAAATCCAGGTAACCGATTATAACTTTTATTGAATGTTTGCATAATATGATACCTTTCAACCATTCACCTGAATAATGCCATTTACAAAAAATACTACGAGACGACATTAAGGTTCAGCAGACATATTAAAATAAATATATTAAAATAATCTATTTTCATATTTGCACCATATACATTAAAGAATATCAGAATTGGTTTTTAGATAAATATAACCAAATTGCGTCATCCCTTTAATATGTACCGGCGTTTTAATCCTTATCTCGTGACCAGACAGTATATATCTATAGACAACGAGCACGAGTGCATCAAAGATAACGATTCATGTCGCCCCATTTGTATGACAACACATATCACGTTTGGAATGTATGATAATCGTTTCATTCCATGTACAGTGGAACCTGTATAAGCGGCCACCTTTACTGAGCAGCTCGATTTTTTTTTTTCTCATTACTATGCTTTCAAAGCAAATTAACCTGTATTGAACAACAACCTGTTTAAAAAGCCCACTTCTATGTTCATTCCATTAACTGGCTACTAAAGACTGGTGACTGTAGTAAAAATTCCATTTAAACAAAACAAGCGTTCAAGTTAGTGCATGCCAAGTTGTTATTGCATTTTCAGGAAAAAATGTTGGTGGCCAAAATTGGCTGAAAATTTAATGAAAAGTATTAAAAGCACTCTTCAGACTTGTATTTATCGAATTTTTACGGGTTGTTTGTATGATCGTATTTGTAAGACATTTGACCATATACGCCCATCACCTCAAATCTTTACTAGCCGAACTTTATGACATTTATGACCATGCTATATATATATTCGTTTATTAGAGTCTCATCATAGTATATACAATAATGAACATAATATTTAAAATACAATTTACACAGATATTACATACTTTGTCATTCTCTACAGAATTGTAAGAAACACCTCGGCTAGTGACGTCGTGGTCAAGGTTTGCAGTCCTAATTACCACCAAAATAATCATACGCGACAAATACTACTTTTTCCCTCGAATTTCATTTTTTTTTCATTTATTTATATATACAACAAAATATATATAATTATTTTCCTTCTAAATTGAGCTGAAGTACGTTGACAACCCTTTTATTATTTAACCGCTTGGACTTCCTATTTTTTTCATTTTCAAAAAAAAAAAAACAACAACCCAGGAACCGTGCGCTACTAATTAATTTTATCTCGATTACGATAAAAGCTCAGAGCTCTCGAATAGATTTTGTAGCATGTTTTTCATTCATTGTGTTATATACGATGGATTGATTATAGATTTGAGAAAAAATGTGAAAAAAAAACTTGAGAAAAAGATAGAGGCGGTTGGGAACTTACCATGGTCAGTTACTCCTACCTGTGTATAGGGGTTGATAGGGGGAGCCGTATCATAAGTTTATTAAAGTTTATCATGCGTTCATAAGTTTATTAAAGTTAATCATGCGTTCATACGTTTATTAAAGTTAATCATACGTTCATAAGTTTATTAAAGATAACCATGCGTTCATAAGTTTATTAAAGTTAATCATGCGTTCATACGTTTATTAAACTTCATCATGCGTTCATAAGTTTTTTAAAGTTTATCAAGCGTTCATAAGTTTATTTAAGATTATCATGCATTCATACGTTTATTAAAGTTTATCATGCGTTCATATGTTTATAAAAGGTTATCATGCGTTCATACGTTTATTAAAGTTAATCATACGTTCATAAGTTTATTAAAGATTATCATGCGTTCATAAGTTTATTAAAGTTAATCATGCGTTCATACGTTTATTAAAGTTTATCATGCGTTCATAAGTGTTTTAAAGTTTATCAAGCGTTCATAAGTTTATTTAAGATTATCATGCATTCATACGTTAATTAAAGTTTATCATGCGTTCATATGTTTATTAAAGTTAATCATACGTTCATAAGTTTATTAAGATTATCATGCGTTCATAAGTTTATTAAAGTTAATCATGCGTTCATACGTTTATTAAAGTTTATCATGCGTTCATAAGTTTTTTAAAGTTTATCATGCGTTCATACGTTTATTTAAGATTATCATGCATTCATACGTTTATTAAAGTTTAGCATGCGTTCATACGTTTATTAAAGTTAATCAAGCGTTCATAAGTTTATTAAAGTTAGTCATGCGTTCATAAGTTTATTAAAGTTTATCATGCGTTCATAAGTTTATTTAAGTTTATCATGCATTCATACGTTTATTAAAGATTATCATGCGTTCATAAGTTTATTAAAGTTAATCATGCGTTCATAAGTTTATTAAAGATTATCAAGCATTCATACGTTTATTAAAGTTTATCAAGAATGCATACGTTTATTAAAGTTAATCATGCATTCATAAGTTTATTAAAGTTTATCATGCGTTCATATGTTTATTAAAGTTTATCATGCGTTCATAAGTTTATTTAAGTTTATCATGCGTTCATAAGTTTATTTAAGATTATCATGCGTTTCTTACGTTTATTAAAGTTAATCATGCGTTCATACGTTTATTAAAGTTTATCATGCGTTCATAAGTTTATTTAAGTTTATCATGCATTCATACGTTTATAAAAGTTTATCATGCGTTCATAAGTTTATTAAAGTTAATCATGCGTTCATAAGTTTATTAAAGATTATCAAGCATTCATACGTTTATTAAAGTTTATCATGCATTCATACGTTTATTAAAGTTTATCAAGAATGCATACGTTTATTAAAGTTTATCATGCATTCATAAGTTTATTAAAGTTTATCATGCGTTCATATGTTTATTAAAGTTTATCATGCTTTCATAACTTTATTAAAGTTTATCATGCGTTCATATGTTTATTAAAGTTTATCATGCTTTCATAACTTTATTTAAGAGAGTGGACGCTTTTGACCACATATGCCACCTAATGATTAATGTTAAAGCACAGAACAATGCTGTTTGGTTGACATGTACATATATATATATATATATCTTCTTCTTTTCTATCTTTCCACTATTATATCAAATCACTGTTTATCCTATGCCTGGTCAATGCATTAATCATTTCGCACTTCTTTATTCATTCTTCTCGGTGTTTGTTGTGTACACGTATAGTGTATACTATTCAGAGAATATGTTTGTTTTTGTTTATATAAGTATAACTTTCTAATAACATTTTAGCCATGCATTGATACTATGTAATATGGCATTTAGCAAAGAGTCGTAACTAACGTTAAGATCCGACCTAATTGTATATTTATGGCAAAATAAAATATGTTTAAACTATGGGAACCCATACGGACATTAATTAAAACCCGGTTATCAGTATTGGAAATGATCGTGTGTATTGGTTGTTTGGTTCCCCTGGGAAATAACAGCCCTCTACATTATGAAGGTTCCTAGCTAAGTACAACTGCACTATTGACCAAGACTAGTACAAAAGTGACTATGACCTTTCAGTGAGTTATACATAGAGCGCCCACATAACACATAGCACTGACGTCTTACGATGAACGCGAGGTATGGAGGTATGGTATTGACTTTGGATATTTTTTTTAATATCCAGACTAAAAAATCTGGGATTTTACAAATAATCAACAAATAACAAGCAATCCCAAAATTCATCAAGACATTTTTATTTATTAGATCTATTCCCTCAAAAAATGACTTGATATATGCAAATTTCATACAATGCGCGTTCTTGTTTATAGATTCACATGAATCTAAATTGTACAACTGTGTAATATAAGTCTTAAAATCAAATCTTTGAGATTGAAATTCAAAACATTTAATAAATGTTAGACAAAGCATTCATCAACGTCTATCTGATAACAAATTGTGACGATTTGCTAATTATTAGTGGAACGTTAGATTATTGATGTTTTCAAAGGCAGACAAATACAGTAATCGTTCATACTAAGTCATATTTAGTATCTATCCCGAACGCATTATAATTTAAAAAAACAAAAAACGTTCAATTGAATAAGCTTAATGTTTAATTATTTATTCCTATTTCTTGATTCTAAATGATTAGCTCAAACACTCATGCCAAAAGTAGCAAAATGCCTGGCTCTAAATACTTAATTATCATTTGTATACAATTTGTATACTGTTTTATTCTTAATTTTTATTTTTTAGTTCTAAATGATACATTTGTCATGCGAAATGAATGGGATAATTCTTTACTTCTATTTAATGGTAATGGCAGTGGTAGTGGTAGTTGTGATTGTAGTGGTAGTGATTGTGACACTGTTTATGATAGTGGAAGTAGTGGTGATAGTGTTTATGATGATGGTAATGGCATCGGTAGGTGTAGTGGTAGTGACAGTGACATCGATAGTGCCAGTTGTTATTGTAGTTGTTCTGATAGTAGTAGTGGTTGTGGTTATGGAAATGCTAATAGAATTGTAAATGGTATTTGTAGTAGTAATTGTAGTGGTAGCGGTAATGGTAGTGGTAGTAGTGGTAGGTGTGATTGTAGTGGTAATGGTTATGGTGGTAGGTTATGGCTAAAATTCAATAAGTATAAGGAATTTATAAGTAGTAGAAGAAAAAGAAACATTTTTATTTAGAATATAAAAAATTAATCTTCCAATTTGCACTGTAAATTCACAAAGTAAAACAAAATAAATATTATGTAAGAGTTTACAGGCGCATTCATTGATATGACTGCAGAGCCAAAACAGCAACGGAAATCCACGAAGTCCCAGATTTTATTTCTTCGCAAACTGAATATTTACCTCTTCTTTTTAGTGGAAATATGTCACCATGTATCTATTTAAATCTCCTTAAAGCGCGTGGTCCAGTGGTAGAGCACCGAACCCAGGATCGGAAGGTCGTAGATTCGATCCTCCCCACAGCCATGTGTCGTGTCCTTGAGCAAGACACTTTTCCTACATGTACTTAGTACTGGTTATACTCAGGAAGACTTTGGGCGTGGTTTGTATAAGTTGCAAGAACTTGTTTCGCAATGAAGTAATATAAACAAGCTATAAACATTAAATCTGCATGTGTTGTATCTATGTGGAAAATATTCACATTACAAAACATCACTCCCATCTATAAAAACAGGATGTTTTATCTGTAAAAAACAGGATGTGTTATCTATAACAGGATGTTTTATCTGTAAAAACAGGATGTTTTATCTGTAAAAACAGGATGTTTTATCTATAACAGGATGTTTTATCTGTAAAAATAAGATGTTTTATCTATAACAGGATGTTTTAATTGGATCCGTTCCTAAAATATTCTGGGAATTTGATTAAAAAAACAGATAAGCTTGATGACATTGCAATGCACATTTAAGTATCACGCACCCATGCACGCACATGCCTGTCATGATTTACAATAATATATCATGGAATCATGGCAGCATTGCATGTATATGCTGAAAATAACAATACGTATATGATAAATGTAAATACGACAAAAAAAACGCATATATCATACGTATTTATAGTATGTATGTTTTGTTATCTAAACTAATATGAATAAACTCCACGTCCACACAGCTCGAATATCTAAGCGGGACTTTCAGAAAGTCGTTTATATCCATGTATGCATCAGTAAGATATATTAGCTTTAATTATTGATGCATTAATTTAATATAAACTTTACTACTACAATCATGTTTTGATTATCCGTCTAATATTACAAAGTGTAACATATCAGTCGGCTAATATATTGTCCTGGACACTGGCTCGACCTCAAATTAGCACACAGCACGCAACCATTTTAGGGAGCCAGATATTAAACGTGTTGGATGTTTAACGGTGCTGAACGCACTCCAGTTTCTAAAATGTTAATGGGATTTGAAAAAAAAAATCAGATAAGATTGGTGACATTGCAATATACATTCAAGTATGTTGCACCACCCAACAAAAAATAAAATTAGATATAGTATCGAGATGTAGTAAGGCCGAAATAAAGATATCAACATTCGTCCTATTAAAACTGTTGTTCATGTTATAAAACATGTTTCTGGTGAATTTTAGCAAAAATGAGTAAAAATGAAAATGACATAATTCTAATAAATGTTAAGACATTTGTTTTAGATTTTCCTGAAAACGTTTAAGATAGAAGGCATGTACTATCAGTTTTAATATATCGGATAGGAATGGGAGTGAGGACAACACCAATTTATACAGAGTAGGTTTTGGGCAACCAAATTTGTTTTTCCTTCCCGGTCTAGTTTCAAATCCACTTATTATATCAACCACTCCCCGTTTGTTTTTTTAAATCGCAAGGAACAAAGACTTCTCTTATTGCTGTGTCTTTCTATTTCATTTTTTCAACACAGTACAACATGTTTCAAATATTGTATTCACAGCATGCATAATATAGCTTATAACAAAACGTCGCGAAACTCATCGGATGCAAAGAAAATTCCGAACCGTTACTTATATATGTATACGAACTCCGTCTGCGACAACAGCGTCCACATAGGTTCAGATTCATAGCTTGTGGTTATGTTGTACTAGGGAATACTACAGTAATACAGTCTTATAATGTATTTAGTTTTAAAATGCAACACCAAGGATATAAAATATAGTGCCTCAAAATTGTTTCGTACCTTGCCCGAAAAACAGAGAGGATGTCTCCTCGGCCTCAGAGAAGCTACGGGCCTGAAGAAGATCAACTTAACCTGATAAGAAAATCCCATAGAGGAGGGCAATAACTACAGTTGCTAGAACTTGTGGTCCAACCTGTTTGCTATGTGAATAATGCAAGAAAATATTTTAAACCAAAACCAAAATCCCATATAACTTCTAACCTACACATAATGCATTTTACTAAAATGCAATGACCTCTATATATAAAAGTTGTATGAAATAATATACTAATATCTACAAAGTTTGGGTGTAAAAAAACGTATTTAAAAAGTAGCACATTTTTGTGATGACGGCCATTATCGAGGATCTATCATTATGAGATCAATGATGGGGGTGGTGTGGGGGTAGGGGGGATATATCATGGGTTCATCCATGTGGAACAGGAAAATCTCATCCTCTGGGTCAAAAAAAAAACATGCAAGGGACGAGGCTCTGCATGTAATTGAGACACTGTGTCCTCATGGATACTGATGGATTCTTATATTCTCATAAATATATGTGGAGTAATTACTGTTCTTTGCAACAGCGTTTTTGACCTAAAACAAATATTATTATCTTTCTATAATTCAGTATATCTTTTATATTTTTTATCACAGCAAAATAAAGATGCACTTGCAGAAATATATTTATAACGTGTAATGTTGTGCATGTTATCCCAAACTTAAAATTCTCATCACGTGGTATTTCCAAGAAAAGCTAGTGTAAAAAGTAATGCGACGTGTACATCTTGTTAAGTTATGAAAATTTTGTGCAAAAAAAAAAACAACATTAGAAAAGTACAATTTCTTTCATTTTATGAGGCAATACCCTTAAACAGAAAGAACGTTCTCTAAATTGTACAAACAGAAAAAATACCATTAGTCACTGGTACAAAACATAAAAAATACTCACTTTCTCCATTCCCGGAAAATTTAACAGCTGCATACCCGTTGTAAAAAACAGTGAACACCGAAAAAATAAGGACATATAATTTCATGACGTCCGTATTGAAGGATGTCTCGTGGCAAAGGCAGTGAAAGTGCGTTTGCTTATCAATTTAGTATCATCTAAACTCTTATCTCTTGTCACTCCACTTTAGTGTAGGTCTCCTGTTACACAGTGCACAGTATTAACGGCTCTGACGTATGAGGCGTAATCTGACGAGCGCGCATAAATGACTTCAGTGACAAAGTATGCCATATTATAGCTATGTCTGTTAAACAATTTACTCAGAGTTCTGACACATGTGTTGGTAAAATACATCTTTAATATTCAATTAAGTCTTAAACTAAGTGAATCACTGACCATACAGTGTAATAAATGATTTCGCTTGGACTTTAAACCCTAACATCGATAAAAATACGACATATTTTTAGAATGACATTCAAGTCTCTCAGATGTATTATTAGGAAGAATATGTCATATAAATTAAGTAGATTTTATCCAACTGTTTGTGGGTGTTGTGCGACACATGATTGTTATATACAAACAATAAAACAAACAATCAAAAGTCGATATGTTTTCACATTTGGCTTTTACCAAACTAATATGTATTCGTCTATAACAGTAAATTTCCAAAACGTAACTGTGTATGAAAAACATCTGCTCAAAGTATGTCGGTTGTTTAATGTCTTGTGTTTTTATTTACATGATGCTCGCTATATAAACTCCCATTGTTGGTCAGAAATGCACCAGTTTGCCGTCAATTGTCATAATATGAATGTTATTTGTACATTTTTGACAGTGCAAGACCCGACCGGAATGTTTTCTCCCAGGACATTTAGAAATGCAAGTTCAATTTTATATCTGACCAGTTACAAACTATTTTTGTGTTCTTTACGTGTCTCATCAAACTATATTATACCGGAAGGTGCAACTGCAATTTGAACCAGACAATTATGAGATGCTAGATGACCTTTGTAGTTGCTCTGAACATTGAATCCATGCACGTGAAGCGGAAGCAGTTTTCGTGTTGATAACGCATGTGTAAACTCCGTCCATATCGTGTCATAGATGACAGATAGAGTGAAATTGTTCTGTGTCGGCATATACATTCGAGTGTCTTTTCAAATCATTGTGTTTATATTTGTTTGTATAGTCACATAGGTCACATGTAAATGACAAAGGGGTCACTACTTCGACGAAACTTTCGTCTTCGGCCCTCACTTCAAAGGATATCCATTCCTAGTAAAGAAATATACAAATCCATTAAACCTAATATTATTACTATTAGTTTACCTTTAACATCTACTGTAAACCCACTGTATTTCGGGATTTTGCACATTTTTGTGTCGAAATAAATACAGCATCGCAAATGACCGACAGAAGTATCACTATGAGCCATACAGTCAAGTTATTATTACAGTAAGTTAAAAAGAAAGTTGAATTAAATCGTCATTTGCTAAAAGCAAAACAACTTCTAGTATCGCTTGACGTCATCGGCCTTTATATATTTATTTCGTGGAGCTGATTAGTTAAGGTTACTATATCAACACTGTCTTTACTTGTCACTATATCTGTTTGTTCTGCCAACGCATCCATATGTTTCACTTTCTTGGTTTTCTTCTTTTTTTCTTTTTTTGAGCTTCAATCATTTTCTGTGCTAGTGTCATTGATGCTTGACGTTTCTTGTCTCTTCTTTTCTGTGTCACTGTCTATATTCAATTTTAAAATTGAAATTTGTGCTATACTTTTGATTCGCCCTGTAATTGTGGTAAATTGTGCCGTGACCCGTCTACACTATATGTTTCGAATGCTATCTGTCAATGCATAAATGTTCTATCTATATAAATTTATGTACGTATGACTTGTTACTTCATTTTAACTTTAACACTGTACATTTGACCCCAAGGTATAAATCTCACATGTACATTTTGCTTTTATCTAATATCTTCAAAATTTATTTTCCGTTTTTGTTTTTTTTTTAAATTCAGAGTATACTCGTATATTAACCACATATTCCTATTTAAGGAAATCCTTTTTAATATGAATTCCGTTTCCACATTTAAGAGTTTATTAAATTTATTTTCTGTAAAGTTTGTTTACAAAACAGGCTGGTTACCGGAAGTTTCCGAAGTCTCGAAGTCATCGGCCTTTATATATATTTAAGAAAAAAGCACACACGTATTTGAAAGGGTTATGGTGCGTTCTGCAACGGATGATTTATCATGCAAAACAGACTATTGACTACAGATTGAGGAACAAAACAGTTCATCAGTTCAAATTTTAACAACCTGACAAATGGTATTGACGTAAGAGTAAAGGACTAGGAGCTTGCCGAACATAATAATATAGCTGGACTAATTTTCCAGAGCAGGTAAGTTGTTTCCTTTCAAATCGCACGTCTGTCGCATCGCTATTGAGGTTGTCATATAGAGACGTTAATACACTGTGATGTATGTATATAACATGCATACAGTAGCCAGTCTACGTCTCTTGAATGTGATTGTCACGGAGTTGGAAACCAGCATTCCAACAAAATGGTTGTCAAATTCATGGGTGTTCACTTTCTTCGAACCGGAAGTAGAGTGAACCAGTCCGTGGGGTTTGGTACGCATCACTGCGAACGACCATATTTAGCTTCGGATATATAACAAGTATTTACTGAGAAATAGATAACAGTGCTACTAGAAAATTAGAGTTATGAATAACATTCTCCTTTTTACGGTATCAATTCAGTTTTACTGTTATAGACACCGGAGCACAAACATATACGAAACATCCAAACATATGGAAACTACAAATTTATTTGCTATTATTGATGTGAATAATTGATAACTTCTCGTAGAACCAATTGATATACATTCGGGACATCAAAAATATAAATATAAGAAATGAACTTTTACTTTATTGAACATTCATGCAAAATGAACATAAACGTAATGAGCAAGTTGACAACAATTTCGGTGGTCGTTACTTTGGACATATAAGTTCATATCTCTTGACAGTTCAACAAATACAACATTCATTTCAAATTCATATAACGAGTGTTTTCTGGGAAATGTTATTTTGCCAATGAAAGCATTAACATTTAAGTTGAAATATGTAAAATTAAAGCAAAAACAATGCATTGACAAATTTCAAACAAGAATGTCTGAAATGATTATATAAAGGCCACCCCTCTCAGCCCCCCCCCCCCCCCCCCCCCCCACACACACACACACCACCCAGAGACGCTTATTGTAGCGTAGCTGGAGTTTTAATTTTTCATTCTGACTACATGTTTGCCAAAATTTAAATTCTGTATAAATTCTGTATAAATTAATATGTCGACTTTGGATACTTAGACTTTCTAAACTCAGTCAACGATTCATCTGGTGATTTGTTTGAGGGGATGACCGGCAGTTGTTTTTTGTTGTTGTTACTGTTGTTATATACGCTGATATGTTATACATATTCCCATTAAAGGCTGAGCGAACATAACACTTTATATTCTTGTAAGTTAATGTTGTAATATCAGATTATCAAAACAAATTCAGTGTTATCTTTCACATTGCCTGTTCAACAACAACGTATGTGTTTTAATGTAATACTCAATCGAATGAATACAAGATAAATCACCTAAATATTTTTTTGTGTTTTATGTCTTTTATTTGTTTCACTTTCCATTAATTAATATGGGAGTCTATATTTAAAATTAAATATGCTTTAAACATGATAAAATCTATGTTTATTTATATTGACTTATTCGGTTTTATTGGTGGAGGAAGACCTCAGAATGAACCTGAGTACAACCACCGTCCTTCCGCAAGTAATTGGAAACCTTTGCCTCATTCATAATGTTTCTGTACCAATAAACAAGACTCGGTTCTCCGACTTCAGTCGTGTACGGTAAGCGATCTTGAAACGGCGCCTTAAACCACTTCATCATGGAAGATCCCATAGCAACAGTATATTGTAATTGTCTAAAAAAATTCAAATTTGGATAAAATTCCGATTTCAATTAGTTGAGATATCGACCAAACTCCTAGGTGTCTGGTTAGCTGTTTTGTTTATTATATTCACATAATATGATTATATCTATAATATTTAGGCTACTTTGGTAGAGATAAATTTTGAATATTTTATTTCTGTTGGACATACATTTCTTTCAGCTGGGCCCGATTAGCTCAGTCGGTTACGCGTCTGACTATCAATCCAGGGGTCGTGAGTTCGAATCCCCCGCCCGGCAACAGTCTCCGTGATGATTGATATACGACATTGTGTCTCATTATCATTCGTCTCTCACCACTGACTCAAGTAGGAATTTTATCAGTTACTTGCTCGAGTACTGGTTAATCCCAGGAAACAGTGGTTAGGTTAACTGATCGTCTGTTAGCCCTCGATGGCATAAAAATGACGCTTCATATTCAATCAATCAATCAATCAATCAATCAATCAATCAATCAATCATTTCTTACAAATTTTTATATATTTGTGTATTATGTGAGCTAATCCAAAACGTGTTGGGCGCCTCAGCAACACAACTGTTACATTTGTGTGGGGTTTATTATATTTGACAGTTGCAACTGAGACTCTGCGTCTACAGCTGGTTCCATGGAACAGTACCTGTCACTTCATCCATCGAATCTCGGGATTTTGGGAAGAGTCCACAGACAACTAAATTGCCGATCTTTCTAAGAATCTTAATTCTGAAGTTAACATATGAAATCGACCGCAGTTAAAGGCTTGATAAAATATCATCAAGCACATCACGTGATATTATTCTTAACTTCGCCACCTATCTTTCCCGCCAAAACTATATAAATCTCTCGTACGAGCCAAAGACTTAATATACATCAACGAAGGCCTTGCCAAAACGAGGATCATCTTCTTTATAACGCAAGGTCAATGGTAAGGACTAACACAAGTCACATCACATGGTCATCCGACGGTAAAATCATTGTCAAGGACCAACCTCTCAATCACATCGCTTAGCCAACGGTTTGGTAAGTCTCTCTGTGTTTTAGTACGTATTAACACTACGATCATTAAGGGTGAAACTATCTTTCTACAAGTGACATTGATTATAGTGAATTATGTAGGTGTGAACGGCACAGACTACAAGTGCACCATTAGCTCTTATTGTGGTACTGAATATTATTTTTATTTTTTGTTGTTGTCGAAACATATGCTGTTGATGATGAGAATACTTTAGTAAATTAACAATGTAACCATGGTAAATGAGACAAATGCTTATCAGAGTGTGTGCCATTAACTATAATAACTTAGTGTTTTGGTTTTGATGAGAAAATTGCTGGTGATAAAATCAACGTACTAATAATAAATTGATCAACACGCAAATTGGTTTTATTTTTGGTTGCTCTTTTGTGAATATGTGTTGAATAATTAACATGATCATTTTTCTCACATATATCGTGACTTTCCAATTAATGTGAAGTGAGAAGGACTATAGCGTCAACCACTGTAAACATGTTTAAATGGTATATTTGTTTTAATGACTATTTTCCAGTTTTTCTTTCACACACTTGATGAATGGAGGTATGAAGTTGGTGATATACCCAACTGTACTCTAGTGGCTGGATATACACTAAATTGTAAAGATTGTGAATATGAGATTAGATGATATGTTGGATCACCACTAATATCAATTATAATATCAATTAATTAATTAATATCAATACCACAGCATGATTACTTTAAATAATCGGATGTTGACATAACTGTTTCAATGGTTAAAACCAAATACCGTTAATGTGTTTTTTATTTTTATTTATTTTTTAAAAGATAATTCAATCTAAATGTGTTATCAATTTAAAGAAATATATGAAATGCATTCCAATTCTAATAATGATTATGTTGATTCTAATGGTGATAACGTGGATGACGTTGCTGCTGATATATACACCATATTAATAATAAATATGTTTATAACTTGGTAACCAAACAAATAGTTTTTAAGCTTTTTTGTTTTATGTATAAACAATAAACTTTATTTCTCTAACTGTTATGACGACTTTCTACTTAACGTGAAGTGAGAATTATTATAATATAACCATTCGTGAACAGGATTTAGATGCTATTATCGTTGTATAACTGACCATTTTCCTATGACTTTTTTTATCAGATATTTTCTAGATGATTTTTTACAGAAAGATAATAAATATTAATTCAAATTAAACATAACATTTGTTATTTCAACGATGTAGGTCACCGATCCACAATGCAAACTTATACAATATACAGCGTTCATTCAAATTAGCGATAATCAAGTGACATTTTGCAATCATTTCAACAGATTTTTTAACAGTTCATTTTTATAAATCTTACATCAAATAAAGCTGATGATTAATATAATATCATGTGATCATATCAATTATAAAAAAAATTCTATAAGCTTGTCTTTCATTCCAATTCTTTTGACAAAATTGTTTGTAAGTAAAAATATAATACTGTAAGATATTCGAAATAAAATATGTTTAAATCAATTAAATCGCTTCAATAAATCATATAAAGCTTAAAGAAAAATCATGTCTTTGCCAATGGTATTTCATTAACGAATACAAACATTTGAAATAGATGTTTTTCTCAAATTTATTCAAAGCACACATACATACACACGTATACAACAAGAATTTGTATTATTTACAAACTGTATATCATAATCTTGTTATAGTGAAGAATCGTGTGCCCATAACAAAAACAACAATAAACTGCAATTTAAATTGGTGAAAAATCGCAAAAATGTTTGGTTCACCTTTTTTAACACAAACAATTAGCATACATATTCTGATTAATCAAATATTAGAGAAAAACTTGTATTCTGTTTAAATATTGTTAAAAATGAAAATACACATATTTGAGAATGTATATTTTAGGTCAATTTCATTCGTAGCTTTACCATTTATCTAACAATGCTTATTGTTCACGTTTTATTTTAATGGCATAATAAAGTATGTAGTATAACCAGTGTCATTTAAAGCAACACACACACACACACACACACACACACACACACACACACACAAAAATGCCAATACCTTGAAGCCTTCAGTAGCTTAAATCGAATTTAGGTGATTATATATCAATTGGAATGTACATGTTTATCCCAAATTTTAGATATTTTATTAACAGTGTAACAAAATAATCATAATTTATGTATAGTTGTAGTCTTAATGAAATGCTGGTAGTATTACATAGTATTTACATAAAAAAAGCATAGCGAACACTGAAAATAAATATAAAAGAACACATGATACCAGTTTTTTTATCTTAATATACTACAATAACCATCCTTATTCATGACATTCTTTGAAATAAAACTGATTCTGTTTTATGCATGCTCATGTTTTGCTGTAATACAGTTTCATTCAAATACAATATTCTTAAAGGGTGAGTTTAAACTCCATGAGTTATTTTTTGTACTACTGTTATAATTTACTTTACAAAGATTTACACGATTACATAAATATAACTATGAAATATTATATACAGTGTTAACACAAAACATAGTATATTCTAAAACCTGATATCTCTTGAATCAGGTCAATTAACTACCAATGGAAAAGTATGGAATTTTATATCTGTCCCACAATTCATAGCAATTGAACGCTTACTAAACTGTGACGTCATCCAGACTGTCAGTTAAAGCAATTGGCCAATCAACGTGCTCAAATGGGGCTTTTCCAACATTGCTCTTTAACAGACCCAATCGGGATGCTGGGTCCGTACTACAAACTACAAAAACACAAACAAATTTACAGATGATACCAATGATCAATATTAAACAGAGAAACATATTTAAATAGATAAAGTACATGGTTTGTTTTATGATGAAGTGTGTTGCAGTGATCTGATGGTTAGAATGTTTGCTTCAATACCTTGAGGTTCCCGGATCGATTTTCGGTGTGGTTTCGTCCGGTAATTTTCAAACGTACTGCAACACTACCTTATTCGGCAAGGTGCTGTGAAAGCAGTCGACCCGTATGCAATGAAAGTCATATCCAGTGCATGCACGTAAAATATCGCTCTGAACTTCTACATAATTCAGTGATGCACATGCCCGTAAACCTACACATAACCCTCACAAGAGGGTGTGGCAATATGAATAGATAGATAAATAGATTGATAGTTTTCTCGAACATAACTCTGTATCATTTTTTAATAGCAGCTATTGGATTTTTTCTGCATTGAAAAAGGGCCAGTGAAAAATATCATCTTATCCTGAAATGTTTCGCAGCGATCAATATAAATGTTTTAGTAACAGCATTCGTATAGAATAAATCTAAATCCAAAGAATGTTTGTGAGACCTTTTCGATCACGACTATTTCGACATCAAATCTAGCTTTCATTTTAAGCAAACTATATAACAGTACTAATGACCAAACGTTTCTGACTTATAAAATTTCATATTCACCGAGATGTAAGATGTTTATACCGTATATACATTTACACTGGAATTGTTCTTGAGCAGCAGCAAAACCACGACTTCAGCTCCGAGCGAAACTTGGACCCACTCAATATGTATAGGTAGAAATTAATTACGGCGTTAAGATTGCTGACAGCAATGAAAGAATCGACCCAAACTATCAAGCCTGTCGACTCCAGTGAATTCATATCCATCGGATGTGTAACAAACAGTAAAGCCACGGGTGATGCTAGGAACAGAAAAGCAAAATTGACAAGGACAAGATTTACCGTCACGTACTTGGTCGTTTGGTTGCCGGCGGTGTTAGTTGATAATTTTGTACTTCTTATACTTAGCTGCATTAACTGACATATGAGTATGCTGTTCCCAATTAAAATAGTAATGAAGGGAATAACAAACGTTTGAGTTAACTCTGCGAGTGGAATAACCTTCTTAAAAAGATTGTTATATATCTCACCAACGGGTGCACAAAATTTACCGTCGGCAAGAGACATTCCAACTAGATAGTGAAAGTTAAGCAGACAGATGAATACCCATATCAAAATGATAGCGATTTTGGCAACGTTTAAAGAACATTTGGTCCGGTGAGAGAATGGTGAAACAACGCTTAGTACACGTTCTACGGTGAACGCAATCAGAATCCAGGCAGACACTCCCGTGCTAGAAACTCCCAGAAAATTATTTAGTTTGCAAAGTAATGGATGAAAATTTAATACTTCGATATTCCAAACAAGCCTTATGTGAGGCTCAAGAGCATTAGTAAGCAGCAAAATTGAATCTGAAACAGCTAATGCAGAGAAATAATGAGCCGTTGACGTAGGCCGTCGTTGTTGAAGTCGACGCCAAATAATGATTGTTAAAGCGTTTCCAAACCAACCAAATATTACTAAAACCAAATTGATAGTCCCAACAATAGTTTTGTAACGAAACTTGTTGTCCGTGTTTTCTGTTCTATTTAATCTGCTCTGTGCTGTGGTTAGTGTATTGTTAAGATCAAACGAGTCAGTTATTGTCTTGTTGAAATAACGTGCAGGTAACGTGGGATTGGTAACTTCTTTCGAGCTGAAATGTTGTTCGGTCGTTATTTCCATTTTTGAATTTGTGCCCTTTCTCATTTCGCTGGTTGCGCTCTTGTCGGCAATTCTCGACGTTTTGGTGAAATTACCTGACACATCATTGGCAGTAATGTTGTTGAGCGATTCATTAACTGTTGCTCTAGCGACTGTATTTGTGATATCCATACCATCTATAAAACAAATGTAACAGTATTTCTATAATACAAACAGTTGGTGAATCTAATGACTTACCTTGGTATGTTGACGTTATTATTCTAACTTATCGTCCTCTAGACTTTTACTCTATTTACTGTTCTCTCAATTAAATATATTTTGAACAAGTTTATTTTTCTTATTTCCCGAAGGTCTAAAAATATGAGGACATTTACAGATATGACGCCAATCATATATTGACATATAAGCTACTGACCGAGACGCAATTGAATAACAATAACAACGGTAAGTCAAGAAATCGTATTAGATACACATTATTATGTAACATACAGATATATTAGAAGTTTTTCACCTCACCTTTACTTTCACTGCGTTTTTTAACAGAGGAGTGAAAAGCATTTTTTTTCGTATCCTTTGTACATACATACATACATAAATACATGTATGTATGTTCTCCAAAATCGTTTAACACAAAAAACAGAGAAAAACAAAGTTTTTTATATTAACATGCTAAAGCAAGGACTTTGAAAAAAAACAACGTTATATTTTATTATTCAAACGAAAAAATTGAATTTCGTCAAAAAATTGATTTTGACAAAAACGGAAAACAAGACCATTATTAAGTTATATATACACACCAATTTTTTTATTCACTTTTCTATCTACATTTTTAACCTTTAAAGGAAGAACATATGCATATATTGAACCACATAAGCTTTATTTATAAGTATACCCCATTTACGAATAACACGATCTGTTTTAGATTTAAATAATTCCACAACATTTATCATAATTGGATGCCTCCAATAATAACTTAGGATATACTATTTTCTTAAATAAGTATATATATATATATATCACATTCAGAAACGAGATGAATTTTGTCCTTTAATACATTACAAAATACACCTTTCCATTTATTTACTAAACAGTATATGATGAGGTCTATCTGCCTGTTTCAATCTATAAATCTGTTAGAGGATACACTTAATTTTGAAACATCTATTCATTTTACATTAAACAAATTTAAATATGGTTGAAAATTAAAATTTGAAATACATCGGTAGGAGATAGTTATATTCGATTAATCTAATTTGTTCTACCAGCCTTACATAAACTGATCTTTAAGCATTTGTTAGATATTAATAATTATAAAGTTACAACATTTTAATAAAGCCAGGCATTCTAAATTCCCAAAGAGCAAAGCAATATTTTCACCATTGAACACCAATTTATTTTTCTCGTTTGAGTTATTTTCGATATGTTCCTTTAACAACATGTATATCTTACATATTGTGACTTGATTGTAATATTTCAATTAAAAATCTTATATGTATGGTGGCATAGCTCTGCCACCTGTTATCCATTTATCTAGTTTATCACTTAATTTTGCGAACATTATCTAGTTATCTAGTAAACTAATACGATAAGTTTCTAGTTAAGAAAAATATCGTAACTAGTATAAATGTCTGTTAGTACCCATTACTGCCACCACTTATCTAGTTTACTATCGCGAAAACTATCTAGTTATCAAGTTATTAAAGCGATAATTTTCCAGTTAAGATAAATATCTTAAAGCATCTACTAAGCTAACTGGATTATTAGATAATAACATCGAGCATTATCTAGTTATCCTGTTACCTAAGTAGATAATAATGTGGTGACAGTTGCAGAGCAGTTAATAGGCAGCTTTTCTTATTTATCTTATCAATAACTGGAAACTTAATTTGGACGGAAATTTTCTGTCCGAACCTGCAAACCATGTAAGATTCTTATATTCTTGCATACCGGACAAGGATTTTCGCGTATTTTACAGTGCATGGAATGTTCGTCCTACACCTCTTCCACGCGCTTATCCGACCCTGCTGTGACGTTGGGTCATTTAATGCCTTGACGTATTAAAACATATGAAGAACTATATCTAATTTGATGTCTTAAAAATCATCGTTGCGAAAATATAATAATATCAAACAAATAAGTATTCGATGTGTTTGGTATATAAGAAAATTAATCTTACATAGCCTTTCTAATAAGATTATAAGAATCTTACATGGGTTTGACGTTCGGATAGAAAATTCCGTCCCGAGGGATAACTGTTTTGGCGGGAACGAGGTTCTGTCGAGTTATCGCTACAACAGTTATCCCGAGAGACGGGGTTTTTTATCCGAACCAAAAAGCCATGAATGATTCTTTTTCTTGCATGCTATTGACTAATTATTTTAACTTTATGTATCATTATAAATATTACAACGACCGCTTTTTAGACGTTTAAATATATAATTTATGTCATATATTTTATACGTTACGTCATCTAATTGGTTCAAACGTCACAGCGCGAGATTTTTTATCTCGGCCATAGGGTAAGATAGAAATATCTAACCCTGGTAAAAATGCAGATATCCTTATCCATTGTGCAAGAAAGAAAATTCCGACACTTGGGATATAACCGTTTTCTCCAAAAAAGTTATCCCTCGGGACGGTATTTTCTATCCAAACCACAAACCCATGTAAGATTCTTACAAACCTGTCTTATATAAAACTGTATTAATCAATCTTACCTGACTGTGATAGTACTGTGCTGCATACAGAAATTAAAAACAAAATACATTTGAATTTAAAATAATTAAACATGCTTATACGTCCAATTCTTCAGTATTAGTTAAATAGAAATAAGACGAATGTTTGAAATGCCACTGGAATCAACTATTCTTTTCACGCAATGCAACTGGTTTTATATATACAGTATCATAATAGTGTGTTACTGGTGACCAATGAAATACAAGCTTCGATTATTGCTAATGCTCAAACGCTAGTATTTGTTAATCATACATAAAATATGACATCACTGTTCCATGATTAATTTCCAGCTTATTATGAAACTATCTAAGAATCTTCCAAAAGAAAGTAAACGCACATAATTATATTAATTTAAAAGCCAATTGTTCATTCAGTTATCCATTCATTGTTTCATTCATTTATTGTGTTCGCCTTATTCGGCTCCTTTCTTTAATATCTTTATTCTTTCTACAAAAGAATTAAATCTTATTTAATATATGTCTTTTAAAGTAGAAATAATCACTGTCGTATTTACTTTATCTCTTCAGAACCAACGAATAAATTATATCGAGGGCTTGGCGTAAAAACAAATATATTAGACACCTTAGTATACATACCGAAAAGAATTGTTTATTCATTGGATAGTTCGATACTGTAATCACGCTAACAGATAAGAAAATAAAACCACTGTTATACATTGATAAATGGTTGGTTTAAACATATTTTATTGATAAGTTATGTACAACATATTCCACAACATACATAGTAAACGGATTGAAACGAAAGAAAGTAATTATTATATAGTGTCTCTCCTTAAATTGTTATTCATAAATATGGATAAAAGATATACTTTTAGATACTATCATCTTCGAACATGTACTGTGACCAATTCCAAAGTCCAAAGCATAAAAATGTGTATAGAATTGTATCATTGCAACTTGGCGAGGTTATTATCACTCGGTTTCCATTCTTTCCATTGTTTTTCTCTTTAATCATGTGTATTGGATCCTCATTTAAATAATTACGTATTTAAATACAAAAATAGCCATTTTCATAATTGTTTAATCATAATGTTCTTTATTGTCATTTCTTCCTTTTTCATCAGTTATTTTACTTATCTTTTCAATTATTCATTCGGTTATGAAATTAAGTATTTTTCATTTAATAAAAGAAAGCAAAACCATACAAATCCGATTTTACTGACACTCGAAGAACTGTTCAGAAATGAAATATACAAAGCAGATAATAAACAAACAAATGATTTATAAGTATGAGAATGAGTTCAAATAATCTTCTTAGTTAATATTGTGTTTGTAAAAGGTACGTGAATGTTATAGAAATTTCATATAGTTAAAAGTCCCATATACATTTAAATGGCAGCATAACATGTTAGAGAAGACTGGTATACATTGAGCGGCCTCTTAAAAACAATTGTTCAGTGTATCAATATAACATACCTGTATCTGTCATAAAGTGTGAATTATTTATTATATGCTAAGTTTAAATATTTTATTCACAGCGTGCATAAAGTTCCGTTCTTATTTGGATATTTACATTCGTGAGGCAACTCCATCATTGGACCCATGTGGAATTTTGTTAATATTCCATTGAAGCATACACGTATACGGTTATTTTTGTTGGATGTTTTTCTTTTCTTTTTCACACTGCCATATCCGTAATGAAGTTAGATACTTTGGTTAATCTATAATGATAGATTTTATCTCTTAAAATCATATCAAGTAATGAGTTATTTTAATTTTGGTGTGACAACATTAAATAAACAGTAATTTTCCATTGTTGCTTACATGATCTAAATTACATTTGTTTCCCCAAAACGCTAGCCGTTCATAAAAGCATGATTGTATATGATGCATAACTTACATATATATACATTGTAAGTTAATCATACTACAGTATGTTCGTGTTGTTAAGTTATAATTACACATATAAATTGCGCCTTATTATCAAATAAAGAATATCAACTTCTAATTTAATTCAACATCATCATTTTATTTAAAAATGATTCGAAAATCTCAAAAGTATCAATAATTTTGCAGACCATACCTTACTTACAAAATAATACTTTTCATTTGTGAATCATGATTCATATTTGATATACCTAAATTAAAAATCATGTTCACATCCAATAATAGGGACATGTATACATATTATAATTTTATTCAACTGTACCAAATGATAAGTATATTTCTTAATCTAGTTCTTACAAATCGAATATTAAATGACATTATTAATTAAGTTATCAATTTGACGCAGTGTTCTTCCATGTCAACATATTATATGAATTAACATTATTAAAATATGACAGATAAATATAAACAAGGATGTAGTGACGGAACCTATATATAAAGTAGCCTACAATGTTCAAGAGATATACACAAAAACAGGACCAAAATTCACGAATATTTTTAGATTGAGATTTAAACTCAGACTCAAATTGTCAAAAATGTATAATTCAAATAACATCTATTAAACAGGCAAATTATTATATTGATTCGCATAAACAAGCAGTTTTAATAATTATTTAACAGAAAATGTTACAGGATCACATTTATTACTCATTATTTTATACATGATTTCATAAAAATGTAAGATTTTGAGTCCGATTCTTAGTCTCAAATTATTGATGAATCTAGTCGTGATCAATCTTCTACACATAAAACAATTATTGATGAATTTAGGCCGTGGTCAATCTTCTACACATAAAACAATTATGGTCAATATTTTACACATACAACAATTATTGATGAATTTAGGCCGTGGTCAATCTTTCACACATAAAACAACAAATTATTGATGGATTTAGGCCGTGGTCAATCTTTCACACATAAAACAGCAACTTATTGATGAATTTAGGCCCTGGTTAATGTTCCACACATAAAACAACAAATTATTGATGAATTTAGGCCGTGGTCAATCTTCCACACTTAAAACATCAAATTATTGATGAATATAGGCTCTGGTCAATCCTCCATACATAAAACAACAAATTACTGATGAATTTAGGCCCTGGTCAATCTTCCACACATAAAACAACAACTTATTGATGAATTAAGGCCCTGGTCAATCTTCCACACATAAAACAACAAATTATTGATGAATTTAGCCTCTGGTCAATCTTCCACACAATTTAGCACTGGTCAATCTTCCACACATAAAACAGCAACTTATTGATGAATTTAGGCCCTGGTTAATGTTCCACACATAAAACAACAAATTATTGATGAATTTAGGCCGTGGTCAATCTTCCACACTTAAAACATCAAATTATTGATGAATATAGGCTCTGGTCAATCCTCCATACATAAAACAACAAATTACTGATGAATTTAGGCCGTGGTCAATCGTCCACACATAAAACAACAACTTATTGTTGAATTTAGGCCCTTGTTCATCCTCCACACATAAAACAACAAATAATTTATGAATTTAGGCCCTGGTCAATCTTCCACACATAAAACAATTTTAACACATTTAATTGAGTTCGTTATTGAGTAAACAATTCAACAATAGAAGAATTACAATCATGTAATGCTTTTGTTAATTCACTTTTGTATTGATGAATATTTGTATCATGTGTCAACTGTCCATGAAACACTATAAAATCGTATTGTCATTTATTTGACTAACCAACGATAAATCTCAATAAATCAGTATTTATTGAAGACAAAATGCCTTCATTCAACTAAATATGTACTTTTTTGATATATCAGATTTTGATAAATTCTTCAAGACACGAATGTGTCACTTTATAAGTTGTGATAATCTGTTGACGACTTATCAACAGCGTATTATTAAAGAAAGAAGGTGCGACAAACCAACAGAATAAAACAACAATACTTAGCAGCAATTTCATTGCATGCACTTAATATTAGTTGTATTATAGTTATTAGATAATATAAAATCATCGAAGAAAAAAAATCATATTCGCATCCATGCCGCAATTGCAGTAGAAAAAAGAGATTGCATATTAAATTCATTTTAAAGTATTAGATTTACTCTATGTGCAATTTAGTTTAGAACTGATGTTGAAATAAAACATATATATATATATATAATTTGCAAATCTAAAAAGAGTGAAGATATTTCCTTATTTGAGTTTTTTTCCTGATATTATTTTCTCTTTTTTCCATTTAAAGCGAATAAAATAGAATAAAATTATTATGTAAAAGAAAAATATGTGTGCCTTCATTGCATTATTTCTTAATATTTCTACGTAAGCTGTATATTCTTATAACTTGTAATTAAGATTGTTTTTTATCAAGCCATTATACTAATTTAGGACCGGACTGGTTAGCTCAGTCGCTAGCGCGTCTGATTATCAAGGTTACCTGAGGTCACGAATTCGAATCTCTACCCGGTCATAGTCTCCGTGATGTTCGATATACGATATTGAGTCGCATTGTCATTTGTATCTTACCGTTGATTCAACGGTGAGAAAATTATCCGTTACTTGTCGTGATACGTGTGCTTGAGTATTGGTTACCCTTCCAGGGTCCCAGGTAAGAATGGTTAGATTAATTTGTAATCTGTAAGCCCTTGGTGGCATAATACTGACACTATATATTTAATAAATAAATCAAATATTGCCATCGTTCTATTTTGCTAAAATAAGTTTACTTGAGAAAGTAAAAAAAAAAACGACTTGTTTTTGATGGTTTTCGTTATAGTTAAAATTCAGAAGAAAATAAGAAATATCTGATAATATGAAATGATTAATAATTTTTTTAAAGCTTTATTTTGATACAGCCATTATTAAGTCTAGACATTAAAGAGTTACTAAAAAAAACGCAATGGTCCCAACCGAAATTTGATATAAGTCTGCGGTAAGTCACATTGGTAAAGTTAAAGTTCTGTAGCTACATGTTTCGGTCGTAAAACTGAGGCTTATCAATCTGCCGTAAAAGTACTTGTAAGACCTATTTTGGGTGTATATTAATACCCGTTACGGTTTTATAGATAGATATTTTTTTTATTTAAGTCTCATCATGGTTTATACACAGTATAAACATTAAATAAAACATTACATTTAACAATTAGTCATGCCATTCTATAAAGAATTATAAGAGACTATATTACATGTAAAAAAATATCAATACATAATAGCAAAATAGCAAACATACGTACAGAATAGCACATATAACACACCAAGTTTTAACATATATATACACCGTAAAAATGAAAAGCCGGTGCTAATCTTGACATATTGTCTAAAATGTTATTAAAATTAAACAAGATTACGATGTGAGGAGGAAAAGAAAATGCTAACGCATCTGCTACTTAAAGCTTAAAAAATATTTTAAAAAATCGAATATCATTCTAGATCAGATCTAGAATGAACTGGTTAGCATCGACTTCTCACTACAATGTTAAAATGCTTTATATGTCTAAATCAACTATTATATTATTTATATACAACTACATAAAATATTTCTTCTTCTCTCTAAAATCATAAAACAGGTTTCGACACTCAGTTTCACGACACTTTGGTTCGATATTATATAGCATAGTTTATCATTATCGCTACAGGAATTAAATTCCGTGAAAACACTTACAATTTCTGTAAATAACACTGATCGAATGGTATCTCTCAAAGGGCAATTTAGTAACACATGCATCTCATTTTCAACTTCATCTTTACAATGAAAGCACACTCGATCATTTACACTCATCTGTCTATATTTTCAAGTTTCTATAGCTATTGGAGCAGTGCCACTTCTAAATTTTGCTAAAGCACCTCTATGGCGTCTATTGTATACTAATTTACAGTATGGTTCCAAAATATATTCATGTTTGAACTGTTTATAAAGTTTAAGTTTATTTCCCCCGTTACCTCTTTGTGAAACTTCTCTGTTTACATCTTCATGCCACTTTGTGACAACATCATTCACAATCAGTGGTATTATTTCGTTTAAAGTACAAATTTATTTGCATTTACATTAACATTACGATATCTTTCTACATTATATTTTTTTAACATTTCTAATACTTTCAAATTCCTGTTCTTGCAGCTATAATTACTTTTTGAATTTGACCATAAAAATATATTTTTATTTTGTCTTGTAGTTAGCATATTAATACAACGACACCAATTTTAATAGTACACATTTTCAAACTTTACCTATACATGGTGTCCATCCTATATCTCCAGTAACTGCAGAATTTGGTGTGCAATTACCCACATTTAAAAAATATCTAGCCGCTCTATTCTGGACAGCATTTATGCTGCTAAATTGTGTGTACCCCAAACTCCCGCCCCATACGCAATAACTGGAAAACAAGACTATCATATAATTTTGAAAAGAACTTCATATGGGAAACCTCCAAAAGTTTTTGATTTTGCAATAAGTAGGCCTAACGCTCTGTTTGCAGATTGCGCAACTATTTTTGCAGTCACTGCAATATCTAGGTGTTCTGTCAATATAAGACCTAGGTATTTATATTATGACGTGTACTCAATTACATCATTGCCACACTTAAATATAACATTACAACGTTCACATGATGGATTTTCAAAAAGTACTATATTTGATTTAGTACAGTTAACTATAATTATCTATGCACCAACTTTTTAACATGTTAAACATAGACTGTAGATCTTCAGGTGTTTCTGCTATTAGAACAATATCATCTGCATATAAAAGAACTGAAATTAGAGTGTCATCTATCAGAACACCCTTCTGTAATGCATTTATTTTCAAAACAAGGTCATTAATACACAGTTTAAACAGTACCGGTGATAAAGAACACCATTGCTTCAAGCCCGTATTTACACTAAACCAGTCCGCGTTAAAACCATTTAACTTAATAGAACAAAATACATTATTATAGAGAGATTGAATGGCTTCTAATAGTTTCCCCCGAATTCCTAACTTATCTAATTTTTTCCACAGAATATCTTTATTTACAGTATCATATGCCTTTCTTAAATCAATAAAAGCACAATAAGTAGATTTTTTTTCATTTTTTCCCTAGTATCTATTAAGTTTGTTAGAGATGTAAGATTACCAATAGTGCTGCGACCCATTTTGACCTTCAAATATAATATCGTTTTGCTCGGTGAAATTTGTAATTCTAATGTTCAATAAACTATAATAATTTTGTATAGACTGTAGATGTAATTATTATACCACTATACGACAAAGGGTCTCTTGGATACTAGATGTACATTTTGGAATAGGAGTAATAATACCTTTACCCCACACAGTAGGAACTTTACCTGTATTGAAAAATATATTAAAACATTTATGAAGGTAACTTATCACTATTTCATTCTTTAGGACTTCCCCTGGATTTCATCTACTCCAATAGAACGACCATTATGAACATTAAGTACAGATTTTCTTACTTCATCTAACGTAAAACCACAATTACAATTTTGACTATCACTATTAACATTAAGATAAACATCCACATTTTCTATATCAATATCAGTGTCTATATCTTGATTAAGAAGGTCACAAAAATCTGACTTCCATTTATTAAAAACAGCTGTTTTATCTGTAACAATTTACCATCGTTATCTAAAATTTCCATATGTATGTCTTTTTTCTATTATCTCTAACACCAACCCGACCAATAGTGTTCCAAAATTCATTTGGGTTTTTCTTAACATCATTAATAATCTCTTCCTGCCATTTAAACCAGTATTTACGTTTACTTTGTTGTACAATTTATCGAAAAAAAATTCGTTTCTCAACAAAAACTCTTTTTTTGCTACTTTGTAACATACTATTAGTCTTGAACCAAATTCTCTCTGCGCTACACATATCATTCCAACGTTTACTTAAATTTTCATTCCACCATGGTTTTGAAATTCGTTTACGTTTATTAGAATACCCATATTTTAAAACAACCTTTTTGCTAGATATTTTCTCTAACTGAACTCTGTTCTTGTTCATTATTTTCTAATTTAGAAATCGTTTATTGAATACTGTTATCAAAAGCTATTTCTGAATTAAGACAAAAATGTTCAGGAATATGTCTAACATCAAATTTTGTATACATCTTTTCTGTTACAATATATTTGTTAATTTGTTCTGCAATTGCAGATTTCAAACATTTAGGATAAAAATAAACATGTCAAAAGTGAGTGATCAGGTATACTCCTCGACTCTTTACATTATTCCTGCACCATATCCGATGCAATAGTTACATTTACATTATCTATACATTCAATGTTTTCATAAGGAACTATAAAGTATCGACTTAAGAACTACCTTTCGATGAAATACATGTGAAATTATTACTTTTAAAATGTCTCCCATTCATTATACAACAATTACAATCAATTAAAAAATTAGACAACATGTCTCCATATGCATTTTTAGTAAAATCAATCGCATCTCTTTCTAAGACATTATCAACAGTTTCGATAAAATCTGGCATATCACCAACTCCGCTGTTAAAATCACCACATATGACAAACTGCCTTATTTTTGATATTCATATATATATTTATTAAGAGTTGATCATAAAAATCATTAGGATTGACATATCTGGACGATCCTTAAGGAGGTAAATAACATGCACATACGTTAAAAGATAAAAGTGTTAATTTGTTTTTAAAAGACACCCATAAAAATGCCTTCATATGACTTGTCTAATACATTAATCTCGAACTTCTGATATAAGTCACTCTTACAAGTAAACATACGCCTCCTGACTCACTTCTATCATTAACATGTATCTGTTTCCTATTATGCTTAATAAACACATAATTATCTAAAGCTAAATAGTTTTCTTTTAAAAGATGAGTTTCAGCTGTGCCAATAATATCAATATTCATAAAACGTACACAATTTTCTCTAAAAATAAAATTATCTGAACCGCTATCACTAGGCCATCCATTTACATTCAAAAACAGTAATTGAACCTATCTTGATTCACCATAATAGTTCATGTTTCCATTATAGCCTCATCTGTTTCTCCATCCGTCTTGCTGAGCATTTCTGTTCCAGCTGTCTTGTCTGTTACCTCTACTGTCATTTGTATGAGAATTTTACCTGCTTTGGTTATTTGTTTGAACGTTATGTTTGTTGTATCCGCGATTATGGTCGATATGTTGGTAACTTCTTCGCGGATATTGTTCAAATGATCGGTAACTGGTACTTCGATTTCCATTAATGTGTGTGCTGTCATTGTCGCCTACTCTCGTATGTCTTACGTCTACATTTCTGCGCCTATCACTGGTATTATTTCCTCTTTCTGAATATTCGTCTACACACAAACAGATAGACCTTTGACCCCAAGCGATGAAATTAATAATTTGAAATTGTGATTGTTCACGCGGGCTTCCATTGGTTGGTCTTTGTGCACAAATACCTTTTCATATTTTCTGGAGTGTCTCAGTTGGCTTTTATTTTTCAAAAGCGTGAATACGCTTCATATAGCAATAGCACATAAACCAGATAGAAAGTGAGATAATGGCAAATTGAACTATCAAAATGTAAAACGATGAAATACAAAAGCTTTTTTCGTGGCATACATTTAGGTTGAAGATATTGTTGTATGCCAGTAAGCAATATCAGAAGAAGTTACACAAAGCATTATCAGAAAGTGTACAGTTTAGTATCATTATACATACAATTGGCACTTCATTTGTATATGGTACATATAAGCATTAAGAACATTTGCAAAATAGTATAGTATATAATTGTCTCGCTTTAACAGGATATAGTAAGTTTCATATTAAAAAACAAATAACATATGATTAATACATATAATCATCCAATCATTAACAGATTAATTATTGAACAACACATTTATAACATACACTGGCATATTTTCAGTGAGAACGCACTATCGATTCATTAATCTAAAATAACGTTCGGAACAAAGCTTCTAATTTTTAAAGCTTCCGATATATATTTGCTTATTTTAGCAAGTTCAATTTTGTTTGAAGATTGTAGCTATGATAATGATTTGATCATACTTGGCCTTCTTATATAGTAGTTTTTATAAATGTATTTGTAATATCATTATACCTAGAGCACATTTAAACAGATGGAAAATCATTTTCAATATCGTTACTTTTACATATTTGACATATTCGCAAGTTTCTTTCTAACCTGGCCATGGGGTATCTCCCCGTTTCAAGTCTAAGTGAATTAGAAGACAGTCATTATTTAGTTAACACATTTTTATATAAAAGTTGAAAATTGTATTTGAAATAAAATCTGCATTCCAGTATTGAATAAAACAATCTATACGCTTTGACGAAAAAGTACAATTTCTTGGATAATCCAAAATATGCATTACCATAATTATGAAAAATAGATTTTATATTTGACAACGAATTCATTTTTTTTTATTTTCGCAGTCTTCATATCGATATTATAGTAATGTCGCTCAATGGCATACCACAATTTACTCTTTTTTGTAAAAAGAACTCAGCTTCCTCCTTTGTTTTCTTAGAAAAGCAGAGACTTTTCGGATTTAACTGTTGTTTCTTTAATAACTACGTTTCTTTGATATACATACAATACTACCTTATCAACTGATTCTCAAATGCTCTGCAATTATTATTGTATCAAAGTTTTGTATCACTCTTTTCATGTATACACATTCAAGATTGATTTACATAATTATATATATATATATACGATATATGCAATCTAATAGAAACGATTAAAGATATATAAAACAATTTCAGTACTGGAATACAATATTGCTTCTTTGAATAAACTATCATAGGAAAAACATTAAATGTACATCCAAAATAATATACATGGTTACATATACAATACTGCAAGACGTGTGGTAAAATACTGCGTATTTGATTACAATACACATCAGTAAAGATATATATGTTACAGTAAGATTGTGAAACCAGGGATTTCATGAAATCCCTGAAAATTTCAGTAATTTCGCGAAATTACTGTTTCACTCAGGGATTTCATGAAATCCCTGAAAATTCCAGTAATGTCGTGAAATCCCTGAAGAGGAAATAAGCAGACAATACATCTGGTGATTTTTTATTTATTGATACATTTGAATAATCAGGTATACATTCCAGGTATAGTTTCTTGCGTAGTTCAACCAAACTGCAAACTTACAATGACAATAAACCCCTTCACTGCTTACCTAAAACTATAGTGTTATATTGAAACAGATTAGATCAGGATGAGACACGCTGTTTGACACTCGGCCAGTATTTTCGCCAAAATTAAGCAGACACAATGTTGCACATGCGCAGAATTGCTTCCGGCAGTAAAGGGTTTAAATAAAAACAGAATAAAACATAGAAAGGGGAAGGTATGGTGGGTTGGTAAAACAGGTCTCAAGGAAAGCACTTTGATGATTGTGTTTAAAAAAAGGCACAAGTGCAATGAGCACTACAGTAACTGATTAATGCGGCACACATTTCCCATTGTATATTGGGCATATCTATCAAAAGTTTATTTGTTGGAGCATGTGAGGCTGGAATGACATCTTGAGTTACACTTCAGCTTTGCTTTTAAACATTTGCATCTGTTAGACTGGCACTTTTTTGGACTGTTGCAGTTGCACTTGGTAAAACCTTGCCCACCAGATGAAGATTCCGCAATAACAGCAGAACGAACACAGATCAAACTGGTTCCTGGAGTATTGTCCCTTTAAAACAACCGCCTTTACAGCAATCTTGTACTGGTCAGTGTCGACGTCTCTGTTGACGATGACACCAAGAATGTTACGAGGATCCCATCTGCCACGATCTACTGCCGGTATAGGAACAGCCACATTATCATCAGGCACACCGGTTTTGAGATCCACACGGCTGCGTTTCACCATCCTCTCTGCCTGAGATAGTAGTGCTGCATAGGCTTCAGCTCTACGCTTCCTGATCTGGATAGTGTGGTCTTCCAAGATTGGTTGGTGGTGACTGATGGGGATATCTGGGAATGGTCTGGCGGGTTCATTTCACTGGTAGAAGGCAGTATGATAAGTACAGTGTCTTCATGGTAAGCTGGTGTAGAAGTTGGGCTGCTTAAGTCGGCTGGTATACTGTCAGTTTCATGTCGAGATGTTGGGCTGCTTGAAGAGGCTGGTATGCTGTCAGTTTCATGAGAAGAAGCTGGGCTGCTTGAGGAGGCTGTAATGCTGTCAGTTTCATGAGAAGGAGTTGTGCTGCTTGAGATGACTTGTATGATGTCAGCTTCTTGTGTATGAGGTGTGCTACACGAGAAAGCAGCCAGAAGATCATCCTCACTCTCCATCCTGTAGATCACTTCTGTGGGTAGTGCTGAAGAGGTTAAGCCCACTCGAGCTTCACACCCAAACATGGCCGAGTATGGTGAACACTTAATCCCCGAGTGATGTGCTGAGTTCTTCTGGAATTGTACAAACTTGATGCCTGTAGCCCAGTCCTGCGTTTCATTGTCTGCCATCCATGCCACTAACATGTCCTTGATGTCTCCATTTGCACGTTCTACAGAACCTTGGCTTTGTGGATGACGGGGTTTGCCATGCACAAGCTTAAGGGTTGGCCACACCTCCTTCAGCTCTGTGATCACATGGGATGTAAACTCTGAACCATTGTCACTCTGGAGAATGACAGGAGCTCCCATGAGGAGGAATATGTCCATGAGCTGGAAGGCAACCTCTGAGGCACGCTTGGTGGTGAGTGGTCGGATGACACAAAATTTGGTCAGGTGGTCCTGGTAAACCATGATCCACTTGTAGTTGGAGTGTGCCATAGCCTGCATGTCTATTAAATCAACCTGGCCTCTACATGCAAACTCCTTGGTCAGAATAGGTCGCACCACTACACCCTTGGTCATTGGACGCTTCCTCTTTTTCTGACACTCCGCACACAGTCACTTGAAGTGCACTAGAGCCTTGGTAGTGATGTTCGCATATTTTCGTTGTAGTTCCTTGATCATGCGATCACGACCACCATGACCAGTAGCAATGTGGGCACGCTTGATGACATCAAATGTGTCCTCAATAGTGACATAGTAAAGAGGCGACTCCTCTGGATGTGTACGCTTCTTTATCAGTTTCTCCACATCACCACACTGGAGAATCTCATACCTGAAATGACAGTTAATTACATTATATTAAATAACATTAAAGTAACTCGTATCGTTTTCATAGCGGTAATGACTCAGATCTGAGGGCTTAATCAACACTTGCATATTCTACACAAGCAGTATAGACTCAGTTAAAAGGGCTTAATGGACACATGAATATTCTACACAAGCAGTATAGACTCAGCTCAAAGGGTTTAATGGACACATGAATATTCTATGCAAGCAGTATAGACCCAGTTCAAAGGGCTTAATAAACACATGGATATTCTATGCAAGTAATATAGACTCAGATCAGAGGGATCAATCATCAGATATATGTTCAAGCAGTACAGACTCAGACCAGTCTTAATCGACACATGAATATTCTATGCAAGCAGTATAGACTAAAATCAGATGGTTCATTTATCACATGTTTATTCTAAGGAAGCAGTATAGACTAAGATCAGAGGGATATTTATCACATGTTTAGGCTTTGATCTGAGGGCTCATTTATCACATGCACAGTCTATGCGAACAGGATAGACTCAGACCAAAGAGCTCAATTGTTAAACTAACACCTCATTATCAATTAACATCCAATTAATATGTTCAATGAAAGGAAGCTCTCAAATATACTCCACAGGTAAAAGAAGAAACACGGTAATGATTAACTTATTAACTAAAGGTGACAAATAACACTTTAAATCATTTGGCAGCTTATCTTTATATCACAGCACAAGGTCGTCAAAAAAAAAAATCTTATATTTAATAACATCACTAATTGTAAATCACCAACATAGTTATTCAAAAAAAAATATAGATTTTAAAATTAGGCATCATCCCTCTCTCCCTCTTTAATTATCTACCTATCATTTAGCAATAATAACTGTTAATAATTAAAACATTTATAAAAACATTTATTTATTTTTAATTAAGAATCAAGGGGATTAAGACAATCCAACCGGGGAAATTTGACTACCTTGAACTTTTGTGTAGGGGATTTCCGACAGGTTTCATCGTGTTTACTATATGTTCCTGGTCATCTTTTTTCCAAATATTCTAAGCATTTGGAAAAATAGACATATTTAAATTACTTAAATCAATCTACTTACTTGGATAACAGATAGTAGCTGCTCCTGATCTTTGTGTGATTATTGGTAGATGCCGATTTCAAGCTTTCTATAATTCTGTAATATTCTGTCTTTGGAAACAGATACTTCTGACATACTTCATATCTTTTGAACAACTCTTGCCTGAAAACGTCTTCCATACTATCAGAAGACATCTTGCATGAAAGTAAATCTATACTGAATGGGCTGAACCGGGGTGCCTTTTTAATAGGACAGGCCTCAGGTGAAGCCATTTGCCAGGCCCACACCTATTGACCTGGTGTGACTCAAAATAATTGACATATAGTCAGACAGACACCCAGGCCCACCCCTTTTGTACTGACAAACACCTTTTTCCTGGTAGTGCACATCAGTAGAAGTGGCTTCCTGACACTGTTTGTGCTAATGAGTGATGTAATAATCAGAAAAAAACCACAACTGTATAGTAAGTTAACTAAAATAAAATTACACAGATTTACTGAAATCAGCCAGTAAGATCGTGTAAAGTCCCTGCCCATATTTCAGGGATTTCGTGAAATTACTGGAATTTTCAGGGATTTCATGAAATCCCTGGTTTCACAATCTTACTGTAACATATACAAATATATATAAGTATATTTTTGATCAGTTGAAACAGTTCAACAAAAAGAAAAAGTCATTGTACTGGCATCACTTGTGTTGCTGGGAAGAGCATTTCATTAATTGACCGCAGTAGTGTGAAGCCTCCATTTCCCCCTGTTAAATATAACAAATTAGCACGTATAATATTGAACACACGAATATGGTCTGCATTGAATACAAGTGATACATAAACATCATTAATACCGTTTGGTACACTACACTTCTTTATCATTTTGTTTCATTAATAAGAAAAAATCACTGTCCATTTAAAAAAATTGAATGGCATAATTCTATTAAACCCGAGCTTATGTGTCCATTCGTGTCAAAGCTCAAAACAATTAATTCATTGATTGATTTAATATTTATGCCATCGAGGGCTAACAGACGATCAGTTAACACAACACTGTTTCCTGAGATCCTGAAAGTTTAACCAGTACTCGAGCACACCCTATCTCCGTAAGTAACTGATAACCTTCTCACTTGATTCAGAGGAAAGAGACGAATGGTAATGAGACACAATGTCGTATATCAATCATCACGGAGACTGTTGCCGGGCGGGGATTCAAACTCGCGATCCCTGGAATGACAGTCAGGCGCGCTACCGGTAGAACAAACTGGACCTGGTCAAATCAATAACACATTCGCAATAGTAAGAACCCTTAACATTGGAGCTACCATATTCACATCCTCATTTACTGAACAAACATCGATATCTGGAAGGATTGAACATATTAGTTCAATTAGAAGATCGAAAAACATTATTATCGATGCAGCTAGATGTATGTACATATGGAATTCCTTTTTATATCTGCCAATCATAATCTAAGTGTGGAGCTCTTGACTACAGCGTTTTCAAAGAAAAAATGAATAAAAAGCACAATGGACATAAAACGTAAATCAAAGTTTAACATAAAATTTTCTTAACACACTTGTCTAATAGTTCATCTTATTTTATGTAATTAAGTATATACATAGCGGAGAAAAGATAAAAGCAGTTACCTGTAAGATTCTTGTGAATTGGAGCATTCGTGGGCACATTCTCCGTTGTTTGTCAAACATTCGTCGATATCTGAGAGTAGTTTACAAAATGTGACAAAACCACTGAGTCGGCAATATTATCGGTTATTAACGTTCGTAAGTTTACGGAATTCTTAGTATAAACGTTGAAGTTACAAAACAAATCATGAAATTCATTTAGTGTTTCACCTACCTAATTTTATGAACTTCCATAAGCCTTGAAAAAAAAATCATTTTTAAAAAAATTCTAAAATGATGCGCAAATGAACAGTTTATAGATTTCACAAAACGGGCCGCTGACGAATATACATGTATATTACATTGGAGATATTGAAACAAAACATTTAGTACCCAGTACATTCATATATATGTTGCTCTTTAGTCAATTCAGTTTACTTAACATTATTATTTATTTATTTTTTAAATATTAAACACATATATGACAATGGTATGACAATGTGTATAGCAAATTAATTTTTCTTCACAATTCATATCTAGACAAATACGTTCGATCTATTAGCATGGTTTATGGCAATAAAAGTTTCCAGTGATTAAATCACCACGTATATTATACAACACAAAACTAGTTTTTTGGCTGAAACGGTATAAACATCTTATATAAAATTACCTGCCTATCTGTGTTCATTAGTGTCGAGGTTATAGTCATTATAACAATAAAAACTGTAAGACCCTTGCTCATTAGAGCAGGTGTGCTCACATTCGCCCATTTTTGACAAACATTCTTCAATGAGAGATTCGAACAAACATAAGTGTTCAAAAAGGACATAAAAACACATGATCGACATAGTTAGATGTAAGAAGTACCTTGGATACCAACCCCTACAAATAAAGGTATGAATCTGTCGAATACGGTGTGATTACGACAAAGACTAATAAAAAATATATAGAAAACAAAAGGAAATAAATGACTATAGTATATTATTGTTTAACCGTGATTAGATTATATATATAATCGAGACCAGACAACGGTAATTAACTCAATCAATCATTGGCCTGGAATTATGTTAATGTAGTGTTGGGAGATATATCTGACAGAGAACAAACTGCGATCATTGCCTGTGCAATTGTATCGATTAGTATCAAGGTTAAAACCAGTATAACAACCACAATTGTAGGACCCTTGGATGTTAGAGCAATCGTGATCGCACCCTTCGTTGTTTATCGAACGATCATCCTTGTTTGAAAGGTTCGATAGGAATATCATTATTTTAAGATAAATTATTTATAAAAAACATCGATGTCAAAGTTATACTATTGACACAATTTGTGTCTATATGTCGCATACAGTGGTCAGGTTAAGAAAACACTATAATACAATTATTGAAGAAGATTTTGTGAGATATATCTTCTCGTTCATATTTAATTAGTTTATATCTAGAAAAGCCGTTATCTGTCCAATTGTGTTCATTTATGACAAGGTCATAAACTTTACAATTGTAAAACCTTCGGATATTTGACTAAATAAATCTTGTTCACATTTCAATATTTGTTAAAAATGTAACGCTGTCTGATTTAACTGTATATGCAACACAGCTAGAGGTATATAAAGCTGATTAGGATACAATTTCTGAATATATAACCAGATGGGCAGTAACTTTATATCTGTAACTTTATATGTAATTTACTTGAAGCAAGATCTTTGTTAACAAGCTTGACATTATGATGCGTTTGGTCAAATTTTTCATATTTCATGATTGGACGTACACATTAAACTGTATGGATGGGCTTTTTGCCAATACATATTGCCATAACTCATGTAACTATATCACTAAGCAGCTTCCCAAAATAGTCATTTAATCTTAAACTGAATAAACGTCAAACAATAGATGGATTACCCGTATTGTTTGGGTAATCCATTACGATATTCTCCATTTATCCATCATGATGAATGGAGAGTATTGGAATTGTCAACTGGGGGTATCCGACGATGGTTATTCGTCAGATCTTCATTCTATAATTATCAACTTATTCATGCTCTGGCTTTTCTACTTGAAAATCATTATGTTAACTGAAATCATTTCTTTGTGTTTATTTTCTGTCTTTTTTAAACTGGCCTACTGAATCTGGTTATTATATTATATTATCTTCACCTAGTAGTGATGCATCCTAGCAAGTTTCATAAAACTCTAACCAGAAATTGTAGAGAAATAGCGCCAATGAGGGTTTGGTAATGGACGGAATCAAAGAGCCACACACAAAGACAATTTGCGCATCTCCACTTAGTACCGACGTATCATGGCAAGTTTCATAAAACTCTAACCAGAGGCTGGAGAGAAATAGCGTCGACAAGGATTTGGTAATGGGCGAGTCAAATAACCTTACACATCGACAATATGCGTATCTTCACTTGGTAGTGGTGCATCTTAGCAAGTTTCATAAAATTCCAACCAGATGTTGTAGAGAAATAGCGTAAATAAGGGTATAGTAATGGCCGGAGTCAAAGAGCCGTATAGCTCTGTGAAAAATCATAGTACCAAAACACAATATGCGCATCACCACTTTGTTATGGTCATCCTAGCATGTTCCTTAAAATTTAAACAAGATATTATAGAAAAACAATGTGTATAAAAGTTTTGTGACGGACATACGGAAGCACTGACGAAGAGAAGACTACGTTATGCTTCCCCAAATATTTTTTCAGGAAGTACAAAAATAATAAAATTTGATAAAATTAATTTTATTTGGTATAAAAGGACTTAATGCAAAAATCCACATATAAATTGTGAAATAATCCAGTATTTTTCACTAGACACGTTTTGTTGAACATTGATCAAGAGGACATAAACACTGTATTTAATTCTTAGGTTAGATAATGAGACATCCTCTTATCAATGAGAGAGAGAGAGAGAGAGAGAGAGAGAGAGAGAGGTATCAGAAAATCTCAAGAGTGTTTCACAAGAGGCCAAAACGAGCCTGAATTGTATTGCGTTACTAACACTTCCTTCTAATTAAATTATTTGAACCTCTGTTCTGGGCCATGGAATTATATAGAAAAGCCTTCTATACAAGTCCTGATCTGGGCTAAGGGCCATATGTCCAAAGTATTCAACTAGTTTTAACCTTTAGTTATTAATTACCTGAACCAAGGACTTGTATCTCTATGTAATTCCTTCCCTGAACAATTTACCCCAACCTAGTACCACCACGGCAACAAGAATTTTTAAGTCAAACAAGGGCAATCATTTTGCATTATAGTCACCTGAGAGTTAACTAACTTAGTTATTGTAGTAGGTTTGATGACTGGGAAGTCTTGTGTAAAGTTTCAAGTTAATACATACAATGGTTACTGAGATAGGGACTTGCATGCATAACTTTAACCAAGGTTTTATGCTAACACCTGGTTGAGTAAAATAACTCTCCTTATTCTCTGAATAGCCCAGCTAAAAAGTCAAGAAAAGTATCAGTATACAATGTATAAACATTTTTAAACAAACAAGTGCATTTTTTGTTTAATAAGCTCCGTTTCTTTTTTATCTTCGAAATATCTTAGCCTCTCAAGAGTGTAATGGGATCTCCTGTATATGCAAACTGTGATCGTCCTCTGATATTGCGATTACCAGGTATAAGCAACAAAGATGACAAAGAAAGCAATTTACAGTTAAACCTACATAAATGGTCACCTTTACTGAACAGTCATTTGTCTCAAGCAGCCACATTTACTACTTCTGTGTTTTCAGGGCAAAATTAGCCTGTATTCAGCAACAACCTGTCTTAAGAGGCCAATTTTGCTCCTTCCCTTGACAGCCTACTTAAGACAGATTTGGCTGTAATTATTGCAAGGTCTTATTGACAATGAAGATGCTATTGTGTTCACAACCTTAAAGTTTACAGATGGATAGATAATGGGCGACAGACAAAGAGCAATCAGAATAGCTTCACACAACTTTTGCACATAAGGTCAAATAATGCAATTTTTGACAACTAGAACTCTATATCTCAGACATAAGGCCAAATAAGCAATATTTGACAATTCAAGTTCCATATCTCAGACATAAGGCCAAATAATGCAAATTTTGTTAATTCAAATTCTATACCTCAGACACAAGGTCATATAATGCAATTTTTGAAATTAAGACACAGACCAATTTCAAATCTTGTACCAGATCTTTTAAATATATAACTATCGTGTAAGATTGGTGATGATCCAATGTATACCTGTGTAAGAGTGACATCAAGATCAATAGTGCAATTTTTTGTAATAATATGAATATGTAATTGCATTTTGTAACAACATAAATATGAAGTTGCATTTTGTAATAATATAAATATGTAACAATATAAATATGTAGTTACATTATTTAAAAATGTAAATATGTAACAATATAAATATAGTTGCACTTTGTAATAATATATATATATAACAATTTAAATATGAAATTGCATTTTGTAATAATATAAATATGTAACAATATAAATATGTAACAATATAAATATGAAATTGCATTTTGTGACAATATAAATATGTAACAATATAAATATGTAATTGCATTTTGTAATAATATAAATATGTAACAATATAAATACGAAATTACATTTTGTAACAATATAAATATGAAGTTTTATTTTGTAATAATATAAATATGTAACAATATAAATATGTAATTGCAGATGTTTTTAACCTTAATTTGTTAAACAATCATAAGATATTAACTTAAGTCTTTGATGAATCTCTTATTTTGCAAGTGGCACATCCCAAGTTCATACCTCATGAATGTTCACGTAATTAAATTCAGTCTGTAAATGTAATTGTATATTAACCATTATTCAGTTTTATCAAATAGAATAAAAACTTCATATTGAAAACACAATTTAAACATTTTATTGATAAAATAACCAAAACAGATTGTACTTGTAACAGTGTTGAAACAAGTATGAGAAGGCTGAAGCATTGAAGTATCAAATCATGTTTGTTTCAAGTTAATATTAACAATATTGCATGAACATTCAATAATTGCTCAAAATAAATCCATGGGTTATGAGTTTGAATCCACGTCTGGCCACAGTCTCCATCAAGACTGATTTACGACATAATATCTCATTATCATTTGTCTTTCAGCTGGTTTTGAGGGAAGGTTATCACTAATTTGCGGTGATGGGTGTGTCTGAGTACTAGTTAGTCTTCCAGGATCCTAGAAAAGAGTAGTTAACTGATCATCTGTAAGCCCTCGATGGCATAAAAATGACGCTAGATATTCAAACAAAACAAACAATTACACAGTGTATTTGAAAAAACTTGGAAGATCAACAGGAAAAATATCAAGATGGAAAATGGTTAATTAAACATAAAGTCAACAGGAAACATAAAGTAACTGGTAAAAGTGCATTCAGCTGCAAACCTGGTTGATAAACAAGAGCTGTCAATGGACATCATCCTCTCCACCCAAAGCTTGTCCCAAAAGAATAACTATCGGAATGAAACTGGATAATAGTATAGGACAATGCCACATATTTTAAAAGTCTAACCAACAAGAGTTGTCAGAAGACAACAAAGTTCGCCTCTGGGTGTCTAAGTCCAAAAAGGGCCAAAACTGTGCCAAAATGCAATCAAGAGTTATGGTTCTTGTCTGTGTGTGTACCACTGACGATGGTGAACACACATGCAAAGTTTCATTCACATCCAATGAGTGGTTGCATAGATATCTTAAACTTAAATGCAAAAGTTTAACCTGGGTGTCTACAGACGACGCCGGTGTCATGACAATAGCTCTCCTTGGACTTCATCCCAGCGAGCTAAAAAGTACAACAAGTTATCCAGAGGTTCGTGGACAAACAGCATATTTGTTTCTTTTATGCACCCACAAATCTAGAAATTACACAATATGCATATTTTGAAAAAGAATGACGTGACGTTATTGAAAATAATGACCTGTGGCAGACGGCTTCACACTATGTTGACAAAATGTATGTCAATCGTTCATTAGGCTGTATGTTTTGCATGAAATTGGTATATAGTTTACAGTGATGTTATACAATACACTCAGAAAATTTCAAGCATATCTAATAGTTGTTTTTTATTTTATTCAGTTTGTCCACGAACATCTGGATAACCCCTCGTATAATATGAGATTTATTGGGTACATAAGTTTCCATCAGTCATCTTACGAGCAGAGCTTGTGACAAAAATTACAACTATTCCCTATATGATATGATATAACAGTAAATTAAATTAACAGCACTTCATTTGAAAGTATTATATATATATATATATATATATATATATATATATATATATATATATATATATCCGTAATGTTATTCTAATTCATACATTGTACAATGTCATGTACAAATAACAAAACCCAACTTGGATGACTTCAAATCAACTGAATCAAGTTATTTTATAAATGTGTAAATACGCTTAAATTTTTGAATTAAAGACAATTGCTATTGTGTTTTTCTCACAGATAGATTTTAATGATCGTCCACATATTAAAGACAAATGAATGCTCAGACAATATATCTATAATGGAAATGGAAAGTTTTAAACATATTTATTCTAATTCGGTTTACACTTAGACAATCACTTGAAATCATCTTAGGTAAAACCAGTAATAAGCATATGCCGATAAAGTGTCTAGCTCAAGGACACCCCACATAGCCGTGATGGAGGATCGAACCCCGATCTGGCATCTGATGCTATATCACACATTCCACAAAATGGCAAGTCATCAGATTTATTTGTTGTTATCAGTTCACACATACATGTATATATATACAATGAACATGTCTATCAATAATGTTGCGAAAATGCAGATATCACAAAAATACAATATACATTAAAACAATAAAATACCCCGGTATACAAAATTGTACATAATATCACAATCATTTAATTAAAACTAATACATAATTGTATGGGAATACTAATGCTACATAAAAAATGTAACTGAAAGCTTAACTTTTTTCTATTACATTGTAACATATTTTTTTAGATTTTTCATTTCAGTAGTAGAAGAGATTCAATTTTTGAGATTTTTTAAAATAGGAAATAACACTTTTCAAATAATTTGTAAAAATGTCTTTTAATAAAAAATAAAATAAATTAGAAAATGCCACTGCTATAGGTTTAACAGTATTTGTTATTTGTCAAGTTGAACAAGAAGGCCAAGGTGGCTCTATATCGCTTACT
Organism: Panopea generosa; assembly: GCA_029582155.1. Taxonomy (NCBI): domain Eukaryota; kingdom Metazoa; phylum Mollusca; class Bivalvia; order Adapedonta; family Hiatellidae; genus Panopea; species Panopea generosa. Next base: position 70,791,869 of record CM055901.1, on the reverse strand, counting down.
TGAGTGACATTGAGTCACCCAACTTAAGTAGATTATATAATACATGTACACTCAAAATTCCAGAAAAATGAGATGGGCAAGTAGTAAGAATTTTGATTTGTTTTGAAGATGTAACAGATGTGTGGAAGAGTTGTGCGATAACAATAGTATCCTTGTGTGGATATCTGGATATCAGATATCAAATTAAAGTTTTCACTATATATCCATATAAAGAAAACCAGCCTCCCCTCCTGGCGACTATGTTTTTCGACGAATCGCAATGGCTGGAACAAACTTGGTTGAGGTTCACCACTGGTAAATGTCAGTGAAATTACATCGAAATCAGGTCAGAAGATTCTGACAAGAAGGCTTTTGAAGTTTTTACTATAGCTGCCTATATAGTATAGTAGCACCTCACTGTGGTGGTCAGATTATTTAACAAATCACAACGGCTTGAACAAACTTGGTAAACGGTCACTCAAGGGACATTTATGCGAAATTGTTTTAAAATCGATCCGGTGGTTTCTGACAAGAAATTATTTTAAAATTTTTACAATAGCTTATATAGTAAACTAACCCCCACCCCTGGCTGCCATGTTTTTTTACCAATCACTACGGTTTGAACAAACTTGGTGAAGGGTCCTCCAAGGAACATTTCTGTGAAATTATTTTAAAATCGAGCCAGTAGTTTCTGACAAGAAGATTTTTTAAAATTTTACTAATTAAACTTGCCCTGTTTTTTGACAAATCAAAATGGCTTGAACAAACTTGTTAGAGTCGCCCAAGGAACATTTCTGTGAAGTTATATCAAAATTGGCCCAGTGGTTTCAGAGGTGAAGTTGTTAAAAGCTAAAAGTTAACGACAGACAACGGACACCAGGCGATCACCTGTGAGCCTTTGGCTCAGGTGAGCTCAAAAAGGACCATAACATCCTGTAAAATTTAAAACATTAACAAATTTATTCATAACTTTAACAAATATCATAACATGCATACCAAATATTAACTAAATACAAAGACCCTTTAACTAAATGTCCTTTCACGATTCTTCGAGGTACATAAAAATACACTTTACCATTCAATTAAGAAACATCTTTTAAAATATCACGGTACAATATCATTTTCATTGATTTGAACAAAAGATTTCAATAGTATAAACTATATATATATATGATCTAATTTTCAGATTATACTGTACTTACTTACAGAAATTCGACAGTCTGTGGACTGGATGAACATGTCTATAGCGGAGAGTTTTGTCTGAAATGAAAGGGCAATCCTAAACAGTGAACTAGAAATTTGTTTATCATCTGTCATATTTGTATACCATTACTATTTCGTTTCTGTTTTAAGAGCAGTTAAAATATAAAAGTACTAACAGAGTTGCTTCCAATAAAACTACAGTAACATGTATATAAATCATGTATAATACAGTAAGATATTTTACTACAAGCACTGGGATGTCTCTTAAAGTGATGAATGATCCACAAGCTACAAATATACAGAATCATGGATTTGACTAAAGTCATTGGAAACTTCTACATATTCTTATATTCAACGCTATATAAAATTATGTATGCATAATAATGTATATAGCCTTATGTCCAAAATCTAAACTTATAAGGCCATCCTTAAGTTAAATGTGCCTTCTGTCTTCACACATAATATTGCAAAGAGGTACCAAATGTTTTACAAGAAATGTAAGACCAATATTTTTATGAGAAGAATAAAACAATAATTGTTGAAGCTGACTAGTTATAAATAAGAGTAACTTTGTGGCAGAATGATTTTGTTAGGTTTCATGGAAAACAATAATCCATCTAATTTTTAATAAAGTTGGCTGAACACAATGGCATATTAATGGTAACTTATATCATATCACACAATTTCAGTCCACCTGAAAAGACAAACAACTGTCCTGTTTATATGAGAGATAGATATTTGTGGTATGAAGATTCTTCAATACACTATTGTATCAGTAATCACAGAAGGTAATTAAAAATTGTTTCACAATTTTTCCACCAACAGTGTCATTATTAAATATTTTCTCCTCCACAATCAATATCAACTCCTGAATTATAAAAGCTACAAATACTGTTTCATTGTGTATGTATATTTTCTCAATTTCATCAGAGCTGGCAAGAATAATTTGTTTTTTCGCTTGTGACTATGCCAAATCCAATTTCTCTGCCTTCACAAAATAGAAGCATGAAAAGCAAATTATTTGTGTTTGAATCTAAAATTACTGGTTAACAAATTTTGATATAGAAACGTCAAACTGGTGTTCAATGTTTGTCTACTACTGCAGTTTTGCTATATATGGCGAAATAATAAATTGATCAGCTGGATGAGATGATAATGTTAATATAAGGATTAAGTTGATTTTAGATGATTTAGCAGTGATTAAGATTTCTTGAAGAAGGAGGTTAATGTTGATGGAGCCCATACGGTTCTGGCTAAAAATAGAATCACTGTCGATCTCTGCAGATGGGTAGGAATCCTCCGAATAGGTGTCATGTTCATTTTATCATTTTTTGTCATGTTCATTATTGTGGTTAAATTACCAACCCGTGTGGTTCTAGGCAGCCATATGAGTGATGGCAAGAATAGGATCACTGTGGCTCATGCATGTCATAAGAAGCGACAATTTGAGTATTACGAAAATCATTTGCTGAAACTCTGCAGTTCTGCTGGTATCAAGGTTCTAAATTCATTCTGCATATTCATTTGTTGATGTTTTTTATCTACATTTGTTGTTTTTTACATGTAGAGTGAACCTGTAATCTTCCTTTCTGTTGGTGTCGAATAACCTATTATGTGCTGGTACACCGTTCATTCATTCATTAAAGTTGATGGCAGCTGGTTATAATGATAATAGTTACTCCTGTCACTTTCGCTCCCAAGGTGGGTCTCGCAATGAAGTTGCATCTCATAAACTGTTGTTTTTGTTGTTGATAGCCTATCTCTGATTTGTTGACATTAAAACAATCCTGTCTAGAGTCACTTTCAAAAGCATAAAATCAATGATGTTTTGATAATGTATCCACTTTTAAATCACTTAAATAGTGACAACCATTATTTGGTGTTGCAATTCCTGAAAACATGTCGACCTTCTTTCTAGAATGGAGCTTCATGAAGGATATTCTTCCTACTTAGCAATGCAGTTGCTTACAGAGTCAATATAATTATAGTTATAAGAACATGCCTGTGGTTTGATACTGATTTATAAATCAGATTTTGTATTTAAATAAATATATAATGATACAGTTTTCTAATGTTGGTGAAAATGATGTTAATGAAGCATCTGATGATTAAAAATATTCTGCATGGATGTTGTTCTGCACTAAAAAATAACTGTGCTGTACCATCCACCAACACAACCACTGAGGGTGGGCTACATGTTAGCTTTCCAACCAAACTTGGACAGTAAGTTGATTAATTACCACAATCATCAGTTTCACACTTGTTCTCCTCACAGTTCCAAATCACACAATTACCCAGGCAATTGTAGCACAGCAAACAGAGAGCCGTGATAAACAGCAAGCTGCAGATTGAACATGGTTTACGTTCCAGAAAAAATCCCGTTAGATAGAGCACAATGAACATTGCATGATTGTACAGCAAAGCTGGGTTCAGTGGTTTAGGTATAAGAAGAACCGGGATTAACCACTGCAGGCAATACATCCTGGTACGTATATTGTCTGGTGTATTAGTAAAAAAAAAAAATAACCCAATTGTGGAATTAAACTGTCGGATCGTTCTCAAAACAGTGTTATTGTTTTTACACCAAACATAAGATTGTGTTTAATACTGTACAGAATACGTCCTTCTTTTTCAAATCATGAGAACATAATGACGTAATAAAGTGAGAATTTTCACTTTTCAACCGAAAGTTGCCTCCTCTCACATCGCAGTTGTTTTCTTTTTATTCAGAGCTGTCTATTATTTGTTACGTACAAAACATTGCGATGTTTATTAACATTAATTTTAGTAATAAATGAAATAAAATAATAAACTCTATTATAATTTTAATAAAATAATTAAAAAACAACAACAAATAAATCTTATCAAAGGTAGAAATAGACAAAATATATAATTCGAACATTCTGCTTGTGGTGTATGTCAAGGACGAATAATAAAAAAGTTGCAACGCATGTGAAATATGTAACAGTTGTAGCAGTTATAAAACGATACAAAGCGTGTACAATGGGGAAAGGTCGAAAAAGAGGTTTTACATGCATTTATATAAAACATTTACTCTTTCTTAACTCTATCTCTGTAGAGGATTTAACAATATGCGTGTCGAAACGATTAGAATTGGTTTTCGCGATTTATACTGGTCATACATAATTATATATATACCGTGAATCTAAAAAAAAGTTCAACTATGTAAAGAATGACATCAATACAAAACAGTTATAAGGATACTTAATTGTGTTGAGTTACAAACATTTGCCGATACGTATTAAAAACTAATGCCGACGCTAATGGAAGTTTGAGCTTTTTGCATTTCCCAGATTGTTATTATACAGGCATTCGCGGTAATAGGTATTAGGTATACACGGGATATATTCTTTCATACACCATGGCTGTCACTTTGATGACCATTTTGTGTCAATTCACTGCAGCTCTCTGATAATATGAATAAGGTAAAACCTAAATGGCGAGCAAATCGGTAGATATTCACATTATACAAATATAATACATATTTTAAATGTAAGATAATTATCAACTGATTCTAACTTTAACCTGAAAATACACCACACTGATAAAACCACAGTGAAGAAGAAAATATCCTTTGTTTCAAGCAAAATAAACAATTATATCATGTTTTTGTTATTATTTTCAATGATGTGGGTTCAGCATATCATACTCTTTGTGACAATTGATTAAAACCACAGTCATTTGAATAGTATGTACTTTTAATTGTCTGTCAATTTGTCAAAAAATGGCGAAAAATTGCCGAAAGTAAAATCCTATATATACCTTAATAGGCATTTTTATATTGTTTTTCAATATTTTCTTATTAAATATGCTTTATGGACATTTCAATTTACTGACATTATTGTGAATATTTCAATTAACTGACAGTGTAATGTACATTTCAATTAATTGACTGACAGCATTATGGACATTTCAATTTACTGACAGTATTATGAACATTTCAATTTACTGACAGTGTTGTGAACATTTCATTTAATTGACAGAATTATGAATATTTCAATTTACTTACAGCTTTATGAACATTCCAATTAATTGACAGAATTATGAATATTTCAATTTACTGACAGTGTTATGTACATTTCAATTAATTGACTGACAGCATTATGAACATTTCAATTTACTGACAGTATTATGAATATTTCAATTTACTGACAGTGTTGTGAACATTTCATTTAATTGACAGAATTATGAATATTTCAATTTACTGACAGTTTTATGAGCATTTCAATTAATTGACAGAATTATGAATATTTCAATTTACTGACAGTGTTATGAACATTTCAATATACTGACAGCGTTATGAACATTTCAATTTACTGACAGTATTATGAACATTTTAATTTACAGACAGCATTATGATTATTTCAAATAACTGACAATGTTATGAATATTTCAATTTACTTGCAGCGTTATGAACATTTTGATTGTAAATGTTTTGTTACAAATGACTCTATGTAGGCATTGGATGAGGTTAAAACCAACAGTTTGTTCGGAATGTCCTGGATGAGCCAGTGATCTTTGAAAATTGATTGGTGTGGCCCGAAGTTGGTGACAATCAATTGGTGTTTCACCAAAATAGATAATTGGAAAAAAATTTCTTCAAATTTAAGTTTAATTCCATTCAGTCCTTTCCAAAAGTTTTCTGTTTGATATTATAAAGAATAGGCAAATACGATCTGTTTAACGGACACCTTCTGCTGTTCTAATTTCAATCATTAATAGTACATACTGGTAATATCAGTTGTGATGCAGGTGACTGGTCAAAGTCAACTTCACTTTTCCAGATCATCAGATCAATAAATGCAGCAGTTACAGATTAGTTGGTGCCAAGCTTGTTCCCTGTGATAATTGTTTAAACCAGTTGTCAAGAGTTTACAACCAACCTTGTGTTGAAGAGCACAATATGCTTAGTGTAATAAAATTAAACAAGTGCATCTTTGAACTTAGTTCAAAGGTTGTTGTATGATACATTTGAGGAACTGTGTATAAAGATATCTTTTTTATCAGCATATGTGGTATTAATAGTTGAGTTGTTTCTCTAAATATATATTTGATATTTTCATTCTATTGCAGAGGTTGTCAATGCTTCGAAGGAAGAGTTGATGGTGATGACAGTGTCTGAAATTGTAAAGGAACTGATACAAGCACATGAACATAGTAAAGACATCAACCTTAATAGGTTTGCTTTATTTTTTAATATAATAGTACTGGGTGATAGTGGATATGGTGTCTTCTATTACTGCTCATGCCAGAGTTTGTGGGTTCAATCCCAGGCCCTAAGTTTCCAAAATCAACACCAAGTACTGGTTCTGCCCAGTATGCTTGAGAACAAATCACAAGTGCTATGAGCTTATTTCATAATCAAGCTTTAATAAATTCATATAAACTAAACAGTATATATCTAAAGACATTTCCTAAAACAGCCTTGTTTTCTCTGCCAAATTGCATTACATTCTTACTAATAGAAAGCAATATGGTAGACCAGTATCTATATCTGTTATAAACGCTTATAGCCTCATATCATGATTCCATGATGGTGTATGAAATCATTTTAACATATTTATTTCATTTAGAGTGAAGTCAAAGATTGCAAGTAAATATGGATTACCAAGTCAGCCAAGGTTGGTAGATATCATTGCGGCTGTGCCTCAACAATATAAGAAGGTGAGTATACAATCATATTTATAAAAGTTTATAAACTTTATATACAGTAACTGTCTTAAATTTTGCACCTACAAAACAATATTCAAAAATCACATATCTTTTGAATACTAGTAGTTTACAAATTTGTTCTCATTTGTACTGACTGTTGACAGTTTATATTGACAGGTACTACTTCCAAAGCTGAAAGCAAAGCCTGTAAGAACTGCTAGTGGGGTATGTACATGTTTTTTATCATGAATTTCTTTATAGCTCTACTTATCAACGATCAGCAGAGTGAATGTGTTGTCCTTCAGTCTGTCCATCTGTAATGTTGTCTATCAGTCTGTCCATCTGTAATGCTTTCATTTAGTCTGTCCATCTGTAATGTTGTCTTTCAGTCTGTCCATCTGTAATTTAATGCTTTCATTTAGTCTGTCCATCTGTAATGTTGTCCTTCAGTCTGTCCATCTATAATGCTTTCATTTAGTCTGTCCATCTGTAATGTTGTCCTTCAGTCTGTCCATCTATAATGCTTTCATTTAGTCTGTCCATCTGTAATGTTGTCCTTCAGTCTGTCCATCTATAATGCTTTCATTTAGTCTGTCCATCTGTAATGTTGTCCTTCAGTCTGTCCATCTGTAATGTTGCCTTCAGTCTGTCCATCTGTAATGTTATCCTTCAGTCTGTCCATCTGTAATGTTGTCCTTCAGTCTGTCCATCTGTATTGTTGTCCTTCAGTCTGTCCATCTGTAATGTATTGTTTGTGAAGGCCCTGGATACTTCTGCTAAACTAATGTTTGAATATTCATTAAACTTTACAGGAGTGTGTGTCTGATTTCTTTTCTAGCATGAAATTTTGTCAGGAGATTACTTGAAGGCCATAGACCTGTTGTTTTATATATTCATGTATGTACTCTGTGGCTAAATGGACCAGAGCACTGTGTCAACATCACTTTACTCTCACTGCACTGCTTAGGTTGTATGTTGGAGTCTCTCTGTTCGAAAATATGTAAAACGTTTGCCAGTTACTTTTGGAAGGACGGTGGTTCTACTCGGATTCATTCTGAGGTCTTCCTCTACCAATAAAACTGTATAGGTGGTATATAACCTGAAATGGGTTGAAAATGACGTTAAACCCAATTTAAAAAATGTACAAAATGTTGAATTCACTATTTACCAAATAGAACAAAATATTTTGTTCTATTTTTTGCACAAACACAAAAAATCACACATAATATAATTGCTTTCACAGGATCTTAAATAAATGCAAGGTTGAGACATTTAGATTTAGACCAGCACATGTTATACGGGACGATATGGACTATATGTTATGTGATACTTAATGTATAATTTCTATATTCTTGTGTAGATTGCAGTGGTAGCTGTGATGTGTAAACCTCATAGATGTCCTCATATAGCCATGACAGGCAATATCTGTGTGTAAGTATCTTATCAGTCCTCTACCTAATGAATCATTTTGGATGGGTACAATTTGTACATATAAGTTAAAATTTCTAATCAGCTTACATGTTGATCTACTTATTTATTCCTGGAGCAATTCCATTGCCTGAGGTAGTAAGTCAACATTAACTGACGGTTATGACATTCTATGTAAAATGTTCTATTTTGAAAATTCTGAACAATTTTATTGGCTGAGAAAGTAGGACATTTAATATAAGTTACTGTACTATTACTTTGTTTTACCTTGTCCTATATTTACTATACATGTATTTATAATGTTAAATATTGAAAATAAATGTTTACATGTCAGGAAGAGTTAGGATGTGTAATTTCTTAAAAAAAATACAGTTTTAAATAATATATTTATTCATGTTTTAAATACATATAAATTTGCATTGAGATACTGAAATAATCAAACTATCAACATTTCTATAAATTGTAAGTTAAAAAACTGTAATCAAGCTGTGAAAAGCAATATTTTTATCTGTTGTAATTGTGTATTTCTCTTTTTACCAGGTACTGCCCAGGTGGCCCAGATTCAGACTTTGAATATTCAACCCAGTCTTATACAGGATATGAGGTTGGTTACCTAATGATTGATTATTTTATTATATAGAAGATTATACAACAACCTATACAAGAGTCGGATTATTATTTTATAATGTTGTACAGCAGTACAAATAATTGTCTGTACATTTTCTTGGTGCCTATACAGTCAATCCTGTCTTAAGCAGCCAGTCAAGGGAAGAGACAAGCATGGCCTTTTAAGACAGGTTGTTCCTTAACTCAAGCTAATATGCTCTGAATGCATACATGTATATATAAGTAATAGCAAATGTGGCTGTTTAAGAAAAGTGGCTGCTTAATAGAGGTGGCCGCTTACACACGGTTTGACTAAATAGTATAGTTGAATCGGGGTCTTTCTGAGCTGCCTTAGCATCATATTTTATAAAAAAATCATATATTGGTTTATGATTGATTTTTCATTGAATTTAATTGAATACATATGTTATTGATGTATTGTAATTGAAACAAAGATTTAATGGGGTGGTTTTACTCTGTGTATGAATTGGACCTTGTTACTAAAGTTTGATATTGAGAAGTGCTGGCCTGATGGCACTGGTTATATTTAATATATAAGATGCAAAACATGCCTTCTGCAGAAGAGTTTCATAATTATGTTTCTGTAATTCATACAATATAACCAAAATGTAGTTGCCATGATCAAAAAATCATGCCAAAGTTATATTTGAACAAGTAATCAATCCACTTCGAAGGTCAATTTAGGAGCTTAAATTAAATACTCAGTATAGTTTAGGCCACATTTGCTTTTATAAGGGCCGGGCCCGATTAGTTCAGTTGGTTACGTGTCTGAAATTCAATCCAGGGGTCATGAGTTTGAATCCACACCTGGCAACAGTCTCTGTGATGATTCATATACAACATGTGTCTCATTATCATTCATCTCTCACTGCTGATTAAAACTTGAAAGTTATCAGTTACTCACTGAGATGGGGTGTGGGTAGTGGTTAGGTTAACTGATCGTCTGGTAGCCCTCGATGGCATAAAAATGATGCTTAATATCCAATCAATCAATTGATTATTTTTATTAAAAATGTAAGACAAAAGTAACTTTTCTTTATAATTTAAATTCCTATTGTGTTTTCCAGCCTACATCAATGAGGGCAATCCGTGCACGGTACAACCCATATCTGCAGACCAGACACAGAGTTGATCAGGTAAGCCTTGTCCAGATAATAGCCGAATAAAACAGTTACAACAATGGTACAAGGTTTAGGTATATACATGTACATGTAATGGGAATGTTGCAAAAATAAAAGGTACATGTTAATTAAAATAAATAATGATTTCAAATAAATTTCTTTTGAAAGGGTCAATTTGAGTTTGTTTGACAACACTTAGAGTTTGTGTGAGATTTCGTTTCCGGCCTGTTACTTTTTCATACATAGATGGATTTTGTTGATACTTGCTACAAATGATCAACATAACATGACGACATGTCACGAGTAAGACCCACACCCCTACCTCAAAGGTCGAGGTCACAATTTCAGTTTGTTTGACAACACTTCGAGTTTGTGTGAGATTTCGTTTCCGGCCTGTTACTTTGTCATGCATAGATGGATTTTGTTGATACTTACTACAAATGATCAACATAACATGACGACGTGTAATGAGTAAGACCCACACCCCTACCTCAAAGGTCGAGGTCACAATTTGAGTTTGTTTGACAACACTTGTGAGTTTGTTTGAGATTTCGTGTCCAGTCTGAAACTTTGTCACCTATGGATGAATTTCAAAAACAATTGGCTTAATTCATCATCATGACATTACAAAGTGTCACCTGTAAGACCCACATGCGTATCTCAAAGGTCAAGGTCACATTAAGTTTGTTTAACAACACTTTCAGTCAGTGTGAGATTTCTTGACCAATCTATAACTTTGTCATCTATGGATATATTTTAAAAACACTTGGTTCAGTTGATAAACATGACATAATTAAGTGGCGCATGTAAGACCCAGAACCTTTCTTCAAAGGTCAAGGTGACACTTTCAATTTGTTTGATATTGCATGTCTGGTCTGTGACTTTGTCTTTAACTTGGCTCAATTTATCAAGATGACATGACGACATGTCATAAGTAAAACCTAGACATGGCCACACTTTCAGTATGTATGACAACACTCTGAATCTATTTGAGATTTCAAGTCTGTCCTTTAACTTTATCATACATGGATGGATTTCAAAAACACTTGGTTCAATTTATCAATTGATCAACAATTGATCTGTAACTTACATTTAGGGATTTAAAAATAGCTTGACACAAGTGATCAGCATGTCATGATAATGTTTCAACTGCATTTAAATGTTGAAATACCCAGACCATTACATCAGATGTCAAGGTCAAGGTTACACAAAGTTCAAGGTCATGGGGGGGGGGGGGGGGGGGCAAGTGACACTTAACAGTGACATTTCTTGTTATTTGCCATTTGTATTATTTAATTTAATGAACCTGTATTTAAAAAGCCACCTGCAGTAAGACGTCATTTTTGCTCTTTCCCTTGAGTGGCTGCTTAAGAAAGGTTTGACTGTACATATATAAATAATATTTTGTGTGAAGCTATCTCATTATCAAGTACAGGTCAAGTTTGATTGTCAATGGTGGTCAAATTTTACAGTTATGGGAGTTGTTGGTCCTTTTAGTCTGAAATTTATTCAAATATATAGAGCAGTGGCATTAAAGTCATATGGGCACAATTCTAGTTTTTAAATTTTAATAGCATTCATGTATATATCATATTAGTATGTCGTGGTAGGTTGTGAAAGAACAGTGTTTACCTAGGAGAGCCATGTTTTATTAAAATGGATAAAGAAAATGTGGAATTCATTCTTGTGTTAAAAAGAAAATCATGAATGAAACAAACTGGGCTTGAAGAATGTGAATATTGTTAAAAACATATTTGGTCCCATACATTTACGAGGAGTTAGTTCAGTGAAATGTTCCATTGCGTTATAAGTGTAAATCACACAACTAGTTTGAACTGAGCATGTCAGATATTTCATGTGAGATAGTTTGCCAGTTATCTACGAATAGACGGTGATGCTACTCAGATTTATTCTAGGGATTTCTTCAACCCATAAAATTGTAATCGATACATGACCTGTAATGTGCTGAAATGGATTAAACCCTCAAAAACGTTATTAATGTATGTATGTGCGTGTTTACTATTTATACTGTGTTCATGTAAGTGTAGAGAAATATGTTTATATTGAATACCAATTAGCATTATTTATATCCGTATGTTTTCTCATACAGTTGAAGCAGCTGGGACATAGTGTAGACAAGGTAGAGTTTATTGTGATGGGAGGTACATTCATGAGCCTGCAGGAGGAGTATAGAGACTTCTTCATCAGAAATCTCCACGATGCCTTGTCTGGTCACACCAGTAACTGTGTAGATGAAGCTGTCAAGTAAGTCTGTCTATCATATCACTTACTGTGCAGAGGCATAACAAACATATTCTATGTTTTTCTAGTTATGCTAGCTGTCACTAGCAATTAACAAATCAGTATTCTTTTAGTGTTTTTTTTTAAAGAGCAGAATGAAAACCAAAGCAGTGGTCTAGCAGTAGAGTTTCCACCTTGCATGCGAAAGGTCATGGGTTCAGTCCCAGTCCGGGTCATACCAAAGACTTGAAAAATGGTATTAGATGCTTCCTTGCATGATGCTCGGCATTTAAAGGATAGTTCCGGTTCTGGTTGGCTCAGTGTCAGTATAATGTGACTGAGATGTTGATGTTGTACAGTCACTCATGGAAACTTCTGTAATTCATGTATATGCATACAAAAGTAACATGTAGTGTTATTTATAGCATCTTTGAAAACTGATTTACTTTCTCATTCCTTTTTGAGTTGTCTTGAAAAATAAATGTTAAATGAATCACTGTGTTAATAATTAAGTGATGAAAAAAAATCTCACATTCATGCCCCTTTATTGTTAAAGATCAGCTTTCTTATACATGTGTGTGTTCATTTCAGGATTTAAAGCTGAATTTTGAGTTTTCATTAGGTGATGAAAAACATTAGGCCTGTTTAATGTTTCTGAAGCCCAAAGGGCTTCTCGGCAATATTAAACTAGCCTCATGTTTTTCATCACCTGATGAAATCTGAAAATTTTGTTTTTAATCCTTATATTTACATTATATTCTCCAGCTATTTTAGATAAAACTATTGCATTATTTTTGCCATTTTGATATTTAGAAAGCAAATATATGCATTAAACAGCAAAGTCAATGTCATGAATGTAACAGCGACTTTGTCAACATACTGAAGAAGTGCACGCATTTGTAGGACAACTTATTCCAAACGTCACATGAAACTAATGGCAACGTGATGTCTCACCATCAAAACAAAATCATGCAACCAATGAAATGCAAACTGGTTCTTTTTAGCTCTGCCCAGTGTTTTTCATTGGGAAATGAAATACAGTACATTTAGGCTGATTATAGTGGGAATGTAAATATTCCAGTATCTACAGCAATGAATCTGTCTGGAATTTTTCATAGTTGTCTAAAGCCTTTCAGTTCACTAGTTTCATAAGGGATGAATCACCTTTTGAAAAGGGACCAATATTATATCCCCTTTACTTTATAAAAGAGGCTATTGTATTCTCAGGGTCGGTTTAACCTAACATACATGTATTTAAATCTATACTTAAATAAGAAAAAAGAATTCAGTTGATCCTGATTTTAAACTGGCTAAAAAACTGCATTTTGTTTCATTGATATAAATGAAAGAATATTTGTGTAACCAATTAAAATTAAGTTTAATTTTTAAATACTTATTATAAAGTTACGCTTTAATAAGAAAAATAATGGTCAACAGAAGCAAGATGATCAATAAATTGGCAGTTGTAACAAATTCTAGAAGTTATGGCTGTAATTTTTATTTATCATGCAGATATTCTGAGAGAAGTAAAACAAAATGTATCGGTATAACAATAGAGACTCGGCCGGATTATTGTCTGAGGAAACATATAAGGTAAATCTTCACTGTAAAATATATTGTTATATACTTCACTCCATTACAGACGGGGAATAAATAGAATAGGATTTAATGCCACTTCCTGCTTATTACAAGTCAATCCTGGCATCCAGTTCTATTTATGGAGGAAGACCTGAATAATCCAATTGTATAAGAATATGAATCTGAGTAGAACTATTGTTCTTCTTGTAAATAAATAGAATAAAATTGATGAATACTTCTCAAATATGTGATCGATTTTTGTCAGTTAGATAGTATGAGGTAAAAGTGACTTTGTTTTGCTTTCTTTTCTTTATTTTATCTTATTTATTTTACATCAATTGTGAAATCAGTTCTTACAACTTCTACAAATCATGGACATTATTTTCCGGGGTAGAACCAATACCAGTGTGTCTAACCTACAGATACATCCATCAAATGGTTTGGTTGAATATTTAGTGTCATTTTATGCAATCGAGGGCTAACAGATGATCTTGTTTATCTAATAACTCTTTTCCTGGAGATTAACCAGTACTTGAGCACACTATCTCTGCAAGTAACTGATAAATTTCACATTCTAATCAGTGATGAAAGACAAAATGACCATGTGACACAAGTTGCAATGTCTATATCAAACATCATCGAGATTGTAGCCGGGTTCAGATTCACTGGCAAATCATGTAAAGAAGCCTGTGAGTGCATTCTGGTTGTTATGGTTAAAGGTCAATGTGACTGTTACCCTTATTAAAGCAGCAGCCTGGTGGAAATGAACAGCTGAAATAAGTGATCAAAGTAATAAATATCTGGATTTGCATCAGTCAAGAATATCTGGTTGCAGCTAGGAAAACATAAATGTAATGCATTTTTTACTGTTGCCATAGTGACATGTTGAAGTATGGGTGTACCAGACTTGAGATTGGTGTGCAGAGTGTATATGAGGATGTTGCCAGAGATACCAATAGGGGTCATACAGTGCGAGCAGTCAGTGAATCATTTCAAATGTCAAAAGATGCTGGCTTCAAGGTTGTTGCTCACATGATGCCTGATCTACCCAATGTTGGACTGGAGAGAGATGTTGAACAGTTCATTGTAAGTGCATTCACTGACTTTTACATTTTGCATCCTAAAAAATTGATTTGAAATTCTCCTGAAGCTGCATAAACATGGATTTTTTTTTAATTGATTTAAGACTATAAAACATAAAGAAAATATATCAACAGAAGACTAACCATTCAAAGTACACAGTCAATATAACATATCAAATATAAATAATGCATTGAATAATTATAACAAAATATTGCAAACATACAAAAGAAGCCCCAGGATGGGATTCTGCCTTGAAATTGCGAGTCCCAAATCTCCATGGGAAGATTTAACCTTGTTTACGGGTGTACCAAACTTTGCTAGTTCTTTAATTGCCACATCATAAAACAAGATGATTTATATAAAAGTAACCCAGAACACTTCCCTCTTACAAGTGTGACATCACCCATGCGCTGTCAAGTCTGCTTCCTGGGTAGAACCGGTACTGAGTTGTTTTATGAGTAGCATAGGTTTGAGCAGGGAATCAAGGGTTGATCAGGGGATTGAACCAGCATCCTCTGGCGTGAGCAGTTAACGCTGTATCCATTACACTACCAATCAGCTTAAACATGTAACATTCATTATGTATTTCAGGAATTCTTTGAGAACCCAGCATTCAGGCCGGATGGGTTGAAAATTTATCCAACACTGGTCATCAGGGGAACAGGTATATACTTTTCA
The DNA here is from genome assembly GCA_029582155.1 of Panopea generosa. NCBI lineage: Eukaryota > Metazoa > Mollusca > Bivalvia > Adapedonta > Hiatellidae > Panopea > Panopea generosa. The sequence goes on along the minus strand of CM055901.1, from coordinate 70,776,258 downwards.
TTTAAATTATTGGTCTACATGGACTATAAGGGGAGTTTGATTTACATGTATACATATTCACATGTATACAGAGAAGTCACAGAAATTGAAACTGTCCATGGAATGGAGTTTAACGCCATTTTTAACATATTTCGGTTTATATATGGCATATCCACTTTTTATTGCTGGAGGAAAACCTCAGAATGAATCACTGTCCTTTCACAAGTTATATGCAAACTTTTTCACAAAGTTCTTGCAGCGAGCAGGACTCGAACCTACGACCTTAGCGGTGAGAGGTAAATGATCTTGAGATGGGGCGTTAGACCACTTGGGCAAGGAGGACCCCCATTATCCATTGAAAATAAGTACAATACTCCTGATTTTATGGTATATCATATGCAGTGTTGTAAATATGTACAGACATACTTTCACTATTTTGATAGGTAAACTGACCCTCAAATATCTTAAAGGTCTTGAAGTACATGTATAACAAAATAGTGTGACAAAAAGATTGACATAGTTTGGTTTATATCTGATTCTAATTCAACTTTTGATTTAAAAAAAGAAGAAGAAAGAAACAGTAAATAAAAGTTTTAGTATTTGATACTGCAGTTTTATTATTAAAACAAAATCCAAGTTCCAAATGAATTTTGTTATATTAAAAACTTATAATACAATTGTGTAAAAGGTCTGTACGAGCTATGGAAGACGGGTCGATACAAGAGTTACCCACCTTCAACTTTGATAGACCTTGTTGCCAGGATACTAGCGTTGGTGCCCCCTTGGACAAGGGTATATAGAGTCCAAAGGTATTTTATGCCACCAATGTGTTTTGGTGAATGACATTGATTTTTGTAGCGATAACCTTTGCCTTTATTATTAAAAATAAGGTTCTGTACTGCCCGTTGTACTGCTTGCTTAATACATGTACATAAAGAAACTAAAATGATATTATTGCGTCTCACATCTGTCTGTGCTGACCAATTGAATTTAAGGTGACTATCATTTTGCTTTGGACTTTATTTGAACAGTAGCAAACATTTGATAATTAGAAGTTTAGGAGGAGTAGTGCTGACCATAATTATAATTAAAGAGCCATAACTCTGTAAAAGTCAAAGGAGCAGAATGTGATGACCATAAGAGCAACTTGACTTCATACTTATACTTCTTAACAACTTTGGTCAAAACCTGTTTAGAATTTTAGAAAGAGTAGTGCAGACAATATATGTATATACAAATATAAGTATCAAAGGGCCATTACTCCAATAGACCAGAATGCAATGAAATATTGGCAACTGCACTTCATAGTGATACTCCCTGGCAATTTTGGTGAAAATTTGTTTAGGAGCTGACAAGAAAGTGCGACGCAAGGGCAGAGAGAAAAGGGTAGACAGACAAGACTGACAGACAAGACAGACAAGGAATACAGACAAAGGCAGACAGACAAGGGCAACTCTATAATTATGCCTCCCAGAAATTCCTAGGACATTAAAAACTGTGTGTGACTCCCACTATGTCGTTGTCATAGAGGAAAAATGAAGGATACAATGTTTTACTTGTATTACTAGAATAATTTTTTAATGTGATGAGAAATTCCCTGTGTTTGATTTCAGTGTTTTGCTTATTATCTGTTAGCCCTCCACGGCACAAAAATGACACTAAATATTCGATATTCATTGACTTTCGTTCACCCCTGCCAGCTGATCATGGTTTCAGACTGGTTCCAGTAAAATTGCATATGGTTTCATTGATTTTGATTATAAAATACCTAAATAACCAGTTAAAACTATTAAAGTTAGTTTTCAAGTATTTAAGTAAATGTTAATGAAACAGAAGCCAGTTCATTATGATATAGTCATGTACATGTATACAATGTCTGTTAGTCCAAGCATTGAAATGAATTGTAACATTTATTGCCAATTAACTCTTTTTGCATCTAGGAATATGCTACACATGATATGATGTGAACTTGGCCATTATGAACTAAACTGGGCCAGTATAAAAAGCAAGTCAAATATGAAACAGAATTGGGCCAACACTACTACTTTCAATTATTAATAGGAGTCTTTTAATAAAATTGTTGGTCCCAGCCATGTTGGCCAATGGTTTACAACCTATGTCCAACCTATGTCCAATATAACACTCCTCAGACTAATGAGTAAATATGAAGTCACTTTTTAATAAAATTGTAATATTGTTCACGCAGAGATATTCCAATGCCTTTGGTCAGTTCTGGAGTTGAGCATGGTAACTTGAGGGAGCTAGCTCTGGCCAGAATGAAGGATCTTGGGACACAGTGCAGGGATGTGAGAACCCGGGAAGTAGGCATACAAGAAATACATCATAAAGTGAAACCATATGAGGTACATGTTTACACAGAAAAGTTGTTGACAGTATGGTACATGTCTAGTTTAACCAATTTATTTTATATGAACCACTCTGTAGTCTGCTCCCTCCATAGAACCTGTACTGGGTGTTGTTGTTTTGAGAGGCATCAGGTTGAGTTGGGGATCAAACCAGCAATTTCTAGCATTAACAGCAACCATTATCCACTGCACTACCACCCTGCTTTTTATGATGTAGTATATATGTACATGTAGATAATTTTCAGATTTTGAAATGCTAAAAATTGATATAAAATTGTATGAGTACTATTACTGGAATTCTTATTTGAAATTTTGTCAAAATAAGATATAAAGAAATAAACATCTTAAAACTCTACTATATTCTGTATTTGGAGAGCTACCCTATATGTTCATATATGATATATAGTTTTGAATGGTCGTGGCATTTCTTAAAAAGTCACCAACAAAGAATAACAGTGACTACTTTGCACAATATCGACTGGTTCAAAAAAGTTTCAGCTTTCAATCGGTCATTGGAAGCAGTTTTCAATGACATTATTTCATATTTGTACATTTAACATTGATTTTTTTTAAAATCTATTTTGGATTGTTCAGTCATTTGTGACAATACTAGGTGAAAACAAATGTAGTGCTGCAAATAGTCCCATCCTCAGTGAACACATTGTCTGTGATTCCACCATTGCCAGATCTAACATAGAGGGAAACTTGTTATTGATGGCATAGTAAGATACATGTCTACTAAGAAATCACTTGGTAAATGATAGGCTCAAGGTTATGACTAATATTTGCTTTTCCAGGCTGAATTGATACGTCGTGATTATGTTGCTAATGGTGGTTGGGAAACATTTCTGTCATATGAGGATCCTGAACAAGATATTTTGATTGGTTTGTTACGATTGCGTAAATGCTCTGAAGACACATTCAGACCAGAGCTGAAGGGAGGCTGTTCTATTGTGAGAGAGCTGCACGTATACGGCAGTGTGGTGCCTGTACATGCCCGAGATCCAACAAAGTTTCAGCATCAGGTAAGTGGAAATAAAAAACATCTTAAAAATAAATCTAGTTTTAAAGGATTTTTTTAAAATTTAAAATTGGCTAAGAATCATTTTTTTTCCTATTTACCATACCTATATATACTCACTGACTCCATACCTGTTATACAGGTAAATAGCAGTAAAAATTGTTTCATCTTAGAAAGAGTCTGAATGACGATCGGAAGGTCATTAAACAGTATTTAAGTGCTGTCTATTTTTAGAATGGAGATTTCATTTCAAGTTTACCACTCTTATTTACATATCGCTTTTGTCACATTTTGGTGGTTTTGACCTACCAACTATTTGGTTTATATCTAACAATGATAAAGTGATGCTTTTTATCTATTCTGATAATTATTTAAGGTAATTATAACATTTTATCCTGATACACTCCCTTTAAAATGTGGACAGAGTTTTCAACGAAGTGTAGAAATGTTGCAGTAAGTCAATATATTTCAAAGAAACGGCTTCATTTGAGCAAATTCCTATTTAACTATACACTCTTACTTAACACATACAAAGTTTAAATAATAGATTGAAATTGGTTACATTTGTTAAGTGCATTCCCAATTATGTTGTAAATCAGCCATGGTTTCTAGCTCAATACTGAATAAAAACGATTGAAGTAGCCTATCTGTTACAATATATCATCTGTATCTAGATTGCTATAAACAGGACCCCAGTAAGTCCATTTGATAGCTTGTTTAGCTATCAATCAAGGGGTTGGTCGTGAGTTTGAATCCCCGCGCGGCCACAGTCCTCTGACTGATATTTGACATGGCATCTGCTTGTCATTCTTCCTTCTCCACTGATTCATGTGGGAATTTTACTTGGGAAATGGGTGTGCTTGCATACTAGTTAAGAGTGATTGGTTATCTGATGGCATGAAAATGATGCTAAATAACATATAAATATGAAACACCATCTTTCAATACAATACAACTTCTTACAAGATAAATATTCTTGTCTGCAGGGTTTTGGTATGTTATTAATGGAGGAAGCTGAGAGAATTGCGCGAGAGGAGCATGGGTCTCACAAGATCGGAGTCATATCTGGTAAGTGTGTGTCTCTTTTACTTTATCTTGTTCTGCTTCTGTATGCTTTTATCTAATGGTAATTTTATTGTTCTACTTCTGATAGTTGTAAAGAAAATAAAGAAATAGGATTGGATGCCATTTCCAACAAGTTACAGGCTATATATGGCACCCAAATGACCTGACAGGAGAATGACTGTTGCTCAGCCCACTAACCATGTGACAATGTATGGTTTACTTAGTGACTGTCAGCTTGTCTAAGGAAAATGATGATGTTGGAAGCATTACCTATCACTGATTGTTCAGTTAGACGGATAATGTTACAAATATATCGATCTGAAGGTTCACTTTTGAAGAAGCTTCCTACATATTCAGTGCTGGAAAGGAGTTGTTAGTGCCAGTCAAAAGATAATAAAACAAATATGTTTACGGTAGTTAAACTATATTCAATGTCAACTGAAAAAAAGACTAAGAATGATTCAAAATTGACTGCATATTGTTTGGAACAGTATTTATAATAGTTAGCGATTGCTGTAGGAATTTGATATGCAAGGTGGTGAAAGTGTCTTAAAAGTCTGTAAGTAACTGGCATTCTTTCTCACATGAGTGTTTTGAATAAGCTGGACTAAAACTCTCAACCTCATCAGTAAGAAATCTTGAAATACGACCTCCAGACCACACAGGACCAGGAGAAGTAACTTTAATAATTAAATTATTGGAATGAAAGTATATGAAAATTTTGGCCAATCAATGCCTGTACTATTTGTAATGAAAAGTCCATGTGTTTTGTACATAAAGATAAGTTTGTATTTCTATTACAGGTGTTGGAACAAGGAATTATTACAGAAAGATTGGATATGAGTTAGATGGACCTTATATGTCAAAGTCTCTGTGAACAGTTTATCTTCTATCATGATATAAGACAAACATATGTGCAATAACGCTGCTATAAAGGCATTTGTTCCTGTGTTTTGTTTCAACTTCATACCCTTTGCACCGTTTTAAACATTAATTGGATGTTCCCGTATTCTAAAACCAGTTTGAACTCTTGCAATCATGAAATGATCATTCGAATAGCTGAATAGTAAAATGGTGTCAGGATCAACTAAATGCCTCATTGGCACACTTAATAATACATTAGGAGAACATTTGACATTTGGACAATATTTGACATTACAATAGGTGAACTACATTTTAATCGTATTTGACATTACATTAATATTTGACATTGGGACAGTTCTTTACATAACATGATAAAAACATCATTCGAAAATGAAACAATACTTGACATAACATTTACAATGTGGCAGTACCTCACAATTTCACATTGCATTAAGGAGAACATACTTAACACAACATAAGCAGAACATTTGACATTTGGATACTAGACATAACATATTTTGCATTGGAACAATACTTGACATTACATTAGGAGAATATTTGACAATGGAAAATACTTGACATTTCTTTAGTAGAAGAACATTTGACACACATTGGACAATACTTGAAATTATATTAAGAGAATGTTTGAGAAAACTTTTATTTTGGATAAAAAAAAAAGATGCATGTGTCTATTGTCGTGTTTTGCAATTCAACTTATGGACTTTTTCTAACACACCATACCCAAATGTGATATTGTGACTTGCATAAATGTTATACCGCAAGGCATGATATTTATTATATTTTTTGTAAATATGTACATAAATAAACAAATAAATGAAAATCTAAGATAGTGGGGAGACTTGTTTAGTAATTTAACTCCAAATTATCATTTAATGTGACAAGAACTTGCCCTATATATTATTCTTGTATAACTACCAAGGTTTTCTGTACCTCTGATGAGGATCCAATGAAAATTGTGGTTACTACAGTACACATGATTCGTGCGCTTGCAAATTTTCATAAACAAAATTATGGCAATCCCAAATACAATATGGCTGTCATTACTAAATATAAGGTAAATTTGAGAAAATCATGATTCAACCTTATTCCTATTTTAGCTCTACTGGCCAAAGGTAGTGCTTATGCGATGACGCGTTGTCTGTCGTCCGTCGTCTGTCGTCTGTTAGCAGCACTTTCTCTGAAACTACCAGACCAATTAAACTGAAACTTCACATTGGTGATTCTATTGCATAGGGGACTATACAGAAGATTTTTTTTTCGATCTGAAATTCAAGATGGCCACTGTTACTAAAAATAGTCCAAAACTTAAAAAATCTTCTTCTCATGAACGGCCCAACAGATTTTCAAAATGTTTATGTAGTAATGATGACCAATTATAGTTCTGTTAGATTTGTTCAAATGGTGTTCCTAGGGTTAAAAATGACCCTGCCCCGAGAGTTCAATTAGGGGACACATGTCAATATAATATAATATTTTTTTTTTTTTTTTTAAATGGAAATGATTTTGCCTATATTTTCACTAAAGCATTGTTAGGTGAAGGAGGTTAAGATTTGTAAGAATGACTGGGTTCCTATTTCTTAAGGGGTCAGGAGGGGCCCAAAAAGGGTACAAATTGGGAATTAGTAAAATTGTTTTCTTAAGAACCGGTATGTCAGATTTGTACATATTTGATATAAATTATCCGTAAGTGTAGGGGTTTGATTGCAGATAAGAATTTGGGGGCTAAAGTATATAGGGGCCCTGTAAGGGGACTTAGAATTTTACATATGGATACTGTGGGAAAACAAAAAATTCTCTTTTTTTTCCATTTATTTCGAAACCACTATGTCAATTAAACTGAAACTTCACACGGATGTTTCTATTGCATAGGAGACTATACAAAAGATTTATTTTTTCTATCTAAAATTCAAGATGGTCGATGTTTCTATTGCATAGTAGAATTTCAAAAAGTGCTATGGCTACTATGAGTCAGTAGAGCGTCCTCAGGCCCTCTTGGGCCTCTTGTTTTTCTGTTAAATATACAAGATGGATCTTATTGGGTCGCAAAGTATGCATCAAGTAATACATAAAAATGAACAAATTTCATAAAACTTGGTCAAATTTGTCTTTTGTGGTTCACTCTCAGATTTGTAACTTTTCCAGATCCTTTATGGCTGCCTTTTTATTTGCGAAATTTTAAATACTTTCTCTGGAGTCTGGAATACTTTATTCAATACAGACATAGGAGAATTGTATGTGGATGGTTGATCCTAGAGTCGTCCTTAATCAGGCTTGTCTTTTTCAACTTTGTTAGCTGGGCCCGATTAGCTCATTCAGTTACACGTCTGACTATCAATCCAGGGGTCATGAGTACCGGCAACAGTCTCCGTGATGATTGATATATGACATTGTGTTTCATTATCATTCCTCTCTCACCACTGATACAAATGGGAAAGTTATCAGTTACTTGCGGAGATGGGATGTGCTCGAGTACTGGTTAACCTTTCAGGATTCCAGGAAACAGTTGTTAGGTTAACTGATCGTCTGTTGGCCTTCATTGGCATAAAAATGACTCTAAATATTCAGTCAATCAACTTTGTAAAATAATTAAAGGGGCAATTAAGTTTGCTTTGAGTTATATAATGAAATGTATAAAAATGACAACTGCTCTAAAGCCTTATTAAAACCTGGTCACATTTTTTTCTTGGATGGTTTACTTTCAGACTTCATGGCTGCCCCAAATGACTGCTGTTACTAAAAATAGTCTAAAATTGGAAATTTTTAAATAACATCTCTGAAATCCAAAATTCAATTCTGATAACGGCCACCAGACCCTGACTTTGTGATTGGATTGAGTGATTTATTTGTGGTGTGTGTGTGTGTAGCATATAAAATAAAATGGCACATTAACATAAAATAAAAACAGAAGCATTACCATGTATTGTGATAACAATTATTTTAGTTAACTAATTAAACATTTAAAATATCAATTATCACAGATTTAATTTGTATCTTGTTATATAAGTTACAAATTTGCTAAATTTTGATTAAATAAGAGACGTATTTATATTTCCACAGGATAGCTGATATAGTTTGACAGCCAGTTTCCAATGGTGTTCTTTTTTAGTATACTGTCAAGGATTAAGATATTTACTCGTATATCAAAGAAAGTATATTAATGTTTTTAGGTTCATATCACTTGGTCTTATTGTTATATAACTACTGTTAGTTTGTCAAGATCAAATGAAAAAAAGGATAGTTGAGCAAAGATATAGTCTTTGTGCGATTATCACGATTTTTCAATTTGACTGTGCACCTGTTTGTTTACACATGTAACTTTTCAAATACCCGAATATGATTGGATACAAATGTTTGGGATGTTTTGGAGCCAACTTTGATTTTTTACCAACAAGAAATAAAACAACATTATAAAAGAAAACAGATCAAAGATACATTAACATATTTTGCGACTAGTGTTACCAGGTAATTATATAAGTATATAATTTCTTTCAAAAATTTACAAAAGAATTGCTTATTCAAGCTAGGTTTTATTCAGACAGCTTTCTTCGATCTACATTTAAGATTTAACTTTCTATTTCCTCTCTCTATATAAAATAATAAGTACTGCAACAGCATAATGTTGCTTTCAATCATTGATACTATATTACCTTTTTTTAATATAGCGGTCGAATGTATAGATAATTTATTATTTTTACATAATATGCAAAGTTTTTCTTTGTCGAAGTTGAGCACAGAAACTTGGGGAGTGGGGGGAGGGGGGGGGAGTGGATAATAACGCTTGATGGGGGTGGCGGTCCTCTGGCAAATATAAAGTCTCTTGAATGCCAGTCTTTATGTACGCCAGAGGCGTATCCACTCCCCAAGCTCCTTTGAAGTTGAGCAGTTGAGGTGGCCTGTTGGGTAGCATGTAGTGAAAAGTAACAAAGAAAATCGTCTCTAATATATACATGTGTACTACATACAGTAATGTATTGCTTTAAACCAGTGTGTAAGTAGAAGATTTTTTGTTACTTTTCCCTTTGGTGGTTATCAGGATGAAATAAAACCATTTGAGATAACTCAATGGCAGGTCCAACCTGGAGGCATTCAAAGGGGGACTGGTGCAGTATTATACTGGTCATACCTAATACAGTGAGTCTAAAAAAATTTCAACCATGTAAAGAATGGCATCAATTCTAAACAATTATAAGGTTACTTAAGTGTGCTGAGTAAAAAACAGTTGCCAATATGAAATGCAAACAAATGCTGACACTAAGGGAAGTTGGAGCTTTGCACATGTCTTCCCAGATTGTTATTATACTGGCATTCGCAGTAATAGGTTTATCGCGGTTTAGGTATACAAGGGATAATATCCCACACTGTACAAAGTTATTTCATTTTAAACCTGCACTTTTAGTTTGTGCCTTACATCATTCTTGTACAGGTACAGTTACATGTGTACAACAATGCCTCAGAGTGGGCACTGTACATTATTGGAAGAAGAAGGAGGTAATTCAAACATGGTGAAGTAATCACTGCTATAATCCCTACTAATTATCACAAATTTCTCTAATATCATCCTAAAGTAACCATTGCAACATGAACATTAGGAAGAAAACCCCATAATGTAACTTATTTTAATTTTAGTTGAAGATGCCAGAACCAGGATCGACTCACAGTAGATCATGTGTATATTTCTTGTCTAGCTGTGACACAGATATTGTGAAAAACAATTCCAAAAAAGTTGTAGAATTGCTCAGAACCTATGAATCTTGCTCAGGTAGGAATTTCATGATAGATTAATATTATTTTTAATTTTAAGTTAACACCAGAAGTTGACCTAAGTCAGTCTAGGTAATTGTAAGTGTAGTTTGGTTTTGATACATTTGTTTCTGATACAAACATCTAGGGTTGAATAATTGACCAGGATACGAAACAGCAACGAAACAACTGATTACTGTATATCTTTACCATGCTCCCTCAAAAATAAAGCTCATTTTAATTTATAATAATGTATACATAATGTATTGGACATATTTTTCTCTAGTCTAGAGGATCTAACAAGTGCTTGTTTATTATTCAATTTGTTTTTACAAATTCCCCAATATATATTATGTGAAGCTTTGCAGAGCATCATTTCAGCTTGTGCAAACAAGTTTAATAAATAAGAAATTGAAAATGAAAAAAAATTGTGCATATTGGTTTTCATCAGTCATGTGGCACAACCTCTTAATATAACACCATTTTACCGTATCATGGCAATGTCGGAAAATAGGAACACCATAAGTTATGTAATAAGAAGGTAATATTTCTGTTTACAGATGAATGGAAGCCTGTATTGCTCAGCAGCAGATGTCAGCTGACAAGCCTGGTTTATGTCCATGGATATCCGCAATACTTTGTGACACTTTGTCGCAGGTATAATCTGTTGAAGAATGATCGTGTTACACTTCTCTCCCCCATGGACCAACTGATAGCTATACAGCTATGCTTGGCAGAAAAAAACAAACAAGTTAGTATTTAATAGTATTCAACTAAAAGGATTGTTTACACTCTCGCTGTTCCGATGATGCCTGTAAGATGATAACTTTAGATGTTTGTGTTCTGTGACATGGCGAGAATTGTTAGAGGTACACAGTCTTCCGACAATCCTTATTATATTCATTTTCAACACATTGTAAAGATTACCAGTTACAGGTGTAAATAACATTTTTTCTAGCCTAAATATTGCAATATTTAGGCTAGAAAAAAACACCTGACCAACACTAAAATGGAGTCTCAACCATAAAGTTTTCTTCTTCTTGAATTTTTTATTATTATTATAATTATATTTTAAATTTAATTACGAAAAACTGCAGAACAACTCTGCTAAATGTGTCAAGAAAATTATATATATGTATTGTTCCTTATTGCTTTATTATCATTATTCACTTTTTAATAGAATAGAAAAAGAAGTTAAAATCAAATTTGCTCATACTTATTATGACATTTTCTCCATGAAATAAAAATCAGGAAAAAATAGAAAGGAAAAGTTGCCTATCTACCTACGCCATAGTATTCAGTTTTACATGGAGCATATCTATTGTTTTATACATTTTCATTTTTATTATTATTATTATTATTTATGGATTGTATTTTTTACAGGAGAGCGGAGATTATGATGTGGAAGTCAGTGTTGTTTTGCAAGCTTCAAAAGACATTATCAACAAAAAACTTTTGGACCATTATGATGTCACTTCCTGTACACAGGAGTCTGGTATATGTACACTCTATGATAAATTTCTGGAGGAATGCAACTACATGGATACCTGCGATGTTTTCAAGAAAGTCATGGAAGAGGCTGAAAGAAATGAAGAATTAAAGAAAGAATTGATTCAACAATGTTTTATCTTTCTGGATCCCCCTAAAACTGCAACAGAGGTATTTTTTAATTGATAGAATTTCTAAAGTTGTATAACTATGTAAAATTGGGATAAAAAGGAAGAGGGTTATATACACACAAGGTGCTAGCAATGTTCTACCTTTATATATTGTTTTGTTAAGTTTTTGGTTGACTGGAAGGAGAGATGTTATAAAGAGGTATGTCCAGATAAGATGCAATATATAGGTTCAAGAACAGTAACTCATAAAATAGTATTGTAATGCATATATATATAAATAACATAGCTAGAGTTGTCTCCCATAATAGCATACCTGTTTTTAGGAATAAAGCAAATCATGCCAATAACAAAAGTTAAAAAAACAAGTGATATTTCTTAGATTTACAAGTGTTCACTAGTTCATGTAAACGTCTTTGAAGTTATACTAATGAGATAACAAATATGAAATAATAGTGAAGTTGTCTGATTTTTAATAGTACTTGTAGACTCGTAACTAACCAATTGTGATATAATATTTGAACTAATTACCATGTCAGGCCCATCTCTTTAATCATTGTTAGTGTATTCCATAATGTTATAGTTTAACAAGTCAGAAGAAAAAGACAAAGTTGCACAATTTATAAATAACACTTTCTCAATAAATTTATGTCCCAAAATTACTATACCAGAACATATTTTGTGTTTGTTTGAACAGCAAAATTCTGGAATTATAAAGAAATATATCTTCATTGATATTGACATTTTAAAACTTTGATTTATTTTCAATTCATTTACATAATGATTTCCTACTACCTGGTAGTATGAAAATGAAGTTATTTATCCCTAATCCATATTTTATGTAGCCTGCTTTATGAAAGAAGTAAGAGCCCTTACAATATATATATGCATTCATACATCTATAGTCTTGCCAAGATTCCACTAGCATATCCTAGAAACAATCAAATATTGTTGTTTGAACCACATAGAAAAGTACCGAAATCTCATTAGGGTTAACTAAGGGCTACTCCATTTAAACATACAACCCACCCATGGAAGTCACTTTGAAATTGGACCCTCCACCTTTATATTTTTAATTCATTTTATCAGGCCTCCCATTTTGAAAAACCCTCCCAATTTTGCCGTCCATAGGTGGGATGTATGTTTAAAGGAACAGCCCTAATTCAAAACTGTGAATAAAAAAAAAGTGTTATATAAAGTGAATACAAAATGTTTTGAGATTTTAGTGACCTTACAGTTCTATGGGCATGTCAATAGACCAGGGTGTGTCATATGGACTTTATTTGGTGAAGCTAATATAAACTATACATTTACTTATTTAATTCTTTTATATCAATTTCTTAGAGAAAGATGGTAGAATTCCTGTGTGTTGACAAGGCAATTAAATCAGTGACTGTGGAAGTTCCCCTTGACAGTGATGACAACATATCAGTTGCATGTGACAACAGTTGCCTAGCAACAATCCTCGATAGGGACATTCCTCTCAGTACAGTGAAGAAACCACCCTCCATGACAGAGGTAAGTATAGAGAAGTTTATCTCTATTTTTTTAAAATAGGGTTTAACGCCTTTTTCAACACATTTTAGGTTATGTAGTGCATGCCGCATGTCCAGTTTTACTAGTGGAAGAAGACCTCTGACTGATTCAGACTGAGTAAAATCACCATCCTTCCGCAAGTAACTGGAAACTTTCTGACATAAAGTTTTTGGAGCAAGCTGGACTGGAACCTACAACCTTAGTGGTGAGAGGTAAGTGATCTTGAGATGCTCTATTATAAATGTACGTTCACTCAGAAAAGTATACATTGTAGTGATTGGAGATGTGTCATTTTGAATACATTAAAGATCTTACTTGTTGGCCAATCATTCAGAATGGATGTTACCTAAATAGAAATTTGGTCATTCTACAAGACATCTCAACATCTTTGAAGTTGTCCTTAGTAGTCAAGTGGTTTCATGTATATGCTGTCTTAACCCTTTACTCCATAGATACGCATTTTCCTGCACTAATCACAGAAGGCCTTTGAAAACAGTGCATGAAGAGTTCAGATTAATTGTTACAAGCAATCTGAACACTTCCTGCGCTGTTTTCCACTCTGTCAGTTAATATAAACATAATTCACCCAATAATTCAAAAGCCTTCTATATTAGGTGTCCAAAGGCATCTATATTAGAGGTGCCCAAAGGTATCTATATGAAGTAAAGGGTTAAGATCTGTCACCTGTTGTGATTCGGTTGTAGACTGCAGTTGAGAATGCTTCAGTAACTTTATGACAGTTTTTTAGGAAAGACAGATGTTCTGCTAAGATTTGTTCTGAAGTGAAGTCTTACTCCATCATGAAACTCACTTGGTGCTGTAAAGAATCTGTAATGTGTCAAAATTGTTGTAACCCTATTAAAAAGTCTTTGGACAGAGGGTTACTTAAACCCATATTGCAACGGTACTATAGAAAAAAGTGCCATAAACAGCAGAGAACAGCATGTTTACAAAATAAAATAACTACCCTAAGTGAATTATAACTTTCTTGACAGAAGTCGTAATTATATTTAGCAAACAAGTGTAAAATTAATTTATATCATCTCTAGATGAGTTGTTTGTTTTAGTTTAATTGTACATGCAGAAGTAAAGTCTCACTATCTGTAAATGGTCTGTCACGTTAAACATGGAATATTCAAAATCTGTAACTTGCAATTTAGTTTTGTACATTTACATGCTTTATAAGGCTTAAAGCACTGCATGTAGCAGTTACATTTTGTAATTTGCCATAAAGCATTGTACATTTACATGCTTTATAAGGCTTAAAGCACTGCATGTAGCAGTTACATTTTGTAATTTGCCATAAAGCATTGTACATTTACATGCTTTATAAGGCTTAAAGCACTGCATGTAGCAGTTACATTTTGTAATTTGCCATAAAGCATTGTACATTTACATGCTTTAAGTACTGAATATACATGTAATTAATTTGATAAAATGTTACATTAATAATCTTTTTTAACACCTGAAATTGAGGGAATATACATTATTCCATGCACATACTTGTTTCAACAATATGATATATACTAAATTGACAATATCATTTTCAGACATATGTGCGCCTGATGTATCTGTCCTACCTTGATTTGCTGGTGAATTCACGATCGGAACTAGCTCTTGCTAGAGTGTTCAATGTTCCTGAGAGAGAGCTTACACATTCTGCCTTTACTGATCTCAAACACGTGGCTCAGGAGAAAAAAATGTCCATGTACCAGGTACAAATATAGTGTTGCATTAGATCTTACATTCAAAAGTTCATTCAAGTCAAGAGAGAACATCAAGAGAAAAGAATTAATGAAAGAAATGAAAGAAAAGAGTTAATAAAAGAAATCAATTTCATTATAGATGCTTAATTTCTTGTTTGAAGACGCAGTGCCTGGGAAAAGTAAAAAAGAAATCGAGTTGAGTTTAAATATATATGTGTTATGCATCTATTTATCACTTGTAACTTTAATACAAATTATTTGAAATTTTACATTTGCCAAAATGTAATAAAAACAATATTTAGGAGTGGTGAAATTGAAAGGGATCCTCCATTCTAAAAGAAAATATATGCACGCTGTTTGACGACAATCACCTCAGGCTATCCTTAACAAAATGTTTGTTTGCAGTGCTCTGACATGTGGGTAGGTAGGTAGCTAATTGTTGTTTTTTTTGCCATATTTTGCATTGTCACTTTAAAGAAAAATGGACAGAAAACATAAAAAAAATTAAACGCTTTGAAAGGCAATAAAAATGTTTGGGTTACTGCAATTTTGAGTGAGTAGCTCAGCAAGCAAGTTTTTTTTAAAGGTTGGCCCCTCTATCGGAACTTTCTAATATGGACCAAATTGAACTTTGCATAACCAGTATGCCAGATCAAATTGAAGTCTCGTGATGACTCGCCCCAGAATACATTGCAATTGTAAGAGGGAATATTAATGTATTTTAATACAACTGTTCTGGAGAGGACTACGGGTTTACTGTTTGATGATCAGACGTTCATCTGTAAAGTATTTAAACTAGGGTTGTGAATAGATTTCCTGTTAATAACCTGTTATTGTGCAATTTGAATGGTTTATCAGCTACTGTATGGTTTATATACCTCCCATTTCAGACTGCCATATCATTTATAATGAAGATACGCCTCGGTGGTAAGGGCTATGCTGCAGATGTGAATAGATCCTCACTTCAAACCCATGTAAAGGGTATCGGAGAGTTTGTGACCCTAATGCAAAGAATGGAGACAGTTATTGAGGAGGACCCTGATATCAGGTAATATAGTAAATACGTCTGTGATAAACCATTTTATTAGCTTGGCGGGACGAAGTCCAAGGAGAGCTATTGTTATGACCCCAGCGGCGTCGTTGTCTGTAAACACCCAGGTTAAACTTTTGTGTACAAGTTTCAGATATCTATGCAACCACTCATTGGATGTCAATGAAACTTTGCATGTGTATTTACTATCATCAAGGAACACACAGAGACAAGAACCGTAACTCTGGGTTGCATTTTGGCACAGTTATGGCCCTTTTTTTACTTAATTTTTCAGGTTAAAGCTTTTTATCACGTAAGATACCTATGCAACCACTCATTGGATATGAATGGAACTTTGCATTGTGTTCACCATCAGCATTGAAACACACAGAGACAAAAACCATAACTCTGGGTTGCATTTTGGCACAGCTATGGCCCTTTTTTGACTTAATTTTTCAGGTTAAAGTTTTTTTATCATGTAAGATATCTATGCAACCACTCATTGGATATGAATGAAACTTTGCATTGTGTTCACCATCAGCATTGAAACACACAGAGACAAAAAACCATAACTCTGGGTTGCATTTTGGCACAGTTATGGCCCTTTTTTGACTTAATTTTTCAGGTTAAAGCTTTTTATCACGTAAGATACCTATGCAACCACTCATTGGATATGAATGAAACTTTGCATTGTGTTCACCATCAGCATTGAAACACACAGAGACAAAAAACCATAACTCTGGGTTGCATTTTGGCACAGTTATGGCCCTTTTTTTATTTAATTTTTCAGGTTAAAGTTTTTTATCATGTAAGATATCTATGCAACCACTCATTGGATATGAATGGAACTTTGCATTGTGTTCACCATCATCAGTGAAACACACAGAGACAAAAACCATAACTCTGGGTTGCATTTTGACACACTTATGGCCCTTTTTGGACTTAGACACCCAAGTTAAACTTTGAGTTTAGTTGCGTTTAAGTTTATGATATCTATGCAACAACTCATTGGATGTGAATGAACCTTCACATGTGTGTTCACCATCATCAATGGAACACACACAGACAAGAACCATAACTCTGGGTTGTATTTTTGCCACACTTATAGCCCTTTTTGGACTTAGACACCCAGAGGCGAGCTTTGTTGTCTTCTGACAGCTCTTGTCTAAGCATTGTAGTTGGTCACTTAGGAGATATAAATTCTCCAAGTACTTATTATTTTATGCCCCCACCACTTATGGAGTTAGCGTTGTACATCACACTTTCTTGTTAGCTCTAAAACACCGAATCTTATTTAATAATTTTCACCAAACTTGTACATCTTGCATTCTGGTCCATCATCTTATGGCAGAGTAATTTTTAATGGTGAAAAATATGTCACACTTTCTCAGATTTGCTCTTATGGTTTTGACTTAACTTGCCAGGGAATATCAATGTACAAGTTCAGTTTAATTCACTCAATATTTAATTTTCGGCCACCTGGCCTTTATCAAAAATTGAAAATTTAATATTGCAGCTAAGTAACGCTGATTTTACTATCAATTGTTTTTCTATAATGATGACGTCACATCCTGTATAGACAACGCCAAAAGACGTAACGTAATTTCCAGCACTCACTATACATTAATTAAAGAAGCTGAACTCAAATGTTATAATTAACATTGCAACCATGCAGTAATGAATTTTCAATTTTTGATAAAGGCCTGGTGGCCGAAAATTAAATATTGAGTAAATTAAACTTGTGTCATGATTACTTCCCTGAGGAAGATTCTTGAATGAAAATTTCAATATATACTATGAAATTCACTTGCTCATATCTTCCATATACTTTGGCGTGGAAACATGTCACACATTCTTGTTAGCTCTACTCCTCATAAATTTCTCAACCAATTTTCACTGAATTTGTCAGGGTGTATCAGTAGAAATTCAGTTAAATATATCATCATTGTTTCCTGGCTTTTGGCTCTTCAGTTCTGATTTTTGGCTCTTTATTTTTTTTTTATTGTAACTATGTTGCATGACTGTCCGGGATAACATAGTCATGGGTATGGACAATATAGAGCTGCTAGCCTGACTGGACAAGTGAAAATTCAGAAATTAAACATGGCATCTCTTTTTTTGCATATCCCCTGTTTTAATGAACTTTAATAAAACAGTTTATTTAGTTATTCTTAATTTTATATCTATTGGACTAGTACCATAATTCTAGATTAAAGTAAGGACAAGTTGTTTTTGGTCGGAACAGGCAGATTTTAGAAACACTTGTCCAACTGGACAAGTGAATAAAAAAATAATGTAATGGCCTGTTAGTTCTCCCTATTAACTTCTTAATCAATTTTGACCAAACTTGGAAATATCAGTATGAAGATCATTTTCTCTTATTGTCATCTTGTTTAGAGTATCAATTCTTTTATTTCAGCATACTCTGTCTACTACAAGTACACATTGACTTTTATTGTATTTCTGCAGGTCTGCTTGCCGTAAAACTGTCAACATCATACGGAAGGAGATGGTAAAATGTAGAGATAGTAAAATTCGTAAAACTAGCGTAGAATCTGTGGCAGAACAACTATACTCGCAGATCACCAGTGTGATAGACATGATGGATGCCCAGGTGGTGAACACACCAGATAAGGTATGTATTTGATTTTCAGTCTGAAATAATTCCAGTTAATACTACTGCTGATTTAAAAAAAAAATCTAATCTACTGCCAAAGGGACTAAAGGTTTACTTTTTGTCCATCAAGAAAGTTTACTCATAAAATATCCAAGCTAGGTTTGTGAAACATTGCATGTGGATTGATGAAGAACCTGAAATAATTAAACTTACACGCTTAAATATTTGGAAAACTGTAGAATAAAATTTAAAAGAAGTTAAACAAAAGAATGATGATTTATTTTCTACATGTTGACAGGCTGCAGCCAATGGTGGGTCTCTAACAAGTCGACGGGCCCGTAAAGCCCTGCGTCATTTATTGGACAAACTTTCAACAGTTGATGATGATATGTCGTCGCTAGATCATCTTACCGATATATATTCCAGTCAACGTACACCACTGCGCTTCCCATCTGTTGTTTCACAGTTCAGGTACATCTTCATTTTATATCATATAAAAAGAATTAGTCCAGGGTGTGTATTGCTTTTGTTTTTTCTAATAATTAGATCAAATTTCACTGTTACAGTATTGGCATTGTTGACTTGGACAACCCAATTTGTTTTCTAAACAAGTTAGTTTCAGAAGGCAATGTGACATGTCATGTTTGTACTGAAATTGGGGTTGGGCCTGGTTAATTCGTCTGACTATCAATCCAGGAGTCCACAGAGTTTGAATCCCTGCCACAATCTCTGTGATTATTGATCTACAACATTGCTTCTCATTGTCCTTCTTCTCTCAACACTGAGTTTATCAGTTACTTGCTTGAGTACTGTTTAACCTTCCAGGGTCCCAGGTAATATTGTTAATTTATCATCTGTTAGCTCTTGAGTGATGCTAAATTTTAAAATATTCAAACCTCCATGGAGAAATAGTCTAACAGTTTGATGAAGTTTTAACAGATTTATATGTAGATTGCTTTGTCTTGATAATCACCTTCAAAATTAAACTATAAAGTTACATATTAAACGCTATTTGTATCTTAAATATTATCTTGTTTTTAAACAGATCTCCCGAAGAAGAGTTAGAAGTTACGAGTCCTGAGAACAAGTATAACATGTCATTGACTGAGAGAGTGATGAATAATGTTACCAAACAACAGGTATACACCAGTCTAAAGAAACCTATATCATATAATGCAATGTTTTTCCAAATGTCAAGTTCTGTTGCTTAAATTTAAAGCTGAGCTTACTTCTCATCACTAATGATGTAGGTTTAAGTCTGTCACTGAAAAAATTTTAAACTGGATATGCCATATGTAACATGAAATGTTATAAATAAGGCATTAAAGCCCATTCAAAACACAAAAAACAAATTCATGGAATATTTGAAAAAAACTGGAATACATTAGCATGTAAAAAATAAGTTACATGAATACCTTTCTTTATAAATTTTGAAACTGCCATCCGTAATTTACCTTCTTACATGTACAGTCAAACCTGTGTAAGAGGTCACCTCTATTAAGCAGCCACATTTTCTGTTTCCCATTTATCTGATTTCAGAGTAAATTAACCTGTATGAAGCAACAACCTGTCTTTAAAGGTCACTTTTGCTCCTTCTCTTGACTGGCTGCTTAAGACAGATTTGACTGTAGGTATATTTTATAAAATATTTTGTTATTTTTATTCCTGTAGACTCCAGTATATGCCAAGCGCTACAAGTCGACTTGTGATTGGGCAGAGCCTGTACACAAAGTGGATCTAACCAAGGACGACAACATTTTCAGCGAATCCCAGGTTTATGTCATTCCAACGTAAGTTACATGAAGTAAAGCATTTCTTTCCATCACTGTCATGAGGTAATTGATTTACCACTAAGTTTGTTTGAATATTTGATGCCCTTTTTGTGCCATCGAAGGCTAACAGACGATCATTTAACCTCACCACTCTTTCATGGGATTCTGGAAAGTTAACCAGTATGCAAGCAAGCACACCTATCTCTACAAGTAACTGATAACTTAATCACTTGAATTAGTGATAAGCAACAAATGACAATTAAATGCAGTCTGACAATTAAATGCAATCTTCGCCAGATGGGGATTAGAACTCACACCCTGGAGTGATAGACATGCTGCTGACTGAGCTAATTGGGTTCGGCTATTAACTTTGTAATAGGTGCACTCTTTAAATTCTATTTAAACTTTATTTTATGCTAGAGATATTTTTTTGTAAATAATTCATTTCAGGCTTCAATAAACAAATAGTACTGTCTCTAAATTCCCACAGAACCACTTCACTCTCATTGCTTAGGTTGTTGGTTCGAGCCAATCCAAAATTTTATGAGAGAAAGTTTGCAGGTTATTTGTAGAGGAACAATAATTCTACCCAGAGATATTCTGGCATCTACGTCTGTCAATAATACTGAATACTACAATGTATATATAACATAATGTATTGAAGTGGGCATTTAACTAGATTTTTTTTAAAAGTGGTTTATGTCATTTTCAACACATGACAGGTTATATATGGCTTATCCAGTTTTATTTGTGGAGGAAGATTTCAGAATAAATCTGAGTAGAGCCACCATCCTTCCTCAAGTAACTGGTAAACTTTCTGTCATAATGTTCTTGGACCAAGCTGGGCTCAATTCCACGACTTCAGTAGTGAGAGGTAATTGGTGCTTAGATAAAACAGCACCTTAGACCAGTGGACCATGGACGATCCCAAACTGGATTAAAAACAAAAAATATATCTATTTCATATGGTGACAGTTTAATGTTATTTAATCAAAGTGTATCTTATTTCAGCAAAACTATAGTGCATGCAGGATCTAAACTATCATCTGGAGAGGCCAACAAGGTTTTAGAATCACTGCTTGATCAGGAGAATGCCAAAGACACGGATATCACTCTGGTTCCCATTACAAACAACCAGTCTGCAGCTGAATCCAAATCTTCTGCATATAACAATAAAGGAGCAAGTAAGGGAACCAACGCAGGGAACAAGAAACCTGCGGCTAACAAACAAAAAAGTTTAAATAATAACACAGAGAACCAGTCCAAAAAGCGACAGTTGGAGAATGAAACGCAGTCTAGTCAACCACAGAAGAAAAAGAAGCAAGACCAGTCAAAATCCTGCAGGAGGAAGCTGCTTCCCCAGGTCAAAGGTCAACAGCAGCTAACTAAGTTTTTCAGAGTTTGAGAGAAATATAAAGCATTTTGCTTTAATACAAATGTTCTTATCTATTTATTTATTTATTTACATATAACTAATATTAAAAAAATAAAATATTATTTGCACTTTACCTACCTACCCATTGTAATGCTGTAAATCAAATTGCTTTATTCAGGTTTTTGAGACAATTTCTATTACATGTATTAATTTTTTATTGTACATGTATATTAAAAATTATTATTCCACACTGTAAAACCAACTATTTTGATAGATTTTTTTATTGTTGGAGAAAGAAATTTTTTGTATTGAAAGAACACCACCAATATTTCCCCCTACCTACCTACTCAATTTTAAAACTGAGGATCTAGAAAGAGTATTATAAATAAGCATATTTGAATGTTGATGCCGGGCCCTATTAGCTCAGTCGGTTACGCGTCTGACTATCAATCCAGGGGTCGTGAGTTCGAATCCCCCACCAGGCAACAGTCTCCGTGATGATAGATATACGACATTATGTCTCATTAGCATTCGTCTCTCACCACTAATTCAAGTGGGAAAGTTATCAGTTACTTGCGGAGATAGGGTGTGCTCGAGTACTGGTTAATCCCAGGAAACAGTGGTTAGGTTAACTGATTGTCTGTTAGCCCCCGATGGTATAAAAATGACGCTAAATATCAAGCAATCATTGAATGTTAACCTTTATCCATTACTTTATTTACATAAGCTGACTAGTGTATGCTTGCAAAATGACAGGTATTGTTTTTATATTAATAGTTGAAACGTTTGTATTCTTTCTTTTGACACCCATAATTGTGAGGGAGGTTCCAAAGGCTGACTAATGTGGGTGGGGTGTTCAGCCATGTGTTTGTTATATGATATATTTCTTTGTGGCAATGTTTTGTAAAGTCACAAAACTACCTCTGACTGACGTTGTGATAGTTGATCATTAAAGTAATGCTGCACACCAAGTTATGTATTTATTTGCAGTTACGCTAGTTTTGCATTCAACTAAAAAGTGTTTATGAAAATTAAAGGCAGTATGTCGGGAATAATGGCTTGGAAAAAATAGAGTTCTTTTTTACTAATGACAATGCATCTTGTTACTATTCATAAATATAATATAAATTATTTAAAACTTCAAATCCATCAAATAATTACAAAAACAATGCCTAAGTCAGGAGTGTTTATATGAAAATTAAACAATATCTCTAAATTCTAATAATATCATGTACATACTGCTTCACGACCATGTTTTCAATAGGGGCATGAGATATTGGAAAACTGATTTTTTGTATTGTTCTAAAATTTTGCAAAAATCCTGAATGCTTCCTTTAATGTAAGGATGTATATTGAAAGGAAATTAATGCCAAGTCAGATTTATTCCTAATTGTCTTTTTAAATAAATATTACTTATATATATATACTGCTTTTTGTGGCCTAGTGGTTAAGATGCCCACCTCAGAAGCGGGAGGTCGAATGATTGAATCCTGGTATAAGCACTTGGTTTATTTTATGCGGTCGGTTGCACACCAGCAGCTAGTTAAATGAGGGATACAAAATTTCTAACTTTCTGAAGCCTGGCAAGGATAGTTTTCAAGAAGTAACTGTACATTATAAAGGTGTCTCAAACCTCTTGTGGCTGATGTTTTAATATGGATGACACTATAATCAACAAACATACACCCAATTTAACTTTTATACTGGTAACATTTATAATTGTGTTCAAAGTCAATTTACGGATAATTAACAACAAGGTCAACTTATAAATTGATAGCCAGGTGTTGACTGAATTTGTTGAATTGCTTTTTATTTCATATCAAAAGCTGAAACAAAAATTTTATCTTTTAATTGTATGATTGTTTTATGTTGTACGATTGTTTTTAAATTTATTTGGTTGTTTTTATTTTGCATTATGCATCCATGTGACTATAATTTATAGATTTACACCAAATAATTCAATTATATTTAATTTCCTGTTGGACCCACTGACATAATTATTAACAAAGCTTTTAATGCACAGTAAAAGCAAACTGCGTTGAACAGCTAATAAACATTAATTGATTTGTATAAACAATATCCCCCCTCCTCTTTTTCTCATTTTTTTAATGGCTTGTGTAATTTGGAATGCAAAGTCTTAATGTTGAAATATTCCTGTATTCAAGCAGTATGACTAGTTGAATAATTTTTCTAATTTGCATCTTCAAATTTCCAAAAAAATCTGTTTGTAGTTTTAAAGGACATGAGGCAAAGTTTATATCAATTTTGTTCCATGTTGAACACATCAGATCAATAGAACTTTGTTGGCTTGAACTTGGATGACTGGAACACTACATACAGCTTGAACCACTTATCTTGCCCTGGCCGAATTCCCATTTATGTATACATGTATGATACAATGTTGAACAATACTTGGCTTGAACAACCCTTAACTCAAATTATTTTGTCCAGTCCCATCAGGTTCGAGGCGTCAAAGTTTTACTGTATACATTTTTAAAGTAGAGAAATTGAGAAATATTTCTATCTTAAATTTCATACATGTATTTAGTGGTGTTGTTCTAATCTTAAGAATTGTTGTTGAGAGTGAGATCGTGGGTTCCCAGGAGAACTTCTTGCATGATTTTTGTCTAAGTTGTAAGAACTTGTTTCACAGTCGATGTAAAACAAATACGTTTAGATGTCCATATTCATACTGGGATCCTTCAATCTCATATCTGCATGATGCACGTGCAGGTATACAAGTTTTAGAAATAGCTGTGAGTGGAAAATTACTAAAATTGCTGTGTGTCATTAACATCTGTCTTTATAAAGGAAATAAAATGATAAATGTTTATTGGTCCAAACTTTGTGTTTTTGTTGTTTATCATTTTAACCTTTGAAATTTAATAGAAAATTAACTAATTATGCATTTTATGTGTTTTATTGAAGATGGATGATTGAAGGCATTTAATTTTAATTTAAATCGTAATTCTACATCTCGCTAGTTTGTATCATTTTTCCATTGAAACATCTAAAGGGACACAGCAATTTTAATAAAAATCTTGATTAATTTTTTTTTTCTGAAAATCATAAATATCTACATGATACAAATTTAAAATGGCAAGAAAATGGTATGTGTGCAGGCCCTTAATATTGTTTCTATTTTGAAAAGAAGCGAAAATTTTAAATTGAGATAAAAGACATCATATTTGATGTATTAAAAGTAATACATGTAAATGGCAAAAACTGTATAAAATATTTAATGGTTTTCTTTTAAAAAAAACTTCTGAAGGTACAAAAGCTAACATGGTTAAGATGGTTTAATGTGTGTGAAATGTTCCTCTACCATTGGAAATAAGAAACAAATAAACTGATGAGAAAGAAACGAGTGACTCCTACCCATGTTGGTCTTGAAGTAATTATTACAAATTTAATGACATTTTTAGCAGTCAGTGGTAAGCTTAGGCTCGCTGTGGTGATGTCATGCCATTTATAGCCTGGAATATGTCGACAAAGACATCAACACCCACGCCCTTCATGTAAATTGATGTAATATTTGGTGTAAATTATGTAGCAAATATTCAGATTCTATTGCGCATTTCATCTTTTTGCAATAAATGCAAAAATAAAATACCTCTGATAATGGATGACCCATGTCTTTGCATATTTTGCATACTTTTTTGTTTGTTGAAAATCCAATGAATGTTGCGTTAATTAGAGGTTTTATAATTCATTACTTGTTATTTATATTTTGAAGGTTACATCTTGAATGTTTGTGTGTAAAGTTGATCGACTTAACTCACTCATGTTTCAGTGTAAATAAGTTTTAAAGCAATATAAGCTTGTAAATTATAATATTTATCTCTTCAGTTTTGGTTTTAATAGTTTGTTTTATTGAATATTTATTTAATTTATTTGCACATATTTGTATTTTTTTTTAAAGTTGAAAATTTATGTAAATGATATGTGACTTTTTATGTCAGATAAACAGGTACCAGTATGTAATTTTTAGCCAGTATCGGAACCTATTGACTACATGTAATATTTATAAAAATAAAAACTATGTAACTAGATTAGTGTCTGTTATTTATTGTGAAATATATCTGTATTTAGACAACCATTTTCTGAAGTTAAATCAGCTTTATAGCAACCTTTCATACCTCCTCAATGGATAGTGTTCATTTGATGATTGTGTTATTTTATATTTTTTATTGTGTTTATAAATTGAAAACTACACAGAGAGACAAGCTGAGGGTCACTGTGGCAATTGAAAACTACACAGAGAGACAAGCTGAGGGTCACTGTGGCAATTGAAAACTACACAGAGAGACAAGCTGAGGGTCACTATGGCAATTGACAAGTTACAGAGAATATATCATTTTCAGCTCATCTTTTTTTTAAAAAAACACGAAGAGCTATTGTCATGACCCAGGTGTTATCGTCGTCTGCTTGTTCAAGATTTAGCTAAAGCTCAGCTTTTCTCTGTTTCTGAACGAACAACTCATAAACACATTCATATCATATTATACAAACAATCTTTATAGCTAACTTACCTAAATTTACATACAATGGGCTCTAAAACCTTGGGTTAAAGTTTTTTGTTTAGCTGGGGTTTGGTTAAAAGTTTTATGTTTAGCTCAGTTTTTTTTCTGTTTCTAAACAAACTTCTCGTGTTTTGGTGACTAAACTTCATAAACACATTTATATTATACTGTAGAAACAATGTATATAACTTCTATAAATTTCCATACTTTGGGCTTAAAACCTTGAGTTAACGCTTTTTGTTTAGCTTGGGTTTAAAATATTTTCTTTGTTGTTTTTTTTAAATCAATTTTATTTTTCAGCAATACTGTTAATTCTGTAAGCTGATCACTATCAACTAAAAAAAAAGTTTACATCACTGACCTTGACCTATTTAATGGACTTCCGTGCTAGAGCCCAACCAAAACCCCCACCCTGCTGCCCATTTTTTTTTTAAATTTGTTTTGCATTAAATCAAATACTCTGCCCTATTTCAACTTTGTTACCGACCTAAAGAACCTCACCCCTAACCCCCCCCCCCACCCACCCCCCCATCTGCATCCCCGTCAGTTTTTTTTTTTTTAATTTTCTTTTGTATTAAATCAAATACTCTTCCCCTTTTCGACTTTGTTACTGACCCCAAAACCCTCACTCTTACCCAACCCCCATCCCTGCCTATTTTTTTATTTTTATTTTTTAAATTTTATTTTGTTTTAAATTAAATTCTTTGCCCCATTTCAATTTTGTTACTGATCCCAAGGACATACCCCCACCCCAACCCCCACCTCCTTTTTTTTATTAAACTAAACAATCCTGTTTATTAAACTTTGGCACATACATCCCCACATCTACACCCAGATTTTAAAATTAAATTAAATACATTTCAGCTTAAGTACTGGCTAGCTAGCCTTAGCCAGACATAGACATAGTGTATATTCTGCCCTAATAGTCCGACTTGCACATACATGTATCTGCCATTTTGCTAATATGAAAGATGGTTTCATTCATACAGATATATCTGTTTTTCTGATAGTACATTATGATATACTGTTCTGTGATCGACAAGGCTAGAATAGTCGAGTTAATGTAGTTCTTCGACATCTCTATTTTTTTTTGGTGATTTGTTTTATATCTGTTTTATTTTTTCAGTAAAAGAATTGATATTTTTAAACTAATCACCATCAAGTTTAAAAAGTTTACTTCACTGACTTTGACCAATATAATAGATTTGGAAAAAAGACGAGCATCTGCACCTGCTTGCGGTGCTCTTGTTGGACTTAATTTTTCAGGTTTAAGTTTTTT
Organism: Panopea generosa; assembly: GCA_029582155.1. NCBI lineage: Eukaryota > Metazoa > Mollusca > Bivalvia > Adapedonta > Hiatellidae > Panopea > Panopea generosa. Next base: position 70,748,748 of record CM055901.1, on the reverse strand, counting down.
ATCAGGTAAGATATCTACGCAATACTCATTCAATATGAATGGAACTTCACATGTGTGTTCAGCATCATCAGTGGAACACACAGAGACAACAACCATTACTCTGGGTTACATTTTGGCAGAGTTATTACCCTTTTGGACGAAGACAATTTGGTTAGGGATTTTTAGAAGTTTTTTATTTGGTACTAATTTCATCCTCCTATCATTAGACATAAATGAAACTTCACATGTGGGTTCAACATCCTCTAGAAAACGCATAGAGACAAAAATCATATTTCTTGATTGCAATTTGATAGAATTATTTCTCATTTAGACTTAGAAATTTTGCTTTAGCAGGTTAAAGTCTGTAGTACAATGCCTTGATCTTAGATGTTTGAAAAATAGGGTCAGTTTGTGGTCCGCTCTCAAATTTGTAAAAAAAAACAACAACACGAGCCTGGGGGCAAAATTGGCACGCACTAAAGGGTAAAACAAATTAATATTATTTTTAATCTTTTTTTTTTAACTTGGGGTGGGGTAAAAATGTTCACTTTTGTTTGTATTTAAATTTAATCTTTTTTCTTTTTTGTAACTTTTAATCCTTTTTTTTTCTTTTATTTTTTTAGATTAATTTTCTTCATTTTCATGAAAGGGTATCCATCTGTGATCAGCTGTGCATGCTGGTACAAGATTATTTCAACTATAGATCCATTTTCATGAACTGGTATCGATATATTGTCCTCTGAGGTGAAATTAGTGCATAGGCCTGTATGTAATGCTGAATTAAATAATATTAAGGCAATACGAGCCATCCATTCACTTTGTTGTTTTCAAAAAAACATAACTGTTGATAATGAATAATGTTGGTGAATTATTTTGGTGATTGATTTTTAACAGACAAGCAATAATTATAGTTTAATATTACCACCTCTGAGCTTTAATTGTCTTCCATTTGGTACTTATTTCCTGAAAAAGCTGTTGCTTTAGAAGAGCATCGAAATAGTCAAGCGCGCTGTCCCTCCGACAGCTCTTGTTATTTTAAACAGTGAACGTACCACACATAACTACCTTAGAAATCCCTATAGTTCATATGACAAAAAAAGCATAAAATAAATGGTATGTTTACATAGGAAAGTTCATACACGACTTGTATATACATTTTAGTGAAATTTCTAAGGAATGTATTAAAATGCACGAAAACACGGTATTGACAAAGATACACATGTATATATACGGCATTTCTGACGGATCCGTCGTCTTCTCGTACCAACACATACCTTGTTACATGATGCCAACACAGAAGTTCCAGGGCCGTTATCTATGAATACTGAAAACAACAAATTTACATACGAATATGAAAAAACTAAAAAAACCTGCTACTTGAAACTACATAGTTCTAGTAAATTATATATATCATATTCTGATACGCGCATAGGGCTTAAAGTGGTCCTATTATTGCTATCACCCACCCTGGAGCCTTGCGGATTGATAGTTCAAACACAATAATAAACAGTGATTTTTGTCTTGCAGCGACGAAGGAGTGAAAGCGAGATTTTTCCGTCGACGGCGGCGGCGTCAAACATTTATATTTAGCTCCAACGTTTAAGTTTTCGTTTTTACACTATTTCTCAATAATACAAGTGCTAGGGCACTCATACTTTGATCATTGTTACAACTCACACCCTGCATCATATTATATACTGCAGATGCTGAGTGTGGCCTACATTGCATGTTCCATTGACTTTTGTTTGATGCTGAATTTTGCATTTACCTCCAACGTTAAGTTTTCGATTTTACACTATTTCTCAATAAGTACAAGTGCTAGGACACTCATACTTGGACCATAGTTACAACTAACACCCTGCATCACAATATATACGGCAGATGCTCAGTGTGACCTACATTTCATGGTCCATTGACATTGTTTGATGCTGAACTTTGCATTTACCTCCAACGTTAAGTTTTCGATTTTACACTATTTCTCAATAAGTACTAGTGCTAGGACACTCATACTTGGACCATAGTTACAACTAACACCCTGCATTACATAATATAATGCAGGTGCTAAGTACTTTTTTTTAAATTTATTTAAATTTTTGAAAGTTTTTAAAAGTTCTACACATGTTCTAATAAGTAGCCCAGCAGTTTAGAATCGGATGTGCATGTAATATTTATGAAACTTGCTTGCAATATGCCCCAGTTCAGCGTAGGCCATGTAGGCTACTCGAACTAGGTCAGGTCAGAGCTGAAAGATCAAAATTTAATTGACGACTATAGTGTGCTTCTTGTGTCATAAATGATTATTTTACATATTTCAGCAACATACCTATTCAAATTAGCAAACATATTTAAGACTCCAGAATGTGTTTGATGGCATTAGCTAATGACCGCAACTACCACCTCATTCAGTTACCATTAAGTCACGCGATTAAACGCGAGTAAACGGTTCCATAATACGTTCTTCAAACGATATTAGCATGTTGCTGGTACACCATTGACGACGTCATCTTTTGATCTGTAGTAAACGCTCGAGACTCGTTTGCAACGCGTTATACAGCATGCGAACATGTTATCAGAAAATCGTTTAAGTATTAAGTAAATTGTTCTTAGTATTTTAGTAAAACAAAAAAATAAGTTCTGCTTTTGCGTTACTCTAATGCTGACTTACAGAATATTTTTGGTTAAACGTCTGTTGTTTTTAATAAAGGTTTTATATAACCATGACTTGCGTTAAAAAATCAACCCGGATTTAATGTAGCATTCGGTTTATTTTATGCAAACTTTTTTTCAATAATTAAAATGATATACTCGTGACAATGTCCACAATAAACGTTATTGTTTGATTGTTTATTCGCTTGCTTATATTCAATACATGAAAAACTTGAATGTAATTCGGCAAAAAATAGTCGCGTATAATCATTTTGGCGATGACCAATACTGCAATGGCCTGACCACGACGACATAAGCTGGGCTGTGTCTTTGACATAAAATATTGCTAAAACTACTTATATTTGGCCTAGGCCTATATGTTTTACAATGTCTGCGTAATTTAAAAAACACCGTTAAGACGACACTAAATGCAGGCTCATGTTTGTATCAGATTGCAATTTAGCGCATTTTAACACTGAAATACGACTAAATGCAGACTTAGCTTTGTATTACATAGCCATTTAACATTGCCTCCATGTAAACCAGAAACCTTGTGACAAATTATGTCAGATATGCAGGAAGGGGGGAGGGGGGGGGGGGGGGGGGGGGGGGGTGCGTTCGCTATTTTTTAAAAAGAGTATATCTGCCATTGATAAAGTCATGTGATTAATCGCAAACCGAATGTGTTTGCCGTTAGCTTATGTTTGTAGCCAACGATTCGTTCAGCTGACTGGCGTTACCGTGTGTTCACGCGAGTAAACGTCTCCATAATGTGTTTGCTGGCGTTAGCTAGCGACTGCAACCTAACACATCGTTCAGCTGACTACCGTAACCATGAATTCACGCAAGTAAACGTCTCCATAGTGTGTTTGCTGGCGTTAGCTAGCGACTGCAATCTGACACACCGTTCAGCTGACTGAGGTTACCATGTATTCACGCGAGTAAACGTCTCCATAATATGTTTGCTGGCGTTAGCTAGCGATTGCAACCTAACACACCGTTCAGCTGACTGAGGTAACCATGTATTCACGCGAGTAAACGTCTCCATAATGTGTTTGCTGGCATTAGCTAGCGATTGCAACCTAACACATCGTTCAGCTGACTAGCGTTACCATGTATTCACGCGAGTAAACGTTTCCATAATGTGTTTGCTGGCGTTAGCTAGCGACTGCAACCTAACACATCGTTCAGCTGACTAGCGTTACCGTGTGTTCACGCGAGTAAACGTTTCCATAATGTGTTTGCTGGCGTTAGCTAGCGACTGCAACCTAACACATCGTTCAGCTGACTAGCGTTACCGTGTGTTCACGCGAGTAAACGTTTCCATAATGTGTTTGCTGGCGTTAGCTAGCGATTGCAACCTAACACATCGTTCAGCTGACTAGCGTTACCATGTATTCACGCGAGTAAACGTTTCCATAATGTGTTTGCTGGCGTTAGCTAGCGACTGCAACCTAACACATCGTTCAGCTGACTAGCGTTACCGTGTGTTCACGCGAGTAAACGTTTCCATAATGTGTTTGCTGGCGTTAGCTAGCGACTGCAACCTAACACATCGTTCAGCTGACTAGCGTTACCGTGTGTTCACGCGAGTAAACGTCTCCATAATGTGTTTGCTGGCGTTAGCTAGCGATTGCAACCTAACACATCGTTAAGCTGACTAGCGTTACCATGTGTTCACGCGAGTAAACGTCTCCATAATGTGTTTGCTGGCGTTAGCTAGCGATTGCAACCTAACACATCGTTCAAACTCTGGTCGGTTCACATTGCCTGCTAGATCAGATGCCTTATTTAGGTACATGATCCTGAATATATCACACTTACCGATATAGGTCGTCATCCGTCATTTAAGTTGAACACCTAATATGGACGTTTAGGCGCTGTACAGTACATCAATTATTAATTCAGTGTGATAACTCTTTCGTATCATAAAAATAGTAATTTGAATTGTAAGTTGAAATACAAATATTTTTGAATGTCATATTGGTAATAAAATTAATATTCTTTATCATAATGATACGGTGTATTTTTTAAGGCAATGTTTTGAATGTTTTACTATCCAAAAATGTTAAATTGTCAATCATACGTTTCAAGTAGAAGTATAATTACACCCCGCAATAGTACTAGATTTTGGATAGTGATATATTAAAGATGTTTATGGGAAATATATAATTTAGCCCAAGGCACCTTATTCTTTTTTTAGTTGGGAAAAAGATCGCGCGCATTCCAAGGCGCGCCCCAAAACGTTTTCATGCGCTGCGAAGAGCACTCATTATATATATATTAAGTAAATCTTGGAACCAATCTGCAAAATTCATCAGATTTAGTATGCTTTTTAAATGTAGCCTGCACTTTGCATTCATATACAAACAAAACACAAATACATACAAACAGTTTCGCAACCTAAGAAATGCTTAACTAGAGGGCCAGGTTCCAAGATGGCACTGGTTATAACAAACGTTTCTCCCAACAGTGGAAATAAACTACCATTGTTATATGTAGCCTGCATTTTGCATTGTTGCACACGTGCAACACGAATAAATACTATCAGTTTCGCACCTAACCGATGTTTTACCAAGATGGCATTGATTTCTCTTACTTCTCCCACCTTACGCTAACTTAAATACTGTGTTAGTTTAGTTAACATGAAATGATGTGAAAATCATAAACATAATGCGAATAACCCGTTATTATTTGTCCGAGATGTTGTGGCTACGCTAATGCTCGTAGGTCACCTAGGAAAACCTGTCCAGTTTCCAGACACATTCTTGTCCGTGGTGCGTATAGTTTTTCGACCTGTCCTGTTTTAGACGCATTCTTGTTCGTGGTAGCCTACGTTTTTTTTTTTGCCGAGTTCAATTTCGGGACGCATTCTTGTATGTGATACATGAAGTTTTTCGACCTGTCCAGTTTCTGGACGCATTCTTTGAGTTAAACATTTGTAATGTGTGATAAGGCCAGTTAGTAGATTTATCAGTGTAGAGTGTTATGCAAGTGTGTCAGAATGTAAGTACGTCTAATGTACCACTATCAATTATCTTTCACCTACGTTTTTTTCTAAAACATGTTAATAGAGCCGGCTGGGAATATCTTTATATTCTTGGAATACTATAACTTTTTATACATTCTTAAACAGAGACGTCGGCGGGACACTGCGTTTATTTACAATTAAAGACTGTTGGCGGGAAACTGCGTTTATTTACAATTAAAGACTGTTGGCGGGAAACTGCGTTTATTAACAGTTGAAGACTGTCGGCGGAACACTGCGTTTATTTACAGTTGAAGACTGTCAGCGGGAAATGTCGGCGGGACACTGCGTTTATTTACAATTAAATACTGTCGGCGGGAAACTGCGTTTATTTACAGTCGAAGACTGTCGGCGAGAAACTGCGTTTATTTAAAGTTGAAGACTGTCGGCGAGAAACTGCGTTTATTAACAGTTAAAGACTGTCGGCGTGTATTTACAGTTGAAGACTGTCGGCGGGACACTGCGTGATTGTCGGCGGGACACTGTGTGAATGTTGGCGGGACACTGCGTTTATTTATAGTTGAAAAGTGTCGGCGGGGCACTGCGTTTATTTACAGTTGAAGACTGTCGGCGGAAACTTCGATTATATACAGTTAAAGACTGCGTTTATTTACAGTTGAATACTGTCAGCGGGAAACTGCGTTTATTTACAGTAAAATACTATCCGCGGGAAACTGCGTTTATTTACAGTTGAAGACTGTCGGCGAGACACTGCGTTTATTTACAGTAAAATACTATCCGCGGGAGACTGCGTTTATTTACAGTTGAAGACTGTCGGCGGGAAACTGTGTTTATTTACAGTAAAATACTATCCGCGGGAAACTGCGTTTATTTATAGTTGAAGACTGTCGGCGAGACACTGCGTTTATTTACAGTTGAAGACTGTCGGCGAGACACTGCGTTTATTTACAGTAAAATACTATCCGCGGGAGACTGCGTTTATTTACAGTGGAAGACTGTCGGCGGGAAACTGTATTTATTTACAGTAAAATACTATCCGCGGGAAACTGCGTTTATTTATAGTTGAAAACTGTCGGCGAGACACTGCGTTTATTTACAGTTAGTTTAAACATATTTTATTTCTCAATATAAGTACATTTTAAACAGTATTACAAGTGTATACAATAATAGAATAAGGATTAGAACGAAAGCATAATGCTTATGATGTTCTTCTTCTGCTTGTGGTGTAAAAGTTAAAGACTGTCGGCGTGTATTAACAGTTGAAGACTGTCGTCGGGGCACTGCGTGATTGTCGGCGGGACACTGTGTGACTGTTGGCGGGACACTGCGTTTATTTATAGTTGAAAAGTGTCGGCGGGGCACTGCGTTTATTTACAGTTGACGACTGTCGGCGGGAAACTGTTTATTTACAGTTGATGACTGTCGGCGGGGCACTGCGGTTATTTACAGTTGACGACTGTCGGCGGGAAACTGTGTTTATTTACAGTTGACGACTGTCGGCGGGGCACTGCGGTTAAATACAGTTGACGACTGTCGGCGGGAAACTGTGTTTATTTACAGTTGATGACTGTCGGCGGGAAACTGCGTTTATTAACAGTTGAAGATTGTCGGCGGGACACTTGTTGAAGACTGTCGGCGGGAAACTGCGTTTATTTACAGTTGAAGACTGTCGGTGGGACACTACTTGAAGACTGTCCGCGGGAAACTGCGTTAATTCCAATTGAAGACTGTCGGCGGGGCACTGCGTTTATTTACAGTTGAAGACTGTCGGCGGGAAACTGCGTTTATTTACAGTTGAATACTGTCGGCGGGAAACTGTGTTTATCTACAGTTGCAGACTGTCGGCGGGACACTGCGTTTATTTACAGTTGAAGACTGTCGGCGGGACACTGCGTTTATTTACAGTTGAAGACTGTCAGCGGGAAATGTCTGCGGGACACTGCTTTTATTTACAGTTGAAGACTGCCGGCGGGAAACTGCGTTTATTTACAGTTGAAGACTGTCGGCGTTTATTGAAAACTGTCGGCGGCGGGACACTGCGTTATTTACAGTTGTAGATTGTCGGCAGGGCACTACGTTTATTTACAGTTAAAAACTGTCGGCAGAGCACTGCGAATATTTACAGTTGAAGACTGTCGGCGGGAAACTGCGTTTATTAACAGTTGAAGACTGTCGGCGGGACACTGCGTTTATTTACAGTTGGACAATGTCAGCGGGAAATGTCGGCGGGACACTGCGTTTATTTACAGTTGAAGACTGTCGACGTTTATTTACAGTTGAAGACTGTCGGCGGGACAATGCGTCCCTGTCGGCGGGACACCGCGTTTATTTACAGTTGAAGACTGTCGGCGGGGCACAGCGTTTATTTACATTTAAGGACTGTTGGCGGGAAACTGCGTTTATTAACAGTTGAAGACTGTCGGCGGGAAACTGCGTTTATGTACAGTCGAAGACTGTCGGCGGGTAAATGCGTTTATTTACCGTTGAAGACTGTCGGCGTTTATTTACAGTTGAAGACTGTCGGCGGGACACTGCGGACTTTTATTTAACTGGAGACGGTCATCGGTAACTTTCATAAACTAAATGTAGGAACGTTGTATATTACATTTCTCTAATTTTCAATCATAAAAAGTAACGCATTTAATGTATCGTGTTTATATTCAAATAACGGCAATTTCGTTTTATATTATTTCTGATGAATTTATTTATATTGTAAAAGATATTGTTCTAATCTAAATAAATGTAAGATATTTGGATATCCGATTTAAATTGCTATGACTCTGCTATAGATGGGTTTTCGCACATTGACTGGTGGTGTCACCTTTCACTTACATTTGTCTTCTTTGTTCGATTAGGATCTTCATCCATAATTCAACGGGTGTTAATTTGATCATGTGACCAACATGACTTCATCTTTCTGCACTCAAACTGATTACATTTATCACGTGGTTTTCTAATCCCACGTGCACCGCATGTGTGCAGATTAAGACAATATAGTTTATTTGTTTGCCTGTTCGGGACAAATGCAAAGGATGGATTGAATCAAAATTATGCTTTAAATTAGAACTTTTCCAAATTTACATTATGAAGAAAGTAAAAATTAATGTTACTTAAATTTATATATTACATCATTAACCGATGATGGATTTTCTGCGATATTAATTATTACAAGTTTATGCTACGTTTCGATGAAGGTTTTTTTCTACAATATTAATTAAAAAAACTTTAAACTATACGTTCCTTCATGCATTAACAAAACAACATCAAATTCCTGAATACTGTATGATAAACGGTGTTTACTGATCTCGGATTCCTATATATGATAAAACATGATTAAGCTGAATTTATTTATAAAAATGTATGCTATTATGTGGTTTACTTGCTAAAGCAGTTATTCATTGACAAAGGGATACGATTAAACGGCATCAAAATATATATTGGACTCTATTATTTCTTCAATACGACGATTCGCTATAAAAAAATCCGGTTACAACAAGAAAATTCAGTTATCTGTTGCAAAAGATGGCGGTGGTAAATATTGAAAAATACAGTCGGAGACGATCGACAGTAGGAAACTTCTAATCTGGGGACGCCGGTGGTGATAATTATAGCCAGAGACGCCGACGGAAAACTGCGTATATTTATAGCTGGGGAGGTCGGCGGGTAATTGAGGGTATCTAAAGCTTGGTCACGGTTTAACTTCATCTGTCAACCAATGGAATCGCTTCAATTTTCAAAAATGTGTCGCTCTTATTTGTTAAAACAGCCTATAAAATAAATGAACGAACTTTTAATAATTAAGAACGGACTAAATAATAAAATTTTTATAGGCTGTTTTAATAAAAAAGAGCAATAAAATTTTAAAAATTAAAGCGATTCCGTTGGTTGTCAAACGAGGTTAAACACTAAGGGGATAACCAATCCACAGACGTCGTCTGAAAACGGCGTTTATTTAGGGCTAGAGATGTCGTCGGGTAAATTGCAAAGCTATACTCGTATAGCTTGAGACTTGAGCCAGAAACTGCGTATATACATATTTATAGCTAGAGGCATCCATGATCGTGTTGAAAATGCGTTTATGTATTGCTAAATGCGTCCGATGTAATTTTAAGTTATGGCTAGAGACGCCAGCGCGGGTAAACAGCGTTTTTTATAGTTAGAGAAGTCGTCAGAAACTGCGAAAGAGTCACTGGGAAATTGTGTATATCTATAGCCAGAGACGTGAGCGATAAAGGGCGCTTATTTATAGCTAGAGACGTCGTCATGAACTGCGGGAGGCGTCGGATGGAAAGTATGTATAAACATAAAGTAAAGTATTTGTTTATTATAGTGTCATAAAGAACTTTATGTTGTATATAGTTGCACTTACCTGGCGCCAGACTGTTAGAAAGTGTGTGCCAAACAGTTTAACTAGCTGCCGACCGAAGAGACGGCCGCATCAGAAATAAAAACAAGTGCAACACTTCGAACCTTTGACGCGGACACCTTAACCACTAGGCCGCGATAGACGATATAGACAGAGACGTCAGCGGGAATGTCGGCGGGAAGCTACCGTTAGTCATACCTGCAAGCGGCAGCTGGAATAATTAGACGACAAATAAAACTAATTGTCATACACAGATGCATAATATAGATAAATACAGAGACAGGTCTCTAGCAAAGGTGTAATTACGGAGCAATAAATGTTTCTCAATCCCAAAGTTACGGATGACAGACCGTTTAATCATGGTATAATATATTGAACAAGCGATGTTTACTGTATTAAAGATACTTTAATATTTTAATATTATACAACAATTATGAAAGATTGACGTGTTAATATTCCAGATCAGAGAAAAGTCAGTGTGGGCACGACCCGAATATTTATGTCGCTGACTTATCCATTTTTTACGTCTGTCATTTCTGTTTAATGTGTCTTTCAAGTTGATTGTCATTAAACTCTAAAATAGATAAAGTCTGTAAATGTCATTAATAAATACATGCATTATGATATCAACTGCCGGGGTTCTGCGAGGCCAAGTGGTCTAAGGCGCTGTCTCAAGATCACTTGATGCAAAGGTCGTAGGTTCGAATCCCTCTCACTCCAAAAACACTTTATGAGAGAAAGTTTGCCAGTTACCAGTTACGATGGTTCTAATCAGAGAACAGTATTCTTCCATCAACAAAACTAGACATTTCATATATAACACGAAATGTGTTGAAAATTGCGTAAAACCCCACTAAAAAGATGATATCAACTGCATATTTGTTAAGCTATTTGTGTTATTAATTCTTATCGGTAAACTGAACATTTTTAAGTAGATGTTGATTTTGACTCCAAGTATTCAATTTACAAAAGTCAGGGAAGGTCTTCTCACATACGCATACATTCCACGACAGCGTCTTTATTATCTGGATATTAAACTTGTCACCGTATGTGAGGAGATCCATAATCAAAAATGTCAAAGGACATCTGAGAGAAGTACTAAAGTCTCACTAAATGTAGACGGAATAACACATAGCCCATCCGTCCTATTATTATGTAGTTAATCATAAGTCATAAAGAATATTTTGAGCGCCAAGGGACGAAGTGAAGGGTATCAACATTTCCCCTATTAAACAGCCATAAAATACGCGATTATGAAAATCATTGGGAGTTTGTTATATATATATATACAACTAACACCACGGTCGTCCATATTTTGCAAACGGGGAAATGTTCACTGTTAAATATATGAAATGCACGTTTGCGTCCGCACGGCACACATTACGATTCGATTATATGCGAGTATCCTTTTAAAAGGGCTTCTGCCACGCCGCGCCGCGTCATCCCCATACCAAATCCCTTAAAAAGAAAAGAACCATTTGCAAACACCTCCTTTCTTCGATTTTTGTTTATAATCCATATAGATGTGGAGCGCGTGGTCCAGTGGTAGAGCACCAAACTCATGATCGGAGGGTCGTGGGTTCGATCCTCCGCTACGGCTATGTGTAGTGTCCTTGAGCAAGACACTTTTTCCGCATATGCTTTGTACTGGTTCTACCCAGGAAGACTTCGAGCGTGATTTGTCTAAGTTGTAAGAACTTGTTTCACAATCGAAGTAAAATAAATAAGTTTAAACTAATCCATATAGAAATATCACATTCTTCAAAAACTATCACAAATAACAAAAACAACAACAGCATCTTAAAACACACGTACTTACCGACCTACCCACATCTGAATTAGAAACTGTTGTTGGAATCACCGGCGCAGGACACAATTGTTGTTATCCAAGGGCACAGTCAGCTTCCGCAGTAAAGTCGCGTTACTGATTTTGTAATTAATTCATCTTTGAAGCTGCGTAACAGCTGAACGACTTTATGGGAAGTTTAATAGTTTTGAATATATGATTAAACCACCATGACATCTGACCTTTCAACGTCTGCCACTGATATATAGTCGTCAATTTTGCATACAAGTAACAATGCCTCCTTATAAGTTTTGTTACAATGACATGATAGGTGTTTAGTTATTATTTTAACAATGTGAAAATTGAAAACAAAATGCGTCCAAAATGAAAGAACGAGATTCACAAAGCCCGCCCCCACCCAACCCCCAAAATGGCCACGTTTAATGCAACACAACTAAACCTGTTTTTGTTTGCGAAATTTCATGATATTTTTTATTTTAATTATACTTTATGCTTTTAAAAAAATTATATTTTTTAATTTTACATTTTTCATTTTTCACTTAATGCAATACCATTCAAGTGTACATGTACAGATTCTAAATTTTATGTAAATATATCATGGTGTTAACAGTGAAGGTGCTCTTGCCACAAGACAATAATTATACATATTACTCGGCGTGTATTAGGCAATACTCAAAATAAATAGAATGCCTTCATCACCAAACAACCTTTAAATCTTTAAATGCAAAAAAAAAAAAAAAAAAAAGATAAAATATACATACTTTAAAAGAATAAAGTATATTAGAAACAAACACACCAAGCTTTTCTACATACTAAGTATGCAATGGTATTTGAGCTATGTTATATTTGGAGTAGCGCTTTACCGCTACGCGCAACGTGATTAGAGCAGCACCACTTCGGATGATGTTATTTCAACTGTCATACTTGGTGTGGAGCAGCACCACTGCGGGCGATGTTATTTCAACTATGTCATACTTGGTGTGGAGCAGCACCACTGCGGGCGATGTTATTTCAACTATGTCATACTTGGTGTGGAGCAGCACCACTGCGGGCGAGCTTATTTGAACTATGTATGTTAAACATTGAGTAGAGCTGCACCACTACCAGCAACGTGATTTGAAACTATGTCACATTTTGGAGTAGAGCTGCACCACTACGTTCGATGTTATTTGAACTATGCATGTCACATTTGGAGTAGCGCTTCACCACTACGTTCGATGTTATTTGAATTATGCGTGTCATAATTTGATAAGAGTTTCACCACTACGTTCGATGTTATTTGAACTATGTGTGTTATAGTTAGAGTAAAGCTGTATCACTACGTTCTATGTTATTTGAACTATGCGTGTCATATTTGGAGTCGAGCTGCACCACTACGTTCTATGTTATTTGAACTATGCGTGTCATATTTGGAGTAGAGCTGCACCACTACGTTCGATGTTATTTGAACTATGCATGTCATATTTGGAGTAGAGCTGCACCACTACGTTCGATGTTATTTGAACTATGCGTGTCATAGTTGGAGTAAAGCTGTATCACTACGTTCTATGTTATTTGAACTATGCGTGTCGTATTTGGAGTAGAGCTCCACCACTACGTTCGATGTTATTTGAACTATGCGTGTCATATTTGGAATAGAGCTGCACCACTACGTTCTATGTTATTGGAACTATGCGTGTCATATTTAGAGTAGAGCTGCACCACTACGTTCGATGTTATTTGAACTATGCATGTCATATTTGGAGTAGAGCTCCACCACTACGTTCGATGTTATTTGAACTATGCGTGTTATAGTTGGAGTAAAGCTGTATCACTACGTTTTATGTTATTAGAACTATGCGTGTCGTATTTGGAGTAGAGCTCCACCACTACGTTCGATGTTATTTGAACTATGCGTGTCATATCTGGAGTAGAGCTTCGCCACTACGTTCGATGTTATGTGAACTATGCGTGTCATATTTAGAGTAGAGCTGCACCACTACGTTCGATGTTATTTGAACTATGCGTGTCATAGTTGGAGTAGAGCTGCGCCACTACGTTCTATGTTATTTGAACTATGCGTGTCATAGTTGGAGTAAAGCTGTATCACTACGTTCTATGTTATTTGAACTATGCGTGTCATAGTTGGAGTAAAGCTGCACCACTACGTTCGATGTTATTTGAACTATACGTGTCATATTTGGAGTAAAGCTGTATCACTACGTTCTATGTTATTTGAATTATGCGTGTCATATTTGGAGTAAAGCTGTATCACTACGTTCGATGTTATTTGAACTATGCGTGTCATATTTGGAGTAGAGCTCCACTACTACGTTCGATGTTATTTGAACTATGCATGTATATACAGTCAAATCTGTGTAAATTGTCACATGTATTAAGCAGCCACATTTGCTATTTTCCATTTAAATGTGTTAGAGCAAATTAACTTGTATGCGGTTTTTAAGAAACAACTTGTCTTAAATTGCCACTTTTGCCTTTCCCATTGACTGGCTGCTTAGAACATGTTTGACTGTATGACAAAAGAAGAGCTGAGGGAAAACAAAATGATTCCAGTTGTCTGTAGTTAAGGTAAAAGTCCGCAAGGTCGTGTAGTTGGATGTCATCCTCCACTGATGGTATATACCCATATATGGCCAGTGTTATCACACCGCCACGCCACGCCCTGTACTATAACTAAGATTTATTTTCTAAACTAGGCAGGCTTACAGGCATTTGAATCAATGTTCAACATAGAAATTTACGTGTACTGGATATGCCTTTCCCCGCACAATGGCACACGGTACTGACCACTTATCCACGCCTAAGGATGGCGTATTTTCACAGTACCTTGCCCGAGGCAAGTACGTTGACCATCAGACCACCACGAAACCCACAAGCTTCTTGAGTGTGCGCAAGTGACTTAACCGGGGCTGCCAATCAAAGTCGATAATCAAACAGCGATCGTTATTATTTCTAAGGCCATCATTTTCCTTAGCCAAGCGAACGGTATCTATGTAACACTTTACTGTATTTACATACTGTAAAGGCATTATCAGATCAAGTTTCAGGGCATATAACAGTTTAATTTCAGTATTCACTAGCGTTAATTTAGATATTAAAACTTGATAATCTTTATTTGTTTCTATGGTTGTATCAGTTCTATTTTATGGATCGAAAGTTTGGGGTATTTATGAAAATAAGGAATAAGATAAAGTACATTATTAAGTTTTGCAAACGTATCTTGGGTGTTAATCAACAAACTCCTAACGTAGCTGTCTAAGGTGAACTAGGGTGATTTCCATTATCTGTAAACAACGTGCAATACGTAATGAAAATAGCCAATTCTATTTAGCTTAAAGTTTTTAATGAACCACATACTTTACAAAACACCTTCTGTTGGGCTGGTAGTATGTATCTGCTTTTAAATCGACTTATATTTGGAGATATTTGGCTAAATTTCAATTTAAACGCAAATGATTTGTGATCTGTATCAGTACATTTCTTCAAAATATGCTAAAATTAGGCTATTTGTGAATATTTAAAGTACGTTTTGAATATGAATACTACTTGGAATATATTTCAAATGAAACAAACCGTAACATTTAACAAGATTTCGACTGAGTGCGCATACTTTATGAGATACACAAATGTAAAAAGGGGAAATCGTTTTTGCAGAGTATGTGATGGGGTAGGGGTGGTTGTATCAGAGTAACATTTTCTTTTATGTTTTCTTATATATAGAACAATTAGAAATACATATATTAAACATAGTGCTTTTCCAAAGAATAGTACTTTTAAAAACATTATGTCATCAAGAAATAAACATATTTGTAATCTGGCAAAATTTATGAACGAAGCTCAAAAGCTAATTCAAGAAACTTTAAACAATTTATACTTGATTCTTGATACGCTTTTAAATGATTTTGTAATTAAAGATGTTAAAATACAATGACCCCTTCCGTTTCAATATGTAATATATGTGTGTTTGTATTTCATATAATTGTATGTCTACGCCATATCTATATTAATTTAAATTTGTAAATGGCCATCCATACGCAATGATTTTATGATATGCCAATAAACGTGTTGTAAACTGTATTACATTGTATTTACTTAGACAAACAGCGCCATGCACGTAGACAGTGGGCGGAGCGATAGTCGCCCTCGCGTCAGGTCATCTGTACCCACTTATATATTCAACCCATGGCTGCAAGGAGTGTTCCCAGGGTACGTGCTACATCGGACATATTTCGCATTATTAAACGTATTTCCTTGCCTCAGATTCTTTCATAAGTAATTGTATAATTACTTTAATAAACCACAGTCTGCAAAAAAAGAAGCTTAATTGTGTTCATAAATCATGTGGCATCTTTCTTATAAAAGGTATATTAATACTTTAACGAAGGAAATACGAACAGGTGATGCATTGGAGCTGTTCTATTGTTTTGTTTTATTTCTATAATGATAATTTATGACAATTTCAGTTAATTAAATATGAGTTAATACGTTTTTTTTTTCAACAGGTTTGATTTATACGTTATCTGTTTACTGAATGCGTGGTGACTCACACAAATGTTAATTTTCATTTAAATAAATTAGTATTCACCGGTCGACCTCGTTCCAGATTATAATATGTCGGATGGTGTCAATAGTCACTGTATGCTATTTTTGTTTGGACAATAGGCCGAGCTAGAAATGGTCGGAGTCAGGTCGCCTACACTGAACCTCCGAAATATTATGGATATCATAATTGGGACGTTTTTCAGTGAAACTTGGACCCGCCCCGCCACCACAGTGTTTTTTTTTACTTTTAGGGGAAGCGAGTCGGTGCCTTTTGAAAGGGGGAAAACAAGCGTTTGGGGGAATTTGATAGGTCGCAAAATAAAATAATAATAAAAAAAAGAAATCATTAGTTAGAATATTTAAAACAGGTAACAGGTGTCAACATCCCTGCTCTCCATTGTTTTAATCTGTCAAAATGCTAATTAATCACCACTTTAAAAAAAAAAAAAAATAAATAAAAAAAATGAGGGGAATTTTTCTGACATTAGGGGATTGGGGAATGGGGCCGAATTTCGCCGGATATTTGGGTTAAAATAAACACTGCACCCACACACACTCCTCGGAATCTTGAAACCTTTAACACCATTTGTAAAATCAGGATCGGGCCATCGTCCCACCCCTCGAATGAAATCTTGAATCCGACATTGCAACCATTTCTATTATGTCAATTTCTGGCGAACATAGTCGTTTATAGTGGTTAATTTAAGAAAGTTCCAATTCAGGACTTAGCCAGTGTTTCTGGATCTACCAGAGGAACACACTCTCGCAGATTGGCATTTATTTAGTCTTAATATTAATGAAACTTACTTTCTGAATGGGTATGAACGCACGCTATATAGCATCCATTTCAATTTATAAGAGGACTTAAGAATGAGTTCGGGTAGAAATGCCGTCTTGTTACAAATTACTGGCACACTTTTCGCATAACTGTTCTTTTTACCGAGCTGGGCTTACTGACCAACGGCTTCAGTGGCGAGATAAAACTTCAGACGACACCTTAGACCACTAATGTAAGATACCTGCTATCACATATTCAAATACGTAACATCTCGTGTTTGATACCTGCTATCACATAATTAAATACGTTACATCTCATGTTAGATACCTGCTATCACATAATCAAATACGTTACATCTCGTGTTAGATACCTGCTATCACATATTCAAATACGTAACATCTCGTGTTAGATACCTGTTATCACATACTCAAATACGTTACATCTCGTGTTAGATACCTGTTATCACATATTCAAATACGTTACATCTCGTGTTAGATACCTGTTATCACATATTCAAATACGTTACATCTCGTGTTAGATACCTGTTATCAAACATTTAAATACGTATCATCTCGTGTTAGATACCTGCTATCACATATTCAAATACGTTTCATCTCGTGTTAGATACCTGTTAACACATATTCAAATACGTAACATCTCGTGTTAGATACCTGTTATCACATATTCAAATACGTTACATATCGTGTTAGATACCTGTTATCTCATATTTAAATACGTTACATCTCGTGTTAGATACCTTTTATCACATATTTAAATACGTAACATCTCGTGTTAGATACCTACTATCACATATTCAAATACGTAACATCTCGTGTTAGATACCTGTTATCACATACTCAAATACGTTACATCTCGTGTTAGATACCTGTTATCACATATTTAAATACGTTACATCTCGTGTTAGATACCTGCTATCACATATTCAAATACGTAACATCTCGTGTTAGATACCTGCTATCACATATTCAAATACGTAACATGTCGTGTTAGATACCTGTTACCACATACTCAAATACGTTACATCTCGTGTTAGATACCTGTTATCACATATTCAAATACGTAACATCTCGTGTTAGATACCTGTTATCACATATTCAAATACGTAACATCTCGTGTTAGATACCTGCTATCACATATTCAAATACGTAACATCTCGTGTTAGATACCTGCTATCACATATTCAAATACGTAACATCTCGTGTTATATACCTGCTATCACATATTCAAATACGTAACATCTCGTGTTAGATACCTGTTATCACATATTCAAATACGTTTCATCTCGTGTTAGATACCTGTTATCACATATTCAAATACGTTACATCTCGTGTTAGATACCTGTTATCACATATTCAAATACGTTACATCTCGTGTTAGATACCTGTTATCACATATTCAAATACGTTTCATCTCGTGTTAGATACCTGTTATCACATATTCAAATACGTTTCATCTCGTGTTAGATACCTGTTATCACATATTCAAATACGTTACATCTCGTGTTAGATACCTGTTATCACATATTCAAATACGTTTCATCTCGTGTTAGATACCTGTTATCACATATTTGAATACGTAACATCTCGTGTTAGATACCTGTTATAACATATTCAAATACGTAACATCTCGTGTTAGATACCTGCTATCACATATTCAAATACGTAACATCTTGTGTTAGATACCTGTTATCACATATTCAAATACGTAACATCTCGTGTTAGATACCTGCTATCACATATTCAAATACGTTACATCTCGTGTTAGATACCTGTTATCACATATTCAAATACGTTACATCTCGTGTTAGATACCTGTTATCACATATTCAAATACGTTACATCTCGTGTTAGATACCTGTTATCACATATTTGAATACGTAACATCTCGTGTTAGATACCTGTTATAACATATTCAAATACGTAACATCTCGTGTTAGATACCTGCTATCACATATTCAAATACGTAACATCTTGTGTTAGATACCTGTTATCACATATTCAAATACGTAACATCTCGTGTTAGATACCTGCTATCACATATTCAAATACGTTACATCTCGTGTTAGATACCTGTTATAACATATTCAAATACGTTACATCTCATGTTAGATACCTGCTATCATATATTTAAATACGTAACATCTCGTGTTAGATACCTGTTATCACATATTCAAATACGTAACAGCTCGTGTTAGATACCTGATATCACATATTCAAATACGTAACATCTCGTGTTAGATACCTGCTATCACATATTCAAATACGTTACATCTCGTGTTAGATACCTGCTATCACATAGTCAAATAGGTTACAACTCGTGTTAGAAACCTGTTATCATATATTCAAATACATTACATCTCATGTTAGATACCTGCTATCACATATTCAAATACATAACATCTCATGTTAGATACCTGCTGTCCAATATTCAAATACCAATCATCTCATGTTAGATACCTGCTATCACATATTCAAATACGCTATGTCTCATGTTAGATACTTGAAAATACATATTCAAATACGTAACATCTCATGTTAGATACCTGCTATCACATATTTAAATACGTTACATATCATGTTAGATAGCTGCTATTACATATTCAAATACGTTACATCTCATGTTAGATACCTGCTATCACAAATTCAAATACTTCATATCTCATGTTAGATACTTGATATCACATATTCAAATACGTTATATCCCATGTTAGATACCTGCCATCACATATTCAAATACGTTATATACGTTACATCTCGTGTTAGATACCTGCCATAACATATTCAAATACTTAACATCTAATGTTAGGTACTTGCTATCACATATTCAAATACGAAACATCTCATGTTAGAAACCTGCTATCACATATTCAAATACGTTACAACTCATGTTAGATACCTGCTATTATATATTCAAATTCGTTTCATCTCGTGTCAAAAACGTGCTGTCACATATTCAAATACGCTACATGTCATGTTAGAAACCTGCTATTACATATCCAAATACATTACATCTCATTTTAGATACCTGCTATCACATATGTAAATATGTTATGTCTCATGTTAGATACCTGCTATTACATATTTAAATATGTAACATCTCATGTTAGATACCTGCTATCACATATTCAAATACGTAACATCTCATGTTAGGTGCCTGCTATTACATATTCAAATACATAACATTTCATGTTAGAAACCTGCTATCACATTTTCAAATACGTTACATCATAGTTAAATATCTGCTATCACATATTCAAATACGTTATCTCACGTTAGATACCAGCTATCACATATTTAAATACGTTACATCTCATGTTAGATACCTGATATCACATATTCAAATACGTTACATCTCATGTTAGATACCTGCCATTACATATTCAAATACGGTATATACGTTACATCTCGTGCTAGATACCTACTATCATATATTCAAATATGTAATGTTTCATGTTAAATACCTGCTATTATATATTCAAATACGCTACATCTCGTGTTAGATACCTGCTTTTTTTACATATATGAACAATTTATATCTCACGTATGTGGAAAGAATTGTAACCATCACTTTAGTAGCATATTTGTTATTCACTCTGTTGTGTATATCTAATACTAGGTATATTTGCTCCTCACTCTGTGGTGTATATCTAATACTTGGTATATTTGTAATTCACTCTGTTGTGTATATCTAATACTTGGTATATTTGATATTCACTCTGCTGTTATATCTAATACTTGGTATATTTGCTATTCACTATGTTGTGTATATCTTATACATGGTATATTTGTTATTTACTCTGCTGCGGATATCTAATACTTGACATATTTGATATTCATTCTGCTGTGTATATCTAATACTCGGTATATTTGCTATTCACTCTGTGGTGTATATCTAATACTTGGTATATTTGCTATTCACTTTTATGTGTATATCTAATACTTGGTATATTTGCTATTCACTCTGTGGTGTATATCTAATACTTGGTATATTTGCTATTAACTCTGTTGGGTATATCTTATACTTGGTATATTTGCTATTCACTCTGCTGTGTATCAATAACACTTAGTATATTTGTTATTCACTCTATTGTGTATATCTAATACATGGTATATTTGTTATTCACTCAGCTGTGTATCTCTATGACTTGGTATATGTGTTATTTACTCTGCTGCGGATATCTAATACTTGGAATATTTGTTATTCACTCTGCTGTGTGTATATATATATATATATATATATATATATATATATATATATATATATATATATATATATATATATAAATAATTTACTCTATATATCTAATTCTTGGTATATTTGTTATTCATTCTGCTGTGTATATATAATACTTGGCATATTTGATATTCACTCTGTTGTATATAAGTCTAACACTTGGTATATTTGTTATACATTCTGCTGTGTATACTTTTTTATATATAATATTTGGTATATTTGTTATTCGCTATTCTGCGTATGTCCAATACTTGGTATATTTGTTATTCACTCTGCTGTATTTATATCTAAAACTTGGTTTATTTGTTATTCACTCTGCTGTGTATATCTTATACTTGATATATTTGATATTCACTCTGGGTTGTATTTGTAATACAGTTATCACAAAACCATTAAATCAAGGATCCATATGAATATCTAATTCCTTGATTGAATTTAAAAAATCTCGTCAATGAGTGATATTTTTTCTTTATAATTGTATATCATGATTAAGTGAGGAATTTGAGTCCCGACTCATGCTGCATATTTTGTTTTTTCATTAAGTTTTGGACATAGATGTTACAATGGAGCCTTATGGTAAATGCAACAGTGGTGTGAGGCGTTAATGAGGAATGGGAGATATGCCTCTATTGACGTCATAACGAATTTGGTTATATTACACAGCCTCGTCATGATGTTTATTGCCTTTGAATGTTACCATGACCTTAATAAATATATCAAAAGAAATAACCGCTAACAATATACCAGCGTTTGGTTAACCAAAGGATGGTCCATTTCACGTACGTTCTACATTTACTTCAGTCATTCTTTTTCTAACGAAGAATGATTGTCGTAATTTGTATTAATCACGTAACGTTACCACCGCAACCATTTGTACCTGTCGCCGACACGTCCCAGTATTAACGACGTGACAAAATAACCCTTATAGAAGAGACATAGCTGCACTAAGCCATATTTTTATTATATGTTTTACAGATTAATTAAATAAAATAGTTTGGTCGATAAAGATAACTAAATATCATGCTTCAACGAAATAAACATTTAAAATATCTATTACAAACAATTAATTAATTAATAATAATAATAATAATAATAATAATGAATATAATAACAGCATAATGATGATGATAATAATGATGATGATGATGGTGGTAACAGTGATGATGATGATGATGGTGATGATGATGATTATAATGATGATGAAGACGACGACGCCGATGACAATGATGATGACGATGATGATGACGACGATGATGATGATGATGATGATGATGATGACGATGATGATGACGATGATAATGACGATGATGATGATGATGATGATGATGATGATGATGATGATGATGATGATGATGATGATGATGATGATGATGATGATGATGATGATGATGATGATGATGGTGATGGTGGTGGTGGTGATGAGGATGATGATGATGATGATGATGATGATGATGATGATGGTGGTGGTGGTGGTGGTGGTGGTGGTGGTGGTAAGTAATAAATAATAATAATAAAAAAATAAAAAAATCTTTATTTAACGAGAGTACTAATTTTGAACAAATAAATCTTCCATGAGGCCCTCAACCACATTAAACATTATTATTTGCATCACTATACTGAATAACACATATGCAACATAACTGTTTAATGTTTAAGTAACTAATATCTATGTTTTTTACTCTACCTTACAGGTATCTTTGATACCAAAAAATAAAAACGATTGAATAATAAAAAGTGATAAAGTACTTACTTTTCTTGGTTAATGGTAGTTCGGTGATAAATATGACACGATTATGTTCTCATGGTACGTAAAGATATGTTTATGACCATGTAATCACAAGTCATGTCAGTATAATATAACATTTAATTATTTCTGGAGGTAAATAGTATGGGTAAAGAAAAAAACTGACACTTCGGGTATGTGACATGGAACTTCTGTATGAGGGCTTTTTTCTTCTTTATTTGTTTTGGGTTTAATGCCATTATCAACTATTCAGATTATACATGGCATACTTAGTTTTAACAGGGGCCTACAGACAATCAATTAACCTAACCCACTGTTTCCTGGGATCCTGGAAGGTTAACCAGAACTCGAGTACACTCAATCTCCGCAAGTAGCTGATATTTTTTTTTCCACTTGAATCAACAATGAGATACGAATGATAATGAAACGCAATACCGTATATTAATCATCACGGAGAATGTGGCCGAGCGGGGATTCGAACTCACGAGCCCTGGATTGATAGTCAGACGCTCTACCAACTGAGCTAATCGGGCCCGCCTAGTACGTTAGAAACTCAAGTGATAAATGACAAACCTATAATTATATATTTTTTATTCAAAGACAAGTGAGGGAGTTTCAAAAATACTTACTTTGTAGTACTCAATGATTAAATGGGTCAATTTGTGCAGTAAGGAAGCATTATGAAAAATAAATTGGTCATTATTTTTTGAAATTCTTCGCTTAGTTTAATTTTTTTATTTTACTTTGATTGTGAAACAAGTCATTACTTATTATACAAATCACGCTCGAAGTCTTCCTGGGTAGAACCAGTACTCAGCATATACGAAAACTTGTCATCCCTCAGAGCCGTGGGTGTCTGGGGAATGTGGGGTGGAGGGGGAGGGGGGGGGGGTGCGGATTAAATCCACGATCATCCGATCTTGGGTCCGACATAGGCTCAAGAAAAACAATTAATTACAGCGTACCGACCCAGTACCAGAGTGCAGATGAACACCGTAGAACGCATTTACTATCACAAAGCATAAAAAAATAAAGGAGAAGAAACAAATTCAATTCTCCACAGCGTATCGACTGATGAGTATCAGAGAACAGACGAACACCGTGGCAACGCATTTACTATTACAAAACTTCAAAATTAAAAGAAAAGAAACACAAAAATAGTTATGAGGCC
This sequence comes from Panopea generosa, assembly GCA_029582155.1. Taxonomy (NCBI): domain Eukaryota; kingdom Metazoa; phylum Mollusca; class Bivalvia; order Adapedonta; family Hiatellidae; genus Panopea; species Panopea generosa. The sequence goes on along the minus strand of CM055901.1, from coordinate 70,724,472 downwards.
GTCCTAAGGGGAGGGGGGGGGGGGGTGGAGGGAGTCCCTGTTTCCTGGATCTCTTAAAGTAATGCCTATTGTTCCCCAGTTCTCCAACAGTATTTGATAAAGTTCCCCAAAAGTATTTTGTCAATGTTCCCCAGATCTCTAAAAGTATTTCCACTGTTCCCTAGATCTCCAAAAGTTTTAAGCATGGTTCCCTGAAAGTAACAAATAGTGTTTCTTTAAGTAAAACGTCTACTATAATCTTCTCTATTATTATTTACACATCATCATAATAAGCAAAATCCTTGCACTGCTTCTTTCCCCTTTCCTTTCTGTTGGCAGATCAGGCTCACCCTCCATATCTCTTGTCTCGGTATGTCAAACTTCTTGGCAAGGGCTGTTTGGATATGTATGTAATCCTCATCATCAAGTTCAATAAAGTCGTGTTTGACTTCACTTGAGGGGACACAAAGGATATCTTCAGGTGAAATGCCCAAAGTTGACTCCGGGAACCCGACTTCTGCAACTCTTTCAGAAGACCCCCATAGTAACAATGCTTCATGTAAAATATCTAAGGTCTATGGTTTGAACTTTCAGTGTTTTTTCCTTTGCTTCCTTAAAAAATGTGCGTGTAAGCCCTGTGGCAGGGGGACATTTGTGGTTCAATCACGCTGGTTCAAGAACTTGTCCGAGATTTTGTGGTTATATAAATACTGTGCAAGTTTGGTTAGGATTCGTTGAAAGATGAGGGTGTGCTATAGCGTCTACAAGAAAAAGGTTAACGGACGGACGACGGACAATTTATCACGACATTGACTTTATTGTGTAAACACGTGATAAATAAAAAAAAAAGCTAGATGCCGAGTTGGATTGAACACCAGTCCGTACGATCCGAAATCGATGATGATAACCACTGCACTATTTTGCCTGTTAGCATCAAAACTGTAAATATATCTTTCATCGGAATTACCAAAATTTATTTCGGTTACATACAATTATGGAATGAAGTGGGTCCAACACTAACACGTAACCAGAATCTTGCCAGAAACATCCAAAACTGTTTCCAGCTGTCAACATCTCATTTTAAAAGTAAATTATGATCAAGTAAATGAATTATACATAAAATCAGTGACTTAATTGCAGAGACTGGCAGGCTAATCTTAATACATTTGTATAATATACACGGCACTTTTAGTATTTCTTTTATAACTCTTCGAATCTTTGTCTGAATTAAATAATTTTGGTACCAAAGTAAAGCTGATAAAAAGATGACTAATTCCAATTATCAATTATTTAATTTTTTTCTTCTGAATTTAGATTATTACAGATTGAAAACGAAATATATTGAAATTCTCACGAAATGTTTTTTTTAACAAAAAACGGTAGTCTTGATTTAACAAATAACCTACAATTAAACAACACACAACGAAATAGAAGTATTATGTAGAAAGATGAAGAAGTAAGGTTTCCATTGGTTACGGAAGTTTTATACCGATATTTAAAGTCGTTTTTCTTATTTCTAACTTAAAAAATGTGCTAAAAAAGAGAAAATGATTACACAAAAAATAACATTAAGCGGAAAAATTCTTCATTTCTTTAAATTAAAAAAAGAAAAATTAATCTCCCAAATTTACTATCGAGCCCTTTCTTTTGTTACCATAAACACAAAATATATTGTTTGATTCTGGAGGAGTTGTATTACCATGATTTAGAAAACCTAACGTGGTCTAGTGGTAGAGTACCGAACCCATGATCGGAAGGTCGTGGGTTCGATCATCCGCCACGACTATGTGTGGTGTCCTTATCAAAGACACATTTTTCACATATGCTTAGTACTGGTTATACCCAGGAACACATCAAGTATGATTTGTCTAAGTCGTAAGAACAATCGCAGTAAAAAAGATAAGTTTAAACTAAACTAGAAAACGCCAAATGCGCCACCTGAAATTTAGTCAAATGTATCCAGTTGCCTATCTCTGTTTATATGTCTCTGGTCAAATTGATCAAATTAAGTACTTTTTTTTCTTTCAGGACAACATTCCTAGCTCTCTAAAAGTATGCCTTTGATCCCTGGATCTCTCTGAAAGTAATGGCCAATGTTCCCCAGATCTCTGAAAATAAATAGCCATGTTCTCCAGATCTCTAAAACTCCTGGGAGGGCCTCAGTTATGGTTAGACCTGGCGTCCACAGGTTACGGACTGAGTATCAGAGTGCAGACGAGCACCGCAGCAACGCATTTACTATCACAAAAACATCAATAAATTTCCTCACAATGCTTGCACATGCTCTTAATTGAAACTTGTCACAAAAACAATATTTATAAAAAAGCAGTATAAACACATTCATCACGTGCTCGTGTCATTCAAATATGACACGTCTAACATTTGTTAAAAATCAAAGAAATGCAAATTCAGTAAATAAGACATGTGACTACAATTTCATTGCTTTTTATGACAACACTATATAAGGCGTTTTACCACATCCGTGCTTATACATATTTTAACACCGTAAATTTCGTTACGACAGCATGTAAACGCATTTTATTTACAGTTAAAAAACAAAAAAATATACATAGATAATTTATGTTTTTTTTCACTCAAAGCTTAAACAGTGCACTCAAGCACTCAATGTGTCTTTTTTTGTGTGATTTAAATGGGCGTGTGCGCGATAGTGTTGAATTTCATTTCACGCATCAAACTAACCTTTAACCTAAGACCGTATGTGATTTCAACCATTTGGAGATATCAAGATCCAAGTAAAAACTGTCAGTAAAATGACAGTCTTCAAATAATATAAGAGCTAGAGCGGGTTTGTGCCTGTTCGGACATGGTCACTATCCGGACACATCATCCATATCTCCATATGTTGCTAGTTTTTGCAACCTACTGCGCATGGGTAAAAAGATTTCTACCCGCAATTTTTTAATAACTTCCTGCGTTCAAAAATAAACACTCTCGGTAATTTGTTAAACAATTTGAAGATTATCGCAAGGTAAATTAAGATTTTTATGTCTACGTCCAGTTAAAAATGCTAAGCTATTAACTCCCTTTGTATTTCTTGTAATCCCGCGGGTAAAATCTTTATTTTAAATCGGTAGAAAGGATTTAATTATCGTCTATAACTAAAATACGAATGGTTTGGAATTTAAAATCTGCCCTAACTGTGTCACACAAATTGTAATCAGTGTGTGAAATCGAAACGTTATTTGATCTTGAATGCACTCTAGCGCATGTATCTTTTATTGGATCTTCACCAAACTTGCGCCGTGGTTGTATAACCATAATGTATTGGACAAGCGTTATTGATTTTTCATTCGAAGTTGGTATTTTGATAAATCAAAATGTGGTGTATTGGAATTGTATTATAGTTTTATTAAAAAGTTTTAACTTCTCTTGCATATCTGAACATTATTTGAATGTACTAACATGCTATTAGTTTTATATTTTTGCAATAATACCATAAATTTATGAAACAGTAGAATATGATCATAGCGAAAGATAAAATCTTTTAACGTTCTCAGCCATTTCTCTTCCCTTCCCGTTTCAGCCGGGCCTGGTATGCACAGTCAGCTGCATGCCTGACTGTCAATCCAGGGGTCGTGAGTTGAAACCCCCGCCCGACCACAGTCTCCATGATGATTGCTATACAACAATATGTCTCATGACCATTCGTCTCTCACCGCTGATTCAAATGGGAAAGTTATCAGTTACTTGCGGAAATGAGTTGCGCTCGAGAACTGGTTAACCTTCCAGGATCCCAGAAAACAGTGGTTAAGTTAATTGATCGTCTGTTAGCCCTCGATGGCATGAAAATGACGTTAAATTTTCAGTCAGTCAATCTTCCCATTTCATTATTTTAAGATATCTTGGTTCAATACGTTTGCTGTATTTGTGACGTTTCCTGCAGTGTCAATAATAAGGTATGGACTATGGTATATCACATTCCTACTGAGGTATTCCTTCACCAATAAACTGGATATGCCATATATAAACATGTTAGTATTTTCTCACCTGCCATATAATACTTTATTATTTTTAAAAAACCGCAGTGATGGTCTAGGTGTAGAACGACCGCCTCGCATGCGAAATGTCGTGGGTCGTATGGCAGCGCTTTGTGATAATTTGATCTTTATCATCTATTTCTTACACAGGACAAACCAAATGCCACTGATACATAATAACAATTAACACCTGATCAAAAAGAAACCTATAAACGCCCAATGACTTCTTAATAATCTTCAGCTGAAAAAAGAGAAGTGAAAAAGAATGACGGAATCAACTGGATCAACAAATTTCTGGAGTTGACGGCGTTTAGGGTCTAGTAAATAACGTGACAGTCAGTATGACTATCTTTTTTTTAATTCGGAAGCTATATGCGTCAAGATGTCAGACCCGTTTTAAAGTTGTATATTTGATGCATAGAGCTCTCGAAGCTCTATGCGGGAAGCTCTATGTGTCATGTCTCACAGAGCTCTGTCTCAAGAAGACACCGTCGCAATCAACTGAAATGTTTTTGATTCAAAGCATGCCCCCCCCCCCCCACACACACACACACAAAAAACACACAAAAAAACACACACACGCACGCACGCACGCACGCACGCACGCACGCACGCACGCACGCACGCACACCCTCCTCGTTGTACTTTAACTCAGCTCGGATGCGTGTGACAAGGTGACACAAGATATTATTTTTATCCACATTAAAGACCGCAGTTACTTGGCAATTGCGGAGTGAAAACATTGGAAGAAAACATTTCGTAACGCCATACTCAGTGGCCTTTTGTCATACGCGGTTTTATACGTGCAGGTGTATGTTGCCTCGGGGATTGCATCACGTATATTGGTTATGCGTGAGCTGAACAAGGGCGAAACCGACTTCATCAAAGGGATCTTCTCCAAACAATGCACGGTTAATGCAACGTACGCACATTCTTTATTCCGAATTGCATGTAAACTATTTAATAACATCGGTACAAAGACATATTTGTCAGCATTTATGACATAAAACATGATAAGAGATGTTAACGAGAGTAAACTCCCAAGACGTTTTATTAAGTCCATTATGAGAGATAAATTTGAAACATATTACTTTGGGAATGTTAAAGCAAAATAAAAAACCGACATAGGTCGTGTGAAGCCTTCTTACATTGATGTGAAATGAATTACCACCTCTTACGAAAATGAGACATTGTTTAAATTAATTAAAGTTTATCTGTGAGATCTTGGAGCGGTTGACCGTAATGTAAGTGTGGACATTTAGGCTGCGTTCCGTTTGTTGACTGAATTAACGATTAATTGGCGCTGCGCATGCTCAAACGATTATATCTGCAGAAACTTCCTTTATCGCAGTTTTGTCTAATAATTCGTATACATTTTCTTTAGTTTCCATTTATTATTTTTCTGATATAAACATGAATAAATAAATCGTACAAGTACATTATATATTTATAATATTTATATCAATGCATATTAAGTATTTCCTTATAAGTCGAGTTTATGGAGAAAACGAGAGCATATAGATATTTTTTACGTTATGATCGATTTCCATTTGGTGACCGTATACGAATGGTACATATCGTCCATCTCCCTTTACCACACCATATGTTTTCATTAAATCTCACCGCTGATTCAAGTGGAAAAGTTATCAGCTACTTGCAGAGATGGTTTTGCTCGAGTACTTGTTAACCCTCCAGTACACTAGGCAAGAGTGGTTAGGCTAATGACGCAAAATAATCAAACAATTTCGATCAGTTGATTTAAACCTATTTTATTTCGAATATCTTACAATATTGCATATTTACAAAAAAATTGTCAAAAAGATTGGAATAAAAGACAAGCTTATAGAATCCCTCTCCTAAATACAGTACAATAACATAAACTATGGTGACAAAAGCGGATTTCTAGTTAAGTATACAAGATAACAACATTAATTTTGTAATAAAGATCAAAGTGTAAAAATATATTAGAATAGAAATGGAAGTGACTATTATAGAATGCAATATGTTAAATACATATTTGGATGAGGGGGTGGGGGTGGGGGCTATATGCTACATTGGGATGGGAGGATTTATTAACGCATATGCCAGTTAAAACTACATATGTGATATTAGAAACGATCTGTATGTTCGATGTAATTATGTACTGCACTGAATATGATAATATTTGTACCGATAGAAGAAGTTTTGTCTCCAAAGAGAAGTATATAGGTAGTTATTCACAAATGGAGTGGTAATGATTCCGTGAGTCGTGATATGAAATGTAGTGAAGTAGAAAATCGTCTGCATCTTTAATTTCGCCACATATACAAATGGGAGGGGGGGGGGGGGGGGGGGGAATCGATCATATTTTTTTTTAAAACAAATCATTTTCGATCTGTTAACCAAGAAACCTAATTAGGTCCTAATTAGGTTACAGGGATAACTGGTCGTCTGCTTGCCACCGACGGTAAATATACGAGTAAACAAACTTAATATCTCATTAATATGCGCTGTTTGTCAAGTCCAGCGTCGCACCAGTGAGCCGTCTGGAATATTATACTGTTTAATTTTATAGTTTCGATTTGTTATATTCATTTCATAATTGTCAAGTGCCAATCGGTTGCATTTGGGTAAATAGATAATACGGTCAACATGTAAACAATGTTGTTTACTTCAGCTATTGAGGTATTTGTTTTATGGTCATTTGAAAAGCAATGAGTGTTTTTTTTGTAAGCCATGTCATCATATAATAATGTCATTTTTTTTTGTTGATGTCATTCAAAAAACATTCTTTTCATTTTTCCTGAATATTTGGTGGTAAGTTATAGTGATCTGTTATAAAGTGACGTGTTTGTTACCATGAACCACTGAACTAGTTAAGGCTATCTAATGTTTAATGGTTTGGTTGTATTGTTGTTGTTGTTGTTTTATGGTGTATAGCGTCGCTTTCAACAATGTTTCAGTCATATCGCGACGGTGTCTACTTGAGACAGTATTCTAAGCGCTGTCACACTGGAGTATCATGCTGCAGACACATGGTATGATACCCCACCCAGTCACATTATACTGACACCGGGCCGACCAGACCTAGAACTATCCCCTAAATGCTGAGCACCAAGCGAGGAAGCTTCTAGTACCATTTTTCAAGTCTTTGGTATGACCCGTTTGGTTTGGGCCATATGAAATATATATATAAAAACTTGTGACAGCCTCCTAGGACGATCTTGAACTTAATTTACGTAGAAGGCACCTATTTGAAATACTGATCGCCGGTTTTGCTACATGCCTCTTTACTCAAATAAATATAAAAAAATATTCATAAATGTCCATTGCGCATATCCAGTTTGCAAACCGACATTTGACGAGTTGGTTAAACAGACACGTGCAGTGGTAAAGTAAATTCAAAATCGGTGACAACCTGACTCTAAGACCCAGTTTAATATTCGCTTTTTGAATTAACATATTTACATATTTTTTCACAAATACTCGCAGTTTAAAGTACGATTCTCTATTAATTCGTGTTATTATTCGGCCTGTAGCAAAACATTATCAATCAGTATGTGCGAAAAGGCAAGATCCCAAGCTGCTACGATTCCATATATCTGTAAACCAGACTATTTTTACCTTGCATAACTGGGAATAGTTTCGTATTTGGACCACTAACAACGCTTTAAACGTAAATTATTGTTAACACATTGGTTCACTTCCAACATAAACATGTTATGTATACGTACTCTTAAACCTACGATTTTAAGGCGGTTCGCAAGCCAACAAATACGTACCTTAGCTAAAATTATGTCTAGAGACCATCTAGATTTTTTTTACCTCGGCGTTGCTTTGTGAGAACATTATTCATGCAATTACACGTTGAAATAAATATTTGAAACAAAATGGCGCCTATGATTTTCATCTGGTGCGTTAGTCTTTATATAGGCAGAGTACCACTTTTGGAAAAAGGAAGTGCTTCCGTGGGGTAGTCGCCAATCTGGTCACCTCGGCTTTTATGCTACGCAATAGATCTCTGACATAAAAAGGCACCATTTTTGGAACTACTTTCAGTCACATGATGAAATAAAATGGCATCCCCCTTATGCCATCTCTGTGGAAGTTGTGCCAGAGACTTTTATTTACTGTCTGGGAGGAAGAAATTTCCCTAAAAACATGATCTATGTCAAGTTTATAAATAAAAAAATCGATATAATAACGCCATATATTCAACTTAATGACGGATTTATCCCTCCTATTTAAAACAAAATAATTTGCTTGATTGATTGATCGAATATTTAGCGTCATTTAAGCCATCGAGGGCTAAGAGACGATCAGTCAACCTAACCACTGATTCCTGGGATCCTGGAAGGTTAAAACCAGTACTCGGACACACCCTTTTTCTGCAAGTAACTGATAACTTTCCCACTTGAATCAGCGGTGAGAGACGAATGATAATGAGACGTAATGTCGTATATCAACCATCACGGAGATTGTGGCCTGAATTGATAGTCAGACGTGCTAACGACTGAGCTAATCGGGCCCGGCAAAAAGAATTTGAAACCATGTATGGACAGATGTAGATCGTTATGGCTGTATAATCCGTAAATGACTTAAAAGCACTTTACTAATTGATTTGATGCGCACACAGCCGTATAATACTTGTTAAAATCACAACTCTACATTTTATAAATAGAAGGCCACGTGATAATATCAGTCACTATTTACAGACACGAATATGAGGTGTGCTTTTAAAGATTGAAGAAGCAAAATTGCCAGTTAATAAGTTAATGGTCTTTATATATATGTTAAATGATATACATGGATAGTTTTTAAATAAATTAAAGATGGAGACTAAAACATAACACACGGAACGTGCAAATAGCCCATTACTTCTATCTATGAAATTGATTATAATAATGGTTATAGTTTGTAAATAGAAACAAGTGTGTAAGTTGCATTTATTAGAATTCAACAAAAACGACTTGACGTTGTAGCCATTGTGGAAGTGTGTTACCTTTTTTTATTTATTTCTACATGTTATATTTTTTGTGATTAAGATTCTAATTTTGAGTTGTTGTTTTTTAATCGGCAATCACCTATTGCAGAGTATTTTATCGAGCTCCTTTTCATAAACAACATTTTTCGGTGATGCGCATGTTTCTGTCTATAGCGATGTTCTTCAAGGTTCTCTGATTTTGATTTTCTTGTGTAGCGTAGATTTTAATGCGAGATGATGACATCACTGTCGTGATCGAGCTCCGGCAAGTTTTTTTTGGAACCGGCACAGACCACCCAAGATGGCGGACGATGAAAATGCTCAAAGGTAGGTGGTTACTTACAACAGTGATTATGCGACAATATATGGCGTAAATATTCGGACGCTTTATTGGCGTGAATTCGGAAAAAGTTGAAGAAGTACCCACACTTACAATTTTATTAACACATGAAGTGTAAATGTTGCAATTCTGTCCTAAAACAGCCAGTCAGTCGATTTGTGTAAACTGAAGCGGTGAGTCAATTCTTTTCTCAATTCTCCCAAGTAAACTACATCGACTAAAAACTTTATAATATATATTTTCGATGCAACAGAATAATGTCTCGCAATTCCCGCAAACTGCATTATATTCTGTGAAGTAATAATAAAGATATTATTATTTTTATTAAAAACAAAATTTGGAAAAGGCACCGACACAGCGGGTATATTTTGCTCCTATTTTTGAAATCGAAACAGTAGAATGTCAACGGCACAGTTGTTTAAAATGTCAACGGCACATTCAAATAAGTATTTTCGTAAAAACTATATTAAAATAACATCATTGCATATCTAGAATATATTTGAATACATTCAAGTAAAAACGAATTTGAAAGCGTTATGTTTTATCTACTCGATATATTTTTTCTAAATAATTCCGTTGTTACTATTGCTCGTTCAGAAGCCATATACATCAGGAAAACATTGCAATAGTGCATAAAAAATCAAAACTGGGTGCATTGATGAAAGTAAGGGATATTTTGGATATCAGTCTTAAAGTTTATACCATCACTTGTACTGCAACCGTGTCATAAATTTTATATACTTGAGAACACGTGGGAATTTTTTTATTAAATCTAAGAACATACAGAAACTGAAGCTGCATTTGATAACAACATTAATAGTCGTTTGCATAAAAAAACAAAAATGTTCGACACCAAGCACAAAACAAGATCACTCATTTGGAGAGTAAGCAGTCGAAGAGGATGATGAATTAACAAGGGAAATTATTGATAAGACGCTCACTGTTATTAATGCTATAAAAGACCAAGACTGTTATTGCCTATAACGCACATGGGATGTATTTGCAATTAAACATATTATGTATTATATATATAACCGGACCCGGTTACCTCAGTCGGTAGCGCGTCTGACTATCAATGCAGGGTCGTGAGTTCAACTCTCGTCCGGCCACACTCTCCGTGGTGACTGATATACGACATTGCGTATCCACATAAGTCGTCTCCTGTCGCTGAATCAATTGGGAAAGTTATTAATTACTTGCAAAGATTGGTGTGCTTGAGTACTGATTAACCATCAAGGATCCCAGGAAATAGTATTAAGGTTAATGACGCCAAATATTCAAACACTTTCAAATATTTTCTTATAAATAATTTATTATAGTATAAATTGGAAATGTTAGAGAGATCGATCGCTCATTCCAGGAACTATAAATCATGTAGTATATAATTGGCTGGAGGGAAGCAGTGATAAGTTTGGTTTTGTCTTTCGATATTCAAATTTTCAACATTCAGCTCTTCAATATCGGAGACTTAAAAGGTTAGGATTAGGGAATATAGAAAGGCGAACTGGCTTCAATAACCTCCGAGGGAACGTGTATTTATTCTATAGTGAATAGCTTTCATTTTGTAGACATCATCGAGTATATTTAATCTAAGAAAGTGATAATTAATCGAGGTCATAACTACTTATATGTAGGAAGAGTAATTTATTCGAGAGATTAATTTTTTATTTTAGATGATAAATAGACATATGAGTAAAAAACATTGAAGTGTCCGCACCTATTCACTTAAATGCGAAGAGCATCAATCATTCATGTAAAGGAATGAGAGTTTACACACGGGAGTATCTATTCATTCTACGAAACAATAATCTGTTTAGGAAATATATCTTCATTCGAGGCGTAATCAAGCATTCGAGAAAATCACATTTTGACTTGAGTATGTCCAGACAGCGTATTATCAATCATAACTCCATGTAATCGTTCATGTATATTTATATCAATAGCTTCATCTTTGTAATGAATTAGGTGAGTGTCATTACATATGCGGTTAACTTTGCTTTTGGAAGAAATATACATTACTTTAGATTTCGCTGCATTGGTGGTAGACATGCGATTAGCTACACACCATGCATCAACATTGCTGAGATCCGCTGTTAAGCATTTTACAACACTTGGAAGAGAACTATTTGAAACTGAGAGGGTAGCATCGTTTGCAAACATATCAACGACAGTATTTTGCACAGATAATGGCAAATCATTTATGAATATTCAAAATAAAAGGGGGACTAAGACGGAGCCCCGAGATACACAAGCTTTTACTTTGCGGAACTCTGAAGTTATTACTTCATTCTTTCGTGCATTAATTAATTAATTTATACACAGATTCACATGATGGAAATATATGCATTCAACCGACTAACTTTCACCCATGTGGAACCTTAGAACACACAGCACCTACCATTATATGTAAATACAGGACGACCTGCGAGTGAATCTGAGTGAAACCATCGTCCTTCGGCAAGTAACTGGCAAACGTTCTCCCATAGCGGTGAGAGGTACGAACGAGCAAACAGTAATGGTGGTGATAAAGGTGGTGGTGGTGATGATGATAACTATGATGCTGTTGATGATGATGATGCATAGTATTGAGCATGCCGTTTAGTATGTATAGATAAATTATCTAGAACACTATTTGGATAAACAAAACTCGAAAGAAAATAGTTTCAATTAAGCATTTATTTGCACCGGGGACATTTATATGCAAACTTCATTCTTTATAATTGCATATTGTTAAAAGTACACACTAATGAATCATCACTACCTAATACGTGAGGAGTACGGCATTACTTCATGTTTACTGTATGTTTATCACAAGTGTTTATATCAAAGATAGGTCTATTTGACAAGCAAACTACTTTCTGACAATCGTATGTCGTGATGGACTGGTGACGAAATTGTCACTGTTACCAAGTCACTCCGTTTAGGTTGACTATTATGACCTGCGTATTTTGTTTGTATATAGACAGACGTAAAAACGTGTCGCGACCAAACCTTAGTTATTAAGTACCAATTTACGCACATCGTGACTGCAGACGAACTTCAGAAAACACGTAGATGGATGAGCGAAAGGACATTCTTGTATTCATCTGTAATGCTACTACAGTATACCAAACATGTAGTTATATACTTGTTAGTCATGGCATATCTTTATATCGCCTATACAGTACATTGGCGTGACTCATTGAATAGTCCTGCAGAACGACCGTTCCGATGCCGAGAACACGTTCATTTCTTCAATGATGACAAATATATTAATTGTCCACTTCCTCAACAATATCAGTGGCGAGAACAGCTTCTACGATGTCAGATAATACCAACGGTTTGCGTTTCATTGGATCCCTTAAGATAATAGGGTTTATTCATAAATAGCCATATCATGCTGTGTGCGGGAATCAACTTCCCTCCCAGTCCTACGTACACACACCCATAGGTATGCAATTCCAGAACAGCTTGTATTCTGTTACAACGCGGACGTTAGTTATGGTGGCGGTTACAATTTGGTTACACATGTTTTTATGTATGTTTTTCGTTCGTTGTCTTGTTTGTCGCTCGATTCCTGGTGGTAACTTGTAACATCGTGAATGAAAGGATATGCCCCGTTTTCACTCCTCGTGTCTGAACAATCTCCACCTCCTTTCCTTTAAGACGAGGTAAGCCAGCCCCGGAGAGCCGTTTTTTAACGTTCTCGAAACACGTGGAGAATGCGTGTGTTGTTTCACATGTCAATACAAGTCGACATACTTTTTTCATTTTACAACGATGCCAGGGATATCAAATTCTTCAAGTTCCTCGTGTACTATTGTTCTTGAGGAAATCTGAGCATTGTCTTCGACTGTCACGTGATCAAGATTTGAATCTGATTCAACGCTACACATGCTTGACTGTGACATGAGGCGCTTGCATTCGTGTAAGTGCACGATCATGTTTGTCTGAAGCTTGTCTGTATGATTGGAATTTACATCCTGACACGAATCAAGCGTTTCGCTGTTTTGAGATTTTATAAAGGTATCCGGAGCGAGTCCTTCCGGTTGAAAATGTGTGATATTCTGGAAAATATCATTCAGATTCAAGTTCCGTTGTTGACTTCGTCGTGAGACACTAGAATCCAAGTCACTCCTGTCTTCTATTACGTCATCTTTAAAGATCCCAAACTTTCTGAAAAGAACAAGTTTGATTCTTTTCCGATAGTCCCTGTTGGAGCACATGATAACAATAGGATTGACGAGACCGTTCATAAGAGCCAAGCACATGACGACGAACTCTAGCACATACGGCATAGATGATTCAGCTTGGTCCACAGTACGAACCGAAGTCATCCAAATATGCGCGCCAAGATACGGGCACCAGCAAACCAGAAAGCTGCCTGAAAATAGAAAAATACACCATTATTACAAATGAATTTCCCTCGGAAAGGCAACATCGAAATATACTGGTCATACAGGTATATTTTAACAATATATATTTAACTTTTGTTCAAAGTTCTGTTTTGAGACGGCTGTTTTGCTGCTAACCTAGACACGTTGCTTGGTAACAAAACAAATTTGGAAACCATATGTTAACATGGTCTATATTTGTATTCGTTAAGTTACTTATACAACCTGGCTGACAACAGTGTCACTTATGTTAAAAAATTGCAAACTAGATTTGCACAAAGGACGAATCTAAACATAACATAAATAGCAACTCGTCTAACATGTGCCGTTATGTGAATAACTGATAGAGAACAACGGTTATCTATAATTAACCCTATTTTATCGCCTGTCAACTAAACTTTTATTATATGTAATTATGTGTAAAATTTAATAAGTTCATTTAGGTGAAGCGTGTTTTTGCTAGATTTATCAATCGCCGTATCTCTGTATCAAATTTTATCTTTTATATAAGGAAGAAATATACTGACCCTTTGATCATTGGTTGATACAAAGGGAAACGCGTCTTTATAACTTAAGGCTAAGACGGTCTATGGAAAAAAAGGGTATAATAAAACTAAGTAAATATTCTACGTAATGTGTGTGTGTATCTGATTATATTCTATTTTTGTATTATTCTTAAAACATATTTATTCTAATTTTGTTTTACAAATTCTACACTGAACGTCATATATATAATATTGTATCGTTTAAAATGGAGCTCGAAATCGTATCAAGAAAAACATGTAAATTTATGCGGTAAGTACTGAGGGAAAAATGATGGATTTTACTAGTTTTACAATTAAATGTGGTAATTTTGCTTCTTAAGACAGTCACTCTAACCCGTATAAAAGTGTCAAGGATAAATAATATAGCAATTAATGTGCAATCAATTATACGATTTTTTACGTCATCTCAAAACCACTTCTTTCGTACTGTTGACTTTGAATTATACAATGTACTTTAATTATTAGTCGCCCGGGGTCTATTTGGAGATAATATGACGTCATATTTGAGGTTTTTTTTGTAATTTCAGGCCTCTAGCTATGGCCTATTTGTAGGCATTCTAGAAATTCCTTTCATTGGGATCGGCAGAAATTGATACATTTGTGACCAAAATACAATGATTAATCCTTCAAATTAAGACGCATGTGGTCTGCTAACAGCGGTATCATTGTGAATTAAGATTTATAGACAAGGAAATTAAGTACAATGTGCATTGGTGATTAATTGATTAATTGTAAAAAAGGACTATTTTTATGTATACATACAAATTATTATACATGCATCCATTTGATATTCTATCGTCCATTTTATGTCAAATGGGATAAAACCCTGCATTTTTAAGTAAATAGTAGACACTAGTAGACACAATTTGTAGTAATGTGAACAAGTATTTGAAAAATGCATTATGTGAAAGCTTCATTTGCCTATTTGATATACAGATAAATCTGTATGTTTAGATATTTTATAACAAACTGTCTATTGTTATTATATTGAATTATGCACCAGTCATGTAAACCCTGTCTTCTTCAGACCGGATTATAGCGGGAATTTTAACTGTTTTCTTTGCAGAGCCCATGTGGTACAAGCACTGCAGCGTTATTAAAAGCGTTTCTCTATCACGGTTATGCGTGGTGTCATTGAGTAAGACACTTTATACACAGGACTCCGAGCGGGATTTGCATACTGATTTGTAAAAACTTGTTTCACAATCGAAGTAATGTAAATAAGTTTAAACTAAACACAGATAACTTAGACAATTCAAGGACAGCAACTCCCAGTACATGGCTAGACCAGTTCAAGAAAAGAAGCACCGCTGATGTAACGGTTGTTTTTTTAGGCTCGAAGTAAAACGCCCGCACTTAAACAGTAATGCGAAGACGTTCTGGACACGTTAGTCCCAATGTCCTCCGCTATAGCACATATCTCGACCTTTGGTGGGCCAGAGTTATACATGACTGGTGCATTAGATACGTTAAAAGAAACACGTCATTCATCTGTGCTAACATGCTTTACTGCACGATTGCAAAAATAAGGTATACTAAATCACGACATTCCCCATGTTTTACCAGAGGACTTCTGTTATTGCAGGGTCGGCAGTTCACTAGTCGCTAGAGTAGTTAGTTGTTGTTGTATGGTGTTTAGCGTCGCTTTCAACAATTTTTCAGTCATATCGCGACGGTGTCTACTTTAGATAGTATTCTAAGCGCTGTCACACTGGAGTATCATGCCGCAGACACATGGTATACCCCACCCAGTCACATTATACTGACACCGGGCCGACCAGACCTAGAACTCTCCTTTAAATGCTGAGCGTCAAGCGAGGAAGCTTCTAGTACCATTTTTCAAGTCTTTGGTATGACCCGACCGGGGATTGAACCCACGACCTTCCGCATGCGAGGCGGACGCTCTACCACTAGACCACGCCGCGGTCTTAGAGTAGTTAGTCTAACACCAACAAAGATACAAACGAAATATTACCGCTTAGTTTGCATAAATTGTATTAAACGTCTAGTTAGAACAAAATAAAACAATCTTCACGTCGGCGCGCAGAGTTCTTTAAGTACTGACAATTTATTATTATACCATTCTGACACAGAGCTTAATATAATAAATAAACTGACAGCTTGTTTCTACGGAGTAGGTTAGCTAAGTTGACTGGGTCAAGCCGGTGTGAACACTAAATATATGTGCATGAAACTGATTGCCCATTTTTGACCGAAATTTAAACATACTTTGTGTGTACTCGATGATAGATAGACAAACATAATCACATACTACCACGTTATATAACTTTTGATCTCCATTTGTTGAGATGTCTTCAAACTTGCCCTTGTCAAACTATTAATAGATGATACAATACTAGTAAAGAAACTGAACTTGATCACAAGCCTTTTAAGAGAAAAATCACATGCTATTAACTGAACAAAAAATCGCATTAAGCATGTGATCGATCACATGAAGCTGTCACCCATTTTTTTCTTTGTAAAACATACGTTTATTAAATGTCATCTAACATTATTGTTAAATCTAACATACTCTTAATGCCCATTTTTTTACTGTCTAGCACGATGCGGTTAATATGTCAGACTAAAGACCGGGGGTTCAATCCCCCGCTCGACCCTTAAAACAGCACTCATATGTGCAGGTTTTATGCAGGAAGCGAACTCGAGTGCGAAAGCTATGATCTGACTTCGCAAGTGAGCTAAAATTAATAAGTATCTGTCTCACAGATTCAAAAAAGAGGTTTGTGAATACTTAGTTATAGTGTCACTTCTTTAAAAACCTTTCATTAACGAAGTTTTAACTAAGACAATATCTCGGAATACATTAACTTGAATATCCAATCAATATAAACAGTGCTCTAATACGCAAAAAGTGGGGTGACAGCGTTAAATCAGTCGGATCTGGGCCATGTGTGTTAATGTTTTGCAGGGGACTATCTACACGACGGCTTATTTTCGGCTTCCCTACTAAAATTATTTTAAAATCCGTTTTATTTTTAAAAAGAAAGATCTTTATAATTATGTATTAAACTGGTCGGTGGTCATTTTTTAACACTTGGCACACTGAAAATCTCATATAATACTTGTATTCTTACTCAAGTAAATACAGAAAATGAAACTGTCTATTTGAATCAGATGGTCCCTGAATTTCGACGGACGCATTTTTAATATATTTTTAGTTAAAAACAAAACATTTTGACTGAAATATGAAGAATATTATTTTTTAAGATACAACATACCTGTGCCTGCAAACACCAGTCTTATAGAGTTCAGTTTCTGTTTCAGTTTGCTAAGCTTTGCGACTGGTTGTATACTGGTTGTAGAAGAAGCTGACATCGAAGACACAATACTGGATGTAGATCCCGAAGATCCTTTCCTGGCGTCTATTGACCTTGCCTGACGCCTCGCAATGGATATGATTCTAGCACAACAAAATATGTCCACAGTCAAAGGCGCGGCGAATCCTAACACAATCAACAGAATGGTGAAAGACAATGAACTCTTCGTGTTAATACCGCAAATTGGAATAGCGTCCGCTTTGAATTTATATTCTCCCCAGCCCATGATTGGCACACAGGCAAATGTCACACAAAACACCCATAAGCATGTCACAGTCATCAGTTTCTTTGACGTAGTCGCTTTGATTGGGTATCTCATTGGATTTGAGATTATAAAGAATCTATCTAATGAAATGGCTGACAATGAGTAGAAAGAAGCCAAAATCATCAGTGTCCACACAAACGAAGCAATTTGACAAAAACATGGCGAAACAACGGCTGTTTCTGGTGAAAACCGAGTAACTACCCAGAATGGAATTACGATCAGGCTTCCAAGCAGATGGGCGATACACAAACTTATAAAGAACACTTTGGTGTTAGACACTAGAGATTTAGTCCTGTAAGCTATGTAGATCAAAAACAGATTTGCAGTCGTGGTTAGGATCGACAACGTGCTCAAGAAAACGAGCTTTGTAATGAGTCCAGGAAACCAGCTGATGGCGTCGGTGTCCACTAATTTAAGCATATCTCCACAGTCCTGGCAGTAATTGAGCGTCTCGTTCCCCTCACTTCCCATGTCGTTTTGAAACAATAAGCGATTTTCTTAACAGTAAGTGTCTTAGTTATAAACACTGTCATCAATCATTATCACGCACGTGTTTGCTTCTATTACTGTCTATTTATACCTATAAATAGCTTCTACAAAAACTATTGCGCTGTATACATATTGCCTCACCACTGGTCGCCGTCTGTGCTAGATATGTATCTATCTTATCACCGGTGTAAGAGGTGTCTATATTTATATAGTTCAAAAATATTCACGAAAACAAAATTTCTTTAGCTAATTCAGCAAAAACTGCAAATAATATTTATCCTTTATCTTTATTTTGCAGATAAATGCAGCGTTATCGCAGCCGACAATCAATTGTCATAGATATGATCACACGTGATTATATGATCACGTTTGACGATGCAGCGATTGCACACTGCCCGTCAAATTAAAATAAATGACTTAACTGATACACTTTGTTATCCATCCATTTGTCAACTATCTAATTCAGCCGATTTTTTGTAGCGATCACGTGTCGCTTTTCCCCTTTTTTTAACAAAACAAATTACCTGTCAATAGATGCAATAACCTGACGTAAATGGCCCCAGGTCATTTATCGCTCCACCACTGATGGTTTACGTTATAGTGCGCAATTCGTTTGTTAATTTCGAACAAAAACGTGTATCACCGCTATAGATGTAATTTTACTGTTTCTAGGTGTGTCCTTTTGTCGTCTGCTATTCCAATCTGAATTATTTTTAAATAATTGGTCGCTATTAAAGCACGTTAAAGAACTATCGATTTTTTTTCACCATTAATATCTTCTGTAGAACTTTTATTATTACTATATTGATCAGGGAATATTAATTCACATGTAATTCGACGAACCGCGCTATTTAATTTCTTCGCAGCCGTCTTCAAGTTCCTTAATAACGATGAACGAACAATTCCAGAAGCTAAAATCAATTTCTATTCCAAGCTATACATTAAAAGACGTTTAAATATCTTCAGCTTTCATATATCAGCAGAGCAGCGAATAACATTACGACCTTGTTTACGTTTTCAAATTAAATTTTTAACCTATATGCGAACGTATTTATATGCGCACGCCGCCTAATGAGAAATAGCTGTTTTTGCCCTCGTTTTCTAAATATGGAGTGTGACGTTTTTTTCGGACTTAATATTATTGGATGTGAGACACCTGAGTCATTTACATAATCAAATATGGTACATTTAAAACGTTTCGGTCAATTAGCATGTAATACATTGCAGTATCGTTGTCTGTTAATTGACGATCGGTAATGTCAAGACGAAGACGATATGTTTATTAATTAAAGAATTAATTATGACCTTATGGGTTAAAAAAGTGTTAATAAATTAAAATAATATGAATCGATTATACTTAATTTGTTATCACAGCATCTGAAACTACATGTACACAGTTTTCATTGATGCATTGGTTATGTGAGCGAAGGGCGTGGCCCAGTGAGAGAGTGTCGGGCACAAGATCAGGGCGCCGTGGGTTGGAATCCTCCGCCACGGCTATGTTTGGTGTTCTTGAGTAGGATATTTTACACGCATATGTTTAAACTACTCGTTCTACACAAGAAGACTGTCGTAATCGAACCGGGCACGATTAGCTCAGTCGGTTACTGGTCTGACTTTCAATCCAGGGATCGTGAGTTCGAATACCCGCCCGGCAACATTCTTCGTGATGATTGATATACGACGTTGTGTGTCGTTATCATTCGTCTCTCACCGCTGATTCAAGTTGGAAAGTTATCAGTTACTTGCGGAGATGGGATATGCTCGAGTAATGGTTAACCTTTCAGAATTCCAGGAAACAGCGGTTAGATTAACTGATCGTCTGTTAGCCCTCGATGTCATAAAAATGACGCAAAATATTCAGTCAATCAATCAATCTGGCGAAATTGAAAAAAAAACAAGTTCCACAAATGATCGATGTAAAAATCAACCAGTTTAAAATAACTGTACATATATATACAACTTACACATACATGCATTTCTATAAACACTGGTATCTTAATCAGTTCGGTGAAAATTGAATTTTTAACAGTTGAACTATTTGAACGAAGCTGCACGTGTATTTTATATCGACATAACAGAAATATTTTATTTCTCGCAGATGAAATAACAGAATTGCTTTTAAATACGACATGTCAGAAACTATCATGTCGTTGTTTTTATTTAATTTTAGAGTTAAATATCGGAAGTCTAGACCTATATATTTCGAAACTAATGCACTGTACAGCCCACGTCGATATTGCAGTAACATGTCACCACGGTTACTTTCCAAAACCCAACTTCACAATGGTCACGACTAGCTTGTAAACATAATATCATGCCACGGTACTGACCGCGTGTTTTCCCCTGTATGTATACGGATGGCTTCCTTCACATAACGGAAACGTTGGAGTGATAATAAAATATTTGACAAATGGCACAAAAACACAATCTGATAGTGGTCCTGACTTAGTATTAATTAGCACAACGCACGTGCATGCAGGTGTGTGAAACTGTAGTATTATATCGCTGAAATTGGTTAAGTATCAAAGAAAAGCACGAAGGCAACCTTTATATTTAAACTGTAATTTATTACTTTATTACACATACAGTGCTGTTTAAATCTTATCGTGATGCGCGTTGTGTTAAGCATTGTTAGTCGTTATGCATTGTGCATTATATACACCATGCCAACTGCGTTTTGAAAATACAACGTTTATGAAAGATTACTTTTAAACTTATAAGTGGGTGTTCCGTGATGATGTGGTATAAGGATCTGTCTCAAGAGAAATTACCTCTCACCACTGAGGTCGTGGGTTTGGGCCCAGCTCGACCTAGTAACTTTATATCTGAAGGTTTGCCAGTTGTTTACAAAATACCAGTTTTACTTAGATTCATTTGAAGAATACAACTAGATGTCATATACACTAGTAACATGTTAACATGCAAAGTTGAAAATGGTGTCAAATTTAAATCAAAGTACCAAAGGTACCAATAGCCGGGCTTTTATGAATTTTCATACGCCTACCTTATTTGAGTGATATTATTGTAACGTTACGTTTACTTTATGCAGCATTTTAAAAATGACATAATACAACGTCCACACTATACTTTTATTGTTTGATTGATTGCCATTTGCATTTGTTAAATAAATGATAATTCGAGAAATATAAGGTAGTCACTGTTCTGTACTGGTTCCAGATCTGCAATTATGAACAAAAAAATAATACGTTGACCTTTTTTTTTTGTTTTGTATTAATTCAGTAGTTTTTTTATACAATTCCCATAGTAATAATGTGTCAACAATTCGACCACGATGCGATTCGACCCATCAAGTTTAAAATGACACAGAATTGGCTATAAATCTGGAATCAGCATCAATGTTTCAGTGGTGATTTCTAGGCATCTAACAAGAACAAGAACAAGAAAACAAGAACAAAAACAAGAACAAGAAAACAAGAACAAGAAAACAAGTACGAGAGCAAAAACAATAACAAGGACAATACCAGAACAAGAAAATAAAGAAACAGGAAAGGAATTTATTTGACGAATAGTTTGAATTGTTTCACTAAAAGCTCAGTCAACTAAATAGAAGCTTAAAGAACATAAAACTGTGAAGAAAGAGTAATTGAATTTATTGTAAAACATGTTTAGTATTGTAGATTTTTGTTGCAAAATATAATGTCATATTAATTATATATTCTTTTAAATGATTGGTTAACACATTAAACCGTATTTAACGGTTGTCTCTTAAATACCAATCCACCGATGACCTTTATTTAATCATATTTACATAAACTGAGACAATGGTTCTGTAGTGCAAACGTATATTTGCGATAGCAGGCGCCATTTTTCAAATTTTGAGTACAGCCCACATGACGTTAAGTACATTTTCGCGTTTGTGACTCTCGTTCGTTTAAAGGTCGGACGTTTTCCAATCGAAACAATAATTGCGATATTTTCTGTGGTTTTTAATGAATCATAATTCTAAAAACGGAACAATATAGATTTCGAATTAGGATAATTAATGATCACTATTCTTTTAACGGAACACGAATACTAAACATATAATCACTGACATTCAGTATTTCTAGCTCTAATGTGCAAATGTCACATTATCATTAATGAGTGTTTACAGACGCCCTATTGATCACACACAAAATAACTTCCTTCTTTTTTTCTTTTTTCTTTTTTTTCTTTTTTTTTTTTACTTTCATTATATTTTTCTTTCTTTTTTTTCTTTCTTTCGTCCTTTCCACCCGTTTTATTTTTCTTTCGTTATTTCCTTTATTTTTTCATTTTTTCATTCTATTTTAAAGTAGGGCGGTATTGGAGGAAGGGGCTGTGATAGTTTATCACTCTCTTACTTATTCGACTCATTACATTATGAATGCGTGTAACGAACGATAACTCTGTGACGGATAATGATGGTTTACTACACTTATTTATGTATTCAGTAATTCCGTGTGGGGCGGGGGCGGGAGAGAGTGACGGAGAGGAGGCAGTATGTGTGTAAGGTTTTCAGTTGAACACCTCATGTCCCGACTGTAATTACTGTTTTTTACCGGTATGATATATGGAGTATCACATGGTCGCTCAAAATGTCGGTAATCATTAATACATCAATCACGTCTATTTTTAGATCAGCAATGAGAGATATTCCGCGTTGGTGGTAAGTATTAATTGTCGAAAAGACAAAGTATATGTGGTCATTGCCTGGGTCAGATAATGGCTGAACACATGTTATGGACATTAGGTTGACCGCTCTTGGTCAATTCTCGGAAAGATGTACAAAAACAAACCACAGATCATTATTTTGTCGTAAAAAGGGCGGACTGATACTACCAACTACCAATATAGAGACCTATTACATCAATTAAGGGATGTAATAATTCACGCAAATCAACTTGAGTCATAACCCATCGATTGGAAACAGAAAGTTCTTCCGCGGGGTTGTTACATAATGGCGGTGATAAATAATCCTTTTTAATGATCATTGTATGATATGAGTTGTATTATTGATGTATTTTGAACGTTTTGAAGGCATCGCTATGTCTGAATTGTGAATTAAGAGTAAAAAAAAAGGTTGTTCGGAAATTGGAGAATGGATGTATTATATCTGAAATCTACTTTCACTTCGTCAACAGGATACACACTGAATAGAACAAATCTTTTTATGAAACAGGAGCCCTATTTTTCGAATAACATGTCTTCAACAAATAGCAAAATCATGTGTAATTTGCGCTTTATGATTGACAACTTGACAGCCCCTTTAAAAATGTTTTATTCACTATGGAAATAAGAATGAAAAAAGTGGGCTTAAAACTATAGTCAACCGTGACCCTTGTTTTCTCCAATTCGAAGAGTTGCAAACTTGAATAATGAAACACCTTAAGCGAATGATAAAATAACTTCCATCCACACATATAAATGTTAAGTGTATCTTTGTCAAACGATTTATTCATATTGCTAGCCTAATATGTTCATTTCAATATTATCATGTAGGCAATAAATAGTTTTTTATGCCGAATAGAAACGTCGTCTGCACGCTGATGAGACCTGAATAATGCTGACAATTAATAGTTATATAATTACAGTATTCAGTTATCAATAAACATATTGGGACACCGACACCGTCTCAGGATATTTATTTAGAATGAGATTTAACGTGATATTGGGCACATTAAACGTTATACAATGCATCCAGTTTATTGGTGGAGTGAGACCTCAGAATAAAGCAGAAGAATACCATTGCTCTTCCAGCATGAAAATGCCAAACCGCTACAACGCTTTTTTGTGTGGACTGAGGACAAGATTGATACGAACCGTGTTACAGTGTAGACTTGGTCAAGAATAACCTCATCTCTTGACAGCATTGTTGTATCTACGAAGATTAACAGTTCTGTTTTCTATTTCAGAATGTAATTAGAATAATTAGCTCACCATCATTTAAATTTGCTAAGACGGAACTGCACGACATAGAACCGTCAATCTGCGACTCAGGCGTTAGCCCGCTATTGATTTTCCTTCTTCTTATTTTTTACAGCGAATGAAACATTTTAAGAGCTTAGTTATAACGCACTGAGCCATATGCGGCAGTAAGCTATAAATATGGTTTACTGTCGCAGTTTATATGGCTTACTGCAGCAACAGGCTTAGTGCTCAGGAAGGGGTAACACAGTGCTACTGTGTATTTTGTATGACTAACTGCAGCAGTTGTTTTGATATTTTCATAGATGTGTTAACAAAATGATACTGTCAAATAACAAATTAACGGTCATTTGACAGTTATTATATTAAAAAATCGTAGGCAGTTGATTTTCTTTGCAAAGGACGATAAATAATTCAAGTAATTTGGAATTTTATCTAAAGATTTTTTTAAGAACTTTTCCAACTTTTATTATCATTTTGCGACATAGTTTTGTATGTCATAGTTTGTGTGTTTACTTACCGACACAATAAGCCATACGAAAATTTTCTGTTGGAATTTTTCATATGGTTTACTATGTTGGATACTTTTATGGCTCACTGCACTGCGACGATGTGCAAGCAAACGAATTGAGTTTATTTGTGCGTGCATGCCTGCGTGCGTGCGTCCGTGCATGCGTCCGTCCGTCCGTCCGTCATACTTCGTGTCCGAAGCAGAACATACAATCCGCTCGAAATATTTATTTGAACCTTGGTATATAGATAGATGACAATTAGAAGATGTACAGATCGGCGCAAAAACGAGGTCGCTAGGTTAAAGGTCAAGGTCACTAAATTGGATTCAAAGTTCAAATCTGTCGTACTTCGTGTCCGGAACAGAACATAAAAATCGTTTGAGGTATTGACTTGAAACTTGGGATATAGGTACATGATGATAAGACGATGTGCAAAGCGCAAAAATCCGGTTGGTAAGTCAAAGATCAAGGTCACAAATTGAGAAACTGTCTGTCACTTTTTGTGTCCACAGCATAACTTTAAAACTGTTGAAGGCATGATTTGAAATTTGGAATATATAGGTATATAGTATATAGGTAGGTGGCGATGAGTCAATGTGCAGAGTGCAACACTGGGTAAAATTTAGTACACAATTTGTAAAACAATCACATGTAAACTTGAAGCTACTTGTGCCCACTGGAGCTACGCATTTATTTTGTATAGTCAGGTCGGTCAGAGCAATATATAGTATAGTTATGATTTGGACACTTTACAGGCCAGGGTTCACCGAGACCGTCAGTGAAGTAAATATATATACGTATGTATGTAATGGTACGTTCTCACCGCCGATCCGAGTACCTCGATCAAACTCGACCATGCAGTCGTGAAATAATCTCTCTTGGTATGCAGGGGGTGGGGGTCCCGCCCGGTCTTCAGCGGTCTGCCTTGGTCGGTAGCGGTCGGGGTTTCAACACGGATTTTTTTCCGTGTAGCGCTCGAGAAGCCAGACGGTCTGGAAGCGGTCTGATATACATCTTGTAGCGCTCTGGTAAACTCATGTTTACTCGTGAACAAGGTCTAATTTATCCGGAAGACATCTAGTCACATAGTTTTATCAATCTGTCTATATAATGCCTGCAGCTGAACGTCCATGGTGTTGCTTCTTCGATAGTGTTTGGTCAACTAAATACCGAACAAAATACTACAGTTTTATACCTAATCTGCTGTTATTGTGCCCGTACATGATTGAGTATAGGTCGGGTAGATGTCGGGTAGAGGTCGAGAAAAGGCCGGGCTGGTCGTGTTAATTGGGTAGACATCGGGAAGGGGTCTGGAAGGTCGTGAAAAGGTCGAGAAGAAAGAGGATGTGTGTCGGCAAGTGGTCTTGAAGTGGTCTGGAATGGTCTTGAGTTGATATAGTATGGTCCACTAGAGGTTTGGCAGGGGTCCCTTTCCGTAGTGTAGACCCCCAACCAAACATCTGGTCAAGTTTGGTCGTTGAATTTGGCCGGTCGGGGAGACCGAGGTACTCATATCGGCGGTGAGGACTAGGCAGTTTGACATATGACATGGTCCATTTCGGTCGAAGGGAGTCGTAACGTTCCTTTTCAGCCCTTGCAGTTTCCCCCTCAAAAATTAAATGAAAGTAAGGTACATAAACCTTTCAAATATATCCATGTGCAATCTTTGCATTAAATGCGCGGTCATATGTATTATATGCTTTATTTATAGTATCACTAGAGTACCCACGGCGTGCGGGCAGCGTCCAAAAGTTGTCAGCCCTCAAACTTGAGCAATTCTTAGCCAATCTTCACCAGACATGGTCAGAATGTTTGTAAGCACAATATCTCGGCACAATATCTCGGCCAATTTTGATAACCAGACACTCTTGAGTTATGACACTTAAATTGCCAAAATTTGACAAAATTAGCACTGTGCACTCCCTAACTTGAAAAGCCTTTATTCGATCTTCATTAACTTTGGTCAGAATGTTTATAGGCATAACATTGTGGTCAAGTTTGATAATTAGCCAGATGGCACGAGTCACTTTGGAGTTATGGTTCTTTAATTGCCAAAATTTGACAAAATTAGCACTGTGCGCTCTCTAACTTGGAAAGCTTTATTCGATATTCATTAACTTT
The DNA here is from genome assembly GCA_029582155.1 of Panopea generosa. NCBI lineage: Eukaryota > Metazoa > Mollusca > Bivalvia > Adapedonta > Hiatellidae > Panopea > Panopea generosa. The sequence continues at coordinate 70,697,639 of CM055901.1, read as the reverse complement.
GGTCAGAATGTTTATAGGCATAATATTTCGGTCAAGTTTGATAAATAGTCAGATCACACGAGTCACTGTGGAGTTATGGCCCTTTAATTGCCAAAATGTGATCAAATTAGTAGTATCCATGAAGTTGTCTGCTCTCTTACTTGAGCATTTATTATCCAATCCACATCAAACAGGGTCAGAAAGTGTATGGACATAACATCTCAGACAAATTCGATAACAAGCCAGATTGCCCAAGTTATATTGGAGTTATGGCCCTTTATTTGCCAACATAAAATGTTTTCAGTACAATTGAATTTACCATATACTTTTGACTGGCGTATTTTGTGACATTTTGCAAACGTAAAAGAAACTACAGTGCGTTTTTTTTTCGCAAAAACATATGTCTCAATCTGACACAAGCTACCGTTCAAATTGCATTCAACCGGCAAGAAAGGTTTGAGAAGCCGAAACAATCTAACTCTGAGAAAAATAGCCGGAGCGAAACGTACCGAGGATATGCACAATTAGGCTTGATAACAATCGCTGTCGGTAAGTTTCATCAAAATACGACAAGAGGCTATGGAGATGAAGTCTGGACAAGAATCCCAATGTACAATATATGTATAAAAACAAAAAGGGCCGTTTCTCAGTGAAAAATCATCGGACTGGAACATGCTGACGATATGCACAGCTAGGTTTGGCGTCAATCACTCCTGTGAAGTTTCATCAAAAGACAGCAAGGGGTTTTGGAGATGAATCTTGAACAAGGATCTCCATGTACACTATATATCATGTATAAACAACAGAGCCATCATGGTCCTATATCGCTCAGCTGAATAACATTGACATTTTATTAAAAACTTTTTCAAATAGATTAACAAACCTCAATGTTATGAATATTTGAATCCTTTGTATTACTCTGATAAGTCCTATGCAACTCAGATGCACGAATAATTAAGATTTATATTAACAACACTTGTTCTAGATTTGGTTAAAATCCATCAATAGATAACAATTTCAGACATTGGGTACTCGTATTTGAACTTGTACTTACTCGAGTACAGTTTTTCTAGTACTCAACTGTACTCAGCCAAACTTACAAGTATAAGTACTCATACTTACTCGAGTACAGAAGCAAAAATAAGAACTTTTTACACTTGAAAAATATTTTTAAGTAGGGAAAAAGAAAAGGGTTACAAGTTTCTTTAATAAATAGTTTCTTTCATTTAATCATTAAATAGGGATCTTTTAAACTACATAGTATAGGTAGAGAGTAGCTGGTAAAAGCCTGTTTTTTCCTTCGTTGTTTGCCCACAATGTGTCTTTCAAGAGACTTGTTAGGTCTATTTATGCACTAGATACCAAATATACCAAGTGAACCCCACGCCATGGTCATAGCAGCCTGTGATACATGTTTCTAACAACTGCAGCATTAAGCTATATTAAAATTTTTCAAATACCAACACTATCTGTGCGTTGTAACAGGGCTTGTCATTCATGGACAGACGCAAATCACAAAAAGGAAACTTACATTTTATTTTTGTTGACATCTGCTGTGCCAAAATATCATAAGAAATGCAGGGGTCATGTTTCATCCAAGAGATTGTTCTTCTGTTCAGTGTGTTGTGCACTGTCGACAAAGTGAAAGTAGACGTCAAAAATTTAATAATATTTGCGTACTCCAAGCAGCAATTATTTTTCTTAATTCATAATTCAGACATGACAATGCTTTCAATCTTTTCCAGATACGTCAATAACGCTTTTCAAATAAAAAAAATGAGCATGCAAATAAGGAAAATGCATTTTAAATAAGAATAAGCCCGGATTATTTATTTCCGCCATTATGCGACAATCCCACGGAAGCATTTCCGATTTTCAATGGTGGTGTAAGACCCTGATACACAATGTGATTTGACAAACTATTCCAAATCGAGACGAAATTGGCTTTCAAGATATCCCAAGAGCGATTCTAGAACAGTGGATCTCAAAGAGGTTTGTTTGTTTGAATAGTTATTTATGCCCTCTAAGGCTAACAGACGATCAGTTAACCTGACCACTATTTCCTGCGATCATGGACGATTAACTAGTACTCGACCATACCCATCTCCACAAGTAACTGACAACTTTCCCGCTTGAATCAGAGGTGAGAGATGAGTGACAACTATACGTAATGTCGTAAAGCAATCAGCACAGAGACTGACTGGGCGCAGTCTCGAACTCACGACCGCTGGATTGATAGTCAGACGCGCTACCTGAACAACGCCCAACATATAATTACGCATTGTTCTAGAATGTGGGAGGGAACTATGTAAAATGACAGAGCGTTCTGGCAAATACATATTACTCTCTTGACTGCACCAGTCAGCCTGTCATCTATCCAGATACATGGTTCCGTCAAAAATCTATGGGTAGAGTCATCCGTCTAAAATCTTTTTGTGAAAAAGTTTCCAGTTACTTGCGGAAGGACAGTCTGAGGTCTTCTTCCACTAGTAAAACTGGACATGCCATATATAACTTGAAATGTGTTAAAATGGCGTTAAATCCCATTCAAAAGAAAACTACCGGCCATTTGATCAGCAATACTTGTTGGTGTTGTAATTACTGACAGGGTTGCATCAGAAAGATAGAATTCATCGACCCCCTCCCTCCCCAACCCCACGGACCTTTTTTTGCTGGCTTCTATTTTTCATTAAGAATGGTATCTTCCATTACTTTCTTTAATTAATGACCTTTTTAAACAAAATTACAAAGTTAGTGAACAAATAACCTCTAGTTAGCTAAGGAGCATCATACTGAATCATTATTTAAATCTAGTTTCCATAACAAGACGACAGCCATGCACAAACTCTCAACTTTAAATAGTATTTCCTCCAATCTTTCCCCTTCGCGATCTTTCAAGAATAAAACACTCTAACAATTTCGCCAAATTTTCAAACCATCGTCCGACCTTGAATGATCTGTGAGTATTCAAGGTCGCGAGCAACTACGAGAGGACTTTCGTGCCATGAGTCGTTTAGAGTTCATAGTGCAGACACGGCCGGGTCATTCGACGATCCCATACATACACATATATTACTATCACTGATCATGCTTTTTCTAACACACCATTTATATATGACCCTTTATCCAACACCCCCGTGACCGCACCAAATGTAAAATAATCACGACATTTCAGGCGAAAACCGCAAAACTAATTACGCTGGCATATCATTATTCATCCAACATGAAATTATTTCGAGAACAAAAATACATACCCTTTGTTGACCTTTATCGTGGGATAGCATACATAAATCAGTTGGAAATAACTTGCAAGTTTATCATGATGGTTATATTATGATATTCCTTATGCCATCCATCCACACCTAGCAACACCGCAGATATTTCAAAAGAGAAATGCATTTACACTCTTTAAATACTAACAACCTTGTTTGAACGGAGCGCGTGGTCTATTGGTAGAGCATTGGACCCATGTTTGGAGGGTCGTGGGTTCAATCCTCCGCCACAGCTATATGTGGTGTCCTTGGACAATACGCTTTTTCCACATATGCTTAGTACTGGTCCTGGAACACTTTGAGTGTTCTTTGTATAAAAAAAGTTGTAAGAGCTTGATTTTCTTTCTACTTCGGAAAGGGGCATTACTCTTGCTATAAAGTCCTTTTTTTTTCGCATATTCGCGATATTATCTTTATAACAAGAAGGTTACAAAAAATATGTTGTTTTCTTCCATTTTTATCGTTATGCTTGAGAAAATGCCGAGGAAATGTTGTTTTTTTTTTGTATTTTTAATGATTTTTACGCTTAATACTGTCATGTTCTGAAGTTCAAGTTTTTTAGCATATCAGCAATGTAATGCTTTTGGACATTTACAGAATGTATGGCAAAGACAGAAACAGATATATACATAAATACAAATATTATTGGTGCAATACGATAATACACATTTAAAACAAACTAACAAACAAACCAATAATTAATAAATTAATAAATACACAAATTGTACACATAAATGTGTCATCAGATTTACGAAGTAATTAAATAATTCAATTCATTATAATTACAAATATCAAAAGCTTCAATACTATGTAGGCCCTAAAATATTACCTATTGTAGTTACTATCGTTTTAGACTACCGGTCAGGACAAGCGCCGGTCCCTCAATTCTTATTATGTGTCAAGATGTTGGTGAGTATCTTGAACTTAAAACGGGATCTTCTGTAAGGTGACTGTGTCTTCGCTGGATTAAGCTGTGAAACATCCTAGCTTAAAACTATGGTAAATAATTTTGTTCAAACTATATAATTTATAAATTTCCCTCAGGCGTCTTGCCTCATGATTAGTAAACTTCAAACAAAAATAAAGATAATAAAATGGTTCTCATATATAGAAATCATACAGACAAATGATCATACCAATCAACTATATACGGTATAATGTTTCAAACCCTGTAGAGTTGAACTTACTGTTGTAAAACACTATTTTAATAATGAGACCAGCTGTTCAGACAACGTGTCTGGACAGCATACGTTTGAGACTTGTTTCAAACTCAATCCAAAACTGTATGTCTGGAACACTGCTCAGTTCCAGCATAAAAGTACACCTATACGTTTGAAGATTGTTTCAAACCTAAGTCTTCAAACTAAACTAAAGCGCATGGAACAAAGCCAAGTTTCAGCACGAAAATAAATTTATTGTTTGAAAACGGTTTCAAACTAATCATAAAACTATGCTTGGAACGATGCTCAGTTCCAGCATAAATATACACTTATAAGTTTGGAGACTGTTCCAAACTTGAGTCTTCAAATTAGGATAAAAATCCATTTCTAGCACAAAACTAACCTGTTGTGTTTGAGAACAGTTTCAAACTAAAAGCATCATATTAAACTAATGTGCATAAAAAAATCCAAGTTCCAGCACAATAAATATTCCTATGAGTTTCAAACACAAGCCTTCCCACAGCCTATCGCTATAAAGAATCTTTGTCGCAGTGCACTCTTTTAAGTTAATTAAATGGAAGACATGGATTGTGTGATCAATGTATTTATATTAGTAAAATAGTCTCTTATAATTCTATATAGAATGGCGTAGTTGGCTTGTTGTTAATTTGTTATTTCTGTGTAAATATTGTGTTCACCATGATGAGACATAAATAAATAAATAAATAAATAAATAAATGAATGAATGAATGAATGAATGAATGAATGAATGAATGAATGAATGAATGAATGAATGAATGAATGAATAAATAAATATAGATACTTTATACAATAAATTACTATTCTTTGAAGACAAAACCGAATTAACGTTATTTATTGATTGTCACGTATTGTTTACGAATATCTGTGTGCAACATAAAAGAAAATGATATCTTATTTCAATTACATTTTGATTACGCAATGTGAATAGTCTAACGGACAATTCCATTGTAACGTCCGATTTCGACCTCAAATGAACGGGAACTTTACTTAAATGTGAAATAATTTCTGATATTTTTTCCAGACTTAATTTTATCCATATAATCTTCGTAATAAAAATATATTATTATAAAAACTATCGTGATTTCATTAGTTTTATAAAACGGTTAATAATTTTTAAAATATGAAGTTAAGACAGTAATATTTGGAGGATGATATATTCATATGATTACACGTTTTGGTGGTAAACATGTATTTGATTCGTGAACATAGGCAGCATTTGATTTCGCCAACATTGCTATGAGTTCTATTAATAAATTGCATCACCAAATATGCATTCCTAAATATAACATGATATTGTTATGCTTTACTCAAAAGGATCCATGGTTTTTTATTTTTTTTTACTTAAAATAATTTCTGAAGAACTATGTATCTGCTTTATGCAAATATGAAATTAAATTTATGCAGATCCTTCGTTAATGGCATTACGTCAGATGTTGGCGTAAAAGCTCGTACTTGTCAAATTTTAATTATCGTCATGTATCGAAAAAATGAATAGAAATTTTAAAAATATACCATCACATTCAGTTTTTTTTTTATTCTTTTTAAATACCAAAATAAAAATAAAAATTATTTAAAAGATATGCTTTTATAATAAGCAAAAAATATCACGAAACGTCAAAAACGCCACAGTCATAAAACGTCACCGTAAGATGTTACAAAAAAGTAAATCCGATGATGAAAACGCATGAATACTAATTCCGTGCTATGCTTTCTTGCCTAAAATCCGTTATTTGACGTGTTGTCGAGAGTTCTAAATGACATAACAATTACAAATCATTACAGGTGATAAACAAGAAGCGAAAGACACGATATAGAAATGTATTAACATATTTGAGTTCATCTATGGCGAACCGTCTTATAATTAGTTTTTTTTTCTTCTCTTTTTTTAATGGGGTTTAAAGCCGTTTTCAACACATTTCAGGTTATATACGGCCTATCCAGTTTTACTGGTAGAGGAAGACCTCAGACTGAGGCAGATTAATTCCATTTGGCTTCTGTTTGACCAACATATTTATTTAAGTACATATATACATATATATACACACACATATATATATATATATATATTTAACTACTCAAAAAACTTCAATATAATAAAAATCATCCGAGTGATTTAAATGTTAGACTGACTCTAGAAAAATGCATTTAGTCTTAAAACAAACCTTGGGGCCTGTCACCACAAACTCGATGCGTGAACATACGTCAGATATATTTCAAAACTGACGTGTGGACCCGAAGGCTTGGTAAGTAACGCGTCTGACTGCCAATCCAGGGGTCGTTAGTTCGAATTCTCGCCCGTCTACAGTCTCTGTGGTGATTTGCCATGGACTTTGTTCTTCTCTCATACGTCTTTTGTCTCTGAATATGTGTGGAAGTAGTCGGTAACTTGAAGAAATAAGATGTTTCGAGCACGAGTCTAATTAGTCCCATGTACGACAAATTGGTCCACTGACAGTCGTTAAATAATTAATGTTGAACGCGATGAAAACCCCATATAACCCTTAGCCATGTCCAAGTCGAAATCGGGTAGCTCAGTCGGTAGCGCGCCTTACTATCAATCCAGGGACATGAGTTCAAATCCCCACCCGGTCACATCTCCTTGATAATCGATATATGACATTGTGTCTCTTTGCTATTCATCTCTCACCGCTGATTCAAGTGGAAAAGTTATCAGTTACTTACGGAGATTGGTATGCTCGAATACTGGCTAACCTTACAGGATCCCATGAAACAGGGTCACACTAACTGACCGTCTGTTAGCCCTCGATGGCATAAAATTGACGCTAAATAATCAATCAATCAATCAATACTTTCCTGTCCATGTTTATCGTCATTCCGCACTTGTTTTCAAGGACGGATATGTCCATGGGAGGCAAACGGGCACGAAAGTCATTAATAATTACGTAAAATGTTATGTTTACATGGTTCACACTGACGAGTGCATAAACGTAACCACAATTTATGCTTATCAAAAATAGGTTTCCTAATTAATTATGCGCCTGTCTTATTAGCATAATCTTTATACTGTTTACCTGTACTCTTTGAATCATAAGTTTCGTAATTGATGTTAACACAACCTTCCTTCATCACTGTACATGTTAAATAATTATGATATCCAGTTGTATAGAGACACGCGACACATGTGCACAAGAGAAACACAAATATAGTTGCGTGTACAATTTTACCAAAATATGTAAATATATATAACGCCTATATGGCATCATTTGAAATTTTCACAAAATGCAAATTGCGCTATTTTTACTATACTTTATCACAATTTGATTGGAAGACAATCTTAATGTCACCAAATTATGACGATCGTAATTTTTGCACGAAAACGTATAACCGTCACAATCAAATTGATAAAGGTGATAAAGGTCTCTTGTATCACTAATATATATATGACATCAACAGTAAAAGTCTGACAATCTCTCTCTTGCCTGTCCGTCCGTCCGTCCGTCCGTCCGTCTGTCTGTTTGTCTGTCTGTCTGTGCAATTTACAATAATATAAAAACTAATACTATAAAAACTACAAACCTTTTTTCTTTTAATTTACTACACAGTTTGTAAACGTAAATTAGGTACTGAAACATTGCCAACGTTTATCTGCCATCATTGTATCTGTTTAAGCATGGAGCGGATTTACATACGTACGCTTACAATCAATCCATTTTCTGTCAGTGTATCATTCTTACAATTCATAAAATATTATTATATTGTAACATATACACCCCGTCCAACGTATACATTACATAAGGGGATACTGCGCCGAATACACACGATAAACCGGCACTTCCTGTTCTTTTTGTGCACGTGGTTGATCAGTAAGGTGAGAAACCCCCTTTATTTTCGTATTATTATTTCGTTTTTAAATCAAAGATATAACCGGTACGAGCGATATTGTATTTAAGTTTCAAGCGAGCATATGTTTTTGAATGGGAACATGTCCGTTTCCTCAAACATTCGAGAAAAGTGACGAAATGAACTACTTTCAGATTGAAAACACGTAATTTACAGATCCATTTATCATTTCGGAAGCAATTCTGGGACAACTTTATGTGTTTTATATTTATTTTATATATCAATACACCAAATTATATCGTTAAAAAAAACAAGTTGAGGTTATAAGGCTGCTAAACACCAAAGTTGCATAAGTAGGAGCCTCGTGTATGGTACATTACATAAGTTGAGGCAATGTGTCATTCGGCAGTATTCTAATTACATGAAATACTTGTTCTACCTAGCTATTTGAGGGTATATGTCAACTATTTGTCCACGGTGCGGTTCGTACCAACAATTGTAAAAAGTCACAGAATTCGCGGCCTAGAAATGTGGTATCAGCATCAAATTTTCAGTGGTGATTTCTAAAAAACTGAGCATTTAACACATGGTAGGTAAAAATGAATCACTGCAATAAAGGCCATGCAATTAAAAAATAACAGAATTAAAGCTTAACCTTCTTCATTTAACATATAACGTCGGTTGCGAATTTATCGTCGGTGCGACAATTAACATTACCACAGGGTGATCTACCTAGCAAGCGTGGATGTTTAATACATCACTCATTGTATGATCATATATTCATGGGTGTAGGAGGGTTTTAATTATGTGGTTGGGGGGGGGGGGGGGGGGGGAAGAGAAGGGGGAATGGGGGGGGGGGGGCATCCTGAGGTACAGAAACAAACGAAAGGTAAGAAATATGGACGGTTTTGAATGAAGAACCTTAAGAAAGAAAAATCTTAAACCAGAACGGAGTACTAATAGTGTTTGAAAAAACAGTTATCAGATATGACATCCATATTGGATACGGACTCAAACCGGTTTATTCAAACACAAAAAGAAAAGTTATGTTATTAGACATAAGAAAGACAGAGAGAAGACAGTAAAAGACGCTCAATCCTCCACGACCGGTGATTGTAGCAATTGTAAGACTACCACATCCCAATGGATGGGTTGACCTCAAATCAATGAGGATTTCAAAGTTAGACAACCACATCCCAATGGATTGGTCGGCCTCAAATCAATGAGGATTTCAAAAGTAGGCTATTCACAATACTAGCAAACCGCCGGAACGTACGGATACAACATACACATTTCGAGGTATTTTATATTCACCAGCAAAAACGTTTAGTCCGTTACAATGATTTGCATAACATAAAACGTATATCTAACGTATGAATTAATTATAGTTCCGGTCAACTAGAATCACGCCCCTTTCAAGATCTAACAGCTTTAAAAGGTGTTAACTCTTACACAATTATTAGGCTCCAAAATGGTCTAATGGTGTACGGCTTTGACTGTCACTCAGGATGTCGTTTGTTCAAACCGCAGTCAATGCTAAAAAAATACAAAAAAATGATACATTTTTTTTGTTCTTTTTTATATTTTTTTATTGAAACTTTTATCAACTTACACACTTAAACAATATGTCAACTTAAAGCAATGACAAAAACACAATCTCTCTCGCAATCCTGTGATGTAAAAGGATATATGTTGTGTTTGTATGAAAAGCGATTTTATTATGCTGAGGTATCTGGCATGTTGCAGTAGTTATTCTATTATATTGTCCTGTTTGATTTTACAGGAGGCACAGTCACAACTATTCTAGGGGTGTCCGGAGGTATGCTGCCACGAAAAGATAATCAGCTCGTGGCATGCATTTTCTGCATTTTTCTAATATTTCAGACATTTTAAGCGGTTCAAATCTATACCACAAACTACATTTGATACAATTGCATATTTTTACACTATGTTCTTGAATACACATCTGTGACTTTTTAGACCCGACATAACAGTACATATCAAATCTTAGTAATACATTTTAAGACAAGTATTTGCTGGGTATTACGATACATTCATATTGCATATATTGTATGTGAAGGATATGCCATATTTTTGCAATAGTAATTCATATTTTGGAATTACTTGCTAATATATAATAGTAATCTACGAGTCTTAATTGCTAAAAGAAAGATTATTAGAACAATGTTTTGTTTTGGTATTTAGCGTCAGTTTATGCCATCGAGGGCTAATAGACGAATTGTACAATGTAATACGAGTCTGAAACAGCTGCAATATGCCATACGTAATTGTGAGATGGACGATAATGTTTAAAAGCGGAAAAATACTTAGTTTATTTGTGAAGTGTAAACAACCCGCTAAATGACACAATACACCGACTTATGTAGTATACAAAATACGAGGCACCTGCGTACTAAGCATATTTTGGCGTTTAGCAGCCTTATAACATCAGCTTGTAATTTTACTGATATAATTTGGTATATTGATACATAAAACAAATGTAAAGCAAATAAAGTAGCCCCATAAATGCTTCCGAAGTAATAAATTGAACTGTTTTCAATCTGAAAATGGTTCAATCCACTTTTCTCGAATCAGTGTTGGAGGAAACGGTCATGTTCCCATTCAAAAACACATGTCCGCTTGAAACTTAAATAGAATGCTGCTCGTATCGGCTATATCTTTGATTTAAAATATTAATATGAAAATAAAAGGTTTTTCTTACTTTACTGTTCGCTGCGTGCACCAAAATAACAGGAATTACCGGTTTATCGCGTGTAGTTATCACCTTAAATGTGGCGTAGTAGCCGTTTATGTTACGTATACATTGGACGGGGTGATATAGATATTAAAATAAAATATGTTTAACCAAAAAAAGATTACGCGATTCAGTTCAACTGTAGAACCCAGTTGTCCGTACATAGAAGTGAGATTTGAGTATGCTGTGAGATTGGACAGTTGCTTTGGCGAGTTGAATGACGTCACAGTTCGGTAGGCGTTAACGTGCTATCAAATGCGGAACATAAAAATATTTGAATGCCGTACACTTTTACTGGGGTTTAATCGACCTGAATAGACTACGGTCCCATAAAAGGACTTTTGTCGAATGTCCCATCTAAATACGCGCCTGGTTGAAATCTTATTGACTAAACGTCTATTGATAATTAAAATAATCATCTTAAGATAACTAATAAACGTGTACGGCATGTAAAATACAGTACAGTTTTGAAGAAAAAAACAGCCATGTAAAAAAACACCGTGTGCCACATTTTTTTACCTGTGACTCACTATAAAACAGTATGTACACATGACATAAAATAACATACATATGTCACGATCATAGGTAGGTGACCTCCAGCGTAACGCCACAATAATAGGTATATGATATCTTTTTGAAGCGAAATGGTAAGCGAAATATAAAGTATTTAGCGAATTAGATTTAACAATTAGTGTAAATTCAAGCATTTAGCGTAAAAAGTATGTTTAGGGAAAGCTTAAACATAGACATAATTTAGCTTTAATTCAGAGATTTAGCGAAAAAGATGAGACTTTTCTAATGCAAAACACTTAGTGAACATTTAATGGGAAGTCCAAACATTTAAAGAAGTCTGTAGCGTTCAATACTGGAGGCTGAGTAGGTTAAATCAATGGTTAAATTCATGTTGAATATAGAAAGACGAAAAACGAGTATTAAACTTAGTTCGGTCTGTCCTAACCACTTTCTTTGTTGGACTTCATGTATTAAGTTATTCCGTAGAATAATTGTTTCAAATCCACCAACACGCCCTGTTACTTTATAACTGGCATGTGTTTAACTATTGCCATAACTGGCATGTGTTTAACTATTGCCATAACTGGCATGTGTTTAACTATTGCCATAACTGGCATGTGTTTAACTATTGCCATAACTGGCATGTGTTTAACTATTGCCATAACTGGCATGTGTTTAGCTATTGCCATAAGTGTATACGCTTTTTTTCAGCGTGGGAATCAGAAAATTAAACAAAATTCAAATAGATCAATAGATCAAGCAATTATTTTATTTTACTTGCAGAAACAAGCAGTTGTAATGATTACTTTTCGGAGACTTGTCAACTCCACTCTTCTTACCCATGATGTAGTCTTGGCAGAGTATTCTAAACTTACCCGGCATCGGACAGAGCCTGGGATTGGACCCGCGATGACTTTGGGAGTGAGCGGTCACCACCTTATCCACTTGTTTTCTCTATGATGAATTAAATGAGATGTGTTCTCAGAATGGGAAACAATAAAATCGCAATTTCGCATTGCATTGCCCGCCACACCTGCAATTACTAGTAGTTATGCTTCATATAAATGTGGCGGCGGCGTAAACGTCGAAAGATTTATTACACGTGTTTACTGTAATGTATTGGGACATTATTAATTAGTGTCCATAAATCATGATATTTCTGGAAAACATATTATGATAAACCGCTCAAATGTGTAACAAATTAGCTTAGCTATCATTGTTTACTATCAGATCGCTTGGTGATCACATTTTACGAACCTCTTAACAATAAATGTATCCTTGAAAATGATACAGTTTCTTCTATTTTTCGATTTTGATTGATTCGTCGGTGTGTACAGATGGTCATATAAACTTTGGAACCGGTTTCGTATTATTGATGGAAAACATGTCATCTTGGTGTTTATTTCATCATTATAAGCCGGACATGTTTAGCTCAGTCGGTAGCACGTTTGACTATAAATCAAGGGATGGCAGATGATCAACACTCAGGCAGATGCAGGTGTTTCAGCATGGTAGAGCAAATACAGTCAGACCTGTATGTCTGGACATATATTAAAGCCTCATTAAACTTCCGGAATGCACACTTTTTGATAATAACAAAAATGTTTGTAATTAAACGTGTTTATGCTGTTGCTAAAACCATTCCTGTATACCCCTTTGTGACTGTTTTAAAATAAATACCGGTAACTTCGATCGAAATGTGTGTTTCTTAGACGAGCGGACCGAACTTTTAACCTTTGTTTACATATTTGTAATTCCGCAATGACTCGGATGCTTTCCGGCTGTACCTCCACCAGTGTTCAGAAGTACACAAATGAATACTGCAGTGGTATTGTACGGATTAAGACCGTCAGGTAAGGGGATCATTAACAAGATTATGGCTTCACTAATATTATATATGGTTATTAGGTTTGTTGTTTTTTTAAATAGATATATTGATGTCTGCAATAAAACTGTATCGAACGTAGTACGCATTATATTATTTATACGCACTGAAAAACAATGAGTACGGATTACTTGTTTGGTCTAGTAACTCTTGCCAAGGATCCTTCCCTTGCATATATGTGTGGTACTGTCGCACGCGCTATCATCGGTACGTCACAAATCATTTCATCGCAGTCAATATTGAGAGGCTACCAAGGGTGGTTTGTTTAGTACAGTTATTAGAAAAGTAATTTTATTTTTTATTTTATATGAACGGTTCGTCGCTTACGTGTTCGTGGGTTCCAGTTCATTAATACACTGAGGTGAATAAAGGGGACGTTCTTAAAAACTACCTAAACGCAAGCGGTTATTTAATTTTTAACTGAATCCCCTACAGTTCCCCCACACTATGTTTCACTCCGAAGTGAAATGATCATATATTACCGTCCGACGCGTTTCCGAACAAGCTTCGTAACTCCCCGTTTTCAGCCGAAGGTGTTTATCGGAAAGAGACGAACATTAATTTGTAAACAAATCCCGTTCTTAATTATGTACAAATAATGTGTTTTATATTTATTTGTTTCGTTTGCAAAGTCTCTCAGTGATCAAATAAACATGTAATCTATCATCTGGAAAAGTAAAATTCACTCCAATTAAAACTAAAAAACGACCGTTTCGGGAAGTAAAATGAGCCTTTAAGCAGTCACTTGTCTTAAGCAGCCACAGTTGTTATTTCCTATTTACTCTGAATTGTGATCTCTCATAAGGTATTTTGGGTAACTCTTGACTTTTCTAGTGAATGTTCGCAAACCTGCAGAAAGGTTAGCAGAGAAGGTTACAAAAAGATGCGAAATGCGAAGCAAACCGATTTTCTGTATTGACCTTTGCATTTGACCTACCAACCTTAAAATGTAAAAGGACCGCAGCGTGGTCTAGCGGTAAAGCGTCCGCCTCGCATGCGGAAGGTCGTGGGTTCGATCCCCGGCCGGGTCATACCAAAGACTTTAAAAATGGTACTAGAAGCTTCCTCGCTTGGCGCCAAGCATTTAGAGGACAGTTCTAGGTCTTGTCGGCCCGGTGTCAGTATAATGTGACTGGGTGGGGTATCATACAACGTGTCTGCGGCATGATACTCCAGTGTGACAGCGCTCAGATTACTGTCTCAAGTAGACACCGTCGCGATATGACTTAACAATTGTTGAAAGCGACGCTAAACACCATACAACAACAATTAAAATGTAAAGGGGTCGTGTACTTAACAAAACGAACGGTTTTACGTCGCATTGAGCTACCCTGTGACCTTTACCTTTGACATACCGACCCCAAATAAATCGGGACCATCTGCTTACCAATGTCCCTTCAGAAATTCTATATCTTTTAAAAATGCACTGTCTTAACCATTAACAAGTTAGCTGCGCAGTAAAGTTCCGTCGACGTAATGCGTTTTATCCGAATATTGCGTGTTTGTGTTCAATGATAAACCATATCTTATCCTGTATCCGTGAAAAACTGCATAATAAAGTAGGGTCACAACACCTCCCTGTTAACATGATCCATTATTAATGCTAAATATAAATAGTAATAATTAGCCGTTTTGTAAACATATTGAGCTACCTGTATTTACTATTTCCTCCAAACTAATAAAAAATGAATAAGGTAGCCGTTTTCAGACGGCGACATTTGGTGCTTCACTAAACATCTGGTTGAGTATGGTACAAAATCATCAATTTTGTAACAAAGACAGATTTTATGTGTAAAAAAAATAAATGTTGAAAACATTCATGTGATTATTTGTATTATCTGAGGGTCGATACAAAAGTTTCGAACTAAATATACCACAACAGTGATGTAATGTTATTGACTGATTTCATATTGGTCCATGGAGTGTAGTAGTTTAAACTTATTTATTTTACTTTGATTATGAAACAAGTTCTTACAACTTAGACAAATCACGCTCGAAGTCTCCTGAGTAGAACCAGTACAAAGCATATGCGGAAAAAAGTGTCTTGCTCAAGGACACCACACATAGCCGTGGCGGAGGATCGAACCCACGACTCTCCGATCATGGTTTCGGTGCTCTACCACTAGACGACGCGCTCCAACTGGATTGTCGTAGATCATCGCGGGCTAATAGGACTGTCCATGGACCAATAACAGGACCACTCGCCTTGACACTCAATTCAAATTCGTTTATTTGAAAACAGGCAAAATAAATTTATCAAATCACAAAAACAATTACGTTTGGCACTATCTTATTTTAATATGCGTGCTCTAGTTTTAAATCACCGGACCCACGATAGGAGGATCACGGGTTTGGTATCCTGCCACGGCAAAATATGGTGTATTCAAGCAAAATACTTTGTCCTTATGTGCTTAATATTGTCTCTACCCACGAACAAAATTGAGTGTTGTTTGTTGAACGAATACGCTAGAGTTAACAAAACTAAGTCTAATAGTTATCAAACAAAAACACCCAGCTAGACACCATTGCCTTGATCCGCCGCAAAGACGTCCCGTGGTCCAGTGGTAGAGCACCGAACTTATGATCTGATGGTCGTGGGTTCGATCGTCGGCCACGGCTATGTGTGATGTCCTTGAGCAAGACACTTTTCCGCAAGTTCTCACCAGGAAGACTTCAAGTGTGATTTGCCTAAGTTGTCACGTAATAACTTGTTTCACACCCGAAATAAAATAAATAAGTATAAACTAAACGGCCCTCTATATATTACACAATACATCAAATGAGTCAATATCATATATATAAAAATTTACTTCCTCTTTTGGGCAATATTAAATGTTACTTTATTAATGATGTATATTTTTATGTGTGTTTTGTTTTGTATTTAGTATTAGTAATTCTGCACTGTGACCACATAAGTTTAAGATATGTAGACGGTCTCCGTCGTGCATACTAATACCTATTTACATATGTTAATATTGTAACCTTGATAATGATAATGATGAGATGATGATGATGATGATGATGATGATGACGACGACGACGACGACGACGACGACGACGACGACGACGACGACGACAACGACGATGATGATGATGATGATGATGATGATGATGATGATGATGATGATGATGATAATAATGAATAATGATAATGATAATATTGATACTACTACTACTAATAATGATAACAATAATAATAATAATAATAATAATAATGATAATAATAATAATAATAATAATAATAATAATAATAATAATAATTATAATAATAATAATAATGATTATAACAGTAATAATAATATATATATATAATAAGTATTGCTTGCAGAATTTTTCTATTTTGTCAACATAATTAAACTTCCAAATTTCTGACCCAAAACATAGAATCGGTTTAACCATAGCATGTTTCACTGCATAGGCATATTTTACCTTTATTGGAAGATAATCCCAATGTTTTATCTCGAAAGTTTAAAAAAAATACAATTTGATATTACCTTGGACTTTTTTCTACCATACCGAGAAAAAAGAACAAAACTCCAAAAATGCGCAGGTTACGGTTTTAATCATACACGACTACGAATGTCCATGTATTTACACGTATAATGCCCCTTTGTCAAGATAAAATCAAAATTAATTAAAGGTCAGAACACGTACTGGGGTATTTTTCATATATGCATACTCTAGATATATAAACTTTTCAGAGTAGGTGAACAGTTATCAAGCTTGCTGTATGTCCCTTTAACAGCATGACAGAAGACAACAAAGAACTTAATACATTTCCTATTATATGGCGATAAAGATCAATAGTAACTCTTTGTTTCCCCATTTTCAATCAATCACTTTTCGCAATGGTAACTGGGATCGTTTTTCTCTGTATTTAATACATTGTTTTTAATTGGGTTAAATCAGTTTCAGCAGCTAATTTCAGGTTATGTATAGTATATCCAGTTTTATTGGTGGAGAACTTAGTGAATGAACCAGAATGTATCTGAGTTGAACCACCGTCCCTCTGCAATTAACGTACAAGGCGGGGTCCCTGTTCCCTGTTTTGTGGATCCCTGAAAGAAATGACCATTGTTCCCCCAAATCCCCAAAAGTATTTACCATAGGTCCCCAAAGGTTTTTCCATCAGATCTCTGAAATAAGAATTTGATCACGTGATCCCTGAGAGTAATGGCCAAATGTTCCCAAGATCTCTTAAAATAATTGGTCATTTTCCCCCGATCTCCTAAACCCCTGGAAAGGCCTCATGTATGCAAGTTGCTTCACATGTTATTTTTTATTTACTATAGTTCTGAAACATTGAATTGATTGATTGAATATTAAGCGTCATTTTTATGCCATCGAGGGCTAAGAGACGATCAGTTAACCTAACCACTGTTTCCTTGGATTAACCAGTACTCGAGCACACACCATCTCCGCAAGTAATGATAACTTTCCCACTTGAATCAGTGGTGAGAGACGAATGATAATGAGACACAATGTCGTATATCAATCTTCACGGAGACTGTTGCCGGGCGGGGGATTCGAACTCACGACCCTTGGATTGATAGTCAGGCGCGTAACCGACCGAGATAATCAGGCCCGGCAGTTCTAAAACAAAATAAGTTCTGTAACAAAATAAGTTCTGAAACAAAATAAGTTGAAACCGAAATTGTTGAATTAATAATACCTGCAGTTAAACTAACTCTATTCACAAAATTATGAGAGACTATCTAAAAGAACAATTTATTTGAATAACTTTCTAATTTATTAGAATTTCTCTTATGGTTTAACAAAAAAAATATCAATATTGTTTTTTTTTAAATGGCGTCTTATCGCTCATATTCTCTGACAACTTACTTAAAGTTTATTTTTTGACAATTTATGTGATATACCAAAAATACAGAATTAACTCATGCAAATTATCACACACATTCATAATCTACTTCAAAATGATTATTACAAAAACCAATAGGCATGACAAGCGTAACAAAAATAAAGATTAATGCGTAAATTATGCTCGTGAAAGTGAACACAGGTGTATATAAATTACTCTTTTATTGTTTACCAATAGATACGACATTAGAGTATAAATGATACCAGCTGATCTGTCTTTACTTAATTTGATATTATTTAGTAATGGTGTTAAAAGTCATTTTCAACACGTTTCATGTTATATATGGCATATCCAGTTTTATAACTGGCGGAAGACCTCAGAATGAGTAGATCATATTTAGTCCTTCCGCAGTTAGCTGGCAAACTATCAAACATAAAGTGTTTTATTTTTTGAGACTCGAACCTACGACGGTGAGAGGTAAGTGATCTTTAGACAGGGTCTTGGATCACTCGGTCACGGAGGAATCTGAATTTGATAAAAAATGTTTTGTTGATTTAAAAGAAATACTATTTTTAATTCCTTGATTGAACACTGAAGTAGAATGGCCATGAGCTGCGCAGATACAAAGGAGCATGTTAATTTCAGGACTTATTGTTATCTCCCTTGACTACTACAGATGCAGGAGGTAGTTAATTCTCTTTTTCGTCGTTCATTAGGGCCTACCAAGTGTTTAATGGTCAATATTTTTTTTAACTTTTCCACTGACGATTTGGAGATGATACCAGATTTTTAGCCAATTTTGTGTTATTTTGAATTGCTGGATCGAATCAAATTGTGCGCAACTATAGAGGTAATTGTCACTTGGAGAGCTATGTAACTAAAGTGATTATGGTCGAATGGAGAGTCATGTGATAACAATGATTATGGTCGATTCTAGAACTGTGCAGTTAAGCAGTTATGGTCGAATGGTTATGGTTATGGTTATGGTCGAGTCTAGAGCTATGTAACTTTAGCAGTTATGACCAATTGGAGATCTATGCGACCACAATGATTATAGTCGATTCTAAAGCGGTACATCTTTAGCAGTTATGGTCGAATGAAGAGCCATGTGACAACAATGATTATGGTCGATTCTAGAGCTGTGCAGCTTAGCAGGTATGGTCAATTGCAGATCTATGTGACTACAGTAATTATGGTCAAATAGAGAGCCATGTGACAACAATGATTATGGTCGATTCAAGAGCTGTGCATCTTAGCAGGTATGGTCAATTGGAGAGCTATGTGACTACAGTGATTATGGTCAAATGGAGAGCCATGTGACAACAATGGTTATGGTCGACGCTAGAGCTGTGCAGCTTAGCAGGTATGGTCAATTGGAGAGCTATGCGACTGCAATGGTTATGGTCGATTCTAGAGCTATGTAACTTTAGCAGTTATGGTCTATTGGAGATCTATACGACCACAATGATTATAGTCGATTCTAAAGCGGTACATCTTTAGCAGGTATAGTCAATTGGAGAGCTATACGATTACAATGATAGTGGTCGATTCTAGAGCTGTGTAGCTTTGGCAGATAATGGTCGATTTGATAGCTATGTGACGACAATGAATGTTGTCGATTCTAGAGCTGTACAACTTTAGCAGTTATGGTCGATTGGGAAGCTATGCAGCTACAATGATTTTGGTCGATTCTAGAGCTATGTTACTTTAGCAGTTATGGTCGATTGGAGAGCTATGCGACTACAGTGATAATAGTCGATTCTAGAGCTGTGCAGCTTTAGCAGGTATGGTCGATTGGAAAGCTATACGATAAAAATGACTATGGTCGATTCTGGAGCTGTGTAACTTTAGCAGATATTTTCGATTGGACAGCTATATGGCTACATTGATTATTGTCGATTCGAGAGCTGTGCAGCTTTAGCAGTTATGGTCGAATGGAGATCTATGCGACTACACTGATTATGGTCGATTCTTGACTTGTCCAGCTTTAGCAGTTATGGTCGATTAGAGAGCTATGCAGCTTTAATTGTTATGGTCGATTGTGGAGCTATGCGACTACAATGCTTATGGTCAGTTCTTAAGCTGTGCAGTTTTAGTAGCTTTGGTCGATTGGACAGCGTCGGGACAATACAATGATTATGGTCGTTTATAGAGCTGTGCAGCTTTAGCAGTTATGGTCGATTTGAGAGCTATGTGACTACAGTTATTGTTGTCGATTCTAGAGCTATGTGACATTAGTAGCTATGGTCGATTGGGGAGCTATGCAACTACACTGATTATGGTCGATTCTAAAGCTGTGCAACGTTAGCAGTTATGGTCGATTAGAGAGCTATGCAACTTCAATGAGTATAGTCGATTCTAGAGCTGTGCAACTTCAAAAGTTATGGTCGATTAGAGAGCTATGCATCTGCAATAATTATTGTCGATTCTAGAGCTTTGCAACTTTAGCAATTATGGTCGAGCGGAGAGCTATGCGACTATAATGATTATGGTCGATTCAAGAGCTGTGTAACTTGAGCAGTTATGGTCGATTGGAGAGCTATGCAACTACAATGATCATGGTCGATTCTAGAGCTGTGCAGCTTTAGCCGTCACTGATTATGGTCGATTCTAGAGCTGTGCAGCTTTAGCAGTTATCGTTGATTGGAGAGCTATGTGACTACATTGATTATGGTAGATTCTAGAGCTGTGTAGCATTAGCTGTGCAGCATTAGTACGTATGGTCGACTGGAGAGCTATGCGACTACAATGATTATGGTCGATTCTAGAGCTGTGTAACTTTAGCAGTTATGGTCGATTGGAGGGCTATGTGACTACAATGATAATTGTTGATTTTAGAGATGTGTGGCTTTAGCAATTATAGTCGGTTGGAGAGCTATGCAGCTACAATGATTATGGTCAATACTTGAGCTGTGCAGCTTTAGCAGTATTGGTCGATTAGACAGCTATGTGACTACACTGATTATGGTCGATTCTAGAGATGTGCAGCTTTAGCAGTTATCGTTGATTGGAGAGCTATGCGACTACACTGATTAAGGTCGATTCAAGAGTTGTGCTACTTTAGTAGTTATGGTCGATTGGAGAGCTATGCGACTACAATGATCATGGCCGATTCTTGAGCTGTGTATCTTTAGGAGTAATTGCCGATTAGAGAGTTATGCAACTACAATGATTATGATCGATTCTAGAGCTGTGCAACTTTATAAGTTATGGTCGATTAGAGAGCTATGCAACTATAATGATTATGGTCAATTCTAGAGCTGTGCAACTTTAGCAGATATGATCAATTGAAGAGTTATGTGACTACAATGATTATGGTCGATTTTAAAGCTGTGTAGCTTTACCAGTTATCGTTGATTGGGGAGCTATGTGACTACTTTGATTATGGTAAATTCTAGAGCTGTGTACCTTTAGCAGTTATGGTCGATTGGAGAGCCATGTGACTACTTTGATTATGGTAAATTCTAGAGCTGTGTACCTTTAGCAGTTATGGTCGATTGGAGAGCCATGCGACAACAGTGATTATGGTAGATTCTAAAGCTATGTAGCGTTAGGAGTTATGGTCGATTGGAGAGCCATGCAACAACGCTGATTATGGTCGATTCTAGAGCTGTGACGTTCGACTGGACAGCTTTGCGACTACAATGATTATTGCCGATAGTCTAGAACTATGCAGCTTTGCAGTTATAGTCGTTGGGAAAGCTATTTTACTACAATGACTATGGTCAATTCTAGAGCTGTGCAACTTAAGCAGTCATTGTCAACTGGAGAGCTATGCGACTACAATGATTATGGTCGATTTTAGAGCTGTGCAGCTTTGGTATGTATGGCCGATTGTAGAGCAATGCTACTACAATAATGATGGTCGATTCTAGAGCTGTGTAACTTTAGCAGTCATGGTTGATTGGATATCTTTGCAACTACAATGGATATGGTCGATTCTAGAGCTGTGCAGTTTTAGCAGTTATCGTCGATTAGAGAGCGATGTGACTACGATGATTATTGTTGATTCTAGAGCTGTGTTACTTAAGCAGTTATGGCCGATTGGAGAGCTAGGCAGCTACAATGATTATGGTCGATTCTGGAGCTGTGCAGTTTTAGCAGTTATCGTCGATTAGAGAGCGATGTGACTACGATGATTATTGTTGATTCTAGAGCTGTGTTACTTAAGCAGTTATGGCCGATTGGAGAGCTAGGCAGCTACAATGATTATGGTCGATTCTGGAGCTGTGCAGTTTTAGCAGTTATCGTCGATTAGAGAGCTATGCAGCTACAATGATTATGGTCTATTCTGGAGCTGTGTTACTTAAGCAGTTATCGTCGATTAGAGAGCTATGCAGCTACATTGATTATGGTCGATTCTGGAGCTATGAATTTTTAGTATATATGGTCGATTGGAAAACTATACGACTGCAATAATCATGGTCGATTCTAGAGCTGTGTTACTTTAGTAATTATGGTCAATTGGAGAGCAGTTATGGTCGTTTGGACAGCTATGTGATTACAATGATTAGGTCAATTCTAGAGCTTGAATCTTTAGCAGTTATGGTCGATTGGAGAGTTGTGTAACTATATCAGTTATTAGTTATTGTCAGTTGTAGAGCTGTACAATTATCACTGATATGGCAGTTTCTAAAGCTGTGAAATTTGTATAGTTTGAATTTATGCCGGCTACGTTCGTATATCAGTAGCGGTCAACTATAACATTTCTGATACTTTCACCCTTTTGCTACCGTGTCATTTAAATAAACACGGTAGCTTCATGTTAGGTAACCGAAAGGTATATATCTAAGCAGATTGTATGAAAGTGTCTTAGTAACCGATGAATGAACCGTGTCATGTTTTGTTTTATTAAAGCATTGACCGTTCACCTTGATCCTTAACATATAATTATCGTTTTAGGAACTCACAATTAATAAAAAAAAACTGACATAAAGAATAAGACACTAAAATTAACGGTGTGTCCTATTCTTGAACCTGGATGACAACGTTCTTGGGAAGTATGGTAAAAAAGAAATTATTCACAACCCTGAAATGTCTGCGTATTAAGTTATTGCTTATGGCGCATAAAATAAAATTGACTTGGTCAGCAACGTGTGTCTGTGCGGGCGTACCTACGGACAAAACATGTATCCTTCTTACAGAGTGGCATTTTTTTGCAGTTTAAATTACCTTTGTTTATTTGTGTATCAGTATGTGATTGTAGTTTTGATTCGATATGCTTGCTTTATTCTGATGTCTACTTTCACTTTGTCAATAGTTCTCTAATGATATGTTGACTTTTTAGATGTCGACAAACAATAAATTTTAAGTTTGCTTCTTCGAGTTGAGTCTTTCTATGGATGACAGGCCTTAAAAACTATTTTATGCACTGTAGAATTAAAAAGGAGAATCAATGCTAGGCTTAAACCTTAAAATGAGGCAAATTCCCATTAAACAATCAGTGAAAGATACATTGCAACATTTGTAATGATTGGACTCTATAAAACAGTTCAAAAGTTGCAGTGATTTTGTGTTTCTTTTTTAAAAAAATAGCATTTTAGCTATACATTGTTGTAGATTATTAATATACAAATCAAACTATTTTTTTTATTTGTATAAAAAATGACTTTTTGGTAAATATATGTACCACATAAATTGCATTACAAACGCTAAAATATCACGTATATTCATTGCTTGGGTCCTCCGTGGCCGATTGGTCTAAGGCGCCGTCTCAAGATCACTAACCTCTCACCGCTAAGGCCGTAGGTTCGAGTCCCGCACGCTCCAAAAACTTTGTGTGAGAAAGTTTCCAGTTACTTGCAGAAGGTCAGTCTGAGGTTTTCTCCATCAGTAAAACTGGATATGCCATATATAACCTGAAATGTGTTGAAAAATGTCCCCTTTTTCAGTACAATAGTCGCACATCATGCCATGTATAGTTCAGGTCAACGCCGGCCAAACTAAAGCCCAGACAATAATACAGTACAATACAATACAATACAATGTCCATTATTCACTCAGTTCGCATATATATGAAATCATGAGGTCATGCTCAACTTGTTAAGTGTTAAGTCTCATATAAGATGGTCAGTAATGTATACAGCATTGAAAAAGGGCAGATTACATTGCAACATTCTGATTAATCATAAATATTTGTTGGCGACAAAGGGCATGTGCGGGATGGAGAGGTGAAAGTGGGATCACCGGGAATGTTATAGCTAATTAATTAATTAGTTAGTTAATTAATTAATTGCCACATTAACAAATTCATACCGCTTATGAGTGGAGTGGAGTGGAGTGGAGTGGAGACATACGTCGCATACATATACATAGTGCAGTGACATTTCACAGGACAGAACATATGTTTTATTTGACTAATAAATAGTGTATCCACATATACAAACACATAAAATACATAACATAAAAAGGCATAACATAAAATGTATTCACCTTTGTCGCATTACACTTAAAAATATGTAATACATTAACAAATAAAATTATAAGAAATCATAAAAAAGCTGATTAATATTGCAGAGTAGCTATTGGTAAAGTGTTAACTTCTCACACCCGATGACGCTGGTTCGAACCCAGGTTCGACCCGATAGCGCCTAAAAAATAACACCAAATAGGATGGCTCTACATAGAAAAGGAATCGAAAGCGATAGCTCCATATCTCTCTTTGAGCCAACTTCGCAATCGAGCTGAAATAAATCAGTACAAAAACATAAATTTTGCATTGATTTTGGCATATGAAAAAATAATATTACAAGTGCTAATGGACAACGTTCAATTACGGAGCTAGTGAACTTTAAATGATGAGTAGGTAATTTGACAACAACAAAAATTCCGCATTACATTTCTTAATATATTTATATGTAGTTTAAACGTATTTATTTTACTTTGATTGTGAAACAAGTTTTTACAACTTTAGGCAAATCACGCTCGAAGTCTTCCTGGTTAGAACCAGTACAAAGCATATGCGGAAAAGTGTCTTGCTCAACGACATGATCACACATAGTCATGACGGAGGATCGAACACGCGACACTCCGATCATGGACTTGATGCTCTACAACCGGACCTCGCGTTCCACATCTATAATGTAGAATCGGACAAAAAAACATCCTTCTAATTGGACAATTCCTAGAATCCATCCTTCTTATTGGACAATTCCTAGAATAACGGAAAGTTGTAAACGAGAACGTGAGTTTTCCGTATTATCGTAAATGTTTTCATGTGGTATCTGCGAAAGTCGGAGATTATAAATACCTTTGTCATGTTTTGACCATACCTGCTTTTGTATCGATACACGGCTATCTGTTAAATAGCACACGGATTTCTTGGATGAAAATAAAGCCATTTTTTTGTGAAACATACAAATAAAAAAATAATAGAAAATAACAAAACAGAAATTGCACCACCATTCAAAATCAAAGCAAATTTCGTAACCAATGAATTTTGCTTAGATGTTATAAAAAAAAAGACACTGACCTCATCAAAAACATGTTTTCGTTTATCGTCACAGTTAAATTATGGAAAAGTTTCCAAATTTCTAGAATATTCAACTACTTCCTGTACCAGCGCAAACCGTGTCTTCCCGGTGCCTATCCATGTTTTACATCGTTCGTTTAGGTGCACATACCGGAAAAAATAAGTCGACATGTCATAAGACAGTGTTGGTATTTCAAGGTTAAAACTGAAAACACGAAAAAGGTAATCACGTCCGCATCGGCGGTATTTTGTTACAAGGATAGCATCTGTTTTATAAACACGGATACTGAAAAGTTGTGTAAACATGAATACTTAAAATGAACTATATCTGAGTGAAAATTTCCCTGAATCAATCTATCTCCAAATATGCCTCTGCTGTTTATCACAATGTGTTTGTTTAGAGATATACGTCACAAATGACGAGAAAAATATGCAGCAAGTATACAGGACAAATACTCGACTGACTGAACATACCGGACTGCATTTTTTCTGAAACATAGCCCACCGCACGCACGCACGCACGCACGCTCGCACATACATACATATATCCACTCACACCCACACCCACTCACCCCCCTCCCCACCCCACATTCCACCCCACATTCCACCCCCAAACACACAAAGCAAGAGCAAAGAAGCAATGTCAGGTGTTTCTGCAACTATCAGTAAATAAACGAAAATTAGAGCTTGTGCCTTCGACTAAGTCATTTATACACACACACACACAAACAGAGGGCCAAGTATCAATCAAGCCTTACGGTACACCAGCTTTGATGTGTTTCCATCAAGACTTGGAACAGGTAAAAACGACACGTTGTCTCTGACAATCCAAGCAGTTGGAAAACGAAATCAATAAAGTACCAGATATACCTACTGACTGCAATATAAATAAGAATCCTTTGTGTCAGACTCGGTCGAACGCCTTACTTATAAAAAAACTGACCGTATTTCTTCCCTTGGTCAAGGACTTCACATGTTGTATTATAGGCAGACTGAAGTTAGTTTGATATTCGTCTTTCGATATTCGATATTCATTATGAATCTTATGCTAACCCTAACCTCCAGTTTAAAGATTTACGCATTTTACTATCAAAAGATGAAAAACGAATATCAACCTAACCATGGACTTGTATAGAAGGGCAGGACACTTGCATCTCCTGACTAAATGTTGATGAAACAGCACACGAAGGATTCATAATATGCAAATTAAGCATTCGTTATTCATAGGCAACTGACTTCTTGTATATAATCTGTAAGTTGTATGTAATCTTAGATGTTTAAACATGTTTCGATTGAATTAAAGATATTGAGGTTTGAAGGAAAATTTATCGCAATTTGTCGTTATTTTAGCTGCAGTATACACATTTTGAAAACAATTTTTAAACACAAATTTCTGGGAACTGTATTGTTTTGATGACAATTTCGTTCTGCAATGTAAGAATTTTGATTTGTATTCCTGAGGTGAATGGAAGTTAAGATAATTAAAAACAAGATATTGTGAGATTTTGCGTGAATATGCAAGCGTTTACACAATCTCAACAAGTTGCCTTTCCTTCTCAATATAATTCCTTGACCTAACTTCTAACTGTTTGTATTATAATTATCTACTATCTGACTTTAGGGACAAACTTACTTCTGATAGAATTACACTTTCCGTGACAAAGATATAAAAGTATGATGAATGATAATTATGGCTAAAATGAGTTGGTTCTGATATAAGTTGAGAAAAATTGTATTTCAATATATTGCCATTAGTTTTATGAGGAAATATGCTTTGTTGTTTCAAGATTAAACCACACAGTAACGATTTACTCCCCAATCATGATATATTTTGCGAGACCAATCGAATCTTCAATGGCAAAATGAACAGCATTTGGTGGAATTGTGTGGTAAGTAAAAAACACCTATCAATTTCGATTTGTTCCTTCGATTAATTTCTGTCCATAGGAACTTCAAGGTCTGTGTTGCGCTTAAGCGGAACCGGAACGCTGTCATAATTGTCATTAACCATTCGGACTACCTCGCCAATAATTTTAATTAAGTCTAATACCAAAGGCAATTGGAACATCGGTCGGCCATTTCCGTAAATGTTTGAAATTACATTATTTCGAAGGTTTTTCGGAAATGGCCGAGCGATGTTCCGATTGATACCGAAGGATGACGGAATTCACCGAGTATGTACGATTGTGTCATTAACGTATACAAGGATAGTTACCGTGCGGATTTGATGGTCTGTTTTGTATAAATGGGGCGGAATGGTTATCAAACATGATCTCATCGGCTGAAACACTAGCTGTAGGCCAAGCCACTGTAAAGACTGTAATATCTATTCTTAAAGTTCTGCGAACAGAATGTTTATTTCTGATTAAAACAAACTTGGTACGTTAAATTCGACAACTGATAGGCTACTTTGTTTTGGCAGTATTTCAGGATTCACACCATTATAATCTCAATATTTTAGAAATAACCACTGCAAATGTTTTATGCTGATAACAGATTTCTAGGCAGTTATGTGTCATTTTAGAACTGTAGGTCCGAACCGCATGGTGGGAGAAAAGTTGACATACCATTACTGTGGAAATTGATAGGTAAACCATTGCATTTTTAAAACAACCTTTTAGTTGATAATTGTATATCTTAAAACAGTGAAGAATTTGAGCTCAGACTAGTGCTGCAGATTTTGTTTTGTCACTGTGTGTTTGTACATAAATTACGGTTACAATGGAGCCCTATGGCAGAGACATATACACAGAGACACTTGTCTAAATTTTAGGTGGCACACTTGACGTTTTTTTAAATCTTAGAAACACGACTTCACTTGAACCAATCAACATATTTTTGTGATTTTGGTCTTAAAAGAAAGGGCTTGATTGTAACTTGGGGTGAACTTTTTATTTTTACGTTTAAAATTGTTTTTTGAGATCGTTTTTTCTAATTTTTAGCTCAAAGTAAGCTTAAAGTAAGAAATAAGAAATATTTCTTTAAATATCTATATAAAATTTTCATCACCGATGGAGAACTTACTTCTTGATCTTTTTACATAAAATTTCTATTCCTATGGCATTTGTTAAATCAAGAACACTATTTTTTGGTTAAAAAACATTTCGTAAAATTCCAACATTTTTCGTTTTCAATCTGTATCATTGCACGTCAGAAGAAAAATATTGAATAATTGATAATTCGAAAAAGTCCAATTTTTATCAGCTTCACTTTGGTACCAGAAATATATTTTAGAAACAGATTTAAAGTGTAAAGACAGAAATACTAAAAGTGTCACCCGAAATTTCAGCCGTGTAACATGTCAGTCTTTATAATTAAGTCACTGCCTATGGGAAATCAAATGCATTAAACATTATCAATACATTGATGGAATTGGGACACAAACCCCCTACAACCTGGTGGGCTTGCACATCATTTAAAGGTCAGCTACGTCAACTGGTATTTTATTTTATTTGGATCATCTACAACTTGTAAAGAATTGATAAACTAGAAATTTAAAATGTCAAATTTGTTCGAATGCGCCCAAGGTTTCTACTAAAGACTGGTTTCCGTCTCTAGCAAAATATTATTATCACCGGGATATAAACCCATTTCAAGGCCAAACACAAAATGGCGGAATGATATGAAAACAAATTAACAGATTTAAAGTAACTCTTTATGACATTTTTGAAAAGTTGTTTTACAATGGTAATATCAAAATCAAAGCAGACATCTACTGTATTGTACTGACCACTAGACGAAAAAGTTTTAGCCATTATCTTGGAGAACACTTTGGCGTTGTGCGATAAAGCCAAATATATGGTGATGGTGATTTGGTGAACCGGAAGAAAAAGGAGTTCAGTGAGGT
The DNA here is from genome assembly GCA_029582155.1 of Panopea generosa. NCBI lineage: Eukaryota > Metazoa > Mollusca > Bivalvia > Adapedonta > Hiatellidae > Panopea > Panopea generosa. Next base: position 70,668,095 of record CM055901.1, on the reverse strand, counting down.
ATAGTACATATTTCACATCTCCAAGCTGCATTTTCACTATTTGTATTCATGCTGATCATGAGACGCCGTAATGGGCATCACGTCGGATATCCAAATTGTAACCATACCTTAATTAATCAGACTACCACAACTGACTATGCTGCAACAAATTAAGATTCCCATATTGATACTGCTGTCTCCGTAGAACTAATTATTACCACCAACTAATAAATTATCATTTTTTGGCAAATTTTAATGTAAAATTTCGACATATGCAGAGTTTGAAAAATCTAATAAAAGCTAATCATCCTTTCTTTCCAGCATTTTAAAGTTACTGCTTAAAATCAAAGAATTATTAAGGTCAGTTTCTTAAATCGCTTAAATCAACAGACAAAATGTTCACTTGTCATGGCAAGCAAAGAGTGGAATTTTCCAGCCCTGGTATGAAATATTTCACAGAAATTATATTAAAACATTCTAAGATTAATTCCTTAACATTTCGATGCACGTTTGTTAAGACATCTTGACCCCTAGACATTTCAACCCCTTGACATCTCGACCCTTCATTATCAGTTTCTAATGATTCTCGGTTGTCTTAACAATCAAGGGTCAAAATGTTGTTGGGCCGAGATGTCCGACAGCCATTTATAGACATCTGGCCCATATATGTAGGGATATAAAATAATGTGGTACGCACTTCAAAGTCACACATGATATTTTTTTTCCAGTCAATATTACTGGGCAGTATTAAAAATTATTGACTGAAGGTTATGGGAAATTAAAATAGAGACATAAACTGAGGTATAATAATAATTATACCAAATACTAGCACATACTATCCAATACTAGTGAATAAATGCCAATACTACCACATAATATCCAATACTAGTAAACTAATGCCAATACAACCACATAATATCCAATACTAGTGAATAAATGCCAATACTACCACTTAATATCCAATACTAGTAAACTAATGCCAATACTATCACATAATATCCAATATTAGTAAATTAATGCCAATACTACCACATAATATCAAGTCTAGTAAATTAATGCCAATACTACCACATAATATCAAGTCTAGTAAATTAATGCCAATACTACCATATAATATCCAATACTAGTAAATTAATGCCCAATACTAGCACATATTATTTTCATTTTCAAGTTTTTTTTGTGATAAATATTCACTGATACTGCAACACTCCCTCGCAAGTTTTATGTGCAGTGACATTGTACTGACAAAACAAGATTGCACTATTCGACATTAACTCACGTCCGACCGACCGAGTCTAGTAAAAATTTGGTCTTGTCATGCTCTACTAGAGCGTAGGTAGCCTGACTGGTCATGTAAAGCACCAAAACTGAGCTTAGAATGTTTATCATTGAATCAATTAAAATGCACCTGCTGACACGCATGTAATATCATTGATTATTGATAATTTGTAGCATTATGCTGGATGCAAAAAACACATAACATAGTACTACTAAGCTACCCTAACTAAGTGGCATAACTCTAACCTGTTCTAATGAAGCAATATATTAAGCGGCGTAACTCTTCTGGGTATGATCAGCTATACCATTGGCTTCAGTTATTTCTATATTTTACAACATTAGAAGACCAATTTATGATTTATTGATACTAACGATATTGGTCTGGGCTAGTGGAAGTTTGGTCAGGTCTAGTAGTTTTTGTGAGTTACTAACCCTGTGGTCTAAATACGAAATTAAGGGTCAGCCCACTTACTGGGGTATGACAGTCATAGTCTAGGAGTAGAGCATCTGCTTCACATACGGAAGATCGAGGGTTCGATCCCTAGCCGAATCTTGTCGAGGACTTGAAAAATACAAATAGAAGTTTCGTTTCCTTGCTTGGTGCTCAGCATTTAGAGGATAGTTCTAGTCCTGGTGTCGGTATAATGTGACTGGGTGGGGTATCAAACCATGTGTCTGTGGCATGATACTCCCAATGTGGCAGCGCTGGGAATACTGCCTCAAATAGACACCATAGCGTTATAAATGAAAAATTGTTTAAAGCAATGCTAAACACCATACAACAACAACTTGCTGGGGTTTAGTTTCACGTCTTTTGAGCTATTGACTTATTTTTTATTTTTAGGCACATTTCTGTTGATAAAAGAAGATGCTGCTGACGTGACCGATGGACAGTTGATAATACATGGACACAATTCAGTATTAAAGATGAGTGCCAATATAAAGTATTCACCGTTACCCACGCAGTCAGAATCAGATGCACCACTTCAGCTTAAAAAAAGCAAGTTTGCCTGTCCAAAAGTATCGAGATTTAAACTGCTGTCTTTTGCAGTTGTAATCACCATCTCTTTAGTGCTTGTTATACTGTCATGCTTTCATTCAAGTTGTTTCATACATCCATCTGTTTGTGATTTGAATAGAGACCAACCGCAGTTATCCGAAGGCAAGGGAAAGAACCAGATAATTTTTCCCACATGAAGCGACGTCTACCTCAGTGTATCATTATAGGAGCACGGAAAGCGGGTACTCGTGCTTTAATCACATATTTAAACATTCATCCTGATGTTGTTACCAAAGGTGAGGAGTTGCACTTTTTTGATGATGACTACTTTTATAATCAGTCGTTAGAATCGTATCGTAAGAAAATGCCTCCAAGCTATGACGGTCAGCTTACCGTGGAGAAAACGCCAGCATACTTCACGGAGTTGGAAGTTCCAGAGAGGGTGTACAGAATGAACAGAACTATAAAGCTTTTATTGATACTCCGCGACCCTGTAGAGAGGGCATTGTCAGACTATCTGCAAATTGCGGAAAATAAGGCATCCAAAAATAAACCCGTGGCATCATTCGAGGAGCACTGTTTGGACAAAAGTGGGAGGATTAACAAGAGTTACAAGGCTATCAGCAGGTCTGTGTATCACCGACATTTAGAACGATGGCTCGAATTATTTGACATGAGTCAGATACATATTATTGACAGCGAGGATCTTGTGAATAACCCAGCTGCAGTGATGATGGATGTTGAGGACTTTCTTCAGCTAGAGCACAAAATAAAACGCAGTAATTTTTCTTCAGTGAAGAAAAGGGGTTTTATTGTGTAAAAATGGATACAGTGCTGAAATGTTTGGGCGATAATAAAGGCCGTCAGCATCCTGTTATAAATGAAGATGTTCGGAAGAAACTGGTAAACTATTTCGCACCACACAATCGCAAACTTTTCAACTTAATTGGACGTACCTTCGACTGGGCAATGGAGTAAATTACAAATCATATGATATTGTGCATTGTTTTGCTGTAATTTATTTTTGATATCATTTGGCAGTTTTTTAAACTTACTGTTAATATTTTTGTTATTTTATATTGAGTAAAGTTGACAATTTTTTATACTTAACATTTAAATTAGTCAAATAGCCATTATTTTTCAGGTGGGTAGGTAGGTACCTGAGTTTTTTGACATATTTTGATTTTGCAGTCATTTTTAAAAAAAATGAACAGAAATCATAAAAATTCTACGCTTTGAAAACCAACAAAGATGTTTGGGTAGCTTAAATTTTTAGTGAGTAGATAGGAACATGACAAATACATTTTTTTAAGGACGGCCTAAATTTTGTTCTGTTTTGACAAGTAGGCTGCTTCTTGTTGATAAAGGTGATACATACAAAATTCACATACAGCCAGTTTTGCAATAAATAATTAATGGTGTGCTTTTCCATTCTTCCCAAAGAGATTATTTTGTTTCTGTTAGCGTTAGCTCACCTGTCAGAACCAACTTCTCACGGTAACATGAAATACTTTACAGCAGTATAATATGATCCTTTTTTAAAAAAGAAAACAGTTTCAGTTGGAAGTGTAGATTGTTTTTACTATATAACAAAAGAAAAAACTTTTTTTTTTTTATAATAGATTTTCTGCAGGTCAGAGGCTTGGACTGAAGGGATATACATACTGTACTGTACATGTACTGGAGACTATCTGTATAAACAGTGATGGGGTTTTTATTAATGTTTTATGTATTTCATTGTTTGAAAGAAAAAATTTTAATTTATAAACATTTTTTGTTTTTAAAGTTATTTAAAGCATTATCAATGTTAAAAATCATGCATGTTCATGGAGCATTCTAATTATGTTTGTAAACTTTATATTAATTGCAGTAACATTTTTATTAATGAATTTACTTTTACATGGAAAGTCGTGCCTGCTTGGTATAATGATATGTAACATGTAGTGAAATTGGTGAGAGTTTCACCATTTTACTATGAATCTGAAGATGACATAGTTCAGAAAAAGAGTAAGTGGCCCACACCTTTTTTTAGGGGAAAAAAACCATGCATGTTGTTCAGAATTTGTGTTTTTTTTTCACATTCAACAATAGAAACGGTTAATGGTTTAATATAATACTGGTCATATAATGACAAACATCTTCCTCAATTTAAACTTCAACTAAAGTTTGAAACATATCTCAATAATGAATTGTTTTCTAAAATTCAGTAAATGCACTGCAGCTGTGTCATTTACTCCTTACTTTATAGAGATATGGCAGTTTTGCCTTTCCTATACCAGATATACATAGATGGAAACATATGTCAATAAACCAATACCCAGCTGATAAAGTTTCTGCACTATCCTCATAGGGGATATTTAAAAATATATACTGATTACACACAAAGTTCATTTAAGTCATTATTTCAGAAATAAATACTGATTTTACACTTTTTGTGTGTGCGTAAAATTTGTTGCAATTTAAATTTTCTTTCTGGTGATATAAAAAGTATTATTCTTTGGCAATTGAATAATGAGATATATTGTTAGAAACTAATTTAAATAGATTTTGTTTATTCCTTTTTTTTTAAAAATTCAACACTAGTTTATATATCTTGCTTATAAAGTCAATATTTCTGCAAGATGTTTTGATTTTACACTTTTTATCTTAATGTAAACTTGTTGAATATTAAATTATCTTTGTGATGATAAAAAAAATATAATTCTATGACAATGGAATACAAAGACACCCCCCTCCCAAACTTCTAATCCCGAAGCCCATAAGGGTAGCACACAAGATCTGGTAGCACACAAGATCCGATACAAATAATCTCAATCAAAACAAACATTGAATTATTACCAGGTCCTTGTCAATGATCACAAATCAGTATGCATGATTTTTCAAAAATATAAAAAATAGACCGCTGTACATTTCAGAAAATATAGATCATCCTGGAAAATTCCATGACCTCCCGTGATCACTGGCATGTGTATTTACAATTGGACGCTATTTTTTAATGTAACCTATGGTGTCATGCATAATTTTACTGTGCGCACTGCAATGCTACACGAAAATCAACAATAAACAACTGATCCTTAAAAAATAAATATATATTGTTTACGATTGAAAATGTGGAGATTTTTGTTATTCCCGCGTAAGTCTGGACAATTCAATGACCTTGTGTGATCACTGATAAATTGAAATGTATTGTTTTAGCAATTGAAAATGTGGAGATTTTTGTTATTTGGGGCGTAAGTCTGGTCAATTGATGACCTCGCATGACCCTATTTCCGATTGGTCGCTATATTTAATTCTACCTCTAATGTCATGCATAATTAAACTGTGCGAAATGCAATGCTACACAAATATAAACATCTGGTTCTTGAAAAATAAATTGAAATGTGCTGCTTTTGCGATTTAATTGGGGATATTTGTGTTATTCCCACGTAAGTCTGGTCAATTAAATGACCTCACATATTTTTATAAAATCTTTAAATAGTTACCATATGATGTCTTGCATAAATTTACTTGTGATATGTTACGCTATACGATCTCTGAAAAATAAATAGGCGAACCGGGCGTGTTTTTCGTGAAAAGGGCCCTTTTTACCGGAAAGGTATTTTTTAGCAAAAGGATAAAATGACTGGCCATTTTTTTACCATAGGGAAAAAATCAGCGAGAGGAAGATGCATTTAAGTGACGTCTGCTATAGAAAGAAAAAAAAAACCTGGTCATCAATCACTAACTTGAACTAGTAATGACAGGTGCTGAGTCAGCATGTAGGTTTATCTCTGGAGGCAAGCTCCGCACATATATTGTACCTAGCTACATTCTGTTTTGGGGGAAGTAGTTTTCCATCCATTAAGATGTTTCAAATTGACTGTTCGGTGATTGAATACTGGTAATAAACAGGTTGTGTCAGAGTAAGCGGGCATCAAAAAATCTCAAGATCTGATGATGTAAACAGATCTATGAAATGTCACTAGTTGGTTTTACCTCATCGTGAATTTTTTAAATGAATTGTCATTGTTGCTCTATTTATTTTAAATTGGTAATAGAGTGTGCACCTCTAAAGAGGGAGGTTGTGGAGTTGATCCCCAGCCAGGACATACCAAAGACCTTAAATAATGGTACTAGAAGCTTCCTGGCTTGGTGCTCAGTATTTAGAGGATAATTCTAGGTCTGATTGACCTTAGTTTGAGTGTCAGTATATTATGACTGGGTGTAGTATCATATCATGCATCTGTGTACTCCAGTGTGGCACACCGCAGCGCTCGGGATACCATCTCCAGCAGACACCATAGCAATATAATTGTTAAAAGCGATGCTAACACCATACAACATACAGCTACATCTCAAATTGGTACATATTACTCTTATCATAAGAGCTTGCATGGGGTAATGTTCATGAGCGGTGGCCCTTTTATAAAAAAAATGCCTTTTTATCAATATCCTCTCCATTACCGGACTCAAACAATCTTTTTTTAACTCTTTGCATATCAGTAGACTTTGCATGGAATTGAAATTCAGCTCCACTTGCTTAAATGAATAATTGTGGCCCTTTTTAAATTAAAAACTGCATTTGTATTAACTTTAGATGTATGTCGCTTTATTTACCATCGAATTGCAATAACTGGAAAACTTAAACAAATATCTACAATTTTACAGATTTGTACACAGGTTGCTATTTCTTACATGGAAATGTATTTCAGACTCTCATATAATATTATACAGGAGTTATGTATCCTTTTTCATTGTTATGGATTCTAATCGATAATATATCCCTAAAGATATTTAGATAAAATTTTGTATATAAATAGATATTATATGAGTTGTACCCCTTGTAAATATATAAAATTATATTTTCATTGTATTATTGCTAAATAACCTAACCTATATTCTTTTCAATATTGAATTCTTTGCGCTTTGCTATTATTAATGTTTTAGAATAATCGAGTGTGTGGTCCTTGTTTTTTTTTTGTTTTTTTGTGTTCTGCACATTTGCTTTTGACTGAAATTAATGTTTTAGCGTAATATATTATCATGTTACTTTGAGATAAGCTAAATTAATTATAAAGGAAAAATGTTTTGTTTTTTTTTAAAAATATTTTCCAGGCCAGTTTATTGTTATGTCTTTGATATTAATGTAAAATTTCATTAAACATATTTTAATTTGAATTTTTTTAATATTGTATTTTTTATTTTTTCTCTGAAACTGTGACAAAACCTTTATCTTTACTGTATGATTTTATGAAGATCGGTGGAATAATTTGGAAAGTCTTCTAAAAAGAAAAAATAAATTGTGCACAGGTTAATGAACTTAACATGCACTTCATAATTATGGTAGTTGTAATTCCAAAGCAGGTTTCTTACAAGACCTGATGAAAGTAAAGCATGTGTAACTCTATTACAGTTTTCTGAAATACAGTTTAGTGAAAATGAATGAAAATTGCCATGTATGTGCTTTAATATTTTAAGCTCGCCAGGACGAAGTCTAAGGAGAGCTATTGTCATGACCCTGGCGTTATCGGCGTCGTCCTTGTCGTCTGTAGACACCCAGGTTAAACTTTTGCGTACAAGTTTCAGATATCTATGCAACCACTCATTGGATATCAATGAAACTTTGCATGTGTGTTTACCATCATCAGTGGAACACACAGAGATAAGAACCATAACTCTGGATTGCATTTTGGCACAGAAATGGCCCTTTTTGGACTTGGACTCCCAGAGGTGAGCTTTGTTGGTCTTCTGACAACTCTTGTTTTTCATTTTGATCAAAGAAAAATGACAGCAAATCAACATTTTGAGTATTTGTCTTATTCTGTGCAGTAGTTAACATAATAATAGCGTTAAAGAATGTGAAATCATTATGATGAGTTTGTTAACACTCAAACCTCCTTCATCTGATTATAACTGAAAATTGGAGTTTAACCTACATATTTCAAGGTTGTCCGTTTTTGTCATAGCAAGCATTGCATATTTCAATTCAGAAGAATCCTTTGGTTCTTTATTATGTATATTTACATTTATTGCTGTCATTTATATATATTTTCAGGTAATAATACCATCAATTCATTGGTTGTTTTACAGCGATCATCTGTTTTCGGGTGACAGGGTTGCAAAATATATTTATGCCGCTTTGAAAAGTTTAACCTTTGAATATTTTTATTAAATAACGTTTTAATGTACATAGTAATGTATATTGGTGACTTTTACCATTATTAATCTGTTTTGTGTGCTTGTATTTTTAAAAATATTTTAAATTGTTTTTATATGATTAATTTATTCACGTTTGCTGTATTCCCAGTATGTGCAGTTTTGATTTGAACTGACTGATTGACACTTGTCAATCATCATGACACATACTCCTTCACTTGCATTTTTAATTGGATATTCAAAACAAGACAGAGTACAGATATAATTCTCATAAAAGTAGAAACTAATCAACTTTATATTTAATTTATGTGTTGATCTATGATGATTCTTGCACCCAATAGCAAGTCAATCATTGATACTATGACATGTCTATATTGAAGGAAGTATATCTCCGGATTTTTCAGAATTGGTTACAAGCATTATGTTCTTATTTATGATGCCAATAAATACTCACTGACTTCATATTGTCACATGGATATCTTTTTCCACGTGCGTGAATTATACACTGGAAAGGGATTTCCTAACTTGGCCTATGCACCCAGGTTAGAAAAAAATAGATTTCCTTCTAAAAACTACAACATATTTTGTGGCATGATTTCAGTCTGATTTTGATTTGATCAATCATACTGGTTAACATATTGTAGAAATTGTTTCATCTTACAAAGAGTCTGAATAATGATGTGAAGGTTGTCAAGCAGTATTTAAGTGCTGCCTATTTTTAGAATGGGGAATTTCATTTATAAATTAACCACTCCGATTAAAATATTGTTTTTTTCGCGTTTTGAGTGGATTTGATATACCATACAATTAGCAATTAGCTTTTTATGATAATGAAATGCTTTGTATCCACTTTAAGAATAATTTTATTTTAGATTTAGCTTTTTTCTTAATATACTACCTTTAACAAACCCAGGATAATTTTGTTATTGGGTCAGGCTACTCAGTTAACCCATGTTAATCATTTACAATTGTTATCATTTCCGTCATCACTTTTTATTCATGATTTTTCCATTCCTTTCTATTATAATTGTTGTTTATGTGCAGTAAAACACCATTTTGTTTGATTGACATTGTACTAATTTATTTGAGATAATCTGACATTGTAATTATTACATGTGAGATAATCTGATATTGTAATATTGCATTTGAGATAATCTGATAATGTAATATATCATTTGAGATAATCTGATATTGTAATATTACATGTGAGATTATCTGATATTGTAATATTGTATTAGAGATAATCTGACATTGTAATAATACATTTGGAATTATCTTTCCTATTAAAATACTCTTATCTTAATCCTGCACTTGGGGGCCATTATAACATAACTAGTGATATGTTATATGTTTTTTAATTTATGTAGATTTTTGGCTCAGTTCAACTGGGATATTCCTGTCAAAGGCTGTCCATCAACTGTAAAAATATTAAATTTGAAACAGCTAAAGGAATTTAAAAAGCTTGATAAAAATATTACAGATTTTCTGAAGCATAATTATTTTTAAGCTAACAAAGGTTCTTTTATATGTATCAGAGAATGGCATATGAATTTTGTTGTAATTTTAAATCTTATCATAAACTTTCAAACTTTAGTGAAGCAGGCCCCCAGCTGAACATGAGAAAAAAAGGGGTAAATTTTCAATTTTCTGTATTATTGAAATTCTCATTATTAGGGTTAAGTACAACATTGTTCTATCAGCATATAAACAAATATGGAAATAGAGCAGTATTGCATTAAACAATATATTTCAGAATTTTGGTTTATTTGAGAACTTCATAGAAACATAACTTATCTTTTAGAATTGAATTTTTTTAACAGAAAATGAAAAAAATATTGAAATGGTAAATATTAACATTCTGATAATCATAATAATTGTTTCTTTGTATTGTAAAACAAAACACAAGACAAAGCATTTAAGAGATTGTAGAAGTAAGATTTTTTTGGGTAATATATACTGTATTATAGCTTTGTAAACCA